>VBSM01000361.1:39249684-39264363 GCA_008086735.1 Cheirogaleus medius
GGTGTAAACAGCTTCTCTAGTCCACAGAACTGTATGAAACCTGCCTGCTGCTACTCCTATGATTGTCCTTCCTTTCAGGTATTTTGCCTGCATCTATTCAAAAAGACAAATAAGACTGCAGTTTACTATGTATCTATCACTTAAGTACAATTTTCAAAGATCCATTAGAATAGTATGTCAGTGCCCCTCAAGTCCTAATGGTGGTTGTCACTAATCTCAGCACTCATACTGAGACCCAAACCCTTCAAAGAACACAAATGTAGCCACTTTCAGTCTGCAGTTTTAACATACAGAAAATTGACAGGTATAAGCACCAAATCATTAAAATTTTTTGGCTATTCATTTTTTTCTAATAAGCAATATGCACAATGGGCATTCTAATTCTTATTAGAAAACATGACACTTTTAAATTTTATATATCCAGGGTCTCTCAACAGCGCACTATTGACATTCTAGGCCAGATAATTTTTGGCTGTGAGGGATTGCCTTGCGCACTACAGGATGCTTAGCAGAATCTCTGGACTCTATCCACTAGCTGTCAGTAGCACCACCACTCCCCTCCAGTTTTAACAACTAAAATGTCTCCAGACCTTGCCAAATGATCCCTGAGGATCAAAACTGGCCCCAGTTGAGAATATCAGACATGTCTGTATCAACCCAGAGCTCCAAGGGTAGCCACATCATGAGAATTAAAATGGGAGTAATTTCTATTTGCCATTCCTAAAGAAGTCTATAGCACAACTGAATATCCACAAATTCCCCAGCTGGTTGCAGAAAATGGATATTCTTAAAAAGTACCGGATTATTGGAGACTACTCTGAATTATTTTGGGGTAATCTCTAGAAGTCATCCAAAATACAAAGGTGTTGGATTTAAATACTTAATAAAAAATATAAATGTAATAATAATTTTAAATCTAAAGGATTAAACCAATAAAGAAATTTCATATCTGAAATATAAAATTTTATGTCCTAAAAACACATTTGTTATAGGTGATGATTCTAATAACACTAATTTAGAGCACCAGCCCCAGTTCTTTGTACTAGGTCCCTGAAGTAGGGGAAAGGGCACCTTTCTGGTGGTGGTTGTGAGGAAGAGAGAAAGTAGAACAAAGAATGGTGCCTTTTGAACCCATGTCCTTTCACATCAACTGGTGATGACATCTGTGTAGAGGCAGATTTAATGAAGCAAATAAAACTTACGCTTTTGGGTGCCTCATTTGCATCAGCCCATTTTGTATTGATAAATTTCGTATTTTTTCTTAAGGAGGGCCTAAAAATCATTTAAGTTTCAAACCAAAAATATCTGGACCTCCCAATGCTTATAGATGCTTTAAAAAGTTGAATCTAGGACAGTTTGGTGGGTAATCTCCCAAGTGCCTAATTTCCCAAGTGCTTGCTTTCTTACTCCAAATAAACACTAATGTGTACTATACTTAATTTCTCCTCTGAAAAATAAAGAAAATATATACCACTGAAGATGAGTTAAATAACGTAAGTAAAATAAGTAGCTTTGTCAATACATTACATCTTTTGGTCCACAAAAATTTTATAGCAAAGAGCTTCCTTATTATTTAAAAAAGAGAAGTTTACCTGTCTGGGTACATTACAACTGGAAGGTGGAGGAATAATTCCTAACTGATGAAAAATATTTAGACCAAATGTATAAACACATCCATCTTCAGTTAATACAACAGTATGATCCTTAGCGGCTGCCACTTGGGAACAATTATGACCACTTAGTCCTTCCACGAGCCTAGGGATCTACAAAGTAAAATTAACTTTAGTATATTAACTATTTATATAGAAATGCAAACAGAATCTGGGGATACTACACCCAAAATGGCATGACTGATATAAGGCTGTATCTATCATAGATAAATTATACATTTCAGCAAAGGGCAAATGAGTTTAAAAGGATATGGTCGCTGGTTTATGTGTAAAATATGTAAGCCCAGTAAGACATTTCAATGAAATAATTAAACAAATGATTTTTGACCCCTTACCATATACAAAGTGCAAATTTGTCTGGTATGAATAAATGGAGCTCTTTAAAGTATTCAACGGTATATTGGGGGGGCGGAGGGGAATCAACGCTTCCCTTCAGTGAGTAACCAAACATGCAATATTATATTCTTTTGAAGTCATCTGTCCTGGGTTCAAATCTGTCTTCTGCTACTTACTAGTTATTTGATTTCAATCAAATTTCTTAACTTCTCTGTACCTCATTTTCCTCATCAGAAAACAAAGCAAGCAATCTATATGATTGCTATTACTAGCATTATCATCATGCATAAAATGAAGATAAAAATGCCTTTACCTCACAGGGCTGTTGTGAGGCTTAAGTTAAAGTAATGATTATGTATGAAAAGCATAAACAATGCCAGGAATACAATAAACCCTCAAAACTGGAAGCTATTATTATAGTTTTTACTTCTTTTTAAAGTAACCTTTAATAGATGGCAAATATACCAGAAGTCCCCTCAAAAAAAAATCAGAAAAATAACCTAGTCAGTCAATTTTCTGATAGGTAATAAACTAGGTTTCTGCCAATTAGCACTAAGTTTCATAGCATAAAAATCAATTTTGTGACTATACAATCAAAATATTGGCTCAATTTTTAGACCACAGATACTTTAATGAGAAGTTAAAAACAAATAAAAACTTGATTGTTTCAAGAAAAGAATTTTACAGTCTGCCTTTTTAAATTCCAACTCTAGAAATATTGTAAAGCTTATCTATATATTCTCCTGACTCAATATTTGCTGTAAGCAAAATATTACTTTTCTTTAAAACTTTTACACTGTATCTAAATCCTTAATTTGTACACAATAAACTAGGAAAGTAATAGTTTTTTAAAATCTATTCTCAATAGGTATATTACTTTCTCTTTACAGTTGGGAAAAAAATTTATTTAACTGAAGCTTCCTGTTTATCAGTTTTACTTAAGTTACCTAAACAGTATAATGATATTTCAATTACCAAGCATGTCTGTTCATCTCCATGACCTAATCGACCTCCAGGACCATGACCACAGGTATAAACTTGCCCTTTCTGAGATAGAAACACTGAGTGAAATTTACAAAGCACCACCTAAGGGAAAACAAGAAAATATTATTAAACTTCTCTAAATAACCTTTACTTTATAAAAAAGAAATACTGTTAATTGTTTAAACTGGGTAATATGTAAGGGAGATTCATTAGATTATTCTCTCTACACATATTTTCTGTAATAAAAGGTACCTATGTTTTATTTTAAAATTATATTCCAAAACACTGACATATGGAAAAGAGCAAAAAAGGAATTAAGCATGTATTACCCACAGAAGGGATTAAACAAAGAAAAATGTAAATTTTAAGTCTTCAGTTATAAAAAGTAGCAGCCGGTTGTTTTCCCATTTCATGAAATACCAAACAGCAAGAATTGAGCACAGTGCAATATGAAGCATAAAGATTACCAAATAGTGATGTATGTTTTTAATAAAAATAGTAGAAATACCCTTAAGAGTATTTTTAAAAAACAACAATGCCATTTACACATGGGTGTCGGGGGGAAGTATGTTCTTTTTTATATTTCTGGTTTTATCTAATTTATCTGTAATACCATTACATGACCTTAAATCATTTTACATTTATTTTCAAGTTTTCTCTTTCCTACTTCCTTTCTCCTTATCTGCCTCACTCCCAACACCTTCCCTGACTCCTAACACACAAACTTATGTATTCACATACTCTAGAAGACAAAGACACCAAAGCAATAGAAGTGCTTTAGCAGAAGGCAGTAACAGAAAACCATCAGCACTTTTAGATATGCGTATACTTACATATCTAGCCCTGGGGCCACATTTTGCTATTTTCTATGAATCTAATAAGCATTATACTCACTTTACCTTAATATTATTTAAAAATTCTTTTTTCTTATTTTAAAAAATTATTTGGATTTCTAGGTAACACTACACTTCCCACTGGTCACTAAGAATGGCTAAAAGGAGCAAAAGGAAGGAGTTTCCTTCATTTTCCCAGTAGGGAGTCAGGTTACCTGGACATGATCCATCGGGAATGGTTTCTACCCAGGAGACAGCGATATGCAATGCAGTTTCCTTATTAAATACTGAACTGACAACCTGGGGCCTTGTGGGAATAATGGAGAAATTCAAATGTGAGCTAATTACCTGATGATACTAACAAGTAACCTTATTGTTTTAGTTCTGATATACATACTACTGTTATACAACCCATATCTATTTTTTTCTCTTACTTTTATTTTTACCTTTTTTAAATTTTTACCCTCAAAGTGGAACCAGAGACATCTATTTTTTTTTAATAGATGTATTCTAAAGGAGAAAAAAAAAATCACATCTCTATTTTACTTTAAATTTCATAACAAACAAGAACTTAAGAAGGCAACTCTCTTCAGACCCACTAAAAAATATTTGTTCTCACTCACTAAACTAGTTTATGCATCTTCAAAGGATTTTGTTACTCAGTTGGAAAAACTGTTCTGGTGTATATAATGGAATAAAATACCAGGGTCATAGGGTAGGTCTAGTCAATAATTCTCATGCCAATTTACACTCTGGTGTCTAATAACTCTTTGCCCAGACTCTCCAGTTGCATCCACTCATCCATCTATCAATCAAGACTTTATTTTTTTGTGAGATGCACATAAACTTTGCCATTCCTTCCCTGGTTTCTACCACAAATTATGCAAGGAGTTTCACATAGGGGTTTCTCAGAGCTCCTGCTACCACCATTGTTTCTTTTTAAACAGGGAAATGTCAGGCTGAGTGGTGAAATGGGGGGTACAAAAAAATAAAAAAAAAATTATTTGCATTTATATTTCTTATGTCATCTATAAACATTTCTAACTTAGGATTATAAAAAGATGAGTAAGAAATACAGAATTTCTAGAATAATTTGCCAGAAAGTCAAGGTCCTTCAGGAAATAAGAAAATCATAACCTGAACAAGCTCTAAATATTTACACACATCCTTACACAACTCAGAGTTCTGAAAACACAATGAAACTATCAAAAAAGTAATGCAAAGATCATTATTTCATTTAACTGTACCATAAATACCTGAAAAGAAGTCTAAAATTAAAACCCAAATTTTTTTTTTTAAACTTATAGTTTGTCAGGAAAAAAAATCACTTTATAAAGTCAGAAATAATATATTTTGTTCAATTTTTCATTCAGTATTAGAATGCTATTCTACAATTGCCGATTTCTACTATTAAACCATCAGTGATAACCAGACAGTTCAAGTCTTCCAACTTTAAAACCTCTAAATTTTTAAATGAGACAATTGAGCACGGTTTTTTACGTTAATTCTCTGAAATATATAATGTTAATATTAATAATCTCTGTCTCATGATAGTTAATTCATTTGGTACCATACCACAGAATCAGCTGTTTTTCAGTGACTAATCAGGCATCTTCCTTGTGCTCCAACTCCAATCAATCATTACAGGCTGCTAATGGGTAGATTACCATTTTAAGAAGAATTCTGAGGAAGTGCTCGAGCTGGCCCTGCTCGAATTGCTCACCATCTTGCTTACCTCCCTCACATTCACTAAAGATTCGGGCACTAGTCTTTTGATTCCTGCTCACCCTGAGTCTTTTCATTATTTTAGTTCCTTCCAAGTCTATGTGCATGGCCCACCAGAATCCTAGCTTTCATGACACCATTCTACTGCCTATTTCTCTATCACTTTTTATTCCTATATGGGCTTCTGTTCCTGACCTCCCAAAATTTAAAATTCTCTAGAGTTTAATAGTTCCAGTTCAGTTTTTCTTAAATTGCTAGTTATGATCCATTAGGTTGTGACTTTCAATTTAAAAAACAGTGTTCTATGGAGCCCTAAATATGGTGGCCATATAATTTATAATCCAAATACTTTTGAGAATGAAAAGAGATATTAAGAGTTACATCAGGAAAATAATCACAAACCAGCTAGACAAACCAGGCATATGTAGTCAAAGTAGCCCTAAAAATTGAGAGTTCAATCTCAGAACTGAGCTAAGTGTTTGTTATGAATATCGTATCTGAAAATTAGGTGAAAGTTGAGAAGAGTCAGTACTATAGGAATAAAACACTCTAACCTCATATTCTGGGTCAAAAGTAGCTTCATCAACTTCAAAATGCAGAAAGAATACAACTAAGAAGTTGTGGGAAACATAGCTGAAATGGTAATTTAGGAAGACAGAAAAAGGCCTTACATTCCAAACCAATAGTCTGGATTTTATCCAAAGATGAAAAGACATAATTAGCTCAGCTTTTTTAAAACAATAAATATTAACAGGGGTTGAAAATGGAGCCAAGGAGCCAAGTTAGGACATCCTGTTGGCACAGTCCAAGAAAGAACTTGGAAAAGACATGACAGCTAGGTTCATGAGACAGAGATGAACTCAATAGACATACTGTGAGGTATAATCTTCAGGATTTAAAAACTGAGATTTACAACATTAAAAATTAAGTAAGAGTGGCAAAAATAACACTTCAGACATGTAAAATTTAAATACTTTGAAAGAATGTCCAGAGCGCAATTGAAATGAAACTCAAGAGAAAGGCTGAGGCTAGAGATATAAATTATACATATACATAAAGTCATAAAGAAAGAGAATGTCAACAGTAGCAGAATCTATGGAAATAGAAGATATCATCCAGTGTAAGGATATAAGACCAAAGAAAAAACCTTTATAAGTATATCCATTAAAATTTTACAATTTCTTACATTTAAGAACTCAAGTTCATGAACGAGCATCACACATGCCTAGAGTACCTAATAGCAAATTGTTGAACCCCATCCCCTCAAAAATTGCCTGTCTCTATAGGCAGGCAATTTTAGTTCTATCTACTGCCCAAGAACTCTGACTTAAATTTTTAATTATTTATTAAAAATTATTAAATTGAAAACATTATTAAATATTAATAAATTATTTATTGTCCATGTACAAACATTTAGAATGGCTGATAGTCTATTCTATCTCAAGTTAAACATCCTACAGCCTGAGTAGACTGCTGGGTAGCCAAATTCACATCTGATTAAACATATTCTCTTCATGATAAATAGCTTGGAACCTAAAAACTTGATTGTGTTACCAAAAAAATGCAGAAAGTGTGTTGTTTTCTAAATTAAAATTATTTTATTTTACCACCACAAAAATAAAATACTTCAGATTCAGATTCATTTATCAAAAATAACATTGAGCTTCAAAAACAAATTCACTTGAGAAACAACTTATCGAAAATAACATTGGTACATGAATACTGAAACATTGAAACAACTTAAAGAATTCTAATTTTTGTTAAATAGAAACAAAAGCTAGAAAATTAATAGCAGCTCTACCTTCTTAAAATTAAAGTAATATCTGTATAGTATTTTATAATTTCTAACACGGCTTGCACAAACATCTCATTTTTAGGGTATTTTATACAGTCTAAATATGATTAAGGCTAACAGAATCTAAAATAGAATTACTAAAGTTCTGTTGATTGACTATCTAATTAAATATGCTATTTGTACCTTAAAGTTAACATAATTCAAATGAAAAGCTGAACTATCAAATACGAAAGTTCTTTTTAATCTCTAAAAGTATGCAGATTATAACTTCCAAGTACCTGCTTTATATAAACTCCACTCCTGGAGAACAGATCCACCAACTCTGGATGATGTTTGCTGTTCTGGCTTCCATGACCCAGGGTAAAGTTTGTATTATCACCCCAAGTGTAGACATCTGTAGGATCTAAAATGAAAATTCATCTTTATACTCTTTTATACCTTAAAACAATTATCAGTTTAATTCAACTATTGATATATTCTACCAATTAGTTTACCTAAAAAATGACTCTTTACAGAAACTAACTTAACTACCATATTTAGAAGCCAATACTCTTTTTAAATCATAAATCTATTAATATGATATTAGATAATTCAAGAAATAGAAATCAGAAAATCCAAACCATAGTACAGGTATGTCCCATTGTAAGCAATCCTAACATTTGTTCCTTGTTTCTTTAACAGCTAAAGTTTAAATGCCAAATAAGTAAAAACACCACCCACTATATCTACTTAGTTTCCATGAAAATAATTTATATATAGTTATTTTAAATGTAAGATGTTATTAATCCACACATATAAAAAACTTCTAAATAAAGCAAATATGATGCTGTTTCTACAGAAACATTAATTTTCAATAGTTTGTTAAGGTACTATCCCATTAAATTGGGATACAACTTAATCACAACAACTAAGTTCATGATATAAATCTTCATTTTTATA
Source organism: Cheirogaleus medius (assembly GCA_008086735.1). Classification (NCBI taxonomy): domain Eukaryota; kingdom Metazoa; phylum Chordata; class Mammalia; order Primates; family Cheirogaleidae; genus Cheirogaleus; species Cheirogaleus medius. The sequence goes on from VBSM01000361.1 coordinate 39,257,967, forward strand.
AGACGGATAAAAGTCCTAGAATGAAACTACAACTGTTACCCTGCAATGCAGTGCTCCAGGTACAAACAAAAATGAAGAATGTGCCCTAACTTAGCTTGCTCACTAGCTAAATGAAAACTGTACAGTGTCCCATTTAAATCTCTTCTCCTTTTCTGCCAATTCCCACTTCCAAAGCTCAAAGGACAAATTGAAGGAATAAGTGAAATTAGAAAGCATGGATAAAAGAATAATCATTTCCATTCCTTTTTCCTTCTACTCAAATGCTGATGCCACTTTCTGTATGGACATCAATTACTTTATAGTAGTTACAATTCTAACTGCCTTCCCATTTTAGCTTTTATTTTACTCTTACAGACATAAATATGGATTGAAAATTAAAAATATAAAATAAAACAAAGTGTCCTGAATATAAAACTAAAAATACCATACAACAAATAGCAAAGTAAAAGTTCTTTGCAGATATCCACATACAAATAAATCTTCCTGCTATTTTAATAAGAATAAAATTTCATTAAAATTTTCTAAGCTGTACCTTAATGGAATATATTTGTGAAATTTTCTTACCAGTATTCTTGAATACTACATGAGTTGGTCTATCCTTCATTACAAGATCCAAAGCTGACAAACCTTCTTTATCTTGAATATACAGGCTAACACCATGCTAAAAAAAAGAAAAAAAAATGCATCATCAATTTATGCATAATCACTAATTTTCTATTTTTATATATTAAAAAGTCAGATGATCAAGCCCATAAATACATTAAAAAAATAAACATTTAATAACAAGCATTTCTCATACCCTCCTACACTTTTCTCTCACACACAGAAGAGAACTAAGAGAAATCAAATATCCAATTCTTGGTGGAATGAGGCAGGTCAAATAATGTGAAAAAATAAGTAATATTTTAAATAAAAATTAACTAGATGTGAAAGTTTTCCATAGTAAGGCAGGTCTGATTGCCTTCAAGGCCCTAACTACATCTGTGTCTGTATGGGTATGCACATGTGCACAAACACATACACTTTTTGCATTTAAAGAGCCATACTCCGTATCTTTACAGATAATAGCTATAAAGATTTCCAGGCAATGACAGTATAATATTTATATTAGGATATACTCTTTATTATGTGATCATCTATGTCCCATCTCTTTCTGGCTTGAATTCTATTACTGATATTAGATAATTACATTCTTTTATTTCCATTTGTGTGATATATCATTTATCTTTCTACTTAAATTTTTATAGCACTGTTTATAATCTCTTGAAAATCACATACAGATTGTTTATCTAAAAAAATTCTGAATATATGTGTATATGAGTGTTTTAAGTAGGAATTTAATTTGTAATTTTTAATATCCACAATTCAAATTCAAACATGCGTTAGCACATCCCATCCCTATCTGCATACTTTTCTGTCTTCTTCCTGTCTTTAAACATAACTGGGGGAGGGAAAGCAATGTTCAATTCAGATTACTGTTATGTCATTATAGTTGTTTAAACATAAAATCTATTTCTTTTCAAGAATAACTTTTAATGTTTGCTGACTGTTTAGTAAGACTTTCCACATTTATTTAGACTTATCTATTTTAACCGGTACAAGTCATCACTGCCTATCTACACATACAGTTTACTTGGGTAGCTATAGGCTGAAATGAACTATGAAGTTTTTAAGTTCTACATGCTAGAATACCCTGTCTGGGGTACTTAAGAAAGAGGAATCTCCTCTTGCCTCATGGGATTCCTAATAAACTAAAACCAATTCTAACCTTATTTTGTTTAAGATGGTTATAATGCCTCATTTCACAGGGGCTATCAAAACATAGTCAAGTTAGCGAGGTAACAAGTAAAACAAAAATCAGAAGTGATCATCTGGCTGGGCGTGGTGGGAGGCCACCTGTAATCCCTGCATTCTGGGAGGCCAAGGTGGGAGGATCACTTAAGCTCAGGAGTTCGAGACCAGCCTGAGCAAGAGCAAGACCCCATCTCTACCAAAAATAGAAAAAAATTAGTCGGGTATGGTGGCCTGTGTCTGCAGTCCCAGTTACTTGGGAGGCTGAGGCAGGAATGCTTGAGCCCAGGCGTTTGAAGTTGCAGTGAGCTATGCTGATGCCACTGCTCCCCACCAGGGTGGGAGGAGGTAGAGGGGGACAGAGCAAGACTCTGTCTCAAAAAAACAAAAAGTGATTTCCTAAGATTTTAATAAATTTAAAATTGTATACTGCCTACTATTTTTTTAAAAGTTAGATTTAATAAAGCCATGTGAGAAGCCCTGAGCTTGGCCTTCATAAGAGTAAAAAGAATAGATTCTGGGGCAGAGTGCTCCAAGATATGAATTTGACAAATGAAAACCTAGAAACTTAGATCCCTAAAGAGTTTATTTTGCCAGTTCTATAATTTGCCCTGAATTTTAATATATCAACTGGGCCTTATTAAAACCACACACATCTGCATCATCCTAAGCAGCCAACTGCATAAGGGACTAGGGACTTTTTTTTGTCTTCAGACCTCCCTAGTAGACTCTGACACTTTCTAATATGTTTACCTTAAACTCTTAAGGTAGTAGAACCACTGTACAGCCTATACCACTTATTTAAAGATCAACTCTTTATACATCCCCAACAGAGTATGAAAATTCATTAAATTAATAACTAGCATCTAATGACACATCAGGCTTATAAGCCTGAGCATTATGTGCTAATGCTCTGTAACGAGTAGATGGACTTTACACATAGCTATTCCACTTCAAAACACTGCTAACACTATGGGAAATGTCTGTCAAGAAATACAGAAAACTGTTTTTGTTTGTTTTGACTATCTTCCTCAAAAGCATAGTATAAGATAAACACATGCATGGAGGTAATTTCCTTGAGAAGAGATCCTAGGAAGCAGTAGTAAGGGACCAGGGAAGTAAATCAAGGAAAGAGGAAAAACCAATACAAGGATGTGTTATCAAGTGGCACACTAAGGAGACTTGTACATGATCTTGCCAGGACATTCTGGGAGCCTTATGCAATATATCACAATAATTAATTGTCTAATCAACGAATTAAAGATAGAAGTATTTACCACAGGCTCCCATTCTCCATTAGCCAAGAGTTGCTCTACAGGGGCTTAACCCTCTTGTATAATACTTTCGGTTGGTCACGGATGAATGTAAAGCTCAGGGGTATAAAATAAGAGACATGTAATATATGCCAGAAACAGGTGCAGATTACACTGACACAAATCTGCTAGAAGCCTATGCACAACTGGACACTATAATTGTGGGTGGAATAACAGGTGAGACCAAGATGACATGAAGTGGTTCAACAGAGTATCTGACACACTGATCTTTTCAAACTGGTTATGAGCTAAGTTGAATGAGTTGAATGCCCATACACTGCCAAGAAAGTCATGATCAAAAGAAATATCCTAAGACTGTAAAATTTACAGTGGGGTAAAACAGGAATGTATTCTACTCTCCTTCTTTCAAGCCTGGTCTTTAAACCTTTGATAGTATGGTACTTTTGGATAAACTGGCTAGATACCCTCCCTACCAGCTTTTGTTTCATTGATACTCACTCCCTGGGGGCTGGGGGATTGAGAAACTTACTATTATTATTCTCTTTTTACAAATAAAACTGAGATTCAAGATTCAGTCATTTGTCCAAGATGATTCAGTAAGTAATAGACCTAGATAGTTTAGTTCCAAGAAAGAATATATAATGAAAATTATTTTGATCAGTAAATGGTAATACATAAAAGCCACTATATAAATCATTTTTAAGTCAAAATTAGATGGAGATGCTGCAGGTAAGCTTCCTAATTTGACTACAAGTTCCTAGAGGAAAGAAACTGTTTTGTTCTTTCCTGGGTCCTCCACAACATGACAAAATGCCTATACAAAAAAAAATTGTAAAATTTAAAACTCATAGTCATGAGTTACAAAATTTACATTCGTTACTGAAATGACATTATGGTATACCTTAAAACCCTTCATTATTTGGCTATTCAGTACAACAAATCTAATCTACTGGATGGGAAATATATCGATTAAGCTGACTTTAATCATCAACTTCTTTAGAACTCTAAATACTTTACCCTAGCTAAACAAGAAATGAACATACTACTCATACAGTACGTAAGTGATGTTCAAAAACTAGTGCCCTGTTAAAGCAGTTAATAATATAGTAATTTAAGAATAAACCATTTTTTAAAAAATACTAAAAGATACTGTTAAAAAAATTTTAATTGAGATGCCTTTAGAATGGGGCAGCTCTAGAACTTTAAGTTTCTACATAAGCAAACAGAAGCCGCCCAACGTATACAGTAAGATGAAACTAGAAGCTTTATCAATCAGAAACCGCCAACTAACCTCTAACTGGGGTCTTTCCACTCTAACCAATCAAATATATTTTCTTTGTCTTACTTCTGTGTCAGCCTGTAAAAACATGCTGCCCAGGGTGCTGAGGCAGAGCTCTCTAAACCTCTTCCAGTTCTTAGTGTGGCCCAATTCATGAAGCATTCCTTGCTCAAATAAATTCTGTTAAATTCATTTTGTATAAAGTTGTTCTTTTAACAATGTATAGGATTTATTAAATGATAAAATGTCTGGGATTTACTTCAAAATAATATATGTACAAATAACATATTATTGGCCAATAGTTCACTGTATATGGTAAGCTTTGATATGTTTAAAATTTTATATCATAAAAAGGTTAAATAAAAAAGAATATATGGGATTTTAATTCCAAAAATGAATTACAGTAGTAAGAGATGGCAAACAAGTGATAAGAACAAATGCAAATCTTTTCTGGAAAGTATGTGGGATATATGAAGAAGATTAAGAAATACATATGCCTGACTACATAACAGGTTTAAATAACAAATGACACTTACCTTTAATAGAGACCAAACACAATCAATATGTCCATAAAAAATGCTTCGGTGCAATGCTGTCCATCCTGACTCCTTGTCTTTCACCAACAGATCCACTCCTTTTTCAATAAGCCAATCTAACACTCCTTTCTTTCCACAGGAGGAAACAAGGTGTAGGGCATTCCTGCCAAAGGCATCCTTGATAGTTGTAGCATTGTAACAATGACTGGAGAGAAAGGCCCTAATCTGATTTTCACTCCCCTTTGTTACCACAGAAAGGACATCCAAAGCATGCTTCAGGGATTGACATTTTGATGTGCAGTCAGGGATGAGAGAATTCATCCTAATTGTCTTTATACTGCTTACTTCTTCAGAATAGTCAGTCAAGATTAATTTTTAAAAATGAAAAGCCAGGACACAAAGGTGCTATTTAGGAAGAATTACAGAGAATAAATGACCTTTTTAGGATAATTTAAATCCTTAGGACAATAGTATAAAACTAATATCTTTATACAATTTTTTGGCACTTAAATCAAAAAAATTATAAATAGTTCTATAAAGTTCATCTCAAATACAAGCTCTTCATTTTAAAAAAGTTCCACAGTTTTTAAATTATTCCTGGAGTCAAGCACCAAGGGGGAGTGAGGAGGGGAACTCCCCCTCCACACTGTCTGATCCTTTTAAATATCCATAATTGCAAGGGTGACCTATAAGAGAAGGAGAAAGGAAGAGAAAGTAAAAATACAAAATCTATCTCACATTCTCCTCAAGTACTTTATAATATGATTACCTCCATATTTAAGTGCTCTTAATTTCTATTTTTTTAAATAAAGTCTATCATCTTTTCATGTTTATGGTATCTATATTTACATCAGTCATCCTTACCTCCATTTTTCCACTCTCATGTTGAAGCTTAACCTCTGTTTTTTGTACCGTGTAGTGGACTCCTTTCCTTCCGGCCCTTCATTCCTTCTCTCCTGCATTTTTATACTCTACTAGCTATGTCCCCACAAGCTATAAACACACTAAAATCTACCATTTTTATAAGAATCCCATCCCGAACCTTTACCCCCTAAAACTATATTATCACCACCATCACCACCACCACCACTACCACCACCACCACCAAAACAGCAATAACCAACACTTTCATCAGTTATTCAGGTTTTACTAAGTGTCAGGCACTGTGCTATTATTCTCTCTGCCTGGAAGGTGCTTCACCACAGGAGGAGATGATAATTAAACAAAAGGTATTAAAAAATACTGTATTTACTTTATACCTTATACCAAATAATTTCTAGATTGTTCAAAGGCAAATAAAACAATTGAAACTATAAAAGTACTAGATGAAAACACAGGAAAATCTTTCATAATCACATAGCACAAAAGGCCTTTCTAAGCATGATCTGAAATCCAAAAGTCATAAAATAAAAGATTAATAAATTAAATATAGTTTAAAAACTACATAAAAAAATTTAAAGACAAGGCCGGGCGCGGTGGCTCACGCCTGTAATCCTAGCTCTCTGGGAGACCGAGGC
>VBSM01000361.1:39264463-39278647 GCA_008086735.1 Cheirogaleus medius
AAACAAAACAAAAAAAAAACCTAAACAAAACAAACAACAACAAAAAAAATTTAAAGACAAAAAAAGAAGAAAAACCTTCCTTAATTTATAGTCTCTACAAAGCTTTCTTAATATATAGTCTTTGGGTACAGAGAAAAATCATTATAAGGAGACTATTCAGAGGGCCATACATGAGTTTACTGTACATATAAGGGAAAGGGAAAGTTCTATGCACAAGACGCAGCTATGAAATATTCCAAATCTGTATTTTCCACTCCCACTTCAAACCGCACTAAGAGTCATAAGTCTTAGACCTAAATAGTTTTCTGTTCTTAAGTATTCTGATATCTCCACTGGGAAATGAGAACACTGAACTAGATAATCCCTAATCCTTTCTAGCTCCAGGTCTGTCTCTACTCTATACATTTTATAATTTGATATAGTCCTTAAAAAAGTTATCCCCACTAGGCATGGTGGCTCACACTTATAATCTCAACACTTTGGGAAGCCGAGGCGGGAGGACCACTTGAGGCCAGAAATTCAAAACCAATCTGGGCAACCCTTGCAAGACTCCATCTCTATGAAAAGAAAAAAGACAAAATTAGCCAGGCATGGTAGCACATGCCCATAGTCCTAGCTACTCAGGAGGTTGAGGTAAGAGGATTGCTTGAGCCCAGGAGTTGGAGGCCACAGTGAGCTATGATCATGCCACTTGTACTCTGGTCTGGGCAACAAAGAGAGATCCTCTCTCCCCCCAAAAAAAAAAAAAAAAAAAAAATTTCCCCTTAAAATGTGGATTTGAACCCCCCCCCAAAAAAGAAAAACTAACAAAAAAGTGGAAGTTGGTGGCAAAAAGAAAAAGGCACCAATGGCTCAAGTAGTTTAAAATATTAAAAATTAAAAACATGATACACTAGTCTCCCATTATCTGTAGTTTTGTTTTCTGTGATTTCAGTTACCCACAGTCAACCATAGTGCGAAAATGTTACGTTAAATGAAAATTCCAGAAATAAACAATTCAGAAGTTTTAAACTGTGTGCCATTCTGACTAGCGTGATGAAATCTTGGTCCCATCCTGCTCCATCCTGCCAGGGATGTGAATCATTCATTTGTCCAGCATATACACACTGCACACTCACCTGCCCATTAGTCACTTAGTAGCCATCTAGGTGTTAACAAATAGAAAAACACATATAGGGTTCAGTATATCAGAGGTTTCAGGCATCCACTGGGTGTTTTGGAACGTGTCATGGGAGGATAAGGGGGGATTACTGTATATGGCAAAATGGTCACATGTAGTTAATTTCATTCTTTAAAGGCTCTAAAATCCTACCACCTTTGTATTTTCAGTGTATACGCTGAAAGGACTATTTTTTAGTGAAACACTCAAACCTTACATGAAAGAATTAAGATAGAAGAGAATTTCTTCATTTATTAGTATATATAAACATTTAAAGGGGGGAAAGAATATTGAATATCATACTATCATATATAGAGGGAAACACATACAGAATACACACAAATATGGAAGTGATTAAGAGGTAGGGTTTCTTAGAGTTTTACATATTTGGATTTAAATATAGCAACGCTGGCTGTTACCAGTTATGTAATTCTAAAAAATTACATAATTTCTCCAAGTCCTCATTTCTTCATTTTAAAACAGAGATAATGCCACCAACCTTACAGGGTTACTATAAGGATAAATGAAACAGCCTAGCATGGTGCCTGGCACTAAATATGCATTCAACAAATAGTAGTTTTCATTGCTATCATTTCTTTACTAACAAAAATGTACTAAATTTTAATCCCCAAATTCATGTTTGAGCATCAATATCACTGCTAATTGCATACTTCTCCAACAAAACCATCCTTCACTAAAGTTACTAGTGATCTCCAAATTATCAAATACTTTTAGATATTCTCAATTCTTATTTTACTTGTCTTCTCTACTTTTATGTCTTTCACACCACATTCTCTTGAGGAGTCTAGAAAGGGATCCTGAAAGAGTAAGAAGTCACTCAGGGAAGCATTCATTTAAGCATGGGATCTCTCTCTTAACAATTCTTCCTAGAACACCATCCTTTCCCCTGACCTTCAAATGCTGCACTTCTCAATGTTCCACCCTCAGTCCTGTTTTTCTCCTACTTCATATTCTTCCTGGATAGTTTCAATCCCTTTAATGTTTTTAACTCTACCCTACATGTAAATCCCGAAATCTGTTTCCTGCCCACATATCACTCCTAAATTCCAGGCCCATATTTCTAATGCCTACTGTAAATCTTATTGATGCATTCGAAAAATGCTTATTGAAGGGGATGAAAGCAAAGGAAATAGATATTTATTGAGCACCTAATACATACTGGATATATCACAGAGAGGCTAAGTAAAACACCCAAATAAAACTACTAGTAAAAGAGTTAGAATTCAAACAGATCTATTTAATGATAAAGTCCACAGTATTTCTGTTACACTACGTTGCCTTCTCTAGTGTACCCACAGTAGGTCACGAAGCATTAGGAATACAAAAATAAATAGGACCTAAACATTTTAGGTAAAATACAGGTTCATGGACAATACTTAGGTGGATTCTTAGCTAGTTTTACAACTATCGATTGAACAAAATTTATTATCTATTACAATAGTCTCTAGCATCAAAGGGTCACAGTTTGGTAAAAGAGACTGATTTTATGTTAATAAGTAATAAAAACATATGATTATAAACCTATGTTCAAGATAAAACAAATGACATATAGGAATAGGGTGTGGAAAAGAGAGGTTTAGGGAAGATTTCCTACAGGAGATGCATAAACTAAGACTTAAAAGATGAGTACTATACGTGTTTGCCTGATAAATTCAGTGTAGGAGCCACTCAATGCAGAAAGCATAGTAAAATATAAAAGCACTTGAATCATTTTGGTCCATTCTGAGAATTCTAAATAATTCACAAGACAGTAAGGAGGTCTAAAATATACACAAGGATGGACCAGATTTTGGACAGCCTTATGTGTCTTTCCTTAGAGTTAAAAAAGTAGGCAATTCAGAGACATATTCAGGATCTTGAATTGACAAGATGTGGCAGTAACTCCCAGGTTTCTGGCTTAGATGCCAGATAGTGCAACTAGGAAGAAGAGAAAGGGCTAAATACTTTGGAAAACAGAAAAGTAAAAGAAACCTAAACAAAGAAACAAAAGTTATAGTGAAAATTTTTATTTTATACATGATAAATATGAAGTGTTGATGGGAAATTGAGTTGGAAGAATGTAGGTAGCTACAGGCAATTGTTCAACCCTGAAGACTGGCCCACCACAAAGGTTTTAGCCAAAGTTTAGCCATGAACAATGACTCACAACCTTTTTTCTTATCCTTGGTTAAGAGCTCAGTTATCTCCCTAAAACATAAATCTGACAATGCTATTTTCTAACATACTCAAGACCGAAATGAACGAATATCCATGTCTCAGAGGTTAAGAATAGCTTTTCGACCTCAGGAAGAGGATTACAGTTAGGCCTACAGATTCATGCAGCATATAAAGTTCAGACTCTGAATTCAGAACACCTGAACTAGCAACCCAGGTACACCACCAACTGGCTAAGTTACCCTGGGCATATCACTTAATTTCTCTGCGTTTCAATTCTCTCATTGGTAAAAATGGGATAACGGCTATTTATTGCCTAACTTTTTCTGAATATTAAATGAGACAATTCATTCATATGGTAAGCACCAAGAAAAGTTAAGAAAAAAGAGGGGAAAGAGACATATTGGTTTAAAAGGTTAAAAAAAAGCTATATTAAATAGAGTCCTTTCTGCTTGGAATGCTTTTCACCCAAATCTTTAGTCATAAGAATTGAGTATCTAAAAAAACCTTGGGCAAATAACTTAAGCTCCCAAATCTTCAATTTTTTCATCTGCAAAAATGACAATAAACTGCCTCCTAGGTGTATACCTTGCCTATACATAAAGATTTTAAGCTCCTAAGGGAGGTGAGAGTGGAGAATGCCACACTTCTTCATATTTCTCATAAAATATAGTATGTACTTAAGTAGATTTAGTGCTCTCTGAACCCAAAATATCTTACCTATAAATTGTTTCTATGTTAAATTAAAGTAACTGTTATAAACTATAAATTATAGTGACTCATAAAGAATCTTAAAAATTCTTTAAGTCTTAAAAATAGTTCACAACAATTTTAAAACACAAGCACTTGCTACTTTAGAAAATTGATAATTTAGCCTTATATTTTGTTCTAATGTTTTCTCTAAAATTTTGTGGGGTACAAGATATAGAAACTTCATTTCCATAGTACAGGTGCAGGCCTGGCGCAGTGGCTCAGGCCTGTAATCCTAGCACTCTGGGAGGCCGAGGCAGGGGGATAGTTAAGGTCAGGAGTTCGAAACCATAGTACAGGTGCAAAAAAAAAAAAAATGAAAAAAAAAAGATACAGAAACTTCAGCTTAGCTCAATACTTTATCAGTGCAATACCTAGTTTTAAAATAGAGAAACTGTCCAAATTGTATGGGGCAAGCATATCTTTAGATGTGGAAAAGAATTACTGCCCTACTTATGATAGTAAGCTAATTCTGTATTATTTATAATAATTAACCAAGTAATACAGAGCTCCTTTCTTTAACACATACATTCATTCATGGTCTATTGAATTTTATGGTCCAGAAGCATTGTAAGCGTTAAAAATGTGGTAAATTCTTTATGTGGAATTTACGTACTAAAAGTCCTTAAGATAAATTATTTTTTTAAAAAATAATGGAACACAGCCATTTTTCAAAATTTCTTGAAGTAAACTGTGGTGTGACTAAAGTTTCTGCAAATATCTGTAACATAATTTTTTCTAGAAAACAGTTCTTTCCATCCTCACCTACCTCACTTCAGTTTCTAAAACAAATAAAAATCAAAGAATTCAAAATAGAAAAAGGAGGGAAATGATAAAGAAGGGGCTATGTAAGTCTTTTAAGTTGCAACACATTATGGGCATCGAAATATTACCACTCAAAAAAGTCACATCTTTTCAGTATTTCTGATAAATTTCAAATGCCCCACTTCAAGGCAGAATTGAAAAAAAGGTGCTATATCAATCTCTGGCTAACACACACTGAAGTTTTATGAACTACACTGGAAAACAGGAGTCAAGGATGGGCTGGGTTATCTAATTCAAAGCTGAACTAAAACTTTTTGAACCTGACAGCTCTGCTTGATACAAGAACAAAAGGGGTTCTCTCTCTCTCCCTTCTCTCTCCCCACCCTTTAACTCGTGCCCCCCCCAAAAAAAAGAACCAGTTCTCTTTTTACGAAGTAGTCAATTTCCACTTAACTTCCAAGAGTTTACAACCTGCTTCCCGACAGTCAGTATCCCCAGGGTGGACTCCAACTTGTGACTCCACGAAGGGGATAAGGGACATGAGCGCCTGTACGAATGGCTTCAAATGCAAGGCTGGAAGGGAAGTGACACCAGACAACTATCAGAACTAGGAATGCAATATGGTTGGAGGGCGTGTCTGGCGGGACTGCAACGTAGCAAGTCGACTGAACAGGCCATTCATTAGCTGAGGGGGGCGGTAGGGAGGCGGCAGCAGGGACCCAGGCCACTTGGCTCGCCCCGCGCCTCCTCACAAGAAGCCTGGCAGCCTCGGCGCGGCAGAGTCCCCTCCCCATGGTCTACCAGAGCCACTGGCGTCCGCAGACACCAGCACCCTCCGGAAGGCGAATACTCTCCCACCACCCCCAGGCAGAAGGGACGCGGTCGTCTCTACCAGCTCCGCACGGTCGGGCAACGCCGGGCCCTCCCTCACCAGTCGCTAGATGAAACTGCGCCGGTGGTCTCCGCGAGGTCGATGCACGGTCGCACAAGGACTCATTCTCAGTGAAGACAACTGGAAAAACCGAAAGGCGCCAGCGGGGGGCCGGTACCCAGACCCGGGTCAGCTCAGGAGGCGGCTGCACCTACAGCCACGACTACCGGCATCGGGATGGGGGGCAGGGAGAAAGACCCAGAGCGGGCGGTACGCAGGAATAAGGCGGGCGTTGATTGGCTGGGGCTCGTGTATGCTTCATGACGATTGGCTGGTACCAGCCCAGAAGGCCTCGCGTGGCAGCACCTCAGCTGTGGCCTTGCCCTGGCTCCCGTGAGGAACTTGACCTCGCCGGCCTTGGGGCCGCTGGATCAGATCAGGGGCGGAGAAAGGCTGTAGCCGGGGACTCTAGACCAACATCGATTATGGGAGTGTCCCCTTCGGGGACAGTCGTTTCCCAGGTAGAGATACCTCCCGGCAAATGGAGACTCTGAAGGGAGGATAAACCCGGGATGGAGAAGATAGAGGGTTGGAGACCTGGCCGGATGCCGGCTTAGACACTAGGTCAACCATGCATCAGAAGCCAAATGCATAGGCATCTTGCACAGAAAAGTTTTCTCCCGTAGCCCTGGTAGTGGGGTCACTGGAAGGCCAAAGGCGTCGTCTCCCAGAGATCCAGCCTTGCCCCTCTCTGGCTCGCTATACACCCGGATTATCCGGTGTCACTCTCTTGGTCAGAAGGCGTCACTGCCTTTTTAGATCGCCACTATGGGACCCGCTGCCACCCTGGGTCACGCCACTCAGTGCCTGACACCAAGCCTTTTCCACATTAACTCTGAATCTAAAGGCCATTTAAAAAGTGGTCGAGTGAAAAATATTAAGTAGGAAAGTAGCCAATAATCAATATTAGGCATACCGAATAGGTAACACACTGCTGTTGAATGCCTAATACCGTAGACACTCAGTAAATGTTTGTCCAAGGAGGGGTAGTGTGACTCAGAACAAACAGCACTAGGAGTCAGGAGTTGGCTGTACAGCTCTACTGTTGTAACTTACAAGCCAGTTTGTCTCTCTTATCTATAAAATGAAAGAGTAGCACTAGATGTCTTCTTAGGGCCGATACAGCTTTACTCTATTCGTAGCCTCCTTTGTGGGAGGGTAGGTTACTAGCCCAAAGCCACAAAGCTGGTTAGTGAAGGAGTAGGAGGCAAACTAGTACCCAGCCCCTCTGCTGCCCTTCCCAATACAACGTTCTGTTTCTTTGCTCTTTGTTCTAAGTGCCCTACTTCCTACAAAACAAAAACCAGTGTATAACGTAAGAATTAAGTGATTTTGAAAATAAACCACATATGATGACTTTAAGATTCATGAACAAAGGAACCAATAATGGCAGATAAAGCTAATAATGTAAATAAATGCATTGACCTGAGTTCAAATCTTTTATCTGTCTCTTACTTGTATCTGGAAAAGTTAATCGGCTTTTCTGAAGCCTCATTTTCCTCCTTTCCTTAGCAGCTGAATTATTCCAAGCAGTTGTTCATTCCTTTAAAAATTATCAGGTCTCAAGAACTCGTAGTAAGCACTGGTGATCCAATATTGAACAAAAATACATGTTGAAAAAAATACATGTATACCCAGATAATTCCAAACATAAGAATAATTTGCACCTTTTACAATTATCACAAAGAATACTATGATAGATTTAATCTAACTTTTCAAAGAAGTGACACTTGAACTAAGATCTGAAGAATGAGTAGGAGGTAACTAGATGAAGCAAGGAAGAAAGAACATTCCAGGCTAAAGGATATAGAATTTCTCTGTTTTTCTCTGAAATATTAAGTGACTTCAAGGTGCCTGGTTATTTGCAGGACAGAATATTGAAATAAATAGGAAGTAGTACAAATGAAATACAATTAAATGAAAAATATAGATGGGGTTAGGGGAGAAAGGAATCAAAATTAGCCATTTTGTTTGGTTTTTAAAAAATTTTTGGCCTGGCTCGGTGGCTCATGCCTGTAATCCTAGCACTCTGGGAGGCCAAGGCGGGAGGATCTCTCAAGGTCAGGAGTTCAAAACCAGCCTGAGCAAGAGCAAGACCCTGTCTCTACTAAAAATAGAAAGAAATTAATTGGCCAACTAAAAATATATATAGAAAAAATTAGCCGGGCATGGTGGCACATGCCTGTAGTCCCAGCTACTCAGGAGGCTGAGGTAGAAGGATTGCTTGAGCCCAGGAGTTTGAGGTTGCTGTAAGCTAGGATGACGACAGGGCACTCTAGCTGAGGCAACAGAGTGAGACTTTGTCTCAAAAAGATAAAATAAAATAATAAACAAATAAAATAAAATAAAATAAAAAATTTTGTGTTTAAACATGAAAGAGAGTGGATTGAAATATATCAATAACACTGATTATTTCTGTGGTAGGATCATGGGCGATTCTTAATTTCTATCATTTGAATTTTGTGATTTTCATTGTAATAATTAAATGTTACTTGAATGATTAAAAAAATCAAAGTTTGGAAAAATAATTGACTAGAATTTCTAAAGTAGGCTTAAAGGAAAAAATAAAACTAGAGATGGCTTTAGAAGATTGCAGTGATGAGGGAGGAGATGTAAAAAAAGAACAGTACAGGCATCAAGAATGGAGAACTGCAGAAATGTTTTTAAGCCACACAGCGCCTGTAATAAACTCCCTAAATGCCATTTTTCCAAACTAAATTAATAACATCCCTCTTTATAATTAAAAATGCTACCTCATCATTATGTCTATTTTGCTGTCTTTCAGGTTGTATAGGAGTAAGGAATGACAGTGCTGCCCCTATTTCAGCTGGTGGCAGAAGAGAAAATATCAGAATTTGGATAGAAACCCAAACTTGATTAGGTTCAGTAAGAATGGTTATTACAGGAAAGTCAGCAGTGCAACTTGCCTAGAAATTACTGGAACCTTATTTTTTGGCCTTATTCTCTTCTACTCCGTGCAGTTTTCCACACAAGAACCCTGGCCAGCCACAACTTTCTGGCACATACACCTCAGCTTTACCATTAGGGAAGATAGCACAGAGCCCTCTGTCTCCAGAACAAAAATTCCAGGGACCTGATGGATTCATATTGGCTTGGACTAGGTGAGGAGTAAGGGATATCATGATTGACAACCTCTATTAAAGTCATAATTGAAGCAGAGTGAAGAGTGGTTCCCCCAAAGAAGGCAGAGTGTGATGCCAAAAAAACAATAGGCCACTATAGGATATTTCTGTACTCTTGGATCCAGGGGGATATGGTCCCTGCCGCATTCTTCCTAAAGAACAATTATCCTTCAAATTCTAACTTAACAGGGGGCCACCTCCTTACAAATCTGAAGCCTTTCCTGATGGCCTTTTCTAACAATTATTCCCTTTATACTGATTCTATACCTTATTCATATTATGTATCACACTATTTTATATTTAGATTTGTTAGTTTTATAAGAGTTCTGGAGGCAAGCTTCCTGGATATAAAATTTTACTCATCTTCTTACTTAGCCATGAGACTTCAGGCAAGTTACATAACCCCTCTCTCGGCCTAGTTTTCTCATCTCTAAAATAAGGTTGATAGTACTTCCTTTTTAAAACTTTCAAGAAGTTTAAATGAGATTATATATGTAAAGCTTTTAGTACAGCTCTTAGCATTTAGTTTACTTAACCTGAACTCTTCTAGATGGTTTTATTTCCGAGTTTGAAGGGTGGGATGGGGAGATAAGGAGTGATCCACAAGGTGGCAGTGTTTGAATATAACTTGAGAATTGTATACACTGAAAAGCACAGTCTACCAACAAATTTTAGAAATTCAAGGAGGAAATTTAAAGCCTACATGAAATAAGCAAAACTTTGTGAGAAATCAAACCTATAAATTTGGCAGGCTTAGCATTCTGTTATAATCAGAACACTGAACTCCCCAAACTGTCCCCTTTACTATAACTGAAAATGTATCATCTTCCTTTCTCAATCCACCTTACTTAGAATTGCTTGTATTCCTTCCCTGCCTAGATAAATAATTAAATCTGGCTATTATCACCATTAGAAAAAAAGAAATGAAAGGATGAAAGTAAGAAGGAACGAGAAAGGAGGAAGGAAGAAAAAGAATGGGTTTGATACACATTGGAGCCTTCTGTTCATGCCAAAAATCCCTAGAACTGACAAAAAAATATATACTTAAAATAATCAAACTGATAAGTGCATTGGAAAACAAGAAGCTTAGCCACTGATGGTCCAGAATCCATGAGGACTCCTTGAAAAATGGAGGCTGGATTGGAAGAAAGGAGTAACAGTCCCAAACAAGAAGTCAGGACTGCTACAAAGGTAGTGGCAGCACCAAGGGTGTTCTCCATCTAGTGGTGCTAAGAAGGAATCCAGACTGAGCCTCAACTGGAGTATCACACCGTGAGCAGGTGAGCCAACTGAAGCTTCTTCATCCTCCATTCCACAACAGCAACAGGAATATCTGTCTCTGTGTAGAATATAGGACTTTGGATTTAATAAATCGGACAGTGCCCATGTGGATGGTGAAACTTGTAATAATCAGGGAAACCCTATACTCAGAACACTAGTCACTAATTATTCCTGTTTAGCAGCATGGCCCCACCCTTTTCCCATACCCCTGAAGAAAGACAGGTGGGTATTCAGGAAGTGGTAGCAGGTCTTTTCCCTTTCCCCAGGGAAAGCGTGCAATGGAGACAGCCTCCTCTATAAACAATTTAAAAAAAAAGAACCTCAAATACGTAGATGAGCACAAAACCAAGAATTACCAAATATTTGAGGAAAGCCTGAGAGCATAAACTTACAGATCCAAGAAGCTCAGCAAACTTCAGGAAGAATAAATACAAAGATTATTATTATGCCTTGAAAAAATCATAGTCAAATTCCAGAAAATCAAAGATAAAGAGAAATCTGAAAGCACTGAGAGAAAAATAGCATATTACGTAAAAGGAATAATGATTTAAATCACCACAGATTTCACATCATAAACTTTGAAAACAAGATGACAGGTCAGTATTTTTAAAGAGCTAAAGAGAAAAACTGTCAACCCAGAAGATATTTCCAGAGAAACAAAAACTAAGAGAGTTTTTGTTAGAGAGTTAGTCACCATCAAAACTGCCTCATAAGAAATGCTAAAGAAAGTTCTTTAGCCTGAAGGGAATGCTTCCAGATGGAAACTCAAAATTTCAAGAAGAAAGGAATGACATGAAAAATGAAAATATTTGAGGAAATACAGTTGGTCTGGTCTTTATTATTCACAGATTCCATATATGTGAATTCACATCACTGCTAAAATTTATTTATAAACCCCAAATTAACACTCAGAATGCTTTCACAGTCATTCAGGGACATATGCCGAACAGCAGGAACTTTGATTCGCCCAATGCACACATTCCCAGCAGAGACTGAACAGGGCAATGCTCTGGCTTCTTGTTTTAACGCTCATGCTATAAACAATTGTTTTTTCATGGACTGTTTAATGCCATGGTTTTTGCATTTTTGTGCTTTGTGTTGGTGATTTCACTGTTTAAAGTGGCCTTCAAGCATAGTGCTGAAGTGCTGTCTAATATTCCCAAGTATACAAAATGATAATTTTTTTAAGAAAAGGACCAAAGTATATGTTGTTTAAAAGAGACTCACTTTAAATATAAAGAAGCAGATAGATTGACTGTAAAGGAATGGAAAAATATATACTATAAGCATAATAAAGCTGGAGTAGCTATTATAATAGCAGAAAAATGGTCTTTGAGACAAAAGGTATCACCAGAGATAAAGCAATATTCAGTAATAATAAAAGGGTCAGTTTTTCAGGAAGAAATAATATGTATATACCTAATCATAAATATTATGATTCTGGTAACAGAACTTCAAAATACATGAAGTAAAAATCAACAGAACTATCTTTTATATGCTAATGACATGAAAGAAATCAACTGAACTAAAAGGAGAAATAGATAATTCCATGATCATAACAGGATATTTTAACACCGCTCTCTCAGCAATAAATACAGCAACTAAACAAAAAAAATTAGGAAGCCAATAGGTGATTTGAACAATACTATCAACCACCTTGACCTCTGTGATGGTTAATTTTATGTGTCAACTTGACTAGGCCACAGGGTGCCCAGAAATTTGGTCAACCATTATTCTGGGTGTGTCTGTGAAGGTGTTCCTGGGTGCAATTAATATTTGCATTGGTGAACCGAATAAAACAGACTGCTTTCCCTAATGTGGATGGGCCCCATCAGATCAGTTAAAGGCCTGAATAGAACAAAAAAGCTGAGTAACAGGGAACTCCTCCTGTTTGATTGCCTTATTCCTGGGACATCAGATTTTTTTTTTTTTTTTTTTTTGCCTTCAGGCTCAAACTTAAACATGGGCTCCTCCTGAGTCTTGAGCCTACTGGCTTTCATACTGGTACTACACCATCAGTTCTCCTGCTTCTCGGGCCTTCAGACCAGGACTGGAACTACACATTGGCTCTCCTGGGTCTCCAGGTTAGGGACTGCAGATCTTAGACTTATCAGCCTCCATAATCACATAGACCAATTCCTTATTATACACCTCTTTGTATATGTACGTATCTGTTTCTCTGACTAATACAACCTCATAGGTGTTTATAGGTCACCACATCCAAAAACTGCAGGACACATTCTTTTCAAGTGCATATGATACATTGAGGAAGATAGACCATATTCTGGATCTTAAAACAAGTCTTAATAAATTTTAAAAGATTAGAAGTATACAGAGTATGTTGTCTGATCAAAAGGGAACTAAAGAATCAGTAAAAATCGGGCCGGGTGCGGTGGCTCACGCCTGTAATCCTAGCACTCTGGGAGGCCAAGATGGGCAGATCGCTCAACGTCAGGAGTTTGAAACCAGCCTGAGCAAGAACGAGACCCCATCTCTACTAAAAATAGAAAGAAATTAATTGGCCAATTAAAAATATATAGAAAAAATTAGCCGGGCATGGTGGCACATGCCTGTAGTCCCAGCTACTTGGGAGGCTGAGGCAGAAGGATTGCTTGAGCCCAGGAGTTTCAGGTTGCTGTGAGCTAGGCTGATGCCATGGCACTCTAGCCGGGGCAACAGAGTGAGACTCTGTCTCAAAAAAATAAAAAATAAAAAAATAAATAAGATCTAGGAAAACTCCAAATATTTGTAAATAAATAAGATATTTAAAATAATCTGTTTGTCAAAGAAGAAATCACAAAAGAATTTAGATAGTATTTCACACTGAATGAAAATGAAAACACAATATCAAAATTTGTATGATGCAGCTAAAGCAGTGCTTATTTAGAAATTTATAGTTTCAAATGCTTATGTTAGTAAAGAAGAGAGGTCTACAATCAATGACTTAAGCTTCCAAATTAAAAAACTAGAAAAGTAAGAGCAAAATAAGTCCAAAGTAGATAGAAGGGAGGAAATAGGATAGCAGAAATCAATTAAATAGAATATAGAAAAACAATAGAGAAAATTAGCAAAGCTGAAAGTTGTTTCACACTTTTAAAAAAGTGTGAAACTTCTTGCTAGAAGTTAGTGAGTTAGTTATCAAAAAAAAAAAAAAAGAAAGAAAGATTAAGAACTGTCCGGAATTTCAAGAGTCTGAGATTGTACCTTACTGGCAAAGCAAACAAGTTAATCTGCCACAATTTCATGGAATCTGTCAGACTAAATAAGATTCCTGAGTCAGGGACAAGGATTTTATTACTTATGGCATAACAAGCAGCAAGAACTTCACATCTGCATCAGTTCCTTTTAGCCTCCAAGTCCCATGAGAATGACACAGAGTGGCCCAGGTAGGTGCTATAAATATAGTGAGTTGGCATCTCTGTTAAGGAACCCCAAGCTTAGGGAAGCTTAACCTTTCATAACAGACTGTAAGCAAACCTGCCTGACTTTGACCCTTGAGGTAGAAATTATCTTTATTATACCAGAAAGTAAACAAACCTGCCCTCTGCTCTAGAAGGAGACATTGTCACTATTTACCAAAGCTATTTGCTATGCAAACATCTTGAAAAGACAGTCCAGAACAAAGCCTGGCAGTAGGTCTGCTCACAAGGTGTGCAGAAACATGAAGAGCACCACAGGTAATTGTTACCCAATAACAGCACCAATTACCAATATCAGGAATGAAAGAGTGGTTATCACTACAGATCCTACAGACATTAGAACAAAAATAAGAAAATGTCGTTAACAACATTAGGTTAAAAAATCAGAATAGTGGTTGCCTTTGAGGAGTGGGGGATAGGTATTGATTGGAAAGGGGTCAGAGGGAACTTTCTGAGGTACAGAAATATTCCATGTCTTGATGGGGTTGTAGGTTACATAGGTATATGCATTTGTCATAACTCTACAAATGTACACAAAATTTGTGCATTTCAATGTAAATT
>VBSM01000361.1:39278747-39293767 GCA_008086735.1 Cheirogaleus medius
ATTTGTCATAACTCTACAAATGTACACAAAATTTGTGCATTTCAATGTAAATTTTTACCTTAAAAATTATAAATTTTACCTTAAAAGAAAAAAAATGGTAAACAGTACAAACTTTAATAATGATTTTTACACTGATATGTTTAGGGGTAAGTGTGTTTAGGCATAAATTGATACCTGCAATTTACTATGAAATGCATCAAGAAATTTAAGATGGATAAAGGGATGAATAGATGAGTAGATGTGGGATAAAGTATATTAAAAATGTTAATGGTATAATCTTGGTGGATATATGGTTTTTCACAATAATATTACTTAACAATGGGGATATGTTTCTGAGAAATGTGTCTTTAGGAAATTTTGTTGTGTGAATATCACAGCGTGTACTTACACAAACCTAGATGTTATAGCCTACTACATATGTAGGCTATGTAGTAGTATAGCCTATTGATCCTAGGCTACAAACTTGTATAACATGTTACTATATTGAATACTGTGGGCAATTGTAACATTCTGGTAAGTATTTGTGTAACATATCTAAACACAGAAAAGGTATAGTGAAAATACAACTGTAATCTTATGGGACCATAATTGTATATGTGGTCTGTCATTGACCAAAACATTCTTATAAAGTACATGACTATAAATTGATTACAATGTGTGGCCTTATTTAGACCATGATTTGAACACATAAACTGTAAAAAATATATATGTTATGAGATACAAGGGGGAATTTGAACACTGACTGGTTACTCGTTAATTGTTTTTAGGCCTGTGTAAGAGAAGCTGTGTCCCTGGTCCCCAGAGTTCCTCGCCTTGACCACTGCAGTGCCAGCTACCCAGAATTTAGCTGCCAATGCCTGCATTTCTTGGCCTGAAGATTTTCTCGGTCTTCTTTGCCTGCTCATGTGGCTTTGTGCAAGTGCTAAGGGTTAATACCTGCCAGGAGCAGCCCTCTAAAAGTCTAACTTACAACCTTCTTTTTTCTGTCTCACTTCCCTCTCTTTCCCTACTTCCCCACTGGTGTTTCCCTCTCTCAGACAGATAATTTGCACTTAAATCTTTTGTTGAGGGTTAGGGTAGAGACATGAGAACCCCAGGAGTGGCACAGGACTTTGCCAAAGAGCAACCAGTGGACATGTCAGTTCACTGAGCAAGAAAGCTACTGGACCTTGAGGGGGACATTCCACCTATCAGGGATGTCTGCAAACAGACCCGCCTTGAAGCCTGAGGGCTACAGCCTGGATGTCTGCAAAGGGACTGGGCTTGTAATGGGAAGGCAGAGAGAATGATCAAATGTCAGCCCAGCAGATAAGAACAGTTTGCTATTGTAAGCCTGAGGCAGTGTTCCTATCTCTCTCCTGAGTTCATGTCTTATTAAATGAGGAACTAGATAAAGTAAAAAGAAGTATGTGGTCTCTTTGTTCCTGTTTATATTATATGCTTTACTCCTAACTCACGAGCTTTTCACATGAAATCATTGTAATCTATAACATGAAAAAGAGAATAAAAACGGGTGCTAGACTTCAGTCAGTACCACCTGGCTCACGGGAATGCTGGTGGTCCCCTGAGCTCCCCACACTCTTTCACCTTACTTTTTGTGTCCATATCTTTGTCTCTCCCATCTCTTGCAACACACACTGCCCGGGGACCCGTTTATATCGGGGGTGCTGTGAACCCCTGATAATCTTTGTCTTAGTTTCAGCTTCTGAAGGAAACCAAAGAATGACATTGGGATAATGACATTTTAATTATGTTAAAAAAAAGACTTCTTAATTATTGGAGGTACATATTGAAATATTTACAGATAAAATTAGATTGTCTGGAATTTGTTTCAAAATACAAATGTTGGGGACAGTGGATGGAGGTGTAGATTTTAAAAAATGACAGAATGATAATTGTTGAAGTTCAATAATAGACATGGTTGTTCATTATATGCTTCTGTCTACTTTGCATATGTCAGAAATTGTATTGCAAATGACCTGGAGGAACTAACAATGATAAAAGGAGATCTGTTAGAAGGCTTGGGCAAAAACTGTTGCCTGAGCTCTGTCAAGCATACTCACTTGAGGAAGATATTAGTTTAAAATATCTAAAATGACCAAAGAATTTGCATAGGAATATTCATAGCTACTTTATTTGTAATAGCCAAAAACTGGAAACAACCAGAATGTCCTTCAGTGGGTGAATGATTAAATAAGCTATGGTATATTTGCAGCATGAAATGCTACTAAACAATGAAAAGGAGCTCTTTTTATTACACACAACCTCAAGAGCAATATGCTGAGTGAAAAAAGAAATCCCATGATTCCATTTATATAACATTCTTGAAATGAAAAAACTATAGAGATGGAGATAGATTAATGGTTGCCAGCAGTTAGGGAAGGGAAGAGGTAGGTATGACTATAAAGGAGAAGCATGAAGGAGATGATTGTGGTGACAGACCCATGCAGCAGCTTGATTGTAGATGGTGGTTATACGAATTTACGCAATGGCACAGAACTGAGCACACAGACACATACCCACATACATATACACACACACACACAAAATGAGTGTGTACAAAAGTGGTGAAATCTAAATGAGGTCAATGGGTTGTACCAATGTCAATTCCCATCTTTTGAATTTGAACTGTATGTAAGATGTAACCATTGAGGGAAACTGGGTGAAGGATACAAGGAACCTCTCTAAACTATTTTTGCAACTTTTTGGGAATCTATGGGAATTTATTTCAAAATAAAATAGTTTTTAAAAAGTAAAGAAATAGAAATACATTTTGAAAAAGGGCATCCATATTCAATTGAGTCCCATATCCAGTGCTGACAGTACAAAAGTGCAAGCTTCTTTTCCTCTATCCAGAAGCAGGAGCAGAATCTTCACTTGAAGCCTCGTAGCCTAATAATTATAGGCCATGAACTCTCTAAACCTGATCATAAAGCCCCTTGTCGATGTGATAAGCTTTCCAACATCTTAATAAATTCATTTTCTGCTTAAACTAGACAATGCGGGTTGTGTTGTTTGCAGGTTTGAGTGTAGGCTGATTTTTATTCTGATAGTTTCTATTGCCTGTCTTTGTCTCCTGAGGGATTTGGGAGAGTGCTAAGTAAAGCTAAAATATCTCTCTACACACTGAAACCACTGATGAAATTGGTATCAAGTTAGAAATTAATAAATGGATATTCAATATGCCTCCAGACTTTCTTTGTTATAAGCCTGGCATAGCTGCCTGGTTACCTCTACAAGCAGAGAGAACTGGAGTCTATGCTGCCTTATAATTATTGATGGTCCTCACTTTCTCAAGTTTTTTGTTATTCTGGAATCCATAGGAAACCAGAACTCTTATGTATACTTCTGTGTCCAGAATATGGATTTTTCTTTGACACCTCACTAATGTAATTATACACAGCACT
The DNA here is from genome assembly GCA_008086735.1 of Cheirogaleus medius. Classification (NCBI taxonomy): domain Eukaryota; kingdom Metazoa; phylum Chordata; class Mammalia; order Primates; family Cheirogaleidae; genus Cheirogaleus; species Cheirogaleus medius. Next base: position 39,282,155 of record VBSM01000361.1, read on the forward strand.
GTCCTCCCTCAAACCCCCAAATAGTGGCCCATACTTGTTCTTAGATGGAAAGAAGACTGTGCATAGAGACCTGTCCTGATGCTAAGTCAGTTTCAATAAGGGCTCTGGAAGGGGGATACTGAAGAGAGCTTTACAATTACCCTACATTGCAAGAAGATCAGGACTGGACAAGAGGACAGGCAAAGGACAGAGAAGAAAGCAGGAGAAAAGAATGAAACATATAGTTCAGTGAAAAGGAATACAATTTGTGGAAATTATTTTGGCCTAAGTAAAAGAAGAAGGAAAAGAGCCAGGGCGGGATCTTTAAGGACCTCACAGTCAGTATTTCCCCTATGACCCTTACTGTGGCTTTTTATTAAATGTATATGTGTGTAGGAATCTCTGTTGATATTGGGACTTTATACATAATCCATTCACTTAGAATATAAAAAAATTAATCTACAAAGTTTACAAAATCAGAACCACATGAACAACTTCAATTGAGTGGAATTTTACTTTAGGTCCAAACTAGAAACGGCCAGTTTTATTATACATCTTTTCCTTGATCCCAGTTGTATGTTTGTGATTAAAATGTATAATAGCTAAATAAGCACTTTATAAAATATTACATAATTGCCCAATGGGGCTTCCCCACAATTGAGATGGTAGAGGGAATTATCGGAGGTATGTACACATGCTGTAACTTGCACAACAGTTTCGTTGTTTTGTCATTGTTCCTTCTCTATCTTCTAAAATTTCAACCACTGAATATTAATTTTTTTTTTTGAGACAATGTCTCACTCTGTTGCCCAAAATGGAGTGCAGTGGCAGGGCCACAGCTCATTGCAATTTCCAACTCTTGAGCTCAGGCAATCTTCCTGCCTCCCAAGTAGCTGGGACTACAGGCACACATCACCACACCTGTCTAATTCTTCAAATTTGTAGAGATGAGGTCTTGCTAAGTTGCTCAGGCTGATCTCAAACTGGGCTCTATCAATCTTCCCACCTTGGACTCCCAAAGTGCTGGGATTATAGGCGTGACCCACCACACTTGGCCTTGGATATTAATATTTTTGACCAAAAACAACAACAACAACAACAAAAATCTCAGGGTAGTTGGGGTAGCTCTGGGTCTGCCAAGGGCCACCATTAATTATCATTCTCTACTTTTCTTTCATAGTTTCCAATTTGGAATCTACTTTAACATCCTTTGTTTCCCGTTATGATTTGGATTCACTGTAATACCTGAGAAAGAGGTAGGGACTCAAATTACCATCAAAAATTTTAAAATGAAAAAGATGAAGCTTAAAGAGGTTAAGTGACTTGTTTAAGGTCACAAGCAGTAAAAAGATACCCCATCTCCCACATCAGAAACAGAGTAAGCCTCCTGCCCTCTCTCATACTAACACATTAACTGAGAGAAAAGAGAGCCCTGGGGAATTTTCTCTAATCACCCCACATTAGCTGAGTAACACAGATTGCCTTCTACTTCTTTTCAAATCCCATTGCACTTGCCATCTGCAAAATTCACTTGAGCTCTTCCTCATATTTTTCCTTGTCTTGCTTTTAAGTGTTTAGTAAGTGAATGGGTGAATGGTATGTGTGTGTGCATGTGTGTGTGTAATTCCCTATTTACATAGTAAAAGCATTAGAAAGAGGAATCTAGACTTGTATTCTCACAAAATTTAGCACAGTATCATGCTTATAAATAAATTAATTTTTATTTGAATTTAATTAGATTAATGATAATCAGCATGGAAAATACAGATTTTGGCCCTAAGAAGAAAAGATAGACAAAAGGAAAATTTTAGTGGAAGTAGGCCAGGTACTTTCTTGCCTGTTGAGAGCATCAACGTCATTTTAACCATTCTTTTGTCAACACTTAATTCCTTTGTCCTTCTTGTTGCACTTGCCCACCTCAATGATAACCCTATATCAACCTAAAAGTCAGCCTTCTTCACTCCTTACGTTGGTTAGTCTAGAGACAAGGTTACAAACAACAGAAAGATTAGCTTACACTTCCTTACATGACAAAGTGTATTTGGGTTGAAAAGTCCATAGGTAAAACCCAGATGAGGCTTGATTTTGCAGCTCAAATGATGTGAGCAAGAGCAAGTTTCTTTTTGGCTTTCTACTCTGCCTTCCCTCCCTCAGGCTTGGTTTTATTTTCAGGCAAGGCCCTGATGATCAGAAGATGCCTGCTAGCAAATCCTTCTGCGTTCACACCCAGTAAGGAGAAGCAAAAATTCAACCCAGTGTTCCCAGTAAAAGTCCTAGGTCCAGTGTTTACCATTTAACCAATTCCTTTGGCCAGGTAAGTGGGATAAACTGATATGTTTAAACTCTGTTCTGTGTTGCACATTGGACCTGGAAATGAAATCATTTCTCTAGAATCACATTGTTCCCCCAAATGGAAATTAGTAGCTACTGGAAAAAAGGAAATAGATACCATAGATATGATTAACACATGTCCTCTATATTCCTGCATCTTGGTGATCGGTGTTAGTAGAAAAAAAATCAAACAACCATGTGGAATTTACCAATGAATTCATGATCTCCAATGTCTACAGGATTCCTTTTACATTAATTATTCACTCTTTTCACTCTTCACTCTCTACTAGATGCTTTTCCTCAGTTTATTAACTTGATCAAGTATCTCTCTCTCTTCATAAATATGAACAAATTTACTGAAACCAATGCCATTTAACTACTAGCCTATTAATTTCCCTTCACAAGCAAGCACTTGAAGTCTACATACAATTGTAACCCATGATAAAGTGAGACAAAAACAAGGTCACTATGCACCCCACAAAACATTGAACATCCCACCTCCCAGCTAATTGAAATTACTAGTACTTCTTTACCAATCCTTTTCTAGTCTTCCCTTCCTATAGATAAGATTTATTGAGATACTCAGTCATGGAATTGCCCTCACTTTTAGATAGTAAGCCCCCATTTCCTTCAACTCTCCCCAAGATTATCCAGTAGAAGGCCAAAGCCTATAAATAGGTTTTTTCTAACAACTTCTTACTGAAACACCCCTCAGTTCCTCATGATAAGTGTTCTCCTCACCTTCAACAAGTAATAAAACCAACTTGTTCAAATAAAGGTGTGTTCCTGGTGGTCTTTGGCAATGAATTACTGTATTCATTGAAGTATTCATTGAAGTCCATTGAAGTATCCTTCATCTCTCTTCTGAATTATTCCAACATCCTCGAAATGATTTTCCCTGTCTGTAGTCTTGTTTCCTCCCAATCAGTATCTCAGAGTTCTTGCCAAAGTGATCTTTCTGAAACTCAGTTCTTATTGTGTCACTCCCTGCCTGCATATTCCAAAGAATAAAGTCCAGATATATTAGCTTGGCCTGTGACATCCTCCTTGATCGGTTCCCAAACCACACTTCCTGTCTTATCAGTCACTGCTACCTCTCAAACTCTAGTTCCATGCACCAGCCTTGATGAACTTGATTGCAGCTCTTCCAGAGCATTTTTCTGAACTCTGGGATGTCCTTTGGACCTCTCCTGATGTCTAGAAATAGTTTTCATCTAGCTAATTTCTACTTGCTCTTAAAGACTTGGCTCAAGCTTTTCTGAAAAGCCTTCTTGAATATCCTCAGGAGTAACTATTAATAGTTTGTGTGTATTTCTTTCATGGTATATATCACATTGCATTATATTTACTTATTTGTTTTCCCTATGAAGTTCTGACTTCTTGAGGTCCAGAACCTTGTCTTACGCATCCTGATATTCCCTGGCAGAGGACCTCACCCAACGTTCTTCTCCTGCTGTGCTTGGAAATGGAAATTGTGGGGTGGGTAGCTCTTCTGCTATGCCTAAAAATCGAAGTGGGGGGTGGTTAGCATGCTCAGGGCTTGAGGACTGCTTTATGGATGAGGTCTAGAGATAATAAATATCTTGCAATATACTGGACAGCCCTGCACAAAAATTATTTTAAAGAATTAAGCCAGGCTGATGCCTCACGCCTGTAATCTCAATGACTCAGGAGGCTGAGGCAACAGGATTGCTTGAGGCCAGGAATTTGAGGCTGCAACGAGCTATGATTGCACCACTGCACTCCAGCCTGGGCGACAGAGTGACACCCAGTCAATCTAAAAATATATATTAAATATCTCACCCAAAATGCTAATAGCACATCCATTGAGAAACACCATAGGTTCAATATTACTTAGGAATGAAATGAATAAATGAACAAAAATGAATAAGTAAAATAAAGTAAAAATTAAAGAATAGATTAATGAATAAGTGAAGGAGGGAAATCATCATGTGCACTGTATTTGGATAGACACCATGGGAAATTCATGCTTTGACAACTTAAAATGTTGTCCTGGTCATATTCTCTACCTTTGTCCCCTAGGGCTGTGAGTGCAAGGTGCAACCTGAGTTGAAAGAACCAATTAAAGCTGCAGTGCCCAACCCCGGGGCTGCAGGTGGATACCAGTCATGGCCAGATAGGAGCCAGGCTGCACAGCGAGAGGTGAACCGCAGGCAAGCAGGTGAGGCTTCATCTGTATTTACAGCTGCTCCCCGTCACTCACCATCTCCCCCCAGCCTCCAGCCCCACCACCACCTGGGTCTGTGGAAAAACTGTCTTCCATGAAACCAGTTCCTGGTGCCCAAAACACTGGTGACCATTGAAAAGATTCACATGAAGATATCTGGGGTGAGGGGAAAATCAGGCTATTTAGATGTGAGAGGGGAGGCATTTCTGTCAGGCTTTCCAGACCATTTGGTCTATGACATTTACCTCACCTTTTTTAAGACAAGACCTTCTAGTTCTGACTTGAATTTTATATTCAGCCATTTAACCTAAGGCCCATTATTTGCAGTTTATTGTTGCTGCAAATTAAAATCCACAGGGAGCAGACATGCACTATGGTTTTATTTGCCAATATAAGTGCGGAGTGACTCACATCCTCCCTTCAGGGGAATCTTCGCTAGGTAAAACTTTTCCAGGGCTCAACTTTTCCTGGAACAACTTGGTCATTATAGACATAGCCACTGAATCAAAAGCTAATTGAATCAAAACTGTGGATAATTTAATCTGGAATTCTAGACCCATTTAGTGCATAAATAATTGACACCAAGTGTCTTTTATGCAAGGATGCCAACTGTTTCTGGATCCCACTGCAATCATTTCCAGTTTTAAAGTCAGTGTTTTAAACTACTTCAATCTGTTCACTCACCCAATGACACAGAGATTTTAATGTAATATCAACCCATAAATGTTATTCATAGCTGATGATCTTGATCTAAACTATTTGAGGCTGGGCGCAGTGGCTCACGCCTGAAATTCCAGCACTCTGGGAGTCCGAGGCGGGAGAATCACTCAAGGTCAGGAGTATGAAACCAGCCTGAGCAAGAGCGAGACCCCATCTCTACTAAAAACAGAAAGAAATTAATTGGCCAACTAAAAATATATAGAAAAAATTAGCTGGGCATGCTGGCACATGCCTGTAGTCCCAGCTACTCGGGAGGCTGAGGCAGGAGGATTGCTTGAGCCCAAGAGTTTGAGGTTGCTGTGAGCTAGGCTGACACCATGGCACTCTAGCTGGGGCAACAGAGTGAGACTCTGTCTCAAAAATAAAATAAAATAAAATAAACTATTTGAAAAAATAAGCAGCACCCTTATAAAAGTTTTACATTTTTTTATTCACAATTTTCATGGAAATATTTTTCTAAACTTTTAATTTCACTGGAGAAAATACCAGTAAAGTCTTTTCATAAGGATGGCCATGAAGAACTTCTGTTCATCTTTAATAAATGTAGGCCCAGCATATCCCCAACTCTAAGTGTTTTAATTCCCCATCTCCTATTTAAAAGAAGAATTAATAAACCCCACTTCCTTTTCTTTACCATTCTCTTGAGGCCTATCAAACTAGTAAACTACTTCATACTGATCTATTAATGGCAGCTAATGGCTAGTGAGGTCCTGGAATAGCCTTTTAGCAATGATGCCTTGATTCACTAAATTCACTGGTAAATCTAGTGGCAGAAATGTTTTCAGGCACTCATAGTAGCTCAAGAGAGAGAGATTTGAAAATTGAATGAATCTAAAGCAAGCACTACCTGCAGTTCTTCAATTTTTACTAACACTGTGGAAGATGTTTCTATATAAAGATCAGCTCCTCAGATCTTACTTTGTGGGAAGGTGCTATCTTTACCTATAAGCAAAGCTAATCAGGACTGGCTCAATGGATATAAGAAGTACATTAAATTCAATTAAACATATCTATTGAGCACATTATATATGAAGGCACTCTGATAGCCACTGCAGAGGATTAAAAAAAAAGCAATTTAGAATCCAGTATGGGGAATAGGATAGATATATAACTATCACTGATAGTAAAGTGAGAAGCTGACATACAAGAGAGGCAATGGAATTGTGGAGATTCAAAAGAGAGAGACCACAATTAGTTGAGGATCAGGGAAAACTTCCACATGTGAAGGAATTGAGGATGAATAGGAACACCTGAAAACAATCTATTATTTCCATGATTGCTAATGTAGTGATCTTATGAAAGACTTTGAAATGGACCGAAAAAGATTACTGATGACTTCAGTGGGAAATTAGGTGATTTAGCTGATTCTATGGGGTCAATGGGCCTTTCCTTGTCTTTGAAATATTTTATCACTCTGCAAATTGTAGATAACAGATAGCAATGCAAATAATTCTTATTTATAGACATGCAAATTAATTTTGTCAGGTGGAAGTACAACTGATTTCCCTACCTCCATTCCTGTAATGAGCAAGTTTTTAAAAATCTATTTATAAATTCATTTTTTACTGCTATTATATATGTGATATTTTGAATTCTCCTGTGACTTGGTTGTTGCATCTTACTGCTTCCCTCATTAATCAATGAGCTATATAAAATCGTTAATGTGGTTAATTTTATATATGTATGAGAGTCACGATTATATCCTATTTTAAAAATTATTCTTGTCTGGGCAAGGTGGCTCACACCTGTAATCCCAGCACTTTGGGAGGTGAAGGTAGGAGGATCACTTATACACAGGAGTTCTAGGTTACAGTGAGTTATGATCATGCCACTGCACTCTAGTCTGGGTGACAGAGTGAGACTCCACATCTGAAAAAAAAATTATTCTTTAAGACTAACACATTTCATCTACATATAATTCTTGAGTAACTATTTATTAATATATCTTTTCCAATTTTCTCTTTATTTTAATATATACCTAATGCTGTATAGTGTGTATGGGAATTGAAGTTGGAAGCAAAGGATGAGAGTAAGAATTTTCCTTCTAAAGATTCTGACACTCCCAGAACCTTTCCTACCTAGTATGCAAACCAAGGATGATTGAAAGAGAAGTTTTAAATATGGATACTGTTCTTTAGTCCTTGGTTTCTATATGAAAATGAAGCCTTTACTTGAAAAATATGTATATTATATATAGAATGTATATGTATTTTTTATTTATATTTTATGTAACACAAGCATTTTATATTTATTAATATCTTTATATATAAATATAAAAAGATATATATACACACAGATATATGTATAGCTTTATCTACCTATTTATTTATAAACAACCCATTAGGGTATGAGTCTCATTTTTCATTTGATGATCTCTTCCCCTATTCCAGAACCCTCATTGCTGAGGGTCACCACATTTCAAGTGGAGAAGGTCTTTGATTTTTTAGTCTATAGTTGCAGCCTCAGCATTGTTCATGAATTCACATGATCTGTCAGTGCTAGTCCTCTGCTGTTCTGCCATTGATACTAGATGAGGTCATGAAATCTCCTGATTCAGCCCCTACTCGAGCCTTACATACACCTTCCCTCAGAGGACTGTCTGCTGGCAGTCTAGTCCCTCCCTACGACCTGTGTTCAGCCCAGACAACTCAGGCAGATTCCCTGTGCCACGTGGCCCTAGTGCCCAGGTTGTCAGCAGCACTGCCACACTTTCTTTCCTCACAGAGGCGTGATGTCCAAGCAGGCTCAGGTCTCTTTACTGGTGGAGCCATAATATCCATCCTTCCTAGTTCCTGCTGATGTACCTTCCTCTCACCCCTGTCCCTAACACACAAGAATCATTCTGTCCCTATTTTTGAATCTAGTTATATTGCTTCTACAGACCTGGGTTCTAGACCATGAAGATACAAATGTCTGTTTATGTTCATCGCTTTCAGTCACCTTCTCTTTAGTGCCTGAAGGATAAAAATTCCTGTAAAAATAAGAACTATAATACAAGAGGTAATTGGAGTTCTCAGAGTTTGAGGTTATCTCATAAGATAGAATCTCCTTTTACCTCTTAATTATGTTCATAAAACCCATGGAATTTTAATGATATTCTAGATATTCTATAAATAGTGTCTGGACATCATAGACGTACTTTCATTGTTGTTTTGAAGTGGGGCAAGGACATGAAGCCCAACCCCCAACATCTATGCCTGCTCTATGTGTGTGACAGTGACAAAAGCAGAGGCCAGACATGAGTGGACAGCTTCCAAGAGGAGGGTCCTCTCATGTACGGGGGCTCTCTTGTCTTACCTTTGGGTCTCATTATTCTACGTAAGAGCCGCACACAATAGTGCCTAACTGGTTGCTAGAAAGCTCAAGAATTAAAGAGAAACCAAAATAACATAGAAGGAAGGCTTTAAAATAAAAAGAAACAAAACTATATCACCAGGAACACTCTGAGTTAATGTCTACTCAAAAAGGAGGGAAAAAGAGAGAGATGCCAAAACAAGTTATATATTACTTTAATTGAATCTCTGTATGTGATTTCATTAAATTTTCTTTTCTTTTTCTTTTTTTTTTTTGCCATACTTAAGGTTTCAAGATAGCACAACTTTACATCCCATCATGTTCTGGTTATATAATTATAAAATAATTAAACTGCCTTCATAAAATTATATGAAAATTAAACGGTTACATCTTAGAAATGGGCCTCTTAATCCTTCTCAGTTTCTAACCCATAATAAAGTTGGCACTACTAGAGAAGGTTGGAAGTGAGACATAAATGAGCCTTGCTTGGCGTTCTTCCACAAAAATTCCCGCTGTGGAAGATTGGCCCTTTCAAATAACACCAAGTACTAAAGTGGTGTTTAATTTAAAAATCTTTAATCAACAAAGATCCCAACAACCACTTAAACTTCACTGCATGTCAATTCTAACTACCAATTATGAAATCACTACTAATGCCATCAATAAAATAGGAGCCTTTAAACTGGGGGTAAGGGAAGGGCACTGAAACCATAGAGATCAAGAGATCACGATCCTGTTTTTGGAAGGAAAATTCTATAGTAGTTTAGCTGAAATTAAAAACAGGTGTGGAGTCCTTGCTAACTAAAATTCTTAAAGCAGGTGTATCTCATTCAGTCACTCATATTCTAATTAACATGGTAAAAGTAGAGTGTCCTAAAATCTACCATCCTGAAAAATCATGTTTATTTTCATACCTTAATGATAAAAATATTATGACAAAAGAAACCCTCTCATAAGTGTCATGGAACCATGAGAGGAAGATTAATTTACTGAAGGAAAACTTTTCAGATGATGGATGGTATTGGGAAATTAGAGATTTGACCCTCTGACTCAGCAGATAGGTGATATCTCAGCAGACATTATATGGCGTCTGTAAGTCATTCCTTTAATTACCTCTTGTTATTCAAAGCATCATAGACTTGCCCAGCATGTTTTACATTTCAATTCGTTTTCACATCTGTGAGTTTATCCACAAGATAATGACAGAAAGAAAGAATGAATGACAGGAAGAAATCCTGAGAAACATCAGAGGAAGAGGCCTCTGAGGTAGACACGGTAAGAACCCACCTCTGTCACCAACCGGGAAGCAGGCCATGATTGACGCATGCAGAACTGATCAGCCTGTGAGTGCCTGTCAGGGAGGAGAGCCCCACAAGGAATGGCAGAAGAGCTTTGGGAACAGAGCAGTTGGTTAAGTAGGGATCAGGCTGGAGACCTGATCTTCGAAGTTATCTCACAGTCAAAGCAAAGCCAGCCTCAACTGTAAGTGAAAGCTCAGCCTTTGAAAGGACAAGCTGACCTGGGGAACCATGAATCATTTACATTAGATAGCAGTTTCTGATTTGGCTATGATTTTTTAAATTTTTGTTTCCTTTCCATATACATAGGGGAAGAAAACAAAACTTTAAAAATTCATAGCCAAGTGGCTATGGGCTAACAGTGGGCCAACATCTAAAACTATGGTTATCATCCTCATAGATGTATATCTCTCTAGTAAATATAATTGAATACCTTTGTTTTTCCATATCCATATATTTAACATTTAAGAACCATAGATTTAAGTGAGGAAAGTTGGAAAAGGAGAGCAGTGTCATAGTTTAAGTGACAAAATCATTTCTGTTTTCTTAAATTATTAACATTTTCCTAATCTCAGCAGTATCAGTGTTTTATTTTAGTGTGACAGATAGAAGTAAGTAGCAAGGAAAAGTCCAAAGTTAAAATACCAAAACAGTAATTCCTCTGGATATTGGAAGAGTTTTTATCATTTTTAGCTCTCCACAAAACAAATTAAAGCTTAAAACTCTCTTAGCCGGGCATGGTGGTGCACACCTGTAGTCCCAGCTACTAGGGAGACTGAGGCAAGAGGATTGCTTGAGCCCAGGAGTTTGAGGCTACAGTGAGCTATGATGAGTCCACTGCATTCCAGCCTGGGTGACAGAGCAAGACCCTGTCTCAAAAAGAAAAAAAAAAAGCTTAAAACTCTCAATGACACCAAAATGAGACCCAGGATTGGATTATCTCCATAGAAGGTAAAACAAAACTAAAATTAAACCTAGAGATTCCAAAGCAGACTCTAATAGCAGGATTTTGTTTTCTGTGTTCATTTAAGCAATCCCTATATGACACGGAGCTTTTTTATGTATCTGTCACTAGATGGCACTATATCAACACCTTTATTTTCACTTTTTGAATCTTCCCAAAGGTCAGGAAGGAGGCAAAATATTAGATAAGGCAATCCATTTAGTCTTTTTGAAATCGCTACTGTTTATTAATTTAACTAAACCTTTAATTATAAGCCTAAACACCTTGTAACCGATTTGCCAATATCTTAATCCTCTATCAGCAAGTACAGTTCCACTGACAGGAGATTGGCTCAAAGGCAGCTTTCTTTAGGTTTGTTATTTGACAGATAGGAAACTGAATAATAAGAAGGCAAGAAAATTGATAATATTTGAGAGGAAAGACAGTAAAAAGAGATACATTTAAAAGAAAATGTATAATCTTGAACTTTCTTTGGTTTCCATTAAAACTGCTGGTGCCTCAGAAGATTGTCAGTTTAATGTTCTATCAGTAGTACCATAATTTATTCTTTTGTCACACCATGAGGATTGAGGACGAAAAAGGCCCATGCTAGCAGGCGGCACAAGAGGAGATTATATATGCAAATAATTCTGTAGCTCTTGTACCAGGAGAGGGTTTGTCTTGTAATATTTCTTTTAAGTCACACACAGAAATCTTTGATTGGTTTCCAAAAAGCAAAATTGTGAGGTTGAAAAGAAGAGGGAGAAGGGAAGAGAATATTTGAAAGGGTATGCAAAGCTATGGTAAAAAGAAGATAGATGATAACTGCAGCATCTGTGATTTTTTTTTTTTTTTTTTTT
>VBSM01000361.1:39310494-39357149 GCA_008086735.1 Cheirogaleus medius
CCTGGGCCTCCCAGAGTGCTAGGATTACAGGCGTGAGCCACCACACCTGGCCCCGACATATATATTCTTGAATCCTTCCTCCCATCCTAAAGATTTTGATTTAGTTGGCTTGGGCAGGGCCCTATAAACCTGCATTTTAAATATGAATTCCAGGTGATTTTGTTATAATGAAATTTGAAGACCATTTGAAAAACAATGTTTGTGGCAGCAAAATAATTTTTCAAGAGAGGATCTACATAAAATTTTAGATTTTAGATATTTTCAATGTAGAATGAAGATTAAACTTGAGAAAATGTAGAAATGCAGCATTATGAAATGTTCAGGCTGGGAAGAAAGACCATTCTAGTCTAATGCCCTCATTTCACAGATGAGGAAATATAGGCTCTGAGAAGTACACAAGGACTATATAATATAACAAGTTTGTGGCAGAAATGGATCTAGAAATAGGGTCTTAGTTCCCCGTTCAGGCTCCCCACTCCCAACATTTTACATTCTGAAATGAAATAAAATGAAAGAATCAATTAGAAAAGTTTTTACAGCTTTTAAACCTTTTGTAGGGCTCTAGAGTTTCTAATTGTCTTTCAAAATATAGCTCCAGTCTATTTAAACATTTTGGAAGGGTAACAAAGGAGTTGATTTCCATAAAAGTAGAAAAGAGCATGGAAAAATACAGCTGGTAGGACATGCTTTTCTCTGTGAAGAGATTCTAAACAATGATTTTACATTTTAGATACCTGTAATTAGACCCCTCTATATAACCACCCGAGTCTCCTTTTGGCTTTTCCACACAAACTCTTCTTTATTTTGGTACATCAAGGTCAAATTATGTCTCGTTGATGCACACATGATGAGCAAGGTGCATGTATCTTGAATGTTAACACCTGTTCCTGTTGCAGTTTTCAAGAACCAGGTTATTAAGTACCTACAACGTCAACATGGAAAAACAATCCTTTGATAGACTCTTCTCCATTATTATCAAATTCTTCTGCATTTTATAGGATAAAGATCTATTTCAAAGTCATGGTGCTAGCAGTTTTGCAGGAAATTTATAGATTTTAAACATGACCAGTTATTTCCATATAGAAAATATATAAACATGAGTAACATAACATTATTATACAAATTGTAATGGTCTGATTGCTTGGAATATATTATTCCAATTGTTCTCTTTTTTAAAAGGAAGTATTCATCAGAAAATAAATTGCACAATTAGAACTTGAAGTCTGATATACTTAAAAAAAGAAGAAGTTTCCACTTAGCCACAAAAGACAGGGAACATATTAGAAAAAACACTGGTGTTAGAACCAGATGACAGAAGGTCATGCTCTGAACAAGTTTTAACTTCGGTTTGCTCATGTGCAAAAGGCTTCTATGAGCTAACTGTGAAATTATTAAATAAATTAGATATTTTTATTTAGTAACTGATATGTTTATAGTAAAAATGTTATTATCAATATTATAATGTGATATAAAGAATAAAAATGGTCACGATGTTCACCATTCAATATTACCCATTTCTAGTAAATGGGCAATACAGTCTTTTGCAGGCATAGCATTACATGAAGCATTTCAGTAATGTTATTCCGTGTGTTTCCTAGGGTTGTGGAACCAGCTCACAGGTGCTGACTTGTTCTTACCCCCAAATCTTCATTCTAGGAAGGAATTAAGCCAAGAGGAAGGAGGAGAGAGACATGCTGCAGGGAAGGGGAGGATAACTAGAGATAAATAATGATTATATTCTCCCTTATCATTCATCAGTCCTTGTATACAAGTCCTAGGTGATTTTGATACCCAACCTGGTTGGGAACCAAAGCTATAGATAATCTAATCCAGTAGTTCTCATTCTCTGGTATACATTAGAATCAAGAGGGGAATTTAAAAAAAATTACCTAGTCTCCACTCCCAGTTATTTTATTAAATTAGGCATCAGAATTTTTTTAAAAAGTACCTAGTGATTCTAATGTGCAGCTAAATTAGACAAATTGTTAAGAATAATTTATCTGATTTAGTTCCTTATTCAGTTAGGAAACTGAGCTCCTCTCCTCTAGAAATGAATAAATAATTAAATTTCTATAAGCATGTACAAATATTAATACTCAATTCAACTCAACATATCTTTTTTGAGTACCTACACGTAGATGGTATCAATGCCTATCCAATGGCCTTATCAACTCATAAGAAGAATGAAAGCAATTTAAAATTACATAAGGCAGCATAAGGCAAATGCCAGAGGGTAAGAAAAGCAAGGTGTTTTGGTACTTCAGAAAGCTGAGCTGTAACTTGAAGTCTTTATCAGGAATATGGCAGATGATCCCTTAAAACCAGAGAATGTTGACTTCTGAAAGGCAATGCGTTCTGAACCTGTGGATCTGAAGATAATAATATGACATAATACTGCAATTCCACCTCATGCTTCAAAAGTTGCCCTATGTGTACCAAACAATTGTAAAGACTGTTTATCCTGCACCCTAGAACTACAAACATGTCTTGAAAGGAATATGGCAATAAATAAGGGTAATCTTTTATTTCTTTTAACTTGTCTTTATTTTAAATTAAAACAAGTGCACTCATTATTTCCAAAGTCCTGAAAAATTACTTGAGAATGACTACTAATGATGGCTATGGAATATGCAGTTTTTCCTGGGTATCTTTTTAAATTACTTTTTTAAACTACTAAAGTATATTCTTATATGTCACTACTTCTCCAATTTCAGGGACACTCATCCAACTCAGGACCTCATCATCTATCATCTGAATCAGCTCAAAGTCTCCTTTCTGGTTTTCTTTCCCCTAATCTCTTACCTGATGCAATCCATTTTGCATCCTGTGAAAGCAGTCATTCTGAAACACTACTGCAAAATGTTTTCAGTGTAAAATGAATCTGCGTTTTGCTATAAATAATCTTATAGTATTCATTTATATTTTTACCATTTTCAAAGTTTAATTATTTGCTTATTAAAGCAATAACATAAATAATTTAAGAATCAAAAAATATTACAAGTCTTACAGTTCTCTCTTGAATCAACCTTTGGCATTCCCAATTTTTGCTCTGCAGACGACATCGCTTTCAATTATTTTAGTTAGCTGTTTCTAATGATATTATTTGAAATGGTGTGCTTGTACCACTTCTTCTAGATTTCTCAATATTGGACATTGCCAATTGCTTTTCTAAAGAATGGGTATTTAGCTCAGTTATACACTCCGTGCTCTTTTCCTTCCTGCAATAACTGTTGTAGGGACTGGGCATATACCAGTGAACAACATAAAGTCCCCTTCTTATGAACTTACTTTGTGGTATTAAAAGGTAAAATATAAACAAGTAACCAGATAATTGAATAACATAACTCTGGAAAGTGACCAATAATATGAAAAAAAATAAAATAAAGAAGGACGGGGCAAGGACACACGTGCCTTCCCTCCATCTTCCCAATATAGTTATAATAAAACTTTTGGTGTTTTCATTGGTACGACTAGATAATTACTCAGCACTGAGGCGTACATTGTAGTATGATTACCTTTCATTTACTGTACGACTATTAATATTTCTTCTCTCAGACACTGCAATTACTTTGTTTTGGCATTTGATTCGTTTTCCACATACTGAGAACTAATTCATTCCTAAACGTTCTACCAGAACTACAAAACTTCTATCCAATACAGTCAAGCACAACAAGCTAGTCTCTCTTCTTCCTCTCTTATCATTTCTTGCTCTTTCATCCTGCTCCAGTCTTTACTCGTAGCTTCTCAGGCCTGCAGCACCCCTGCAGTGTGCAGGGACCCCTCTATCATCCTTCTAGGATTTCCCTCTGGTCCTTCCCCAGGGGAATCTCCTTTCCTAGTACCACATCTTCCTCTTTCTTGATTCCGCCCTCTGGTAGCTTCTAGAGAAAGGGTTCACAGGACGTAAATTTTTTGCAACCTTGAGTGATTGGAAATGTTTTTATTCTACTCTGACCCTTGATGAATATAGTCTAGGTATAAGATTCTAGGTAGGAAATGATTTTTCCTCAGAAATGTGGAGGCATTGCTCTGTTGCCTTCTGCTTTTCAGTACTGCTGTTGAGAATTCTGACACCATTCTTGTTCCTAATCCTTGGTATGTGACCTATTTTTTTTCCCCCCACTGGAAGTCTTAGGGTTTTAAAATTTCAAAACAATTTAGCTTTCACAAGGCCTTTATTTACGGAAAGGCAGAAATACGTGGTGATTAAGAACACAGATTCTAGAGCCAGACTGCTGGGTTCATCACTTAAATAGCTCTATAACTTTGGGCAGGTTACTCAAATTCTCTGTGCCTATTCTGGCTGTAAAATGATAATACTAGAACCCACTTCATAGGGTTTGGAGGAGGATACTTTAAAATGTCTATAATAGTGCCTGGCATATAACAAGCCCTCTATTAACATTGGCTATCAAGATTATTATTATTATTTATTGTCCTGGCCATTTAGTAGGTTCTTTCAACTTGGAAACTCAGATTCTCACAGCTGGGATATCTGCTTATGTTATTTCTTTAATAATTCCCTCCCCTTCACTTTTTTGATGCTTTATTTCTGTATTCATTGTTATTAGTTGAATTTCCTCAATGTTTTGTTTCAACCCATCATATATTAAATATCCAATACTTTTGTTTTATTTTCTGAATATGTGTATATATACATACACACATACATATATATTTACATATATACACATATGTAGAGAGAAGAACTTTTTAAAGTGGATACAATATTTTCTCTATTTTTCTGAGGATATTTGTTATGGGTTTTGTTATTTTGGAAGTTTTTATCTCCCCCCACCTCCATCGCCCCCCAAGTATTATGTTACAGGCTTTTCTCTGGTGATTATTACCTGGCTATTCATACTTAAAAGTGAGAATTTTAAGCTATAGGACTTCTCAACTGGTGAGCCTTGCTGTAGGAAGATTGGGTCAGGGTAGGGATCCCCTGGAGAGACAGCTGGGCTTCTCTAAACATCAGTTTCTGTAGATCTTTTAATCTTTTGAGCTGGTCAGTTATTTCCAGTCTGTTGCCTGAGTCTACAAGTCAGGCTATCAGTGTTTTGGGAGCTGAATTGTGGCAGGAATGGAGGGTAACTTTTTCTGGAAACTCTCACAATCCCCTAGTGTTCAGTATGGTGTCCCCTACTCCAACCTCTCCACTCTGTCTAGTTTTTGTGGAGCCTAAAGATTATATGGTTTTAGGGGCTCTCTTCCAGACAAAAAGCCATTATGAATCCAAAATTAAATATAGGGTCTTGTAAGGGATCTGTGCAAGTGGAGCCTAAATCCTGTACTTCTTTAGCTTCATGGTAAAGCTGACCCTTCATGCTGCTTCCTATCACAGTGCCTGACTGTGTTGGCTAAAGAGGGTATCTGGGAGGTCTAAGTGGTGCTTATTGTCTTTCTATTAATTCTCCTTTTCAGCCTCATCCCACACCCTGGTTCTTCAGGAGGAACCAGTGTCTTCAAGTCCTGAACCTTTATGACTCTTACAGTTCAATCAGTGTGCTTGATGTTGGGGCATCTCACACTGCAGGTGGTTAGGCTTCGACTTTCTCTCTTGAACTGTCTTTTATCATTAATTCATCTACTTCCCATCTTCTAAAATCCATTGCAACCTCTTAGCTGCTGTTATTGCCCACCTGGTTCTCTTTGTTCTCCTAGTGGTTTTCCTTCTTTCTTTTTTATTCCTTTGCTGCTATTTAAGTGGGGTTTTAGGAGAACACAGAACTAAGCAAACAGATTCAATTTGCCATGTTTAATTGGAAGTCTCATTCTATTCTTGGATATTTTTATGCTTGTGATTAGTTACAATATTTTATTGCCATTTAGATGAATTCATTATAAAACTAAGCATTTGTTGTGTCACATATTTAAAATATAAGTACAGTACCTCAATGTTCTCATAATCTGGTGGGTTTCCTTTTTTTTTTTTAGCTAATAAATCAAGACTTGTTAGCTCAACAATCTGGTATGCTCTCATGTTAATCATATTTTGGAAAAGAGAATATACCAGAAAATATCTACAATTTTTTAAAACAAAATTACAAAATAGTGCATGTTAGTAGTTCTAAAAAAATTCCTATGTTTTGTGGGAAAATATTTTTCTAGTTTATTCTTCTAGATGGGGTTCAATAAATGTTTTTTAAATAAATAAATGTGCCTAGAAATAGTCTTTTCTCATCCACTCAGCTGAGTGATGAGTTTCATTTCTATGAAAACATCTCCTTTCCTAAACTCCTGGCAAATGAGATGTAAAAGTATTTACAGTAATGTTTCCTAAACTATGCTCCTTGGAATCCCAGATTTGTAAGAATACTTCAATAAATTAAATGTAAGAAAGAGATCTGTAGCCAAGTAAGTTTCATAAACTCTGAGTTCAACAAATCAAATAAATTTATTTATCAAGATTTCTTAGAGCATTAACTATAATAATATTCATTGTGAATCTTTAAGAAGGGAATAATTATTATGTTAGTGTTTTCCAAATTTATTTTACTACCAGTCCTCTTTAGGAAGCATACTAGTAACTCCTTACAAAGCAAATTGCATCAAAATACAGTTTGGAAATTTTTTATCAACAGTTTGTTTCCTAATTTTGAACCAATGAAAGACCTAATTTTCATCCTGAAGGGTAGTTTTGTCTCTCCAATTACCAATTACTTTCTATATCCTGACCTCTCATGATTACTTTCTCTTGAATCCCTTTGGAATATCAGGTTGACCAACTTCTTATAGGATCCAAATGATTCAGGGGGAAATAAAAACCTATGTCAGAGAAATTTTCATATTAGAGTTATTGGGGAGAAGCAGGGATGAATAAAGGGTAGCAGTGGGATGGTGTGGCAAAAGATATATCATCCAAGTAGTCCTGGACTGAAAGCTGGCTTATGCCTTAGCATCAGGGTTAATTTTAAGGTGCAGAAAGAGATAAGACCAAAGATTGTCATTAAGTGCTCTCTCCTCTCTCTGTTCTCTCTCTGCTCTTGGTGTTTGCCAAACTTCCTCTCTGAATGTATTACACATTCAGATTTTGTAGCTAGGGCTTCAGATTGACCAATCGAGAATTTCCAGGGGAGGGGCCTAGGAATCTATATTCTGGAAAGATGATTTTTAAGACTGGCAGGTTTAGAAAATACTGCACACTGACACACCACTATGGGGCTTGCCTGGCCACTCCTGACCCTGGCCGCCACTTTGCCCTCACACCCATGATAATCCTATTAAAGAATCTGAACTCAACTTCTGTCATATGTATCTGCTTGTCTTCAGATTCTGATCACGCAATTTCTGAGCCCAGTCTCTCATCTTGCTTCTGGTTTCTCTCTTTCTACTTAATATTTCAGACTGGCATTAAACCTAGCTAATTCCCTCTCTGATTAATCTTGCCAGAGCAGCACAGAAAAAAAGATCTGAATACCTTCTCCTAATATTTGAGGGAATTGGATGTTAAATAGATTCAAGATAACTGAAGAATTGTTGTGGAAGGGGATTTTGAGAAATAGTTAACACAGAATTCATAAAGTACAAAAAAGCAATAATTAAAAAGTATGCTTCTCCTGTCCTGTTTCTACCAGCGATACAGTTCTCCTGCATGGAGGCCACTAGTATTTTATGAATCCTTCTGGAGATACTCTAATGAGTTTACAAAAACATATATATGTGTATATATTTCTTTTGCACAAAAATCATGCTATCTGCTCTGTATGTTGCTTTTTATCACCTAATTTATCTTGGAGATTGTTATAGGTTGAATCGTGTCTCTCAACAAAATATGTTGGAGTCCTAACCTCTAGTACCTCAGAAAGTGACCTTACTTGGAAATAAAGTTGCAAATGTAATTAGTTATGATGAGGTCATCCTGGAGTAGGATGGGCCCTCAATCCAATTGTGACTGGTGTCCTTATGAGAAGAGGACACAGAGACATGCAGGGGGAATGCCATGTAACAACAGAGACAGAGACTGGAGTCAGGCAGCTACAAGCCAAGGAACGCCAAGGCTTACTGGCAAACTACCAGAAGCTAGGAATTGGCGAGGAAGGATCCTCTCCTACAGGCTTCAGAGGTAGCCTGGCACTAGCAACTCTTTAAACTTGGACTTTTAGCCTTCAGAACTGTGATACAATAAACTTCTGTTGTTTCAACCCACACAGTTTGTACTACTTTGTTTCAGCAGTTTTAGGAAGCTAATCCAGAGATCTTTCCATATCAATAGAGAGTTGCCTCATTCTATTTGACAGCTGCCTAGTATTCTGCTGCATGGCTGGGCCACACCTTATTTACCCAGTCCCTTATTGATAAACATTTAAGTTGTTTTCAAAGTTTTGTCATTAAAACCATGCAGAAATTAATAACCTTACACACGTGAGATTATCCTGGGCTAAATACCTAGGAGTGGCTGAATACTCAAATTGGAATAAGATGTTTTGCATACCAACCCATGAAGAATTATTGTGACTTTAGTACCTGTAAGTTTCCAAAAACAGACGGTATAGTAAAATTGTGCACAAGCCAGTAATAATGCTATCTAGGATAACTTTGTCCTGACTCCTCTCCCATTACTCCCCCTGACTGTTCACCTGCTGTGTAACCTTTGAGACAAATCTCTCTTCTCTCTGAATCTCTGTTGCACTTGAATTTTTAGTGTTATAATACTTAAGGTCTTAGGATGGTTGTAAGGATCAAATGAAAAACACATTTGTAAAAACAATTTCCCTACACAAAGACAGGGACTTGCTATTGCCTTTGCCTTAAAACAATGTTTAATAACTTTATTTTGCCTTTCATTCACATTCTATATACACACACACACAAACACACACACACACTTGTATTGGGTTATATATCTGTCTCTGATATTTATGTTTTCAGGTACCTAGTAGTTTCTTACTGTTCTCTCCTTTATATTTACTCACAACAGTTAGTATAGCATCTTTTCGCCAAATGATACTACTACTTGTCTAAGAAATATTTATTAAGTGCTATTGTAGGCTAAATTTTTCATCAATGAAAATTCTTTATTTCCTGAAGATGGCCTGAGGATTTACTTTTATAGAATATGGTTTCTATAAACCACTTGCTTCCTTTTTCTTCCTTGCTCAGATTAGAATAACTGTTGATGAGATATTTTTTAATCCATGGATTAAAAAAAATCAGTACAAGATCCATTTAATTGTCACAGCTAATCCATGATGAGGGATACACAAAGGAAGGAGATAATTTCATCTTGTTTTCCTAGGTCATGAAAGCTTTTCTTTCTAGGTAGGGTTTAGTATTGGGACCCCGGTTATTATTCTTTAGTATCCTCAGCTCTGTAGCCAGCCAAGAATTGCCAGGGCTAAGAGTAGGCTGTTGTTTATATGACATAATTGGTGAAATGCTTGCTCTAAATCTTCATACATCTCTTCTCTATCATTCCAACATACTTAAACTTCCTACCTTCAGAGTTAATACTTTCCTGACTTCTCTCCTTCAAATGTAAATAGCCTGATGGGATATCACAGTAAACCATTCTCAGTCATCAGTAACTCAGTGTGAATTGGACTGTTAGATTCTTTTCCTGCTGACAATAGATGGCCTAGAAGAAAGTGAGAATTTAATAGAGAAGTTATTGCTGAAGTGAGCTGTGCCCAGCCTCTGCCATGAGAGGACAAAATCTGGCCAGGTACATTTCCCCCAATCTCTTCCTCTTTGCATTGACAGGAGCCCTCCTTTGGAGGAAGGAAGTCCTAGAATTGGAGAGGTCTCGAGGTCTAAAAAGATGTTCTTCATTTTCCTGCAAGGTCAACTTTAGGCAAAATTGTGAAGAGGTGGCTGTTGCTTTTTTTAAACTTTCAGTTTGACAAGCATAAGGATGGTTCTGGCAAAGCTTGAAATGATATCTGGCAGTCAAAATGTTTCATCACACTTCTTTTAAAACATAATGTTGGGAGTGGCTGTTTTTTGAACCAAGCCACTTACTGAAAGTATTCTGTTCTCTCCTGACATTTTCCCTTTTTCCCATTTCTGTGAACATTGTGGGGCCACTGATCTCCATCCATTTTGGAAGAGGCTATTTGATTTCACTGAATGTTTTATGGCCAACAAGGTAATCAGTATTCTCCAGGGCATCCTACTGGTAGACTGAAATCTGCTTGAGACATTGATTACCTGGTTTGTTTAGTCTGTCTGTCTCTCTCTCATATTTCCAATTCTCACATGACTAGAAAAACTGTTGGAAAGAGGTGATATCCCATTATCCCATTTGGTAAACCTGCCTGGACTCTTAGCCATATCTTTCAAGAATTCACACTCATTTCAGAAGCAGTAAAGACTTGTAAATTGAAAGCACCCCATGGAGTAAATGCTCACTTTCCTTGAGAACAGCCAGCAAATTGTAGATGGTTGCATAAATTTGATTTACCCAGAGATGTTTCAATTCAAATATTACTCTGTCATTGATTTATTGAACTTGTCACATTATCTTTCTGTGAATTTTTTCCTTTATGAGAAAATTTTCTTTAAATAAAGAAGACTCCATTTCTTATAGTAGTATTACTTTTATTCGATTATTGTTTCTTTCTCCTTTGTCTAAAAACATACTCAAGCCTCTCTCCAGCCTATAAAAAAATACTTCTTTAGACACTGTTTTCTACTCAAGTGGCTGTTTTATGTTTTTCCTTTCCTTCCTTATAGACTTCTTGAGAAACCTCCACATTCTAACCTCCCATTTTCTCCTCAATTGACTATAATAATATCATTATTAATGACAGCTAATATGTGTGGAATGAATAATGTGTGCTACACACTATGCAGCTTACATTTCTTCCAGGAATCAAATGAGGTAGGTATCACTAGTGGCCTTGTTTATATAGATGAAAACACTGAGGCTTAGAGAGTATTAGTACATTTCCCAGGAGGTCAGACAGTGAATAAGTGGCAACATAAAAACTTCATCACTTAGGTGATGTCTAAGTCATTGGTATTATCTTGTCTCTACAAATTTACTATAATGAGCTCACTGAAACTTGACATACATGGGTCTATTTTCAATCTTCATCATACTCAATCTCATGACATCAGTGGCCACTGTTGGGCATCTGGGACCTTCTTCAAGCTTTCATTTTCAGAATACTACATTCTTTTGGTGTCTCTACATTTCTAATTGTTCTTTCTGACTTTGCTGAGGTATCCTCTTAAGTTCTCCTTTAAATGTTGGTATAATCTGAATTTTCTTCTTCCTTCGAATACCTCCCGGGTGATCTCAGTGACTCCTTTGCCCTCGATAATCATCTCAATTCTAATTCCCGGGTCCTTCTCTCTTGAACTCCAGGTTCATCTCTACTTGTAGGTACTACAAACTAGAACTTTCCAAATCAACCTCATCTTTCATTCAAGCCTGGTCCTCCCTCTGTGTTTCCTCCCTTATTCTAAAACATATCTTATATAAATACACAAGCTAGAAGATGAGGGAAGAAATACATTTTTACATCTCTTTTTCTTTTACTCCTAACATTTAATCAGTCACCATATTCTGTGTATTCTACTTTATAAATTTGCCCATTCATCTCTATTATCATTTCTGCTGCTATAGCTCAGACCCTCAACCTATCACTTCCCTTTTGGGATCCAGTATTATGTATTGTACTTTATTGTATCCCCTATAACACCTAGCACAATTTTGTATACAGAAATAGACCATCAGACTTTTAAGTGAATACATATTTATCCAACAGTTATACTTTGTGAAGATTACTCTATTTTCTAATACTTACATGGTGCTTGCTATTCACATTATTCTAAAGGCTTTAGCTATATTATCTTATTTAATCTTCACAATCTTCTTTTGAAGTAAAGTTATTGTTCACATTTTATAGATGGTGAGACAGACATGCGGAAGTGACCTGACTTGCCCAAGTTAATGAAGCTAATAAATGGTAGAGCTAGAATTAGATCACAGAGAGTTTGGCTATAAATCCATGCTCCTAACTATGGCACTTCCTTATGTATTCTTTTGCTCTGACTCTATGCATTACATTCAGATCCTAATGATTTTTTCATTATAGCTATGAAAGTATAATAGTTACTAAATTCACAAACTTACAGATGTGAATCTTGGACTAAATTCACATTCTCAGCTTCATCCAATCTCTCATCTAATTCCAGAGCAGAACCAAAATTAGCTCAGAGTTTGAGGGGAAACTGGAGATTAAAGTAGTGTCCAATAACATGTGAGATGCAACCTGGATGGCCCCTATAGCTCAAAGCAAAATTAGGCCTCCAGAGCAGGTCAAAGTGACCCTGTCATTTTGGACCATGGGGAGGATTGAGTTGAAAGGACAAGGCTGTAAGGCAGGAAAAAACATAATTTGGAGCTTCCATGTAGGACAAAGTGAGTAGATGGTCTAGACCCTGTGAGTGAACATCAAAGGGAAAGTCCATACCGAAGAGGGATTAATGTCAGCAAATATAAAGGGGTCAAGAATACAAAGAAACAGAGTCGAAGCATTTCATGAGAACAGGCAGAAGCAGAGAATGTGTCCCAGAAAGAAAGGCATCTTCCAACTCATGGTAAAGTCATTTCAGACGTCTTACACTCTGTGGTAGAGTGGAAAGGTTTTTGAATTGGGTGCCAGAAGATCTGCATTGTAACTTGGTTCTACCATCAGTTGGAAGTATGATCCTGGGAAAGCTACTTAAATTAAGTGGAGCTCACTTTTCCCATCTGTGAAATTAGAGATTTCAATGTGGTAACCTCTACTGATTATATAGTTACAAAATCTATTATCCTTCACCCAGCAGTCTTTACAAACTTTAATTATGGACTCATTAGTAAAGAAATCTCTGCAAGTATCCCCATTTAGTAAAGTGCTACATGGACAAATTTATAAATTATTCACAAATGTAAAATTAGTACATGTACCACTTTACTAATATATTAAGCACATTTTGAAATATAAAAGCATAAAAATAATAAAAGATGAAACAATATATTTTAATTGTCTTGTCAATTGTGATGGTAGCCTATAACCATTAACTGGTATCTCAAGGTACAATATTCAAGTAGAGTGAGGTTTACCATTATAATCAATGTAAACATCTATTTCACATAGTCTTTGACAATTTTTATTTTTTGCCCACTTGTTGTCAGACCCAATTTGACTGTCATTATTTTTATACTGCAATTTGGCTGACAAAGACATCTTACTTGGGTTCAGAGAAGTGTCAGCAATGTCATTTTCTTGTTCACTTGCTCTTGTATTATCAGTATAATCGTCAGTTTGAAGTTTCTTTGAACTAATCTTTTTAAAACATGTGTACATAATGTGAGTTTAGTTAACGAGATAACACAGTATATAAATCCACTTAACCAGACTTCTTGGGTTCCCTCAACAGCAGACCCTGAATCAAAGACTTGAGCACAGGTCAAGTCATTTTGTTAAGTCAATGACTTGAGCACAGGTCATTTTCTTGGAAGGTGGCCCTAGGAAGCATTAGAAAGGGGGCAGGAAAAGTGACATAAAGCATATGTTCACGAGCATGTTGCTGTTGTGGGGCCAATCCCAACAGCAGCCCTCTGAGAAGCCATGTGGGGCACACCTCAAACCAACCTTTCCTGCATGATGGGGAGGCTGGGCCATTTATCCATTGACTTTCCTTCCGCACTGACTGATGGTTATCCCTGAGGGCATTAACTCCCGTTACTTCAGAGTTGCACCTGTTTTTGACAGAGCAGACTCCATGGTGTTGGACAATCAGAAGGAGAAGAGATGCTGGTGCTAGGGGTGGAAATCTTTTAGCATGCTGCAAACTGTTCGCTGTACCTGTTAGGTCGGCCTCGGCGTTCCCTGGTCCTCGGTTCCCCGTGTGAGGAATGAGTACTGGTACTGAGTCGAGCCAATGAGGGAGTGATCACAAATACAAAGCAACCCCGCACACGCGGCATATATTGCCAAGTGAAAGTACATCTTAAGAGTGTGAGACTGATCGTTCTCGGCGAGTGGAGAAGACCCTGAAGTCTTAACACACGGCTGTCTTTTATATGCTCACTAGTTTGTCCTGCCTCTCTCCTGGGTGGGATTGGTTGCGGATTCCCTGCCTTTGTGTGATTGGCAGGTTGGGGTTATATAACAGATTACGTTACAGGTTACATAACAGATTGGGATTATGTAACAGTTTCCTCTTACGCATGCGTCTTTCCAGAATCCGTCAAGAAAAACATACTGGGGTGGTCAAAACCATAATGCTAATTAGACGGAACTGTGCCCCATGTCAGTTAAGGTCATTAGGAGCACCTCACTGCGCATGCTCCATCTAGGGAACTGTCTCTAGCCACCAATATCTGATATTGCGGTTTCTTTTCTGCGTTCTGATTGGTTCCCACTCTCCACCTTTAGCCACTTCCTCTACCTGCCTTGCCACCTGTTTGCCCTCCACCCAGACTTAACACACCTAAGGTGAATTCAGGCGGGCCCTCATGATGTGGGGCATGGTAGCTAGTGTCTGCTACACGGGTTTCAGGTTAGGATTAGGGTCAGGATTAGTAAACCCTGATAGATTGAAGCATACAGAGTAAGGAGAGCATCAGCATCAATCTCTCCCACCATTTCCTCAGGATATATTGAGAACCATATTTTGGCAATGTATGTATTAACCATCAATAAAGTATCATTTCTTTCACATTTTTTTTGACAAAATATGTAAATAGAAGCTCTCATATTTTCTTTCTACACCTTGAAGGTCATTTTGTGTATCTCTTGGGAGCCTGCATCTCTGACTTCTGATCAGCTTGTGATCAGCTCCAGGGCCTGGTACCGCAGGCAGCGGAGATGCATGTTGTGACAAAGGCTGCCTCAGTCTCATGAAAACATGCCACGTGCTGCAAGTCCTGGCAAACTGTCCCCAGTGCAAAACTGTGGAATTCTGCCAAAAGTACACCTGCCTCTTCTTCAAGGACAAGTTGTCAGAATACTCTGGAACCCTCTGGAGAGTGCGAAAACATCAAGCAGCTCACTTACAGAAGTCCTTCAGCGAGCTGCAGGCTATTTTAAAAAATGAACTAGAAAGAGAAAGGCAACAGCATCTGTCTATAAGTTGATCTATAGAGCAACCTCAATTATTGTATCAGTGATGTTTATAATTGTGGCGAATCCAGAATTTTCTTTAAACATATCTTTGGCATCATCACAATTCTATACTTGAATTTAGATGAATTAATAATTTGACATTCCAAAGGACATTGTTAAGGTAACTCCTATATGCTAAACCACTGTAAAAAGTGGTATGGGCTATACAAAGATGAGTAAAACTTGGTCAGGTACTTAAAATCTAACAGGGAGATTAGTGCTGCATTATCCCTATTAAATAATCATTAAAAAAGGTGGACAGTGGTAAGAACTGTAAGAAATATATCATGGGCTGTGAAAATTCTAAGAAGAATTATTTCTGCAACAAGTAATTTTTTATTCATATGATAGTAGCTAAGCCTAGTCCAAATTCCATGCCCTAGGAATTTCTTTAAACCTAACCTATTTGTGAGCCCACCAAGTTGAAGTTTAGTAATAAGCATATTTGGGCTTAGGAAAGACAATGAGGCCTGCAATAAGCTTTTACCTCAGTGACATCTACACTGGGCTCTAAAAAGGCCCTCAAGAGACAAAGCAGAGTAATTCTTTAGTGTCTTCCAGCCTATTTTTAAGCCATAAACTTTTTAAAATACATAAGCAAAATTTTAAAACACAAATTTTGAAATAGGGAACATATTGCTGTTTTCTTGAGAATAGAAATATTTTCTCAATAAAGATTTTATCATAAAATGGTACCCTTTGTTGTGACTTTTGTTTCCTAACAAAAAAATCAATTTATATTGAGATTACACACATAGAAGAATTTGTAACAGAAATTAGAATAGAAAATCAAGCTCAGAAAAGCTATTGAGAATTATATTAATAGTAAATAATAGTAAATAGTAATACTTCATGTTGAAGTAACGAGGCACTCTGTACTTTTCATATTAGGTACAACCTGTAATCTAATAAGTACATTTTTTCATTTGGTCCAAAGACAAAAAAAATTATAATGAATTGTTTATGATAAAAATCTGTTTGTCACATTGACTTACCACCTCACATATTTAGAACATATATTAGACAACTCTTTAAAACATATTTTAATCACAACCTTAAAATTAGTATTTATTTATTTTTTTCTTTGTGTGAATTTTGTTAAGCTTTGTTTGAATTTCAGAACTTCTCATAACAAGCTGCTGAAGTACCAAGCTAAATTCCATTGCTTAAGGCAGTGAATATCCTAGTCTTGAATCTACCTCACGAAAGTATATTATTATTTTCTTACTGTTTTCTTTTGCAGAGAGTGTGTATTATAACCTTTGAAACCTCATATTTTCCTGCTGCCTCAACATCCCCACAAAGAGGTTGCGAGCACCCTGCCCAGGCAACCAGGTGTACCAGTGGGATAAGTGGGTCCTTGCCACAAGATGTCCAGCCTACCCTCCCCTGACTGTGACCTAGGAACAAACATGGCAATGAAACCCCCTCATGCCTTTTCTTGTATCCTACCCTGAACCCCAATAAAAGTGCTTGCTCATGGATCCTCCCCTTCTCTCTGCTTCTCATCTGCTTGGTTGAGTTTGCCCCCTTGTCACTCTTTCCCAGGTGACCCTCTCTCAGCATGCAGTGACTCTGTCTCTCTGGAACCTGTGAGTATAATAAACTTTATTTTTTACTGAGCCTCTCCTCTGTTTCTTCTTATGGCCATACCTGACTGACTGTCTCATAAAAGAAAGTAAAACAGAGTGACTTTTTTTTTTTTTTTTTTTTTTTTTTGCCTTTAGGAAAGAGAGTAAGAGAAAGATCAGCTTCCATTAAAAGTGCTATGATACCATTTCTAAACATTTTCTTGAAAAGTTAAAAAATTATTCTCAAATTGTACTAGCTAGGAAGACATCAGATCGTTTAGGTATTTCGGATTGCACTAAGATTAAAGTAAATGACTAAGACTTTGTCATTAGTTTGTAATTTATTCATCCATCTATCCTTTTATCCATCCATCCATCCATGCATCCATGCATGTAGTCCCTCAATAGGTGCTGTCCCTGGCACTGAAGATACAAAGAAGATGGAATTACAGTGTGATGTAGAAGTCAACCACGTAAACAAATAATTACCATACATGAGGTAAGTTCAGTAATAGAGGTACATGCCTCCTAACTCTCATGGGTAGGGCAGAGGATAGAGTGATGCACACTGTCTGAGGTCAAAAGCTTTCAAGAAGATGGTGATGTTAAGCTGAGTATTCTAGGATGAATGTGAGTTTACCAGGCAGACAAAGAAAATATGTTTCTGGAAGGTCCTCTGAGCAAAATGCTGAATATATAAAGAATGGAAAGAAAGAAAGAATTTGACAAGTTTAGAGAACCACAAACTGTCTAATATTGTGGAAGCAAGGGTAACAAGGAGTGATGTGAGGCAAGTGGTGTGAGGGGCTGTGCATGTTGCACTAAGAGATCTGGACCTTATTCTGGAGTGATGAGGTGCCATTAGGGCTTTAAGGAGAGAATGAACTGTTCAGAATTTTGCCTTATAAAGATTTCTCCAGAGAGTGTGGAGGATAAGTTAGAAAAAGGAGAGATTGGAAGTACTGAGTTTTGCACATATATTTCTATTCTCCACATGGAATGTCTTCTGTCCTTCCATATCAGCTTGTATGCATATCAAGCTCTTTAATCTGTGAGATTAAAAATTTAATAGTTCCCCAAATTTAATAGTTTAATAGCATTGGAGAAAAGACAAAAAAAGAAAAACACTAAGCTGGGCATGGTGGTACATGACTATAGTTCCAGCTACTCAGAAGGCTAAGGCAGGAGGATCGCTTGAGCCCAGGCTGTAGTGTACTATGATCACACTTGTGGTTGCTGCACTCTAGCTGGAATGAGGTGAGACCCCAACTCTTAAAAAAAAAAGAGGAAAAAAACCCCACTCCCCCACTCGAACAAAACAGGCAAAAGATATGAACAAGTGGATTCAAAAAAGGAAATATAAAGGGCTTCTAAACATATAAAAATATTATCAATATTATTTATAAAAAGAAAAATGCAAATCAGAACCATACAAAGATTACATTTCATGCATAAGAGTGGCAAAGATTTTTTTAAAAATGATAACATAGTCCTAACTGTGTGGGAATATAAATTGTTACAATCAATCATCTTTTAACAGTGTTTTGGCAATACCTATCAAAATTACAAAAACCTGTGTCCTTTAGCCAAGAATTTCACTTCTAAGGATTTATCCTACAGATTTACTGGCATATGTGGAAGATGATACATGTATTCAGTTAGCTATTGCTGCATTGTTTGTAACAGCAAAATGCTGAAAACATCCTAATGGGGGGTTGTTTAAAGAAATTGTGATATATCAGTTCATGGTAGATGGTGTCAGTAGCCCTTCAGATCTTCTTTTATATAAGCCTTTGCCATGTCACTTTGCAGGGCTCTCCTACTCTGGGTGGGGTGTAATGCCCTTCTCCTTCGCTTTAGCATGTGATTTGCTCTGGCTTGTAGCATGTTGACAGATACGATGCAAGCAGTATCCTAAAAAGGACTTACATGATTAGGCTTGCTTGCTCTTATGCTTAAACTGTTACCAGGAGAATAACATGCTTATGCTATTCTATTGGTCTTGGGAGGAAGGTCAGAGTCATTTGAAGCAGAATTGTCCTATATTCATACTATGGAATACTACTCAGCAAAAGAATAAAAAACAGTGAATTATTAATACTTGTGACAACATGAATGATTTCAAATTAATTACACAGAGTGAAGGACCAAGGTAAAAAAGAGATTACACTTATATGAAATTCTAGAAAATTCAAATTAATCTATAGTGACAGAAAGCAAATTAATGGTTGCCTAGAGATGAGATGAGTTAGATGTGACATGTGAATAGAGATTATAAAAGTGCATGATGAAAGTTTTGAGGATGATAAATATGGTTATTTTCTTGATCATAATGATGGTTTCAAGGGTATATACATAAGTCCAAACTTATCGAATTATACACTTTAATTATATACAAAAAAGGAAAAAAATGTTAGGATTTGTAAGGCTGAGTTATAGGTGCACAAGTTTTTATGCTATTCTGTTATGTGTTTGCTATACTTAATGCAAAATACTTTAATTCAATTTTAGAAAAGAAAACTAGATTTCCACACTTGAGTTAATTTATTTAATAAAGTAGTGGAAACAAGTTTCATGAAAATAGAGCCCTTGTCTATTTATTCACTATTGCTTCCTCAGTTCTCAGAACAGTGCCTAGAAGTATTCATCATATACTCCAAAAATATTTAGTAAATACTGAATAAATTCCATTTATCCATAGCTACTGGTTATTTTCTTATTTTAAAGAGGCTTCCAATTCCTTTCCATGAAGCTTGGAAGTTATCGACAATTTTAGAGTGACAGCCCACACTCTGGAGGGTGGTTTTGGCAATCAGAAACCTTGAAGCGTCTTTAGTCTTTTTATGGAGATGTAGGGCTTGTATTCAGCAAGTGTGCAGCAGGCAAACCTCTATTAGTTGTTGACAGGTAATACCCTCTTTGATTATTGCACACTGATTGGTCAGTGTCTGTGCTATACTGGTTGTAAATTATTTTTAATATTACCCCTTGTAAATGTCACCACATTAATATTTTGGGGGTTAAAGTGTCGCCTGATGTCACACATTCCTCCAGCAGGCTTTTATTAAGTTCAGTATGGGCATCCTTTGGCATTAGTTCTGCACTCAACTCCTTTATTCTACCCTCACCCACACTGTGTCACTGGGTAAGACTTATCAAATAGAATAGAGAAGCCTGGGTCATGTATCTAAACTTTGGCCTCAGTCTATCTGCTGAACCTCTGCCATGGTCATGCAATAGATTGCCTGTCAGTATGCCAGGATTAGACTTTTTTTTAAGGGAAATCGCTGGCTTTGGAGGTGGCTCTGTTTGGAAGACAAAGTGAGTACTACAAAAAAAAGCACATTAATAAACATTTATTGAACTGTATTAAATTTAATTGAAATTAATTGAATTTGGATGATGGCTACAATTGCAACTTCTCCCTCTTCTTGACTGAATTCCAGTATTGGTTTAGAACCCATCTTGGGCAAGAACTAGAGAAATGGAAAATCTTCAATGTCACCTTCAAAGTTGAATTAATTTACATTAAAAAATATTATTGGGTAACATTGCTGATTAAATATTTGCCACAACTTCTTTTTAAAAAGACAATAATTTCAACCAAATAAGACAAGTTTTCTTTTTGTTTTTGTTTTTGTTTTCTAGAGACAGGGTTTTTATAGATTCTCTCAAAAATTTATGAGTTGTTTTCAAACTTTCTAAAAACCAAAGTTTCCTTTTTAAAACAAATATTTTATAAAGCCCCTTTATTGTATAAAATGTACCTTCACACATAATTTTTAAAATATATACTATGTTAACTAGAATATTAAAGGAGAAATAAAATAAGAATGATTAAATATTAGAT
Source organism: Cheirogaleus medius (assembly GCA_008086735.1). Lineage (NCBI taxonomy): Eukaryota > Metazoa > Chordata > Mammalia > Primates > Cheirogaleidae > Cheirogaleus > Cheirogaleus medius. The sequence goes on from VBSM01000361.1 coordinate 39,331,020, forward strand.
AATAGGTAGCACAACATATTGGGCATAACTACATTAAAAGACTTAATAAAGTAGTGATATTCTTCTATCTACTCATAAATAAACTAGGATTTAAGGTAAGTTAGACCAATATTCAAATGACTATTGAAATAGCTTTTTTATATTAGACATTTTGAAATAAGAATCATCACAAATACAACTACAAATGCAAACTGATACAAGTAGGTAGTACTGGTGATTCAAATAGAATGAGTCCCACGGCTGTCGGAGACAAAATTTTAGTGAAGTTTTTAACAAAACAATATATATTATTTATTTAACAAACAACATAGCTATAATCCTTTAAAGTTCAGTGTGTAATAAAACCATACTATAAGTATTTGGAGTTTAAATGTAAAATGGAGTTATTTCTCCAAGACTGCCTAGATGGATATTTCAAAGTCGTGTGGGATGTAGAACAATTCTGCATTGTATGGGATTGTCCCTGTAATGACAGGATGTCTAATATCTCTGGCCTCTACCCACTAAATGCAAGTAGCTCTCCCCAATTATTGTGACAACAGAAAATGCCTCCAGAAATATCCCAAATGCCCACTGGGGGCAGTGCCATCCTGTTGAGAACCACTGGTCTATATAATCTGTTCCTGCCTTGCCAATCTTACCTCTGCTTTAGTTTGGATCTTTGTCATCTCTCACTTGGACTTCCCAACTATTCCCTGTTCTCAATCTTCTCTGCCTATAATTCATCCTTCAAACAAATAACAAATGTGATGTTTCTAAAATGAACTTGTGATCATGTCATTCCTAAACCTTGCCCTAAACCTTCATTGGCTCCTCAGCACTAAAGGATAAGACAAATCTTTTAGACTGGAGGTTAGTAATCTGATCCCACCATATTTCTAATCTGACCTTGGACCACTTCCTCCAATGTATACTGTGTGCTCTTCCCTATGTAGTCTCTAGAACTAAATAAATACTGTTTTGTTTTGTTTTAACCAACTTGACAATCTTTTGACTGTCAAGTTCTTACTAATATAGTCATCCCTCAGTATCTGTAGGGGATTGGTTCCAGGAGCCCTGTGGATACCAAACTCTACAGATGTTCAAGTCTCGTATACAAAATGGCATAGTATTTGCATATAACCTATGCACATCTTCCCATATACTTTAAATCATGTCCAGATTATTACATACCTAATGTAATGTAAATGCTATATTAAAAAGCTGTTTTACTATATTTTTTATTTGTATCATTTTTATTGTCATATTGTTATTTTTTTATTGGTTTGTTTCCAAATATTTTCAATCTGCAGTTGGTTGAATCCATGGGTGTGGAACCTGAGGATATGGACTGACTGTCCTTCAAAATGCAACTCAGGCATTGCTGCCCCAGTGAACCTTTCTGACAATCTCCCCACTCCGTCTCAATGTTGGCACCTACCATATGCTTTGTAACTATTAGTCTGCTCTCCCATTAGACTGCAAGTTATCTGAGGGCAAGGATTTTTATCCTATCTATCTTTGTATCCCACGTGCATCCAACGGTGGATGGCATACAGTGAAGTCTTGAAAAGGGTTTATGGAATTCAAGTTGAGTGATCCTGTAATGCTAGCTATTTGGAGAGTTCTACAGATTACTGTGTATAGTCATCCCTCAGTATTCTCAGGGGATTGGTTCCAAGATTCCCGTGGATACCAAAATCCAAGGATACTGAAGTCCCCTTATGTAAAATGGCTTTTTATACTACCTTATTCTTTGCCTAATTAGGATTTAGCAGCAATATTTCAATCATTTACTAATGGCTCTCCATTGGGAGAAGAAAAATGGTTCCTATAGAAACAATCTTCTAAATAAATGATAGTACAGAGACATTTTCCTGGAGGCTACAAAGTGACCTATTGAAATACACTAAATTGGTTCTTCTCTGTCAGGAGATTCAGATCCTTCCTTTATTTCATTTTGAAATAGAAGCATAAACGGAGAAAAATGTGCTCTGAAATCCTCTGCCATGCTTTACAGCATGTAAATAGCATCAAGCACAAAAAAATTTCAAGCTGTCAAGAGTAAAGAAAGTATGATAATTTGGGATAATTAAATGCTTAAGACAATCAAAATAGAACTGATCCTAGTAAGCTTTTCTCACTTGAAGGAAACTTCTTTAAAAAGTAGTTACTGATCTCAATGTCTTTCAGTAAGACTGTTAAAAAATTGTGATATAACAATCCACAGTTTAGAATGTTTTGCAGTCTTTAAAAAAGAAGAAAGCATACGTATATGTATGGACATGGAAGGATATATGGTTGTTTTAAAAAATAAAAATTGTGAATAATTCATATACTATGAACCCATTCATATAAAAATAGCAGAAACAGAAGCAAAATATATACAAAGAGAGAGGGCACTGAGAAGATGCACATACCATACTGTATTCAATTCTGCATTGAAAGCTTTTGCTTCTGTGTCTATTTCTTCTACCAGATTATAAATTGCTTTCTTGACAGATCAAATATAGGACACTCAATTAAATTTGAATTTCAACTGTAAACAACAATTTCTTTAAGTGTATTTCCCAAATGTTACATGGGACATGCTTATACTAAAAAAATTATTCATTGTTTATCTGAAATTCAAGTTTAACTGGGTAGCTCGTATTTTAGTTGCCAAATCTGGCAAGTACTTTAGGGAGACCCTAAATTATTCATCCTTGTAATCCTATCAATAATATAGTTACAGAGATATAACAGGTCACAAGAAATGGCAGGAGGAAGAGTAATTAAGAAGAGAACAATAATAACAGGTGAATTTGCTAAGCGTGTTACACACATCATCTCAATTCTCATGGAAATGCTTTGAAATTTTATGAGTGGTCCTATTTTACAGATTAAGAAACAAAAGTATACAGAAGACACACAGCAAGCAAACGTTGACACTAGAAATGACCCTAAGTTTCTGGGTCCCTTTCCAGCAGCCATAACCAATTTCCATCTGCAGGAAAGTAGAGAGGAATAAGAAGTAAAAAGAGAAAGAACAAGGGGTGAGGCTTCCATTCTGCCTAAATGGAAGAGAGCAGAACATTGCACAAACTCCTTAATCTCGCCTAGTGGCAGAATGTGTGATGTAGTGTATGGGAGGCAGGCAAATCTGGACCTAGTTCCCACCTCCATCACTCATTTGAGCAAGTTATATAATTTAATTTTACATCAATTTTCTCATTTGTGAAACTCAGTGAGAGGACCTAACCTGAGTACTGATGTGGAGGATAAATGAGATAATTTCTGTAAAGTGATCAGCACAGGGCTTGGAAGGAGAAGACAGTCAATGCTAGTTATTATCAGCCCAAAGCCCCAGTTTTTTCATTTGTAAAACAGAATGACAACAACAATAATGAGACAATAATACTAATGATATCTATCTTGCCTCTGAGTTGTTTGGAGGATCAGATGAGAATATATATTAATTATCTTTCTAAATTTCTAAAGTACATCTCACCCTCCTAACAGCAGTTGCTCTTTTAGGTCAGAACCAGAGTTAGTATTACACCAGAACATTACTGTAGTTTGTTCCAATGAGTAATTAATTTTATTTCTAAACTTATCCTACAGTAAAACTGACTCTTTTTGTTGTATAAAGTTCTGTGAGTTTTAACACTTGTATAGATTTATATAACCACCACCACAATTGGAATACAGAACATGACTACAGCTTTGGAGATTCTTTTTCCAAAGTGTTTCACATTCATGTTTCAAAACACTTTTAAAAATAAGAAGAAACTTAGATAAAAGTGTCGAAGATGCAAAGTAATGAAATTGGCTCTTTTGCACAAATCTCTGCAGCCTCCAGGACCCTCCAGCTTTTGTCTGGGCCTTTTTTGCTGTTGGCTCTGCAGACTATCTTTCTACAAAAGTTAATCAGGCATCCACTAAAGGCACCTGTCCAAGGCACAAACTTCAGCATCCCTTATTTGATCCTTTATATATGACCGGTTCTTAATTTTCCTGTTTTCCCTAATTGCTATTTTCCCTCTAAAAGGAAGCAGCTTGGAATAACCTTCTTACCCTTTCAGGGAAATTATTCGGTTGGGACAAAGGGGATATGAGTTATTGAGAGAGCAACGATGAGGCTTTCAGGACTCCAAAGCTGTCCAGTACAGTAACAGATCCTTCTGGTAATAATCACTCAATCTGTCCCTTTCCCATTGTCCTCTCCACCATCGCCTGATGGACGCCCCCTGGGACGATCGACTTCGGGACCAAACCTCTCTCCCAGGTCAGCCTCCTCCAACCCCCACTCTCCGACCGCTAGAGCTTTCCCTGCTTAAATGACTTGCACTGACACACAGATCCACATCTGGTGAGGGGGGCGGGTCCGCTTTCCGGGTGACTCACGTCGTTGCTATTTGCCTTTTGTTTCTAGGATGCTTTGGCTGCCGTTTTCTACGTTCTGCTTTTAATTTAGGGAGGAGAAACGCTAATGAATCAGGGATGACTCTCCTCTCCGCTAATCTTTATTTTTTCCCTTAAAGTTGGCTCTCTTTCTTCACAAGTTCCATAACTACGCAAGAAGTGCGGGGGCGGGAGAGGCAGGAACGCATTAATTACACTTAAATCTAAAGTTTGCAGCCTAAGGTACCACTTTGATGGGGAGACTTCCCGAAGCTCTCTTACAACATGCTGGGCATTTGCTGCTGCCGCTGTGATCCTCGGCTCATTTCTCTCTGCTGCAGCTTTGCGCTGTTCCGTCACCCCTAAATCTATCTTGTCACTACCAAAGGTGCCCGAATCAGGGTGAATTCCACGAGATTCACCAGCGGTTTTGTTCCCGTCCAAGGTAAATACAGTATGCAAACTGAGGAGCCACCAAAGGATGGCCAGAGAGGGGGGATAGAAAGGGATTCCCTCTCCCTTTCCTGGCAAGTTCCTCGTTAATTTCCACCAGGAGGAGGCGCGCAGCCCAGTGCCCCTAGTGTCTCTTCTTTAATCCCCCTACCTAGGGCTGCCGCGGTTGGCCGAGCGCCGAAGTCCCTTCAGCAGTCTCGGCCCTCCCCCGCCCCCCGGGTTGGTTTTTCCCAGCTGCGGAGGTTGGGCCAGGGGCTGGGGTGCCGGGAGAGTCGGCGCCCGCTGCGCGGAGCCGGGAAATCGTCGCGACTCTGGTGGAACTCGGACTTAGCTCGGGAGGCGGCGTGCGCGGAGGTGAGCGGTGGGGAGCTAGCAGCCAGCGAGGGAACCCGGAGGTGGCGCTGGGGCTCCTCCCCATCTTCGGGCGGAGAATAGGGTAGGTTCGGGTTGCCAGCCTACCCCGAGTCCCACCGCCGCTTTGTTCGCGGGCTCTCTCCTCCTCTTTGGAAAGAACCTGAACCCCTCTGGGATCCGAGGGGCTGGCGGAGCGTGGGCTGGGGGGCGACAGCTGTTGGGCCCTCCACATCCTGCTAAAGCGAGAAGGTACCAAAGGAGATCAAAAGACTCCTGTAACCTGAAACTTCCCTCTCTTCCCAACCTGGACCCGGAGGAGAGGTCTGAGAGTGGGCAGAGACCCCGGGAGGCAGGTCGTCTGCGGAGGCGGTGGGGGAAAGGAGCTGGAAAACGGAGAAGTTTGGTCGGGGAGGCGCTGGGAATTAAGTGAGAAGTTACACGCGGGAGACGAGTGTGATCCGGAAAGGAGGAGGGCGGGCGGCTGGACGGGTATATAATGTGTGGGCCAGGGGAGAAGGAAGACTTTGCGCTCCGGGTCTCAGGACGCGCGTCTCTCTCCCGGGTAAGGATGTGCGGAGGGGATGGGGGAGGCGAGGCCCGGGCGGGCTTTCGGAGGAAGATCTCCGGGACAGAGTGCAGACGACTTGGCTCGGAGAGGCCGGTTCCTTCATTCGGGGAGCCGCGGTAGCCGCTGCCCCTTACGCTTCTGTCCCACTTGTCCCAGGTCGTGCAGCGGATCCAGCGAGGGGCGCCAACAAAAGAGACGAGGAGGTGCCACCCGGGCGTTGGCAGGAAGAGGAGCGGGAGGAGGAGCGCGGAGCCGAGCGTCCCGACCCGCCGTGCGTACTTTCTGGAGGGAAGGGGCGGGGGAATCGGCCCCGGGAGGGGGACGCCCGGTGGCTAGGGGGTTAGCCAAGTTCCGGCTGCGGCGTCCCTCCTCCGCTCCCACGAGAGGAAAGTTTTCTCCAGACGCTTCCGGCCGGCTCGCGCCCTCCGGGCCCAGCCTCCCGAGCTTTCGGAGCGGGCGCCGTCCCAGCCCTGCTCCGGGGAAACGCGAGCCGCGATGCCTGGGGGGTGCTCCCGGGGCCCCGCCGCCGGAGACGGGCGGCTGCGGCTGGCGCGGCTGGCGCTGATCCTCCTGGGCTGGGTCTCCTCGTCCTCTCCCACCTCCTCGGCGTCCTCCTCCTCCACCTCCTCGGCGTCGTTCCTGGCCTCCGCCGTGTCCGCCCAGCCCCCGCTGCCCAGCCAGTGCCCCCAGCCGTGCGAGTGCTCCGAGGCGGCGCGCACCGTCAAGTGCGTTAATCGCAATCTGACCGAGGTGCCCACGGACCTGCCCCCCTACGTGCGCAACCTCTTCCTCACCGGCAACCACCTGGCCGTGCTTCCTGCCGGTGCCTTCGCCCGCCGGCCGCCGCTGGCCGAGCTGGCCGCGCTCAACCTCAGCGGCAGCCGCCTGGAGGTGGTGCGCGCCGGCGCCTTCGAGCATCTGCCCAGCCTGCGCCAGCTCGACCTCAGCCACAACCCATTGGACACCCTCAGCCCCTTCGCCTTTTCGGGCAGCAACGCCAGCGTCTCAGCCCCTAGCACCCTGGAAGAACTGATCCTGAACCACATCGTGCCTCCTGAGGACGAACGGAACAACCAGAGCTTCTTCGAACGGCACAACCAGAGCTTCGAGGGCATGGTGGCCGCGGCCCTGCGCCCGGGTCAGGCACTGCGTGGGCTGCGCCGCCTGGAGCTGGCCAGCAACCACTTCCTCTACCTGCCTCGGAATGTGCTGGCCCAACTGCCCAGCCTCAGGCACCTGGACTTGAGTAACAACTCGTTGGTGAGCTTGACCTACGTGTCCTTCCGCAACCTGACACAACTAGAAATCCTCCACCTGGAGGACAATGCCCTCAAGGTCCTTCACAACGGCACCCTGCATGAATTGCAAGGCCTGCCCCACGTCAGAGTCTTCCTGGACAACAATCCCTGGGTCTGTGACTGCCTCATGGCGGACATGGTGGCCTGGCTCAAGGAGACAGAGATAGTGCAGGGCAAAGCCAGGCTCACCTGTGCATTCCCGGAGAAAATGAGGAATCGGGTCCTCTTGCAACTCAACAGCGCTGACCTGGACTGTGACCCGATCCTTCCCCAATCCCTGCAGACTTCTTATGTCTTCCTGGGTATTGTCTTAGCCCTGATAGGCGCTATTTTCCTCCTGGTTTTGTATTTGAACCGCAAGGGGATAAAAAAGTGGATGCATAACATCAGAGATGCCTGCAGGGATCACATGGAAGGGTATCATTACAGATACGAAATCAATGCAGACCCCAGGTTAACAAACCTCAGTTCTAATTCGGATGTCTGAGAAACATTAGAGGACAGAACAAGGACAACTCTGCATGAGGTGTAGACTTAAGCTTTATCCCTTACTAGGCTTGCTCCACTTTCACCCTCCACTATAGACACCACTGACTTTGACTGAAAGCAGTGGAGGGGATTTGCTTCCTTGTTATGTAAAGTTTCTTGGTGTGTGCTGTTAATGTAAGACGATGAACAACTGTTGAGAGGGCATAGTGTTCACTGTTCGCTATGTTCAGAGGGCATGGTGTCATACCTTCTTCCTTTCCTTGGAACTCCTCAACACGTGTGGAGGGATTTTTCAAGTTTCAGCATGGACGTGGACTCCTTGCTGTCTGTCTCTGTCTTAGAACAGTTCCAGGTGTAGCAAGTGTGCCCACACAGATAGCATTCAACAAAAGCTGCCTCAACTTTTTTGAGAAAAATACTTTATTCATAAATATCAGTTTTATTCTCATGTACCTAATTTGTGGAGAAAATAATTGCATCCCATAAACTGCCTGCAGACCATAGCAAGCTCTTCAAAATAACTCCGTAGTACACAGGAGCACCTGCATCCAAGAGCATGCTTACATTTTACTGTTCTGCATATTACAAAAAGTAACTTGCAACTTCAGATAACTTCTTTGACAAAACAAATTACCTTTTTGATTGCAGTTTATATGAAACTGTACTGAAGTTTTTTTATAAACTGCATCGAGACCCAACAAACTGAATTGTTAAGAAAAATCAATAAAGATTCTTAAAAGAATTACAGTGTGCTCAAGTTTGCTGTTTCAAAAAAAGGATTAAGGGCAATAATATTGAATGGTCTTGGTTCAGATGATAATTAAGTTAATATAGCTGAGAATCAAGCTGAAGCCTTATCTTATATAATAGACTTTGGAGATAGTTTTGAAATAGTAGATCTTTTTAGGATTTAAATAGAGAGTTTCAATATTCATGTGACTAGACTTCTCATGGTACCAGAATTAATATTACTTTGTAACAGTTTTATAATAGCTTTATGAAGTTGGTAAGAGTGAAGAGTTCTGTACAATAAACAGTTCACAGTTTGGGTTTTTTTCAAGACTAATGAAGTTATTGTTAGCATTGAACAGTATTAGTACTAAAACTCCACATGAAACTTCTCTATAGATTTCTAGAACAGAATGTGAAAAAAATGTAATGTAAATATAAATGTATGAAAATGAAGGGTCTTAAAGACATAGAATATTCTGACATAAAAGCTTTAAAAATACAAATTTAAAAAATATCTCCTAAGATCATAATATGAACTGGAACGTGAGAATATTGTAAAAAAACATTTAAGATGGTACATGAATGGTTGATAGTTTGTCAGAGACCCAGCTAATGTTTAAAAAGTTGACATGATTGAATATGAACTTGAGAAAATAGCCAGAGATAATTATCTATGTCTGTAAACAAGTGTCTCAACTAATTATAGGTTCTTAAATTCAGTTCAATACTTAATAATTTGAGGCTATTTTGATTTTAGCTGAGCTCTGTAAAGAATAAATCACATTTAGGTATAAATAAAAACAATCGTGGTAAGAGTTGATACCATCAATGATAGACAAGGTTTTGTTTTTTTCCCCCAGAGTTTCTTATCTGCCAGTTAAGCTGAAAAGTAAATTCTAGTAATCAATCACCTAGCTATTATTTTAAGTGACTTAAATTTAGCCACTACTGTTTAACTTAAAGTAGTAAGTAAACTTGCATCTGTATGTCTTAGGGCCTGCCTCCCCTTTAAACTAGTTATGTTCTGCAGTGCTTTATAACTGAAATCAAATACACATTTCCATATTTTTATAAATAAAGTAGGATTAGATAGTACTTCAGGTTCTAGAAATCTTTGCTGATTCCTTTGAATTAAGTTCAGAAGTTTTCAAAATAGGGTTAGAAATATGTAAATCTGTTCCTTTTATAGATAAGATTATACAGTCAGAATATGAAGCTTTAATTCCTTAAATATCATAAGGTTCATTTTATGAAATATAGTATTCATTATTTATGGGTTATATCTCAGATCCTATAATTACCTGAGAAAAGCCTAAATATTTGGCACTTAATATTCCATTAAACATTTCAAGTGTTCACTAGGAATTCATAAACTGGCTGGCTGCCATTATTTCCTAAAAACGGTGAGATATTAGTCTGCCAAAAACAGTGAAAACATTTAGTAAATAATAATACGCTAACTTAGTAAACCACTGAAGGACTTTGGTAAGTCTGCTGATATTGTAGAAAACAAATTATAATATTGATAGAACCTCTGTTTAAGACTGTTTCTTCATCATGTGATAATCTAACAGTTAAAAATTGAGCTTTATGTAAGATTCAGGAAAGCAGTGGATTCATTAGTCTAGCCTTTCTCAACTCCCTGAAGCAATGATGAAGCTGTGATAAAGTGAAGCATTTTTGCCAGCTAGGTGTTTGGCTTCTTTGCAGTTACAATTCCTGGCTTCTTTTTTATCCCGCTGCTTCTTCCTTTGTGTGGACTTCCCAATTTGCCAATGCTTTGTTTTCTATGACATCACTTCTTGCCATTCTCCAAAATACGGCCATAGAAAATTCTTCAGGTAAAAAATAGTAATTGTTTGACGACTAATTGATATTGTGTAGTCCTAATACTCTCAGTCTGTAAGCCTATAAGACAGTCTAAGTTCCTTGGAAGATAGATGCTATATAAATCCAATAAGTATAAGGGAATATAGGAAAATGAAATAAAAATATAACTTTATTTAAAAATAAAACAGGTCTACTTGTTTTAAACACTGTTCTTTAGAATCATTATGCATTATTGATTCTAGAAATCAAGAAGGATCCATTTTAAAAAATTTATTTGGGTTAGTAATATAGTTTATTACTGAACTTAAAATTTTCAGCAGAAAACATCATTTATCCTTTACAAGTTTCATTTAAAGAAAGCCAGAAAAAATACTTAAAAATTAAAGCACTTGATAAATCCCTCAATTTAAAAGGCTATTAAAATGTCTAATGAATTTTCTATTTAAAGTAGCACAGACTTTAGGATAATATGGCTATTTGACCCTGGATTGTGTCTCCCACCCTTTCATTGTAGCCATTCAGTTTGCAGCATTAGCTTTTGTAATGTCAATTTTGCTGCCACAAGTATGATTCAGTGGTGACTTATAAGGTAAATTTGTATAGGAGCTGATAGATTTTTCTCATAAAATAAGGAAAATTTGAAGCACATTTAATACAGTTTTTTAAAGGAAACAGAGTAGGGGTCGGGCAGAAGGCTGGGTTGAAAATAAATGAGCAAATCACAAATAGTAAATCCTTTTAAACTATCTTGATTGGCAGCAAATATGGATTATGCTCATCTCAATATTTAATTAGAAATAACTTATATTTTTGTTTTCTATCTTTAATTACAGTAGCTATAAAAAAGAAGGTCCAAATGAACTGAAATTGTTTCTTAAGAATTCTGTTTTACCCTTTCCCTTTGGTCTGATGTTCTAATATGGGGCTTACCTTGTCGAGGACATTAGAGGCTTTGCAACTCTAGTTTGTAAATCTTTCATATCATTTCTGCTTTCCATTTTAATTTTTCTCCCAAGACTACACTAAAGGGGACACCATAAGGACTAAAAACACCATGAAGGTTGGAAACAATTTTGCACGTACTTCTTTCTGCTCCCAAATCCAGTCATCCAGCCTTCAGAGAAGTACCATAAAGTGAAGACAGATATTTATTAGATGAAATTGAGATTTCACTTTTACATTTATGCAAGGATTGTTAACAGCAAAGGAGAGGAAAGGGAGCAAAATAAATTTCTAGATAATATATGAAAATTACCTTGACAATGTCTTTTAAAAACCTTTTAGCAATACTGCAGTGCCGCACTAGAAATAATTAGTTTAAGAAAATATATTCTGTGTTGTCCAGACGATCCTATCTTCTTTTAGTTGGGGAAAAACAGCTTCTTGAGGATGTTTTGTACAGTTATTTTTTCCATTCATACACTTTTGATTTGAAAAGGCAAGCTTGTTTTATTTTAGAACTTTTTAGCATCTCTACCCTTGTCATGGGTTAAAAATAATCTAGATTTTGAAAAATGTTTACCGTATCATTTATATAATTTTGACAAGAACAGAGTTCTTAGTATTTCAAAACTGGAAGGGCTTGTAGGCTTGTCAAGCCCAGTCTCCCATTCTACAAATGAAGAAACTGATAATTGGGACTTATTATATTATATAATGACAGCAGGATGAAATCCCAGGGTTCTAGATTCTCTGTCTAGTGCTCTCTTTGCCAGATGATGGCATTACTAATTGTCTACCTTGAGGCTTTGAAATCCCCATGTCTAATAAAAAAAGGCAATTACTTCGGTGAATTTATTTGTTTTATTGTTTTTGCTTTGAGTGAATGTTTCAGTTTGCTCTAGATCTCACTTCCAGTTTGTTAAAAATTACTGTTTCAAACCCCTGAATATACCTAAATGTTTTTGAAATGATTTCTTTTCATAGCAATCGTATTCCTGTGAAGCTCCTCTGAGTCTATGACATGATAGGAAATACTTTGGAAATTTAATGGTGATTTTGAAAAGAAAAGTAAAAACTCTGGAATGCTGTGCTAACTCGTATAAATTCTACCTTAAAGATTACTTAGCTCAGCTGGTGAGAAAACTAAACAAATGTGACCCAAGTTCGTGGCCATGAAGTTAGTCACCAGGTGAGACAGTCAGCTTTGCATTCTCTGCTGTTCTCCCAGCTCACGCCCACTCCAGGTGCATGCTACTCTCCTCCAAGGGCCTGGCCGAACAGGGAAGTTAAATCAATGCAAATCCATTATCACCCTGGAACTGCTGATGTGCCAGTTTACCGTCTGCTCATATGCAGGTCCGCACATGACAGTCCCAATTTCCTCATGTTATAGTACGTATGCCACAGATTGCAAATGTTTTAACATTTATGATTTTTCAGAAAAATCTAGCATGGGTCCCTTTTAATGTATCACAAGGGAAATTAATTAGGTTTGCATTATCATTTAAAATAAAAATGTGATTTAAGATCAAGGATCATGATTACTATATCACAAACTTACTTGTGAATGTTTATAAAAACAGAAATGCAGTTTATGTTTAGCTGACAGTTTATGATAATAGGACTTATTTGTAGTTCAGTTTAACTAGGTTAATTTAAGGAAATATTTGTTCTCAAGTAAGCAAAAGCTTAAAATATGACCACCTATAATATTTTTTGTGAAAACTCAATATTTAATATGTTTTAAAGAACTGGAAGATGTTATCAAGATAGGCCTTTAAAAAAAATGGAAGTTTATAGACTTCCCTAACCCCTTTTTCCCTTATAGTCCTATTTCTACTACTTTTGTTTTCTTCCTCCAAAGAGAACTGTGATATACAACATTTCAAGGTGATTGCTTGTACATAGGGGAACTGGAATCACTGAAACATTAGGTGGGTCAATTTACAAATATACATGACTCTGTGTGACAGTTTCCCTCAATTTTATAATACAATGGTAAATTGCATTCAGAGAAGACTTTATTTTCCAATTAGACACATTCTGTGCTTATTCTTATAGATCATTCAAACATGGCTATAAAGCATTTAATGATATATCTTTAAATTAATTCAAGTTTTGTAGAATGTTTAAAAATACATCAGGGGAAAAACACCATGAATAATCTTATCACTAAGGAAACAATGCCCTGATATTGAGATAACTGCCTTCTCTTTATGTCACATGTATCTTGCTTTTCACTTATAATGTTTTGAACATTCCTCACTATCAATCAAAACTATTTTATTTAATGTCTAGTTTTAGAATACTGTAAGCAATTATATATTTTACACATATAGGACATTTCTTGCAATTTTACCTAATGTTCTAATGAACATGATTATACCTATGTTTCTATACCTTGTTTTTTTCCTTAAGGTAGATCCTTGAAGGATAATTGCTGTATCAGAGATTATAATCTCTTTTTTAACATCTAAAAATATTTTATGCTTATTTAAGTTAGGATTATTAAATATAGATCATGTTTCACATCAAACTTTCCAGGGTAATGAAATGTCTGTGGACAGGATTCTGAACAGAAGGAAACATGGACCAAGTTGCCAACTAACTTGTCACTGTTTTAAATCTATGAATGTATATTTTTTGTTAAAATAAATGTATAGGGCAGCTAAGCCCATAACCTACTTATGAGAGAAAGAAAGGGTGAGAGAGTGTGTGATGTAGGATGGGGAGAGGCGGAATAGGGTGTGGAGGAACATCTGGGAATTCATTTAGCTAGATACAAGTTAGGAGGCAGTTTTCAAGACAAACCCATATCTTTGCCTTAATTCTACTTTTTTTTATAAAATAGATGATCTGTGTAGGTACATTTACTTAAATTCCATGCAAGTGATTTAGTTGTGCTAATCTTCCTGTTAATTTGCTTTAAAATTTCAGTGAGGTCTCATGAACCATTTGTTCAGTTCATTCAATAGATATTTATCAAATGCTTTCTATGTATCAGGCCTTGTTGCTGCATTGGATTTTAAAAAAATGAGTTTCTGACATAAACTTGCTTCTGATCTAGTAGTAAGGGTAAGTAATGTTAACAAGTAACATTTTATCGAGTGCTTACTATAAGCGAGTCCCTAGGCAAAGCCCTTCGCATACAAAAGCTTATTTATTCTAACATGAAGAGGAAATTGAGGCTCAGAGAGGATGGATGACTTGCCTCAGAACAACTAGGTAGTAAGAGTCGGATGTGGGATTTGGACTGTTGGGGTTACTTTTGGGAAGTGGATGGCTCCAGGATCCATGCTCTCGAGATCTGAGCTTTAGGACATGTGAATGACTTTGTTATAGGGCAGAACTTGATAAGCACTAACAGAGATTCAAACAAAGTGATATGAGATCAAAAGTAGGGAGAAATCTTGTCTGGTTGGGAGAGTCCCAAAAGAATTCATAAAGGAGTTAGCTTTTAAGATGATCTTGAACACGAGGCAAATAGAGATGATGGGTAGAAGAGAACACTTGGGACATAGGGGATAGCAACAGCCAAAAGAATGGAGGTGGTTAAAGACCAAGTGTTTTCTGGGGACAGTAACATTTGAAGCGTAATGTTTACACAGGAGAATAGTGGAGAGTGAGACTAGGAGGATAAATCTGTAGCTATGATAAATGGTTTCTACTTAGTTCCATGGACAGTGAGGGAGCTATGAGTAAGGGAGTGATATGCATAGCTGTGACTGTCCCCACCAAGGGTGAGATCAACCCGTTCTCAAGTTGATTTGGATATCAAGACTGGTGACACCACACACACACACACACACACCCCAAGAGGGTATGAACACGTTTCTTACTCGTATAATGGGACTTTCTGGGGTGAACGGGACTTGGCTTTGTTTTTCATCGTGATTAGGGTTGGGGCCAGAGTGAGGCTTCAGGTTGGTGTGGTCTTGAACGTCCCAGCAGGTGCCAAGGGATGACGTTCACAGGCCCTCGTCAAGGGTCTCCCAGATGTGGGGCAAAAAGCAGGAGGATGAGGGACGGGGCTTGAAAGCTGTAAGTACTCAGACTTAACAAATGGAGTCCGACTCTGTTACAGTTCCCCACTGGTGTGTGATTGATGACGGAAATGTGCCAGCTCTCATTTAATTGACTGTGAACTTGTTTCAATAAGCCATTGTTGCGCTCTGTGAGGCTGGCCGCATGAGGCCAGCAAGGGAGGTGAAAGTTCCATTGAATGTCTTCATCAAGAGCCCAAGGTGTGATTTTTGAGAAGTGAAATGCCTGCTTTGGTCACCATTAATGTCTGGAACTCTGAAGGGGGTAAGAAGTGTCTTGGTGAGGACTTTTATTTTTTAGCTTTAGTATGTGTAGACATGTGCCCTTGGTTTATGATTTGGGTGTCTATGAGGCAAGACATTCCTAGAGTTTTATAGCTCAGAGAGGGTGACCTTGGATAAAGAACTGTTGTTACTACTGTAGATCAGACTAATTAGCCAGATAATGATAATGCCCCCAAAATCTATGCAAATATACATATTGGACCACCTGTTGGCTAAGCATCCTCTAGTACTAAGATGACTGCATGAGATATGGTCAGTAATGCTGGCTCTTGAGGCCTATCCTTGATCAGGGCTGTCCTGGTTAGGGGATGGCTAACAGCAGCAGCTCACTAGAGGGCTCCATTGCATGTCATGGTGACCTTACCATCGGTACAGTATACAAACTACCTTTTCTGGTTACTCAGTTCATCCCAAGCAACTCTCTAGGTGACCAGTGCATCTGGGAGAATGGTGGCCTACAGCACCATTGCATCTGGCAAGGGATTGAGGACAGAAGAAGGCATTTCCTCCTGTAGGCTGGATATGCCAAAAGACCCAGTTTCCTTCTGTTCTGTAAGTACCATTTCCATTTTAATAAGGAGGCTCTGTAACTGTTGCAAGTCTTCAGGGTGCTGCATCAATGGTCCAAGGCATGAGGGGCAGCTGGTTATGGAGAGTCAAGGCTCAGGGCCTGTGAGGGTCATAGTCTCAAGAAAGTCCCAGTGTGCAACCAGCAGGTGATGTTCAAATGGTGAGTAGCACGGGGCTGGGGTGGGTGATTTCATGTATCAGAAGCTCCTGGGCAACTTGTGGCCATCATAGGTAGTCCACAGCCTCCAGGAGGCATGCGAGGAGGTTGCTAAGCCTCTACATTGAAGGAGTTTCTGGAGAACATTAATGAGAGTACCTATTGCAGGGCAATTTGGACAGATTCTAGAGCCTTTTGTTAGAGGGGCCCCCATTCAAGGTGGACCGGTTTGCAAGTAACAGCATCAGTGAACTTAAGTAAAATTTGTAAATGAGGAGTATGTTGCCTTCAGAACCCCAAAAGTCCTAAAAGATTCTTAGCTTGTTTTAACATTGTGGAGCTAAGAAAGGGCCACTAATTGTTTTCTGACAGTGTCAAGGATGGAGCAGCTCTTAACTAACAAAATAATTCATAGGAATTTAACTGATGTGGCAGAGCCTCGTGGTTTTTGTTGGGCAATGGCCCATTCCTGTTTGTGAGCTCCTCTGTGAATATTTGTATTTCTTGAGTGAGTGTCTAATGAATCTTGGAAGAGGAGGATACCATCGGTGGAATATTACACCTGTATTCCTGTAGGAAAGTGAATGTGAGGAAGACGTTGGCTGCAGAGACTGTGTGGCAGGGCTGTTGAGGTAGCCCATGGACAGTCAGGTCAAGTTGTATTGTGTCCCTTTGAACACGAAGGCAAATTGGGGCTGAGAGTCTGTTGAAATAGAAACTTAATAGAACATATTTCCAAATGCATAATAGAGAAGTATTTTCCAGTTGCTGATTGCATAATCAGTGACTTTAGTAATATTGGATATGAGAGCCTTAATCGGGGTACCATGGCATTATCGTTGTGATAATCCACTATTAGATACCATTTATTTTTGTCAGGTTTGAGCGTTGGCCAAATTGGGCAATTCAGGGGAAAAACAACAGGAATGATGTCTCCTTCCTTTTGTAGTTCTTATAAAAGAACTGGAGGCCTTATTTGAATTTATATTGGACTATATTAACTATTTTAGCTGTGGGGAAAGGTCCATGGGGTCCCATTTTGTTAAGCCAACTTTAAGTGCCAAAGACTTATTATATTTCCATATGTTACTTGTTGGATCAAAGCATTCATCCCCACTATAGGCTATTTTAGGTCAAGGGGCACTATGACCATAGGAAATTTAGTTAAGGCAATAGTTCAGTGGTTAAGGTGAGGCCTGCCTCTGTTATCAGAAACAGTGAGCAAGCCAAAAGCAAGAGAAGAAAGACTCCCAGGTGGTGGTGATCATCAACTAGACTATACTGTTCAGTCCACCATTGTGTTTTGGTTGCCCTGGGATGGCAGGATCAACACCGCCCCCCACCCTTCATATTGGTTTGGATTTTAAGATTGAGGATGACACAAACACACGCCAAGAGGGTATGAAAAGATTTATTACTCATAGTGGGACTTTCTGGAGAGAGCAGGGCAGACATCCAAGCTGGTCTAGAAGGGCTGAGCAAAGGCAGAAGAATGGTTCTGCTTTTTATTATGGTCAGGAGGTGGGGCCAGGATGAGTGTTCCCAGGTTTATTTGGTTTAAATTCACTCCTTGCTCCTCCCACCCCCCACCCCCGCCCCAATGCCAAGAGGAGAGGGTAAATTCGGATTTCTTATTAGTTTGCCCAGATGTGGGGTGAGAGAGGAAAAGGGAGGGGTGGGATGTTAAAACATCAGAGTTCAAATGTAGAAAACAATTAGAATCTTTTCTTTAACCACTTCAGTACGAGCGTCGACTATAGTCGACAGCCAAAAAAAAGCTTTTACTTTTACAGCTTTTATCTCTGCAGTTGCAGTGTGTACGTTCAGCTAATAAGTTACCACGAATCTTTTAACAAGTCCTTAGTAGGAGTTATTATAGCTATTTTCCTAAAGCTGCCTGTAAAGTAAAACAAGCTTCCAGTGCTTTAAAGCTTTCCTCATCACACAAGAGCAAAACGGATTCGTCGTCAATGCACAGCACGAACTATCGTGCGGACTGTGAGTGCCAGCTGTGGGCAAGGCTTCGTGGCCGGTGAGCGCGGTACCGAAGTGGTTAATCATTTTGCTTCAGTAAAACTAATCTGATAGTGATGACAGGAGAAGCAAGAGACGTGGCTAAAGTGGGTAAGCAGTTAAGGTAAGGTGATCCTTCATATTAGCTTTTAACAAACAATTTTTTTAAAAAGCTTCTCTAGTTGAGTCTAAAGATGCTGCCTCTATTTGGCAGGTCAGTTGGTTTTGACCTCTGAATGGATGAATGAAGGAGACCGGTGCATCTAACATCCTGAGGATTTCATATTCTAGCCCTTCTTTTTCTTTTCCGTCCTTTATAGGTGTTCTAATGAGAAATGAATTCACCAGCGTTTGCTTGAACACATCTACGATCTAATATAATAATTTAATACTGGCTAATCAAGTTAAATATTGGGTGGCATCATGTTCTCATAGTCTGTAGAGTAAGTTGGTCACATATAGGTAGGTTTGTCTTTTTTTTTTTTTTGAGACAGAGTCTGGCTCTGTTGCCCAGGTTAGAGTGCCGTGGCGTCGCAGATTTCTCTTCTTCGAATATAATGTATGGGATTACTGGCTAAGTGACCCAAATTAAAGAATTCAATTTCAATTTTAAAGTTTTTAAAAATTTTTTGATGTTTCATTATAAATAAAATCACTACATGTTGATGGCATTTAACATATGTGAAGAATGGATACAAAATAATAAAAGGCTCTGAATAAGCTATTGTGTATGGAGAAGTGGACCATACAAATGCCATTTGCAAATCTAAAATGGAAAAAAATTACAATAGCTTAAAAGTGAAACATTTTTCTTAAAAGTAATGATGTCATTTTACTTTGACTAGATGAGTGCAAAGATTTCCTTTGTAACATTAAAATGATCAATTTTATGCTATTGGCTGCATCCATTTTTGGGAAAATGCTTTCCACAAAGAGCAACTTAGTTTTGAAGATTAGTATAAGACCAATGTGGGTAAGTGAGACATTTCAAGCCTTCTCTTGAATGTTTTGACCTTAATCATCAGGTCTGAGCTCTGCATTTATCTTATGACTCAGATAGCTGTGAAGTTCTGTTAGAGTTTAGAAAACTTTGTCATGTCTTTGCAGCTTAATCTTGGCCTGGACAGTTGTCCTCTGGGTGGAAAAACTGAGAACAAGCACCCCTGCCCTTCTCCCGTGTCTGCCAGAGTGTTAATCCCTGTGTCCTCACCAATGCCCAGCGTTAGGGGTTCTTCTGCTATTAATACTTATATAAACTGTCTCTGATGTGCACTGCAATCAAGATATTTTTCAAATATCCTATATCTTCATGTATACATCAGCTTCTTATTTTAACTGACTTTATTGGTCATATCAGCAAAATTACCTCTTGGTCCAAAGAAACAATTTTTTTCAGTTAACTTGATTTTTAGGATAAGAAACAAAGTGCATTTTTAGATTGATTTAACTTTTCTTCCCCTAGGCTTGACTGTTTTGCACGTGCAGGTTGTCATAGTGTTCATCTGAGGATCTTTGGTAAGAGATGTAGCAATATAAATAAAAGGCAAAGAATCATTGAGTCAGATTTTTCCATCTACCCCTTCATGGGAGGTAAGTTGCTGTGGCATCGAGAAGACCTGACTCAATTCTATGACTCTGTGGTAGGAAAAAAAATGGCATTTAACTAAACACAATCAGCAATGTGGATTGTTTAGGATATTTGACAATCTGTTACTGTCCTTTGTTTTGCTTGAGAAACTTAATATGCAGCCAGCATTTTGCCAGCAGAACTGAGTGCAGAGAATTGATGTTACTTGACAGGATAGAACTAGTTTTGGCCCATCCTCAAGTTGAGTTGCGTTCCAAGCTGGATTGAAGCTTTCCTCAAGAGGACTTTCTTACTGGCAATGGCTTCTGGAGACTCCATAGTCTACATAATAGTACCATCATCTCGTGGGACTACCGAGTGCATGGATTTAGATTAGTTCAATAGTGTGTGGCAGAAAACCCAGAGTTGAGGTAAATTGGTTTCTCTCTCATGTAAAGAGAGGAGATTTGAAGTCAAGAA
This sequence comes from Cheirogaleus medius, assembly GCA_008086735.1. Classification (NCBI taxonomy): domain Eukaryota; kingdom Metazoa; phylum Chordata; class Mammalia; order Primates; family Cheirogaleidae; genus Cheirogaleus; species Cheirogaleus medius. The sequence goes on from VBSM01000361.1 coordinate 39,351,163, forward strand.
ATGATATGGCAGTTTTGCTCTATAAAATTCTTGGGAAATCAGGATGTTTCTAGCTTATTGCTCCTCTGTACCTAGTAGGCAGCCCTAATCCTTTTGGTTTTAAATTGGCTTAGTGTGGAATCCTTGGAGGATAAGCCCATGGGAGCCTCACTTCATCCTCTAGTATTAAGTGGACCAGTCTTTCCAGGATGCCTTTTGTGTGTGTGTGTGTGTGTGTCTGTGTGTGTGTGAGTTAGTGTGTGTGTGAGAGAGGGGAGAGAGAGAGAGAGAGAGAGAGAAGAGTAAAGGGAATAAGCTCAGCTTCTTTATATTTTTAATTTTGTTTTTGATTCTTAACCATGTAGTTTGCATATTGAAAAGCAAAATATCTATTAATTGTGAATATAGTGAAAGCCCTAAGTTTCCTTTTGGGCTATGTGTCTTTTTTCCCCTATAGCTAAAATGAATCATCTAACTATGTTTCAAATTATTGAGGTTTTAAGTTCAGGAAATATTTATTCAAGGATTGTGCCATATCATATGGAGAATAAAAGATAAATAAGATAGAGTTGATGCATTCTCATAGTAGAACTTGGCCAGATATACAGATAGCTATACTACAAAGCAAAATGTCAATAGAAAAGGTACGCAGGGTTGTGCAAACCCAAAGGAGAGATTATTTTTACCTGGATGACTCAGAGAAGACTTTATGGAGTCAATGTCATTGAATTTGGGCTTTGGAGGACTAGAGTACTAGAGACAACTGTTGGTTGCCTACATATCATTTATTCCCACCCAACCCTTATCCTCTTGGATAGTATAGACATGATCCATTTTACAGGCTAAAAATGCTAGATGCTTACATTTCACACCTCCTTTGAAGCTAGAGAAGGGGAGTGGATGGTTTCTTTCAAATGGCACCTTAGCAGAGGTCTGCCAAGGGCATGCTGGAAAATGTTTTTCTTCTCTGATAAAAAGGTATGTGAGAGGAACTTCCCTCCCCTTCCCTTTTGATATAGATGTGTGAGAATGTGATGCCTGGAGCAGTGGCAACTATCTTGTAACTGTAAGGAAAGAAGCCTGAAGACTGGGCAACATACTAATGAAGATGGTTAAATAGAGTGATGGAAAGCACATGGGCTCCTTCTATCTCAGACTTCTTGTTATGTAAAGTAATAAATGTCTGTGTTGTTTAAGGCACAGTTAGTTGAGTATTCTTTTACAAGAAGCTATAATCATTCTAACTGACGGAATAGGATTTTTCTAGGAGTTTGGGATCATGGTGAGGGATGGGGCAGGGTGAGTGATGTTGCAAAGAGATTATCCCAATCCATAGAAATAGTGTGAACAGAAATGTGGCATGGAAAAACTGAGGTTATATTGGGGTAATAGCAAATGGTTTAGTTTGGTTGGAGTAAAGAGAGGATGGCAAGTAGTGGGAGATAACTGGTAAGATTTGGGACAAGATTATGGAAAACTTTGTATTCAGGCTTAAGAGTCTAGAATTTATTCAGTCAGAGACAGTAAGTGGTTGAAGGTTTCTGAGTAGAGAAGAACTGTAATCAAAACTATGCTTTCTTTTTTAAAGAACATCTTTTTTTTTTTTACATACATTGTATACTTTCTCATGGTGACACTTCTCTCCTTTGAATTTTCTCCATCTTATCAACGAAAACATATAGTTTACAAAGTCAAAAAGAGAGTCAGACTATTTTGTATATTATACCACTGCTGGTTAACAATTTTGATTACATAGGTAGTTTTCCTCTGATTAGCTAACTCATTTAAGCATTTCTAGAATCAAATGGTTTGATATTATGGACAGTATGGATACAGGAAGAACACTTATCGGAGATGCTCATTCTATTTTAATATGGAATGATTTTGTACATTACCAAGAGGAAAAGCAATTTTTTGATCTTTCTAAAAAATAAAGTTTTTTAAATTACAAAATAATAAATTCTTCATTGTTAAACATTTGGGAAATTTTAAAAAATGGGAAAAAGAAATAAGTCAGCATAATTTCTGTACCCGCAGATCACTATTATTCTTTAAGGTTTTCTTTACTGAAACTAACTTATTGCTAAAGGATTGAAGACAATGCATTAAAATATTTAAATTTAAGTAGAAAATATGTTATTGGCACAAATAAATAGATTTCATGATTTGACAGTAAAAGGTTACATCATAGCTCTCTCTACATTATCATTTAGATAATGTGTTCTTCAGAATAGAAGCATATTATTCATTAGGAATTTTAGTTTTTTTCAGAAAATGAAGGCAGATTATCTCAGAGTAAATAGAGCAGTCGCTCTTCCTCCGTGAAAACGGAGCAGATTCTCAATTTTGTTTTGGATTTCCAAAAAGACAGTCACATTCCAGTAGAGGTTACTCTTGTTCTGAACAAAGCTTTTTATAATTTTGCTGGAGGATTTGCAACATAATTCTGTTATCACAAGTTTAGAATATACTGCATACAAGACACAAAGTATTTGATACATGCGGGCAAAATAATAAACCTGGCCCATTTAAAATATTATATCAGACAAAACTAGCTGTTGCTGTTATATTTGTCACCAAGAATTATTCTTTTGTTTGTAACTTGGGATTTATTACACATTGGGACTATTACAATGAACCTCCAACTAGATGGGGAGATTTCTAGAAAAATTTAATTAGAGTCATGTTAAAAGTCTGTTATGCTCATTATATTGAAGATTTAAATGTGAAAAATTTTAGAATTTTTAAAAACATTTTTGGCTTTACTTTAATAATTAGTTCTAAAAATTAAAAAACCCATCTCTTCTTTATAAGAAATATGTGTAGTTGTATTTTAGGACAGTGTTTCTCGAGCTACAGCGTGTACATGAATCATCCAGAGTACTTGTTAAAATGCAATTTCTGATTGATAAGGTCTGGGGTGGAGCCTGAGTTCTGCATTTCTAACAATTTCAATTCCAAAGCCTTTGGTCCAGAGACTACACATTGAATAACAAGATTTTAGAGGAAGAGAAAAAAGAATCGCTTCTGTTATAAAATAAGAAAATACATTCGGGAGACTAATCAATTTAATCACAGGTAAGTTGGTCGTGAAATGCTGTGATGAGGAAAGGCTATCATTCAATACGAAACAATTCACAACTGCAAAAATGTATGAGATTTTAACTCAGTTACATTTTCCAAAATATTTTTCTTTTGTGCACTTACTCCATAGCTCTGTCATTCTGAAACAAGTTTAAACTAGAGTTGACTGCATACATCAAACATAAAATACAAGTTCATATTTTGGATTTGTGTTTGTAAGGAAACTTGGAATGGGTCTTTTTCCAAGTCTTTGAAGATATTTAAATGTAGTCATTTTCATTAATTACTCTTAAAAACTAATTAATACTGTGTTTGGAGTTTCACAGAAGCTCATGTCTTGAAAGACAGGCTGGATCTGTGTTTGATACCATTTTGCAGACATTCAGGCTAGTTACTTACTGGCCTTTCATAAACACTCTGGAGTAGGAAAGGGAGAAATTTAAGCAGAACTAATCCTGTAACTAATAACAGAAGAGATGTTCATTATATAGAGCAGTTGTTTGTTTGTTTGTCTGTTTGTTTTCCTTTTCCTTCCAAAATGTTGAACTTTGAGCATTTAACAGAAAACTTCAGGATATTTCTGCAAAGCAGATTTTTTTTCCATCCCTTGAGTAAAATTGTCTTAACACAAGTAAAGGTTAGGGGAAGTAAATATTTATCTCAGCAGTTACAAACAGTGCATTTTAACAAGCGAAAGGAGCAGACTCTTCTGGCCCATTGGTTGGCTCCGGATAGATGGTACAGGGTCCCCAGGCGTGGGAGCTGGGGGCATCCTGCAGGGCTCATTGGGGTAAGTGGGAACAGAGCCCTTCAGGCAGCTCCCGAGGGGGGAGAGCCAGACGCAAATTTGTTTTTTGAGAACTGGCAGTTTTTTCTGCCTTACCTGTGGATGTCAGCAAACTAGTCATTAAATATATTTCTGTCAGAGTCCACTTGTCATATTTCAAGTTCTTTAAAGATTAAGTCTGAGGTCAGCAATGAGGACCACAAATCTTAACCGAAAGTGATACCTTTATCATAAGCTACAAGGGTGCCAAGCTTGGGTAAGTCAGTTACTGACTTGAAGAGATTTTCCTTTCACTTTAAATTGTCAGGTTTCGTTGTTTCCTCATTAGCATGTAGATCACAGTTTCTACGGTAGAAAAAAAATCCCTAATTAGAAAATAAAAGTCATTAAAAATAAACTTCAAGGAAAGAAAAAAACAGAAACGCAGTTATACCATGAGCCACTCACAATGTACACGTTGATGTTATGATTTGAGTTACGTGGTATCAGAGACACAGCTGAGTGCTCATCAAATAATGACAGTACATTTAATAACACTTTAGTACTTCAGTGCTTTAACCCCAGCTCTCCACCTCCTTCTTCTCCTCCCCTTCTCCCCACAGCAAACTGATTTAACCTAAGATGAACATTTAATGAGTGTCCACTTTGTGCCAGGAATTATCCAAAACAGCACCTCACTAATCTGTCATTCTGGCCCCTGCTGTGGTACAGGGCACTCATCTTGCCCTCCCTTTTACAGTCTGTGGCTTTGTATGCCGGGGAGACTTGAGCCAGCTTTTGGTGACCGGTGCTATATACATAGGAGAGGACGGTCTTCAGTCAAAGGACTTCAGTCATCTGCATCCATGAAGATGTTTGCCCTGACTACACTTCAGAACAAAAGCTCTCAGAATGCTGGAGGGTAAATGGCACTGTGCCAAATGCCTGATTATACCTGTGCTGGCTGGCTAAGCAGAAGAACTGCTGGGGTAACACTTTTTATTGGTTCAAAATTGTTTCCTTTATAAAATTGCCTCACGATAAAAGTACAAAACTTAAAACATTCATTAAAATGCATAAAACAGCAGTAATAATTAAGATAGTTTCAAAACCTCCTAGACTAAACCAGAGTAAAAGAAAAGCAATTAGGGATATTGAAATGGTGCGTGTGTTTTATTTGTCGTAAGTTTGAACTTCTTTTATGAAGAAGGTGTGGAGTTTTGCCCTAGATTTAATTTTAAATTATCTTTCAGTTTTCATGGTATTGATCAAGGGATCAAGATTGTACTGAGTATGATACTACTGACTTCTTGTCTACTGATTTTTCTGAGCTTTTAATACCTATAATAATAACTCATACTACTGGCTCTTGCATTAGGAGCGTTTAGCATTTAGAAGTGCAATCCAGTAGACGCTGTGTAAAACAAACGTGAAAGTCTGGGGCTATTATTAGCCTCATTTCAAGAAAGGGTAGTAGACTCCAAAGAGTTAAGGGACATACACTCTAGGCACGAGTGGTCAAGAGAACCTGAGATTTAGCTACAATAGGCTTCCAACACTGGACTTCTTCCAGGAAAGACATTGGCCTTTCTTTCTGCTTCTCTTCTAACCACATCTGATTTAGCCACATTTTGATGTGGCATGGTATCTGTTAAAGCAATTCGAAATAACACTAGGGGACATCTGCTTGATGGGTATCTTCTGTGAATGTGTGTCCCCATGTGCAAGTGCTCCTGTGCACATGAATGTGTGTGCGCACCTGAACATGGATGTGCACATTTTCACCTCTAACTCTCCTACTCCGAACCACCACACAACGCTGAGGCTGTGAGATTTCCTGCCTGGATAGTTCCCTCTTGTGCCACAAGACTCTGTCAACACTTATCTTTATCTTGGATAATTCTATCATGAGTTACTTAAAAAGAACTGGAAAATTATACGACTAATTTAACATTAACACATTCATTTTGAGTGATATTTTCTGATGAAAGCAAATTAAAGTGAATGTTTCCATTTTCTTTGGTTGTCAGTTGCAGGTTGAGGTAGAATGGAGTAGCAGAAATTAGAATAATAGAAAATGACTTCTGTATCTTTTTAAGCAGTTTTCAGTTAGAAGATGCCAAGTACAAACTTTAGTACATGTTTTTTTTTTTTTTTT
>VBSM01000361.1:39357159-39388448 GCA_008086735.1 Cheirogaleus medius
AATGAATAAAATGCCTACAGACAAGGCAGGAGACTTAAAATATTTGTGAATTCTTCAATATCCTTGAGATATCACTACTGTTAATTTACAATAAAGGAGGAAAACATCTGGCAGGCTGGAAAACAGTTCTTTCTGAAGCCCACTTTTATGTAGAATGAAACTTTACATGGTGTATTTTTTTTTATGTTCCAGTGTTTTTGCAAAATAATAGAATAAATACAAATTGAATACAGCAGTTTTTTTCTAGAAAGAGCAGCGATTGGGCATTTTTGTGTTATTGCTTAGCATTGGAAATATTGTATCTCCTGGGGATAAAGTGTTAATAACAATGGTAAATGTCTACTTTTAGTAAAAGCAGTTTATTTACATTACACAAAAATCCTCACTTGGATGAAGTTTTTACATAAGGTGGGTGTTTCTGAATAATTTGGTTTCTTTCCTGGTGTTTAAGTAGCTCTCCATTTTGTACTCTCCCAGGACTTTCAAAAGTGAGTTGAACCCACTGTGACATTTATTGTTTATAATATATATCATTAAGAAAAAATACATATTTCAGAAAAACAAAACTGAGCTACCCTGTGCTGGGAGGCTCAAACATTTAAGTGTAATGTATTTTTGGAAAAAAATTATTGTTTTTTCCAAGCTGAAAGCCATAGCAATTTATATTATGACAACTTTAAAATTTCTTTTTTCTAACTATATTCAATAAGCACAAATATGCATTCTTCCTTTAAGAAAATCAGTATTTAAAAATGATAACTGTTTATCATTCTTCCCTATATCTAGCATATATTTGTTTTAATTTTTCTAAAAATTAATCTAATTTATGTAGTTCCCTCAAAAATAACTTATAGGAAAATTACCAAAATTAAAATATTTAGTCAGATAAAAAAATGTACCAAGTACTAATGAGGTCAGTGAGTAGCTTATTTCTTTTACTTATTCCACACAGCTTATTCCTAATCCTTATGCATCTATGTCATTTTTCTGGACCATGACAACATTTTTTTACATGGAAGAGGTGAGAAAATATCTAATAAAATTCTATAAATGAAAAAAACTTCCAAATAATGTATGGTTTTTTTATGGAAGTGGCAAATAAATATTTGCTTAAATGTTTCATTTGACGCTTTCATGTATTGAAACATTTGGTCATCTCCAAAGAAAATGCATTTTCTTATTAGACCCACACAATTAACAAAGCAAGAGACATAATATTGCCATATCTCCCACCTACTAGGTCATGATAGGATCCTTCTTAATTTATTTTTATTTGCATAACAAAAGGGCATGCATTTCAGTAGGAAGTTTTGAATTGACTAAGATTTTAAAAATTGTTTATCCCATGTATATTTTGAGATAGGACTTTATGTAGTATTTCAAAGTCTTGGGTTGTGTGAATAGCAAGCTGGAGTTTGGAGAGGAAGTCACAAGAGAAGTGTGACTAAAAACTTGGGCTATGGAATTAAATTGGACTAGGTTCAAATCTTGGTCTATTCCCACTTCCTGTGTTTCATGAACTTAGGCAAGGTACATGGCTTATGTGAGTCCCAATTTTCCCATTTATAAAGTAGATCTCACAGTAGTATTTATCTTAAAGCGTAATGGCAGTTAAGTGAAATCATGCATGTAAAGTGCTTGGCATATAGAAAGTGGTCAAAAATAATATCTGTTGTATCAGGTTCTTTCCCTGCCCACCTAATAAGCTCAGTGATGACTTAAATTATATACTTACATTTCATCTATTTGGAAAATTATGCTATTTTTTTCAGTTGCAATAATTAAAAATTTACAAAAGTATTAATAGCTTTATGTGATGCCTTTATTATATCATATAAAAATAGTTTGCTTGTGCTCAGTTTAACTTAACCCTATAAAGTATGATAAAGAAGTAGAACTAGATCATGATCTTCATTTCTCAGTTGGGAAGCCAAAGCAAAGAGAAATTAATGAACTTGACCAGAGTTGCACAATTCATAGCATAATAGGAAGTTAAAGTATTTAAATTGAAATTCCAAAAATTTTGAATTTTCATTTGAACAGGAGGAAACAAATTTATATCATGAAGCAGTTGATGTAATTGATTCTATAAAGAGAGCATTTACCACATTGTTTTGGAAAACACAAAGTTTTCCTTTGCAGTTGTTTTTTATACTAATAATAGTAGTAAGTTTTTTATACACCTTAACTACTTTCCAAATTTATTTCTACAATACTGGCAGAAAAAAACCCACTCTTACTTTTAAGTGACAGAAAAGTCTTTTTCAAAATATCATGCCAAAGGAAAAAAGTCTTTTTTCACTTAATGCCAAGTTAATGCTTATCTTATGTTCACCTTTGGTGTTTCTTGAGGGCTTTGGCACTGCGTAGTTGTCATGGACTTTCTTGTACAGACAGCACACTCTTTATATTTTGTATAAAATTTTATTCTCTGGCCATATAAATGTTGCCAGTTTGCTATTCACAATTTTATTATATTCAATTATTCACTTTTGGTTTTACCAAGAAACACATTTATTTGCCGTTTCCTTGAAATATGCCCTGTAGGACAAAGTATTCTTTCTGTTAATAAGTTTCTGACAGATTAAAACAATGCATTTGGAGGCCTAATTCCCTGATCTATTAGTTAAAGATCTTTTCACCTGATTAACCCATCCTACATCTGCAGACCTATGGGAAGAGTTTGTCTAATTTTATTCCATCTTCATTTGAGATAGAGAAATGAGTGTCTGCTGATCTTATTAAATCATTTTTAAAGAGTTTAGGGATTTTTATCATAAGAGAACCATTAATCCAGCCAATTTGATTAGCCCGTTTATGCCATAGCCTTAGTTTCCTATATCCACATATGCCATTTCATGCTTCCCAGGCATGGAAAGAGGCTCACAAAAGAAAAACCTTTACATTATTTAAACAGTGTTGTATTCACGAAATAAACAATGTGCTGTTCTTGGTTCCCCAAGAAAGCACTTTTTTGCCCTCTCTGAGTCCCCAGTGAACTGGGACTCATTAAACTCAGATACATTTGGACATCAGACCCCCTCGCTAACAAGGAAAGGGGTCACCACAAGGAGAAACGCAGACCTGCCAGTCAGAGTCGTCTCCCACCAGAAACCTGCTTTAATGAGCATGTTCTTGCTTCTCGGGGCACTCCTCACGCTCTCACTGTGCTCTCAGCAAGAACACCTGGGATTCTTCAGCCTTGCCATGTGTGGAGAGCAGCCCAAAAATAGGCCTGCTAAGACTTCCGAGATGGATTGCTAGACTTTGTGAGTCACCTCTGAAACCTAAAGCTCTGTGCTTTGTGATTTTTGTTTGCATCATTAGGATGAGAAATTTCAGCAAAGCTAACCACAATTACTTGTGACTAATCTTAGCAGATATAAAAGCAAGCATTTTCTCTTTCAAATCCATATACATATACGAAAGGCAAATAAAACCTTGAATTGGATAACCCTTTCACAGCTACTCTCCTCAACAAAATATCCATAGACAAAAGCTTTGCAATATAGATATGGTAGTCTATTAAAAAATGAAATATGTTTCCAAAATTGATGCAGCTTTCCAAATTTACCTTTACATACAATGCTAGTAAAGAATAATTAGATCTAGCACATTAAGCATACAGATTTCACGCTGGGTCTTCATAACAGGGAGATAGGTCAGGTCTAGAAGGAGGCATGGGTAGGCTGGCATTCTCATGAGGCTAAAGCATGAACCAAACTTGCCTCTACAGAATACACAGAATGAGATTTATCATGCAAAGGCTATGGTTTACCAGAGTGAACTCCTATACCCGTATTCTGTGTCTTCCCCCATGTTTTGTGATTAAAGAGGCATATCAATGTTAGGAGGGCTGCATTTTGGTAGTGTGCATCCATAGCAAGGTGGGAGCTAGAACCTAGAAATAACCTGATAAATATGGATTCACTGATCATAGAATCCAAGTTGCCTCTTATTTAAAAGAGAACCACATATAAAAACTTTACAGTATAAATTATGATACTTTATACATAACCATACATCATTATGCAACTTCATGCCTCAAACTGATTCAAGGGTCACACCAGGCTGAAATATTAGGTATACATATACTCTGGCAAGGAAGAGTAAAGGAAAATGAAAAGAAAAAAGAGAAGGGAAGTATAGGATAAGAAAAGGGCACAGAAAGGAAACACATGGAAATGGTGGCATTGGTACCATAGACTGTCTATTCCAGATCCAAAGGAAACACACAGAAAAACATGCCTGAATAAATTAAGCCATCATCTCTCAATCACTTATAGCATAGGGAGAATATGGCTAAAGGAAATGCAGATAAAAATTGAAAAGCTAATTTCAGCTGGTAGTTTCAATTTGCCTTCTTAACAATCTAAGTACATTTTTCAAAGCTTAAAGTGTTTTTGTCAGGTTCATGGAATTACAATCTTTAATGCCTCGCATTCATGTCCAGATGATAAATGATGACCTACATTTCCAACACCCCATTAGCCAATGTTCTCAAATCACTTGAGCAATATTAGCCCTCACAAACTTTAAGAAGACCAAGCATTATTACCACCCTTAGTTTGTAGAATGGAGAAAGTAGAGACTTAAACAAACAAGTAAAATCAATTGTTCAAGATTATATCATGTATGCTAAGGCTAAGTTAAAATATAGATCCCTTGAGTCTTCTCACACATGCTATCTTATACCATCTTCCTGTCTACCCAACGTTATTGGTTCCCAGACTGGGAAAGGCTATAATTTTCGAAACTTCTAAAGAGTATACGAATTCTTTTAGACCAAATGTGACTCACTATGCAAACACATGAGCAATTGTTTAGTTCTGAAGTTCCAAGACAGTACAGGTTTGGTCAGAATTTTAATTACCTGAGGGCCAGACTACCTAAATAATAACTGGAAGAGGAGGTGCTTTTATAGAAATTAAGTTATAGGGAAGCAGGATACACACCCAGAAACCAGGTTTTTGATCTCTTTCAGAACAGACTATTTTCTTAAAGTTCGAAAGGAGGCAAGGGTTGGATTGGTTCTCAGATCTCTGAGGGGATTGGCAGGAGACTGGAGTCTGGAACCACTGGGGTCCCCAAACTGGCCCATTGTAAGAGCCCATTGTTAAATGTTCAGATTTGTGACCCTGTTTTTAATTTTAGCCATTAATAAAATTGAAATTATATTAACTTAAAATTAAATATATTAAAAACAAAAGTAATAAATATTTAACATTTATCACTTCCTAATTAAACTACATTTTACTACTATCTGTGCCATTGAGATTACTTATGTCTATTTGTATCTGTGGCGGGGATGCTATAAATGGCATGCTACTATGCAATTTCTTTCTAACTATGCTTTCAGTAGCATCAAATTGTAACTTATGGTCAATGATAGTGGGAGTATTTACACAACTGAAATTGGCAAGCAGCAGGGCTTGATTCATTGTTTTGTTGATTATCTACACCAGGATTCAGCAAACCAGAGCCTGCTTGCCATCTGTTGTTACAAATAAAGTTGCATTGGAACACATCCATGTGCATTCACTTATGTATTGTCTGCGACTGCTTTCATGCTACACTGGCAGCGCTGAGTAGTTTTGACAGACATTATGACCCACAAAGCCTAAAATATTTACTGTCTCTGGCCCATTATAGGAAAAGTTTCCCTACCCCTCATCTAGACTGAAAACAGATCAGTAAAGTGTTAAAAATGTAAATTAAAATTAAAAGCACATTTTGTTAGTAGCTGTTAAATTGTGAATAAAAAACTGAGGACATTTTTTTTCAGTATTAGAAAACTATTATCTGATTCAGCAATCACTCACATTATTGATGATTATGTTTGAACATAAGTGTGCTGAACCCAAAAGAGGTTTTAGTTTGATGAATGCAATCTGTACGAGGGTGAGAAATATCTTAATGGTAGATCATATGTCAAACTTAATGACAACAACTATATTGGGTAAAAAGTTAGTGGATTACCTCACCATTAGAAGCAGTACTATCAAAAAAGTAGAAAATAAGTGTTATCAAGGACATGAGGATGTGGAGAAATTGGAACCCTTGTGCACTATTGGTGGGAATGTAAAATGGTACAACTGCTATAAAAAGCAGTATGGTAACTACTCAAAAAATTAAAAAATAGAACTACCATATGATCCTACAATCCCACTTTTGGGAATATATCCAAAAGAATTGGAAGCACAGTCTTAAAGAGATATTTCTACACCCATGTTCATAGCAGCATTATTCATAATAGCCAAGAGGTAGAAGCAACCCAAGTGTCCATCAACAGATGAATAGATAAACAAATAGATATACATACAGTGGAATATTATCTAGCCTTAAAAAGAAAGGAAATATTGGGACATGCTACAACATGGATGAATCTTGAGGACCTTATACTAAGTGAAATAAGCCAATCACAAAAAAGTCAAATACTCTGTTTCACTTATATGAAATATTCAGAATAGTCAGATTCATAGAAACATAAAGTAGAGTGGGGTGATTCCTACGGGCTGAGGGGAGGAGAGAATGGGAAGTTGTCATTGAATGGGTGTAGAACTTTGGTTGTTTGGGTTTTGCAAGATGAAAAAGTTCTGGAGATTGGTTGTACAACAATGTAAATACACTTAACACTATGGAACTGTACACTTAAAGATGGTTAAGATGGTAAATTTTATGTTTTGTGCATTTTACCACAATTTTTAAAAAGTTAGTGGATTGAAATACAATTCCATTTGTTAAATTATAGTTTAATTGCAACCATAAGCTGGCTATCGATATAAGAATTGAGCAAAAATCAACTAAAGCATTCTGTGATAATTTATGGATCATATGGACTTTATAATAAAGTATATTGTATATTTTATTATCATTTGTAAACTTTGTGCTACAGATCTTTTATATCAGTAAAGTTCAGAATAAACTTACGTACAAATATGTATACACACATCTTCCCAAGAAGGAGCTGGTTGTTAATATTCACCAGCACACCACTGTCAGGATGGGGTTTTCTTTCACCCGGAAACTGAGATCCACTCCGGTGGAAGGGTGCCTGGCCTGTGTTCAGGTTCCCGGGCTCTATTTTTGACTCCTCCACTAACTATTTGCAGGACTCTGGGTAATTTACTTAGATTCTCGTCTCAGTTTCCTCATCTGTTAAATCAGGGGTAGGTTGAGTAATCTGTAACATTTTCTGCTATAAAAGTCTATGACTACAGGTAATAAACTCCATGAAATTAGGAACTGTTTTTCCTCTTTGCATTTCCAAGAGCACTTAACATAGTTCTTTGCATACTCAACTAATGTTTGTCAAACTGAGTAGCATTTTTCTCAAAATGTTGGTGGATTCTTATTGATAATAGCTAACATTTTGTATGTTACTATGCACTAGTTGCTTTATCTCATTTAATTATTTTAATTCTGTGCAGTAGGCACAGTTATTAACCCCACTTGTGCAAAATAAATGAGATTCCTGAGATCTTACAGCTAATAAACAGCACACTAGGATTAGAACTTGAGTCTGTCTCACTTCACAGAAACCCTCTTAACCACTGTGCTACACTGCTTCTCATTGAGAAGTAAGGTCTTTCTTGAAATGCAATCTTGGAAAAGCTCTTTGCAACACTATCAAGTAAAACAACAAGCAATTCTTTACATCTCTCCGTTGCAACTCTATAGGTGCTATTGTCTGTACCTCAAACTTAGTACAAGTCAGGATCATCATCAGTTTTAAAGTGCATATTCCTGGGCTGCCAGACCTATAAAATCAGAATCCCTGGGGTGGAGCCAGGAAGCCACATGTTTATCTGAACCATGATTTTGATGTGGGGAGCCCTGGACCCCATTTAGGAGAAGCGCCGGCCCAGAGCAGGAACTTTCAAACATTTTTAACCACAACCCAGAGTTAAGAAAACATTTTATATTGTGCCCACAAAAATGTGAGCATCTTGGAGCATTTTCTACCCTAATCTATTCCATTCTATTTTCTTTTTAAAAATAATGGTCAAGGGCCGGGCGTCCCTAGCACTCTGGGAGGCCGAGGCGGGCGGATCACTCAAGGTCAGGAGTTCAAAACCAGCCTGAGAAAGAGAGAGACCCTGTCTCTACTAAAAATAAAAAGAAATTAATTGAACAACTAAAAATATATATATATAAAAAAATTAGCTGGGCATGCTGGCACATGCCTGTAGTCCCAGCTTCTGGGGAAGCTGAGGCAGAAGGATCGCTTGAGCCCAGGAGTTTGAGGTTGCTGTGAGCTAGGCTTACACCACAGCACTCTAGCCTGAGAAACAGAGTGCGACTCTGTCTCAAAAAAAAAAGATAATAATGGTCAAGATTCACAGATTGATTTTATGCCTCGCTAATGGGTCACAATTTGCAGTTTATAAAATATTGATTTTGAAGGTTTATACTTGTAACACATGCCTCCAACCCCCTTTTTTCCCCCTGACTTAGGAGTTTCCACATCAGTAAGACAAAAAGTCAGCTGTCCTTCTCGAGGCTGATTATTCAGTGAGCTCACTTGATTATTCCAGGCAAGACTGGATTTACTCCTTACCCTCCCTTTCCCTAAATTAAGGGGATAAAGATTTTTTATCTTTCTGAAAGTGCCATTCAATGAGTGATTTCTGCCTGTCCCACTCCACTGGTATTAGCCACCACGGCAGCAGCAACTGTGTGGCATTCATGACCCCTTTTTTCCCCTTCCGCGCTGGGGGCCGGGCTGGTGGGCCCACATTTGTCTGTGTGTCTCCTACCTGGCACAGCACAGGGTTCATTTAGCATTTGGCCTATGCTTTGTCCCACTCTTCCAGAATTTGCTGCTATTCCTGTTGTAGGTAAGAATAACTTTCCAAGTATAAGCCTGTGACTTCTTTTTTTGTTCCTGAGATTATCTATCAAGGGGAATTTCTGAATGATCTTGTGTTAGATTTAGCCAAGAAGAGAGTCTTATTTTTCTGATGCTTCCTAAACAATCTCAGATATCTTCATTTTACCAAGTTCTTTACATTTCATTCAGGAATTAAGACACAGAAGCTCTTTTCAGAGCTATTTTTATGGGATGAGTATGTAAGCCAAAAATAGGAAATACACTTCGGTTATGAGGAGCTAAATTTGGGATGATCAGCCACAGATTCCTAATTTATGTTAGCAAGGAAAGTCTGTCTTTTTTTTTTCCTTCCCTTTTCTCTCCTTTTATTCTTTTCTTCATTCATTTCAATCACTTATTTAACATGAGTTTATTAGGAGCCTACAATGTACCAGGCACTAGGGTAAAAATGCAATAGGAAAGTGTCCTGAGACTCAGGGGACTATAGTCTAATGGTGAGGGAGACTCCAGTTAATCGAGTATTACAATATTATAACAAAGAGGTGTCCAATCAGGTGGGGCAATCAGGTAAAACTGTTCCGAGGAGGTGACATTGAGCTAAGTCTCCAAGGGCGAGTAAAAGTAGGAAGAGGCCAAGGTAGGAAGTAGGGAATTTGTCTTAGTTTGGGTTTCTGTGCAAAGCCTGTGATAAGGACCCAGATGCAGGTAGTTAATTCCAGGAAGCCAGAGTGAGAGAGTGTGAGGCAGAGAAAGTCAAAGTGTTATTGAGTTCATTACAGCTGTGGACAACTGGGGCTTTATTCCATTGGGGACCTTTGCAAGAATGTTTAAAAGGTACTGAAGAACTGTCTCCCCTCCCAAGGACAAGTGGTGGGGCATCTGTCTCTTAATGTCTATCCTCACTGGAATACAGGATGTGTGTGTGTGTGTGTGTGTATGTGTACACATGCATATAAAAGCTGGGGTGGAAAGAACGGGGAGAATTGACTGCATGATTTTCTAATGGGTGCACATCCTCATTCTTTGTGACCAGAGACAAATGGGGTGGAATTAGGGGGTTCTAATATCTTGTACCATTTCCTAAATGTCCTTCATTTCATGTGAGAGTTGAGGCCTGCCTACTAAGTTTTCCTCAGTCCAGCACATTATTCCTTACAATTTGGATAGATTCTTTCTACAGTCTGATGTAGGTAATACACCCAATCTCAGTTTTTAGTGTTGTGAATGTTCATTTATTTCTATGTTTCAGTGGAAAGTTAAAACAGTCTCAACGGGCACTGTTCTCTTGATGGCATTTAGAACCCTTATATAATATTGGTGTAGTAGTTTACCATATCATACTTGATAGTGTGAAAAGAGGTACTATATCATCTCAAATAGGAACATTTGTGGAAATCAACATTTGCTTGATGAAAACATTTTTAGAACTGCTGCTTGGGTTCTGTTATTCCTAGTTTTTATGGGTACAAGAAACTAATTAGAAGAATTAGACTAATTTATTCATGATCACTAAGTAATAGAGGCCAAACTGAGTCTCATAATTATAATGTTAAAAAGAACACTATGTGCTAATACAAGAAAAAATGTGGATAGGAAAATGATTTAATAATTTAAAGGCAAAATATAAAATTTATGCATAAAATTTAGCAGTAAAATGATTTTTTCATAATTTACCCTTAAATTACATAATCAGGTTAGGATAACCTTCCTTATAATAAAGTAATTTGTAATAGAAACCAGTCTGTTATATAAATAAAAGGAATTTTAGTGTATAAGAGATAAAATCATTGCTAGAAATATTAATTGAATGTTAACTTGTTCTTTATTATTTATAATTTCCAGTTGCTATTTTCAAAATGGCTAATTTATAGTATTTCCCCTAAACATTACAAATTATCATTTTTTTTATTCTTTAAAAATTGGCATACTGAGATTGCTTTTGTTTTTTGTTTTTTTTTCAGCTATTCAACCTTTTCTTACTTCAAAATGAAAAAGGGTTTAGTTGTAACAGCTGCTTCAAGGTAGAGGTTTTTGAGATTTAAGAGCTTTTTTAAACAGTATTAAAGAGAAAAAAATACTCCAAATAATAATTGAAAAATATATAGAGATACCCCATCACTAGTATGTGTTTTATAATCTATATTCAGTTTTTTCTTCCTTGGAACTGTGAGGTAAATAACCCATTCTTTGTGGATAACATGGTCTTAAATAACTAAATATATATTTTAGGGGTAAAAATCTTTGACTTGATTTGAGTATTTGTCTTATGGAATTAAGTTTTAAGACTGTGGGTACTCAGAAAGAATCATTTACAAAGTATGCTAACCTCTTTACCAACAAGATACCTTATAAATGCACATTATGACACCATAAAAAATAGACATGCAAGTATGGTCATGTCTATTCTAAAAGTGGAAGTGGTGAATTAAAGATTATAATTAGAATGAGAGACTAAATGATATTTAGGGCCATATGTAGGGCTTACTCTCTGAAATCCATGCCTGCCAAATGTTTATGGTCACATTTTTAATGTTTATTTGAATCCAGGGACCCAATCACTTTTTATACCCAATCTTTAGGATCACCTGTCCCCAAGCTACAGTCAGCATGCTATTAACTACTAGTGTTTCTATGATCACTAATAGCATCGATTCCTCTTATTGTATACTATTTCAGCATGGAATTACAGGAATATTAAAACTTTAAAGTTAGGAATTTCTAATATATGCATAGAGTGCTTTTACAAAATCAGTTAGGTCTGTAGGGCACTCATAAATGTTTAGCAACCAGCTCTCTAGGGACAAAAAGACCGACTTAAAGCATTTGACAATTTCTGTGGTATAAATATTCCCACCATAGCCAATTTCAAGCTTTCAACATGATGACTTCACTGAATGTGGCATTGTTTTTCCAGTATTTCCACCATGCAGATATGATACATGTGAAGAACTTGAAAAGCATAGATAATGGTAAGATGAAGTAAAATAATTAGGAAGTGATGAGTTCTGAATATTTATTGCCATTGTTTTTAATATAATTTACTTAATTGTAAGTTTCTATAATTTAATTGTTATTGTTGGCTGTGTTTTGAAACAGGCTTGCAAAGTTCCTAAATTTAACACTTGGCTTCCAGGAGCTGGTACAAGCCAGCTTCAGTATACCACTGGACTGTAAAAGTATTATTGATGATTTATAGATAAGGAAACTGGGACTCAAAAGAGGGGAAGGAAATTAACATTTATTGACAACCCATTAGAGGTTATGCATGGTTTTAGACACTAAGTCATAATTCATGTAACCCTCAAAACAACTCAGTGAGACAAGAGGTATTATTTCAGTTTTACAGATGCAAAAACAGAATTTTCCAAATATCACAATGCTACTAAGTGACAAAATGAGAATTAGAACCCAGGTCCCTGGCCCTCAGGAATCTTTCGTTTATATTAATAGCAATATCTCTTGCCCTCTAGTTTTCACATAAGCTTTGGTAGAATACCAGACGTGATCAGATCAGACATAGCAAGGCACAGCAATGGCCTGGGTGCCTTTCAAAACACTATTCTTTAGTGGTGAATATGGCTACTGACTTAAAAAATTACAATATATAAACAGTGGGTAATTATTACTGTTGGTGTTGATCTAATTTCAGAAATAAAGATATTGATTTTAAATCAAATCTTTCATCATTAAAAAGCTGAGCTAAAAATAAGACTAAGCAGAAAGAATGGAGAGGTGTATATCATAGAGTTGATATCATCAGCATTCCCAATGTAGTACAGTAGTTACAATATTGAATAGTAAAATACAATGATAGGTAGAGAATGGAAAGCTACAGCAATTATAAATAATTACTTTTTGAGAACTCAATACTGTTAGGACCATTGGCTCAGTACAGAGATGAGATAGAAGAGACTGATGTTCAATAAAACAATGTCTAAGGTGAATCATTTATGCAGTATCAATAACTTGCTGATTTATGTTATTGTATGTTGCTTTTAGTTGGACAACAACAACAAATCAACGTAAAACAAGCTAACCTCCATCACCTCTATAGATTCTTCTCAATCACTTTGAAGATAAATGTAATGTGATGTCGTCATATAATGTTATATAAAAAAGGCCTAGTGTAAATGCTGTTAAGAGAATAAAGATATTAAATAACAATAAGTTTCTAATTATAATCACGGCACCACGTAAGAACAATGAAAATGGACTTAAAAGCGAAAGATCCATCTTTTAGGATGTCTCATTATAAGCACACCATTAATTCAAATTAATATGTTAAAATGCTTTCCAAGTAATATAAGGTTTGTGAAAAATTTCTGTTAAAACATTACGGTATTCACAAATAATTTAATATACATTCACAAATAAATTAATATACATATAATAAGTAGTCATAGTTTATATATACACATATTATACATATATATATTTAATCAGAGACTGTATGTTACTTAGTATGATTAAGATAAAAAAAATTCAGAACCAGCAGGCTACAAATCTGTCTCTTTGTTTGGTCAGTAAGAACTGTACTCATTTCAAGACTGAAAAGTGCTTTAAATTCTGAACATTAGAGGTGTTTTGGTAATATAAATTATTGCACTTCTTTTATGATCTCCTGTCTTCTCTCTAAGTTATTGAACTTCCATCATAATGAAATTTCTCCCTTCAAAATCGTATCACCAAAAGTGACATTTGGAACACACATCGAATTTAAACAGATTTCCTTGTTTCCTCGCCACACTTTTCATGGAAGCCACAGGGAGAAGAGTGGCCTTTGGAGTGATCCATGAGGTTTTTGTAAATGGGAAGCTCCGTGCTTTTCCCCAGGGTACCAGCAGCTCTTTCACACATTGCCACTAGCATTACAGTCTCAGAAGGGTCTTGAAAGACTGGGTTTTGTCACTTGTCTTACCTCTCTGCCTGCTGACTTGAAGCCTGACAACGATAAGTGAGAGTGACAAATGGCAGTTGCTTTCTATCCCAGAGAGCTCCCGTAAGGACAAAGCCTGAGCATGGAGCTGAACATCCCTCCATTCCATACCCAACTTGAAGAAAACAGCCCAATAAAACTAAAATTGTCTAATTAAATTATTTGCAAGTAAATAAACTAGTTAAGGAAGACACTCATGCCAAAAAGGATGTGAAAACACAAGAATGCAGAGTCAGATTTTACCCTATCAATTTATCTTAACATGTTTCTAGAATCTTTATACATGGCATTTTTGTTTCACTAAAAATTTATGCTAATAGTATCTAATATGTAAACAACTTAGCTTATTGCTCTAACAGTGCTTTAATTGTTCTATATTATGGAATTTATTATATGGCAGTCTCATTGCGTGTCTTATCCAAGGGAAGTTTTTATTAGAAGTATAAGAAAATCTAATTAAGACACTTTAATAATTCAGTACAGTCCTCCAGTACCAGTCTGTGACACTGCACAGATGAGATGTATATCACATGGCTTTTACAGTAACACCCCTTATCCACTGGGGATATGTTCCAAGACCCCTGATGGATGCCCGAAACCTCAGATAGTACCGAACTCTATATATACTATGTTTTTTTCTATATATTCATATATACCTATGATAAAGTTTAACTTATGAATTAGGTACTGTAAAAGATTAACAATAAGTAACAATAAAAATAGAACAATCATAACAATACACCAGCATCACTACACTTGGACTTTGGGGCCATTATTAAATAAAGCAAGGGTTAGATGAATACAAGCACTGTGATGCCAGTGACAGTCGAGCTGATAACTGACATGGCTACTAAGTGACTAACAGGTGGATGGTACACAAAGGGATGGATTCACATCTTGGGTGGGACAGAGCACGACAACACAGGATTTCATCAGGCTTCTCGGAATGACATACAATTTAAAACTTATGAACTGTTTATTTCTGGAATTTTCCATTTAATATTTTCAGATCAACGTTGACTACAGGTAAGTGAAACCTTGACAGATGAGACTGCAGATGAGGGGGGACTACTGTACTATTGCACCTTGGTGTTACCATTTCTTCTCTTTTTGGCTCAAGATTCAGAAATTTAGGACAGGACAGCCAAGGTATGAGTTATTGTCTGGTGATTCAGCCAAAAAACATCAAAGAAGTTTCCTCCCAAGATCCCTTGCCTTGCTCCATTATCTGTCCTCTGCATTATTCTTCACACTATTAAAATGTGATAGAAACCAGGGGAAAATTTATCTTTCTCTTGTTAAGTATGTCTTATATATTTGTCTGAGTGCATAGGCATTATAATTATAGACGCTTCCAAAGAACATAGAGATAAAAGGAGGCATCTAAATCAATGTCCAGAACACTGGAACCATTGTTACTTAATATGAGACAGAGAAGCAGGTTATAGTTTTGAACATTTGTCTTAGGAATTAAAAGATGGAAGAAAAAACTTTTATGTTTCAGCAAATAAGAAGAGACAGCAGCAAATTGTTTTGAGAAGGAGACTGGTCTAGGAGAGTGTGGGGAAAAGCCAATAGCAGGACCTTGAACCAGACTATACAAGGTTCAAGTCCCTACTCTAGCTCTTCTTGTTGTATCTGTGTCACCTTGGGTGAGTTACTTAACTCTCTCTGTCTCAGTTTGCTCATCTTTAAATGGGGATAATAGTATCTGCCCCATTAAGCCTTATTATAATAAGATTAAATGAGTTGATACAGCTAAAGTAATTCATTAAGTAAATAATAAATATTATCTATTATTATACAATACCATATTTAAAATAATCCCTGTTTTTCCAATTGTATAGAAAACAGGAATATATAGTTCATATCAGACCAGTATTAGAATTAGTTAAATATTTGTTAATCAAGTGAAGTGGATACCCACTGAAATGATTGTGACATTACATAGTTGTGATTAAGACAACATAGCGGTTTCTTAGATGTTACATGTAATACCTTGGTAGACATGTTGGAAGTAGAGGACTTTTATTAATTTTATTTATAACTGAGATAAATTTGCCAAAATTTTATTTATTCCACTTCAGGAAAAAACTACAGTTATGTATATTCACAAAGGCATGTAAAATATACTTCCATCTTGAAAAGCTCTATGTGCAAATGTTTTACCTTGAAGAATTTCTAGTATAAATTGTTTAGGACTTGTTTATGCTCCATTGGTCCAAAGTTTGAGAGTAATACATTTAAGTAACCAAAAAGTCACCATTAAAAATGCTCAATAAGATCTATAATGATAATAGCATTCTGTTTTCTAATTTTACATAAAAGAAATATCTCTGAAAAAATAATTAGCTCACTAAAGTAAAATTTCACATTTTCTAGCACAGAGTAGGCAGGCATTTGATACATTTTTAAAAATAAATGAAAGTATATATAAAGAGATCAATTTAGGCCTGATCCCAGATTTAACATATATGTTATGGTAGTTTAAAATGTCAATTTTAATTTAATATTCAGTGTTAATAGATGAACATGGACAATATCAATAATTTATAAAATAACATTAGGTCCCTTTTTTGAGAATTACATTAGACTTAAAGCTTCATGAGAACAAAAACTTTCTCTCTTATTCACAGTGTTGTCCCACCAAGTCCCCATATAGTAGGTGCACAATAAGTATATTTGTTGTCATTAATGCCCTTGAGTTGGACTAGAGAAGACAAGCCATTTTTCTTCACACCAAAAATAAAAAATAAATCAGGAAGGACAAATGAGAACAATACATTTGAGATCTGCTTTTGCTCTCTTTTCTTCTCCCTTTTCATGGGAATGTGGATTTTGAGAGGGCACTGAATGCATTTAATGTAGACAGATTTTTTTATTGCTGGCATTCTCTTGATTTTTGTATATTAGAGTTTTCAAAGTGTTTAAACCACTTGCTAAAAATAGACAAAGTGAATACAAATTTTTTGGTTCAAAGATTTTCTTTAAAAAAACTTTTAGGTCTATTTAAAATTTTTTTAATAGACTTTCTTTTTAGAGCAATTTTAGGTTCATAGAAAAATTGAGTGGAATGTTCAGAGATTTCCCACATACCCCCTGCCATGCGTAGCCTCCCCCAACATCCCCTGCCAGAATGGTACATTTGTTACAACTGATAACCCTATCTTGACACATTGTTATCACCCAAAGTTCATAGTTTACACTAGAATTCACTCTTTTTGTTGTACAATCTGTGGGTTTGGACAAATGTATAATGACATGCATCCGCTATTATAGTATCATACAGAATAATTGCATTGCCCTAAAAATCCTCTGAGGTCTGCCTATATATCCCTTCATCTCCTAACCCTTGACAACCACTTATCTTTTTACTAAGACTATTTTTACTTTAGATTTAAGATGACTTATTCATCATTTGATTGGATTTAAAAGATTTTGATTTGTTTCTTTTTGCTTCAGGAAAAGCCAGCATAATAACTGTCTTAGTTCATTTTGTGTTGCTATGACAGAATACCTGAGACTGGGTAATTTATAAAGAAAAGGGGGGGGGGTGTGTTGTTTTTGTTTTTATCTCATGGTTCTGCAGGCCAGAAAGTTCAAGGTCATGGCTCTGGCTTCTGGTGAGGGCTTTCATGCTGCCTCATAACATGGTGGAGAAGGATAAAGAGGAAGTAGACACATTCAAAGAGAAAAAACCCACAAGGCATCCTGGCTTTATAATAACCCACTCAGGGGAACTGATCCATTCCCACAAGAACTAATCAAGTCTCATCAGAGCTAGTAGTCACTCACTACCAGGAGAAAGGTCCCCAGCCATTCATGACCCAAACACCTCCCACTAGGCTCACCTGCCAACACTACCACATTGGAGATCAAATTTCAATGTGAGTTTTGGTGGGGACAAACAAACCACATCCAAACCATCATAATAACAACACATTAACAATAAGCAACAGCACACCTAACGTTGACTGAATGATTGTAATATGCCAGGCACTGTCCTGAGCACTTTACATATATTGACACATTTAATTGTCAGAACAATTGTGCAACAAGGCACTAAAGTTATCTCCACATTATAGGTAAAGAAATAGGGAGAGAGAAATTAGGTGACTTTCTCAAGTTCATACAACAAGCAAGTACCAAAGCCAAGCTGTGAGCCTAGGCAGTCTATCTTCAATCCTCATTATCTGATAAAATCAAAGCCTTTAAATTTTATAAATCATAGCATATGAATTATATATGAGTTATTATACATGGTATAGAATTAGCACTCTAATTCAATTACGATTTGTTCAAGGACCACTTAAAAACAATTTTTCCTTGAGGAGGTTTAATCAAAAATAATAATGTTTTACTAAGAATTCAGGAAAAAAATGTTATATTCTTTGGTTCTTGTGTCAATAATGGAAACAGAAACCCCCAAAGATATTTTAAACAGAGGGTACTTAATACAATGAGTTGGTTACAAAATCTTGGAAAGGCCTGGGATACAAAAGGAGGGTGGTGAAGTTACCCAGAGATTAGTGATTATATAAAGTCACTACCACATAAGTCTGGTAGTAAAGGGGAAAACATTGTCACCCAGAGCCCACACTCACTGGAGCAAGGGTTACTGTACTACCCACTGTTGCGGTGGGGCCATTGGGACCTCAACAGCTACTACCCTGCAGGAAGCCAGGAGTCCAGAAACCCACAGTCACCTACTGCCACCACAGCTTCCTTTGGAACCAGATCCAAGGCTGTCAGAGTTCGCATTGCATCTGCTACCTCTAAAACTATGCTTCTAGAGCAAAAAGCCTGGAGCTCACACACACACACACACACACACACCTGCTGCTGTTGCTACTGCCTGAGACACTGTCAGAAACAGAACAGGAAAAGAAAAGTAGATTATCCTTTTATGCCACCCAATATCTTCTACCAGTGTCCCCCATTGACAGTATGAACCTGCAGCCACCTGGCAAGGGAGTCTGAGAAATAGAGGTGGCAGAGTTCCAGCCCCCAGTGACGAAGAGAAGGTCAGAGCCAGCAGGCAACTTTCTGTTTTAGCACTTGTTTGTTTGTTTGTTTGTTTGTTTTAGAAACAACAGAAATCATTTAAAAACAAATGTATATTGATGAACTTATTACTCAATAATAAAATAACAACCAGGGTTATTAGTTGTCAACAGTAGATCCTACCACAGTTAGTTTAAGCAGGAAAACTCATTACATGGTATCGTGGATCGTCCACAGAGTCTCTGGGAGGGCTGGGGTGTCCATCTTGGAGGGTATCCAGCCAGGTAAAATGCCTAGACTATGCTGCAGGGCTGCTCCAGCAAAGATCCCATTGCCACCTCTGGGTACAGACACCACGCTCTGCACTACTGACACTGGGCGTTAAACACCAGAACCTCCTTCATTGTTTAAAACCAAATGCCTTCCACTGTCTATCCTCATCAGAAAATGGATTCTTCATGGTCCCTGCATTCTCTCATATTTTTATCACATGCCTATGTTCAAGCGAGGCAGGGTGGTGGTGGGAAGGAAGCAAATTTCTGGCTTCTACCATAAGAACATGACACTCATAATGTCTTTTAATCCTGGAGATAAGCCAGTGTTGGCAAACTACCTGACATGATGACTATGTAGCCATTAACATTTGTTGAATACTTACTACATGCCAGCTACAATTCTAATCATTTTACAGATATTCATAGGACTCTATGAGTTAGCTGCTATTAACATTTCCATTTTGCAAATAGGAAAGCAGAACACAAAGAAATCTTTTTAATGAGCCCTTGTTCCCATAGCTACCAAGCGCCAGATCTAGGATTTGAACTTAGGCTTCCCGGCTTCCAAGTCAGCTCTTAACTACTCGACCTGGTAAATGTTGAATAAACAATAACTATTGTTCATCTTTTTTGCTGGTACTTTGGACATAAGGAGGGGGGAGGTCAGAGGATGTTGGGGAGGTCCTCAGTAGCCAGGTCATGCAGGAGCTTGGAGTCATGATGAGGAATAAGGATTTCATCCTACAGGTGAGTCGTTCCCAAACCCAGCATCACCTGAGCGGGAGTATTGGCAGTGGAAGTCAGATCTGTGACCGAGTGACTTGGTAAGAATACAAACAGGGAGAAGAGAAGGAAACCAAATGTTGAATTCTCTACACTATTATTATTTTTTAGTTTTTAAACATTTTTTAATATGAGTAGGAAGAAGAGTGCGGGAAGCTGGCTGAAAACACTGATCAGAGAGCTAAGAGGTGAAACAAGGAAATATGTTATTCTAGAATCCAGGAAAGAGCATTTGAAGAGGGTGGGACTGGCCAAGAGCCTCAAATACTGCAGGGAGGTCAAGTAAGAGAATTAAACACTGGCCTTTACATTTAGAAACTTGGAGATCATTGAAAATATCTTAGAAACAGTAATTTCAGAAGGATGTGGAGACAGGAAGCACAGACAACTTTTACAGGACGGGCAATTGAGAAGGAAAGGAATAAGGGTAGCTTCTTTTTTAATATGGGGGAAGCTTAAAAATGTTTACATGGTGCTGAAGGAAAGATCACATTGAAAGGAAGTTGATGATGCAGGAAAGAGAAGAGGAAATTGATAGTAAGACCTTGAGTAATTGCGTGTACATAAGATCTAAAGAACAGATAGAGGGACCAGTCTTGGGTAGAAGGTTTTTCCTGCAGGACACGAGGAATAGATGGCACAGTTATAAAGTCTGTCTCTGTGGAGAGTATGATAAAGATGTTAATTAAAGGACACCATTTTTTTTCCTGTGAAATATGAGGAAATATCATTTGCTGAGGGAGAAGAGTTTAGGGATGGGATATGACAGGGATGAGAGAGTGGTGGAGGTTAGGAACAGCCACTGAAGGGAATGGGGAAGACAGCCAACCAAAGGGTGGCTCAGTGTCCCAAGGAGCTCAGCGGAGGTGAGAGGCAGTCTATTCTTAGCACGATTTTCTGCATTAGTCTTCAGGAATCTGGGTGTAGGAGCACAGAGGGCAACTGGTAGAACTGAGAAAGGTCTTCAATTAGCAGGGCTGGAGCAGTGGCAGGGGAATTGATCGTGACAGGAAATTTGTTGAAGCAATGTGCCATAAAGTCTAGGCTAGATCAGAAGGAATTGGGACAGAGAGGTGGCCGGGGCTGGGGCGGGGGAGTGGATGATGACCTGTGGTCAGAGCATTGGAAACATTCATGCATTCAAAGATAAAATGTACCAGGAGCAATGAAGAGAGTTCTGGAAGGATGAGACCTGTGATCACAGTGGGGTGTCGAAGCTGTTTCGGGTGGAGGCTTAGGGTATGATCATGGCAATGGATCAAAGGTAAAGGCTGCTGGAGAGAAGAAGCTCAGAGTTGGGATGTCTCAGGAACATTTGGAGCTGTAACTTAAGAAACCAAAATCACTTTTTAAGTGAAGTTCTCATTTATCTAGTGTCATGAGGGTTTGTTTCTTCCCACAGCTAGG
This sequence comes from Cheirogaleus medius, assembly GCA_008086735.1. NCBI lineage: Eukaryota > Metazoa > Chordata > Mammalia > Primates > Cheirogaleidae > Cheirogaleus > Cheirogaleus medius. Next base: position 39,378,398 of record VBSM01000361.1, read on the forward strand.
CTGAACCAATGGTGCAATTGCTGTAGTCAGTATCTCTTGACCTAAACCTGTTAGGTGTTCTTTAATCAGCAATGTTGTGCAAAAATGTTCATGGTTGTTCTTCGTAGGTCAGGCTAATTGGTAAAACAAATAAACCCAAATATGTATTCTGGCACAACCAAGATAGAAGAATATAGGCTATGTATGCTTTAGCCCAAGAATCAGGCAGATACTTGATTGGAGCTTTAAAAAAAATTTTTTTAAAAAAGATAATGGGATTAAATAAAATGTGGATAAATTATACTTGGCTGCTTTTTCTTTGCCTTTTTTTAAATTTTAATTTCAGTTTCTGGCACGCCATCTCCAAAAGATGTTCATACTTATAAATGCATACAGGATCACTCCATGATGTGCTACACACATGTCAAAAGCAGAAATGAGGGGATTTTGACTGAGGACAGACAACAAGGGATGGAAGCCTAAGGACAGGAGAGGACACTGACTGATTGAAACGAGAGTGGCAGCTGGTCCTTAAGATCCACAGCACCAAAGTGGAATACATTGTCTTCCTCTCAGAACAAACTCCTCCTCCTTCTGACTTCCTCATTTCTGTTAATGGAACCCCAACCTTCTGGTCTGCTGGACTAATATACTAGAAGTCATCGTGTGCTTCTCATACCCTCCTAAGTCCTGCACACATAAGTCATCCAGGACTCCTAGTTAATCCTTCATCTGCCTGACAAATGTTTTGTCAGGCTCATGAAACTCTTCTGCAGGCAGTTACAGGGTAGGGGGGGGTGCTGTGGGGCCATTCTGCCTTAGCTGTCCTACCTGGTGGGTGGCTGTATGGGTTTCCTTGCAGATTGCTGGGATTGTCCTGGGAGTGCTTCTGTGAATTGGGTTATGAGACTCTACTCTTACAAGACTCTGCCCCTTCCCAACCCTGGAATAAAAAATTCTGTTAAATGTAGTGCAATGCAACTACATGCCACTTTTAAATGCAAAGCAGAAATATAGGGCTTTGTTTAATAGATTAAAGGCTTACAGTAACTGTAACAGTCCTGGTTCCTAAAAAGTATTTCACATGCACACACACAAATATGCACATTTACATACACAAACTCTTTTTGAAATTTCTCACTTATGATTGTCTTTAGTTATGCTGTGTAATCAAACCACAACACCAAAGAGGTACCCCTTAATTAGCAATGTTCTTATGCAGAGATATTCATGGCTATACTACTTAAGGGAGGCTAACTAGTGAAACATATAAATCCCCAAACCTATAATGAAACAAATGATAGAAGGAAATTTCTTGCTCATATAAGGTCCAAAATGTGGTTTCCTCATTGACAGCTGGTTGTCTTCTAAGCAGTGATTTAGGAACCCAGGTTCTTTCTATCTGTGACTCTGCCGTCATCAACATGTGGCTTCAAAGGTCTGTGTCAAGCCAGTGAAAGGCAAATGAGTATGATGGATTGATTGCCCATGCAAGACTTTTCCAGGCCTGGAAGTGGCACATGTGATTTTCACTTGCATTCCAACAGCCAGAACTCAGTCAGATGGGAAATGTTATCTAACTGTGTATCCAGGAAGAAGAGAACATGAGGATGGGGAGCAATTAGCAGTTTTTTTCTACAATGGTACAGCAACTGGATCAGTGTGGAGAGTTTACAGGGCATCAAGGAACAACTAACTGCTCTTCAGTACCCAGCAAGGTAATGTAGATACGCAAGAGACTGTTGGTAGAGGACGAGGTCAGACCTGTAAATGAACAGGAAGTCAGTGATTACATTTAGGGGGAAATATCTAGAAATTCTAATAAAGTCTCCTCATTGTGTCAAATGTGCTAAAAGGAATTTTCTTAAATGAACACACTCTTCAGTAATAAAAAGTTGGCAAATTGACAGGCTGAGACGTGGGCAGTAGCAGTTTGAACTAGTTGGAACTAGGCAAGAAGCCCAGACTAGAAAAGCAAAGCCCAGGCAAAAATCCAAGAATACTAGGGCAATACCAGCGTGAAAAATCAGATAAGTGAATAGAAATCAAGAAGTCTTAGAAATTTTGGAGCAGAGTAAAATTAGAATCACAAAACTTGGATGTGAGACCTGGCCCTATCATTTACTAGGAGAGCCCACTTAACTTCTCCGAGTTTGTTTTTTCATGTAAAGATTTGGGGTGGTAATATCTATTTCACAATAATGGGAGAATCAAATGAGATGATGTGTGTGAAAACTCATGTAGCCTGGCAAATGGAGAAAGAGGGCTAATTTTAAATGTTTCTGTTTTCTCAAGCTTTGGGTTAAGGAAGGAAGAGTGCTATTTAGGAAGGAGAGGATTTGAACTTGTTTTATGACAATAAGTCCTGGATCTGAAACCAGAAGAAGGAGGTTGACAAGAATTACCTTGCATTAACTTTATCTTTTGAACTGGGGAAACTTTGCAGATTCAGTTTCCTGCATAAAAGCTCATCCTTCCTGCTTTCCTGCATGCCTGTCTTTCTCCCTCACTCCTTTTCTCTCTTTTCTTTCTTCCTTCCTGCCTTCCATTCATTCTTTCTTCCCTCCTTTATTTTTCTTCCTTTATTTTTTTCTCCATCTAGTTTCTCTGTTAGATGAGTGAGGAGGGTATAAACAATTTCACATATGAAGATTCTAAACAAAAGCGAGCTAAGGTTGGATTTTAAGGGTTGAATCAATAATGGAAAGAGAAAATGCATTGCTCACCAATGTATTTAATGTAACTCTTTGGGGAAAAAATGGCAGTATGCACTCTTAAGATGACAATTCCTTTGACCTTCATTAATTCCTCAGGGTATCCACCCTAAGGAAATAATGAGAAAATAAAAAAATCTTATGAACAAAGATGTTCATCATAGTTTTATTTATTGATAGTAAAAATTTGAAACAGGCTAGATGTTTAAGGGTAGAAAAATGGTAAATTAAACTATGTTATAGTAACACGACAAAATATGTAATTATTAAAAATAATTACATTCATGGGGACTTTCAGCAAAATGGAGAGTATTATGCTAAAATAGCAAATAATATAAACATATTGCAAAATGATCACAACCATTTCAAAATCGCAGGGAGGAAAGGTCCAGAAGGAAATGCATCCCAGTAGCGATGGTTGCTGTTCATGAGTGGAGGAGTATGAGCGCTTTTCTGTATTTTTGTAAGTTAGTTGTGTTATTTTTATATTTTAAAATATAAAGTCAGTTATAGTTTCCGGGAAAGTCATTGATACTGACTTGTCTCATTTTAGCCTTGTGCTATTGCACAAAAAGTTGGTGGAATTAATAGCAAAACAAGTTCACTTTGTGCATCATAATGTAAATTACTCTTTTAAGAAGTGAATAGAAATATTTATATGGATAAATAGGTACCACATACATGGATGTAATAGGAGTTTTTAGCATTAGTAATTCCACACTCATGAATCATAGTTTTGCTTTATAGGATTTAACTGACAAATAGGAAATATAAATTGTTGGTGCAAAATTTTTAGTCCCTGTCACATGACAACACAGATTTCATGTCCTGACTCAAACATTTACATATATCACAAGAACTCCATTAGAATCAGTCACAGAATTGGAGTGACCTTTTCCTTGAGATGTTTTGATGAATTCTTCTTAACTCTGGCCACTGATATCCATGGAAGTTGTGCCTTCTTTTTAGAAATATGGTGATGGGCAGCAGTCCCCAACCTTTTTGGCACCAGGGACCAGTTTCATGGAAGACATTTTTCATGGATGGGCGGGGGGGTGCGGATAGTTTCGGGATGATTCAAGCACATTACATTTATTGTGCAGTCAAACCTCTCTGCTAATGATAATCTGTATTTGCAGCTACTCCCCAGCACTAGCATCACCGCCTCAGCTCCACCTCAGATCATCAGGCATTAGATTCTCATAAGGAGCACAAAACCTAGGTCCCTCCCATGTGCAGTTTACAGTAGGGTTCAAAATCCTATGAGAACCTAATGCCGCCACTGACAGGAGGCAGAGCTTATGCAGTGATGTGATTGATGGGGAGCGGCTGTAAATACAGATGAAGCTTCATTTGCTCACCTGTTGCTCACATCCTGCTCTGCAGCCCAGTTCCTAACAGGCCATGGACCTGTCTGTGGTCTGGGGGTTGGGAACCACAGGTGATGGGGACTACAAGTGATGAAAATATTTAGATAATCACTTATAGACATTGACAAACCCTATCAAATGTCTTTACCCTATAGATATTCCTGGGAGTGGCTGGGTCCATTGCAACCCACAGTGGAGACGAAAGAAACTTAATGTAGCCTTGTTTAAAAGTCCATTTAATTAGAAAAATGATGTTTTAGACAGATGCACTCAGAAGTTCCAAGGAAGACTTAAATGCATTAAGTAGTCTTTGCTATTTGAGAAGAGATGAATAGATTATCAAGCAAACAGGTCATCAAGAGTTGGTCCAGAAATTCAAATAGAACTGTTGACAATGTTCTGGAATAATCACCTGGTATTACAAGATATTGCTAAAGGGATAGGGAAAGATGGCTAAAGTAGAGTAAATACTATTTTCTTTATTCAACAAAAATAAAATTTTACAAACCATAAAATGGATATGGAGAGTTCCTACTTTAATATTTACAGCTTTATTTGGATTCATGGAAAGGTGCACTATCTCCTACAACCTAGTAAAATTGCATTCAATATTAAAATTACAGTACAGTAAACCATAAAGTTTACCCATGAGGCTGAAAATGACAGCTTTAGAATGGGTAAGGAAAATATACCACAGCTGACAGGGAAAATACATTACTTGAATTTGAATTTCCTGCCCATGCAAATGAAGGTGCACTCTGAGTCCAGGAAGCATCATGCTCTTTTTATGATAATAGGAATTTGTAGGTGTCTGGCTTCAGGTGAACCTCTCTGATATTTAGCATCAATATTAGTCCAGACACAAAGCTGTATTTTATTTTCTTGCAGGGCCTTCATGATGAAATTGAAAATATTGATTTGTGATCACCTCACCATAGATCAATCCAAACACATGGATTTTGTGCTTTGTTTTATTTAAAGGGCCTGGATTGAAGATTTCTATTTGCTTTACATTTAAAACCTCAGGTCAGTGTTTCTTAAATTTCAGTGTACATAAGAATCCCTTGTGGCGTTTACTGAAAATGCAGATTTGGAAACAAAGAAAACTAATCTTTCATGAAGGAAATCAGAACAGAGGTTATCTTTGTAGGGATTGGCAGGGGCATGAAGGAACTTTCTAGAATGTGTAAAATGCAATAGTTTACTAAATGTTATTCCACACTTATAATTTTTAACCAAGAAACATAAAATTTAAAAACGCAGATTCTTGGGCCATGCCACAGGAAAAAAAATGTCTTAAGGACTGGGCCTGCTGTAATAACATAGAGCTCACTGTTGATTAGAATGAACTTGTTTATCAGATATCAGGTGTGAGTAACAGAAAAAGGAAGACGGATTTTAGCTTTGCTTCCTACTTCTAATCATTTGAGAGCCCCCACTCCCACCTATTTTTATAGCAAGCTAAATCTCTGCTTCTGCTTTCCATAGTAATCTCAGAAACTGTCATCTTCTGAAGGCATCCAAATTAGTCAAATCTGGAAGGTTTTGTCTTTGTATAGCTAAAGGACCAATAATTGGATTGAGTTATAATTCTTAGAAGTGCAAGATTACTGTGCTTGGGAACTGGCCTTTTAATATTACCTTTTCTCTCCAGTTCATTTACCTTTTGAAGGCCTGTTGCAAAACTGAGATATCTGAAACAGCTCTTGTTCACATTCTGACTGAAACAATCTATCAGTGCAGACTGAACGGAAGTATTTTCACACCGTTATTTCACTTGCATCCCCTCATGTGGTTCACAGAGCTCGTCAGTGGGCCCAGTCACTCCAGGATTTTATTTCTTGCAGATGCGAGCTTATGTTCAGCCCCCCGGAGGATACAGTTTGGGTAATTCCTGCTGGCAACACTCTCTCCTAAAGCCTGTCATGAATCTTATTGCCCCAGCTGCAGAATACGCTTCCAGAGGAAAGCCACTAAAGTATTTCAAGTGACAAATGGAACATTCTCCTAAACTAAATAGAAAAATTATCCATCACCTCCCTCCATTGCTGAGTTATACACAGTGGAAATCATGTACTATGTCATGCCTACCTTGATAAATTCCACTTGTTAACCAACTAGAGCACCTCCAGCAGTGAACAGGAAAAGTACAGGAGAAAAAGTGACCCTAGAATTAACTTTTTTATCTCTCCCAGTTATGAACTCTTTTGTCTGCAGATGTTAAACAGCTGCTAATTTCTTCCAGTCTTTAACTTGGTTTGTCTCCTAGTCCTAAAACAGAAAGAAGAGATGCCATTTGAGGTTTTATAGCTGTAGATAAAAATCCCTCTGCACACAAGCACACACATTTTTGAGCAAACTAAAACCAGATTCAGATGCTCAAGAAATAGCATGGGCTGAATTGAGTCACAGAGTAATCAATGAGTTTTCAGTTGTCTAGCCAAGCTCATGTTTATCTAGTTGTTTGCTTGCTCCCTGCCAAAACAGAAACATCAAAGTAACAACCGGATACCACAAACTAGCACTGCTTTAAAAGAAGACACTATCTTTGATTCATTCATTTAGTCAACAAATATTTATGGGATACCTACCATATGCCACACATTGCTCTAGGCACTGAGCATACAACAGACAGTGAATGACAAAAAAAGCCCTGCTCTCATACTATATATATTATATAAAAAGTTTTATGACTTACAATGATGATGATATAAGTGATATAATACATACTAGAATAAATACGTTTTAATGAAAGAGGGTATATGACCAAAAAAACATTTCCTCAAGCTCTAAATTATAGCTTATCTCCCAAATTTTAAGTCAAATGAAAGAAATCTTAAGTATGTCAAACTGCCTTGTGGTTTTTTTCCAGTTTTTTTTATTGTGGTAAAATACACATAACATAAAATTTACCATCTTAACCATTTTTAAGTGTACAGTTCAGTGGTATTAAATATGTTTATAATGTTGTACAACCATCACTACCATCTATCTCCATAACTCTTTTCATCTTGTAAAACTGATGCCACACCCATTAAACACTAATTCCCCATTTCCCCCTTTCTCTAGTCCCTAGCAGCCACCATTCTATCATCTGTCTCTATGATTTTGACTACTCTAAGAACCTCATGTAAGTGGAATTATACAGTGTTTGCCTTTTCGTAACTGGCTTATTTCACTTAGCATAATGTTCTCAAGGTTTATCCATTTGTAACTTATGTCAGAATTTCCTTTCTTTTCAAGGCCAAATAGTATTCCATTGCATGTATATATCACATTTTCTTTATCCATTCTTCCATCCACAGACACTTGGGTTGCCTCTACATTTTAGGTATCATGAATAATGATGCTATGGACATGGGTGTGCAAATATATCTTTGAGATCCAGATTCCAATTATTTTGGGTATATACCCAGAAATGGAATTGCTGGATCATATGGTAATTCTATTTTCAGTTTTTTAAGAAACAACCATAGTATTTTCCACAGTGTCCTTACCATTTTGTATTTCTACCAACAGTGCACAAGGGTTCAAATTTCTCTATATCCTTGCCAACACCTGTTATTTTGTTTTTTATAGTAGCCATCCTAATGGGTATGAGGTGGTCTTTCATTGTAGTCAAACTGTATTTTTATTATATTGTAAATATTGTACTCAGAAGAAAATAGAGGTAACCTCTAAACAACATGAGGATAAATGACTATAGTTGCTCCAGTTCTTCACCAGGATCACCTGTTGAACTTTTTAAAACCCATTAAATAAGTCAATCAAACATTAGAAATCTGAAGTCTCTTTCCTTCATGGCACCTACATCACCAGCTCAGGGTCCCTAGAACAGGTAGAATTTAAACTAGCTCCTGTCACCTCCAACCACAGACACAATGTTTTACTATCTAGAACCTCTGTATATAGATGTATTATGAAAGAGAACAATAGCAATGCAATCAGTAGGATGGGAATTTCAGGCCCAATTAGATGTCTCACTACTTAGATTCCAAGGTCTGAGTGGGTGGCAGAATAGCAGTTTTCAGCCTCCAAAACTCTACACAATAAATAAAACTTTTTATATGTCAACAATTTCTTACCTCAAACTGAGTAATTATCACATCCAATCCAGTTCACTTCTTACTATTACCATTTTCATTTATCTATAGGAAATGACTCAAGTTGCACATCATGAATTGTTTTGTGGCTATTAATGGATGCCTATTTATACAAAGATAAATAATAATAATATCCTAAAATTAAGCCTACTGGTAAGTCTAAATCTCTTTCCCTCAGGACCAAATATCTTTTAGTAATAGTATTTGTTGTACAAGCATGCATATGAACAACGATTTCCTAGTGCTTTAAAATCAATTCCATTGGAATAAAATTAAAAATTCAATTCCTTATTCACACTATCTATATTTCAAGTGCTCAATATCCACATTAGCTAGTGGTTACCATAGGCATAGAATGTTTCCAAAATCACAGAAATTTCTATTTTACAATACTGTTCTAAGGAATTAAATCTCCTTATGATTTGCCCATTTTTAGAGACAGAAATTGGAATTGTCTATTTAAAATCACATATTTTTAAGGTCAGTTTGATGATATCCAACAAGGCTAGTGCTAAGACATTTTGGGGGCAGTCTTTGGGGGATTTACAGTGTCAATACAAGGAAGGGGTAAAATAAATCCTAAATGACCTTCTTAACTCATGATACTTTGCTACCAATGTTACCCTTAAACTGTAATAGTTAATGTCCAGTTGTGGGCATCTTAGGAGAACTCCTGACCAAGTCCGCCTAGGACTATTCTCTTGTCCCTTAGTAGCCGAGGCAAAGAGGTACACACAGGGTCTCGGAGAGTAGTAGCTATGTCTCTTATGAAGAAAGTATATGTCTGAATCCAAAGTAATGAAAAGAGCTATATGAGCCCATAAAAATAGAATGGTGGGCGAGGAATTGAAATTGTTTACTGATGATGTGTTCTTGTCATTGATCCTTATTTTGAAGGATAGGATGAGGGACATTTAATAAATTTAAATAGGGCTGGGTGTGGTGGCTCACGCCTGTAATCCTAGCACTCTGGGAGGCTGAGGCGGGAGGATCGCTCAAGCTCAGGAGTTCGAAACCAGCCTGAGCAAGAGCGAGACTCCGTCTCTAGTAAAAATAGAAGAAATTAATTGGCCAACTAAAAATATATAGAAAAAATTAGGTGGGCATGGTGGCGCATGCCTATAGTACCAGCTACTTGGGAGGCTGAGGCAGGAGGATCGCTTGAGCCCAGGAGTTTGAGGTTGCTGTGAGCTAGGCTGACGCTATGGCACTCTAGCCCGGGCAACAGAAGTGAGACTCTGTCTCAAAAAAATAAATAAATAAAAATAAATTTAAAGAGAAACCTACGTTGATGTCTTAATAGATGATTTGACACATAATATGTTTCTTTTTATAAACTATTCAATTTGTGTTAATAACATACATGTAGTTAAAAAGCCAAATAGCATCAAATCCTTATAATAATGACAAAATGATAATCTTTGGTCCCATGTCCTCTGACTCTCCAGCCCAGTTTCCCAGAGGGAACCACTTACATCTCTTTTATTTGCTGCTTCTGGCAGTTATCCCCAAATCTCCAAATAATATGCTATTTGGCCATTCCTTGATCTATCAATTTTAGACGTCATTTATTAACTTCCTTGTTATGTTACATGATTTTGTTTTATGGATGCAATATCTTCTATTTTATCTCCAAGAAGGCTAATTGGAGTGTTTTCTCTTTCTCTCTTTTATTCTTTTATTTTTCCTTTTATTTCATCATATAATGGGGGTAGAAATATTATTAGGGTTACATACATTGCCCCTGCCACCCCTCCCCCCCACGTGCCATAGCTTCAAGCCCGTTCAATCCCCAGGTGGCGCGCACGGCACCCATTATGTAACTATACACCTCCTCCCTCCTCCCGCCTGCCCTCCACCTGACAAAAGATTTTTTTTTTTTTTT
>VBSM01000361.1:39390427-39457307 GCA_008086735.1 Cheirogaleus medius
TCATTCAGTGGAGTGTTGAAGTCTCCTGCTACTATGGCAGTGTTGCATAACATGGTGTTTGGATTAGACAAGGTTTGCTTTAAGTATTTGGGTGCTCCTGTATTGGGTGCATAGATATTAAGAACTGTTAAATCTTCTTGTTGGATCTTCCCTTTCATTATTATATAATGGCCATCTTTATCCTTTTTTACTTTTGCTATTTTAAAGCTTATGTTATCTGCAAATAGAATAGCTACCCCAGCTTTGTTTTGACTTCTGTTTGACTGGATGATAGTTTTCCATCCCTTGACCTTCAGCCAGAAGGCATCTCTGTGGGTTTGATGTGTTTCCTATAGACAGCAGATACTAGGCTTGTGAATTTTTATCCACTCTGCCAGTCTATGTCTCTTCAGAGGACAATTTAAACCATTTACATTTATTGAAAGGATTGAAATTGGAGGAAGATTACCATTCATATCGTTGGGTGGAGACTTGTTGCTATGTTTTACTCCTTGAGCCATCATGTAGTTTGAGATCTAAACTTTAATTCTTTGAGGATTTTACTTTGAGGAGTGTCTACTGCCCTGTTCAGTTAGAAATGCGGGTCTGAGAACTTCTTGTAGGGATGGTCTGGACTTTGTAAATTCCTTCAGTGATTGTTTCTCTGAGAAGGACTTTATTTCTCCCTCATAGATGAAACTTAATTTTGCTGGATATAGTATTCTAGGTTCTTGTTCTGTTTTAGAAGATTAAGGATAGGCACCCAATCCGTCCTGGCTTGTAAGGTTTCAGATGGGAAGTCTGCTGTTAGTCTGATAGACTTACCTTTGTAGGTCATTTGCTGCTTTTGTCTCACTGCACGGAGAATTGTTTCTTTCACATTTACTTTGGTCAGCCTAACAACCACGTGACGAGGTGATTGCCTTTTTATGTTGAGTCTCCCAGGAGTTCTGTGTGCTTCTTGAATTTAGATATCAAGATTTCTGGCCAGGCCTGGCATATTTTCCTCCAGTATTCCGTGAAATAAATTTTCCAGCCCTTGTGAATGCTCCTCTTCCCCTTCTGGAATCCCAATTAATCTGAGATTCGCCTTTTTAACATAATCCCACACTTCCTGTAAACTTTGGTCTTGTATCTTGTTTCTGAGTTCTCTTTCTTCCTCTGATTTGTTTAGAGTATAGGCATAATCTTCAAGTTCTAAGATTCTTTCCTCTGCATGGTCCATCCTGTTCTTTAGGCTTTCCACTGTATTATGGAGATCCTTTATTGGTTCCTTCATTGCCAGAATTTCTGTTTGGTTCTTCTGGATAATCTCAATTTCCTTGGAGAATCTTTCATTCATTTCCTGTATAGTTCTTATGGTTTCTCTATGTTGTGATTCTATTTTCTCTTCAATTCCATTTAGTTTTGTAGCAATCCATATTCAGAAATCTTTCTCCATCAGTTTACTCATATCATGTAAGTTGGTGTCAGACAATGGAGAATGAATATTTTGCTTTGGAGGTGACTTTTCTCTCGGCTCCTTCATGTTTCCTGTGAACTTTCGCTGGTTCTTTCTCATCTGGGTGCTTTATCGAGGATCAGAGGTGTTGGGACTGGATTATGAGCTAAAATCTGGAATCAGGAGGGAGGATCCTTGGCAGATCTGGGGATATGTGCTCTGGACCTGTAATATCAGCAGAGTTTGAGCAGCCAGAGGCCACTGAGATGGTCAGCCGAGAAGTGAAATCTTTCCCTTTTCTGTGTGACACCAGTAGAGCTTGGGCTGCTGCAGCCCACTGGGGAGGATCCGTGGAGAGTCGCACTCGCTCTACTGCTCCTTAACCAGCAAGGATGAAGTGGCTGAGGACCCCTGACAGGTTCTGCTGAGGGGTGGAAACTTTGTCCCTTCCGTGGGTCCCGGTGGACCTGGGTCCGCTGCAGCCCCCTGGGGAGGATCTGTGGAGGATTGTGCTCACTCTCTCTACCACTCCCTCCCCGGCTGCACTTGGGTCGCCCGAGTCCACTAGACAACTCAGTCAAATGAGCGATCTGTCTCACTTTTCTGTCCCTTCACAAGTGAGGCATACGCTGCTGGTGTGTACAGATCTCCTAGCCAAGGATATCCTGCATCGTGCCCTGGAGATTTCTAATTGCTCTCTGCTCCTGCCTCCTCTCTGAACTGCCTGACCGCCCATGTTACCTCTTCACGCTGACTTGAGGCACTTCCCTGCTTGCGGGGGTTTGGAGGTCGGCGAAGTAAAAGTGGTCCTGCTGTGGCATGGATCACACAGTCCCGTTCGGCCGGCCGCTGAGCGCGGCCAGCTTGCACTCTAATCCCCGCTGTACCACTTGGATTCTCAGAACTTTACGGCAAATCCACTGAGTCACTTTCCTCCTTTTCCCAGCACTGCTGCCCCTTGAAGCTTCCCTGTAATTCCATGAAGCCGATCCTGTGGCAGAACTACCCCCTCGAGTGATTCAGGTCGCCTTCTTCACCTCCCAGTCTGAGAGCAGAGAGCCAGGAGGTCATCCCTAATCCGCCATTTTTGACAATCTCCTCTCTATTTTATTCTTTCAAAATTTCTTTTCTGCTCTGTGAACTGTCTCTGTTTTCTCCTTGGTCCTTTTATTCCTGTTCTTTCTTTTTCCTTTGCTTATTTTCCCCAGTGTTTGTTCATGTTGGGGGCTTTCCTCAAATGTCTGAGTTTGGGTTGATTCCCCATATTTAAAAGTGATCACTAAAACCTGATTTGTCTTTTTGATAATCAGGCTTTGTTTTAAGTGGATGGGACAGAAAGCCAGCCTTTTCATTAGCACATGCGAGGATGTCTTATCTCTAGAGCCACTCTACTCCTCCAAAGAAAAGACATTCAGTCTTCATCTTGGGAGCTCAGTTCCTGATTATAGGGGCTCTCCATATCACAAGGGTTTGTCCAATTGTTCCAAATACATGCTTTCAATCAATTCCATTATGCTCAGTTCTAAGCCTCACTGCCATGTATCCATTCTCTCTCCCACTCCATTCTTGAGCCTCTCCCAAGTTCCAGGAGGCAAATGTCCTCCTTTTTAGTCATTCTCTTGTACATTTAATGAGATTTAAGGCTTCCTCTGCTTCATCAGCTCTGGTATTCCTTCTCCTTTGGTTCTCCAGAAGCCTTTTGAAACCCATGGTTCATGGAAGAATGGTGACTCCACCATTCTTTTTATCACTGTAGGTTTCTAGAGATATTTTTTCTTTCCTAATATTTTAATATAGTCTCTGGAGAGAGGACACAATTATTTGTGGTCAGCCCACCATCTTTCATGGCAAGTCAGTGTAATGTTTTCCAATGATAACTATCATACTATGGGAAAGAGTTTGTCTATTTTTAATTTTTTTCTACATTTTGGCTAAAAGTTTTATTTTATACAACCAGGCATATTGGAAATATCATGGGTCTTAAAGTCAAAAAGACTAGTATTATAATCCTGGTTTTGCTACTTGTCAGCCATATGACATTGGAAAAGTTACTTAATCTCTCTAAGCCTCATTCTTATAATATGAGAATATATTCATAATATATCATTCTCATAATATGAATGATAATATTTATCTTGAAGATGTCTTATGAGAATTAAATAAGGCATATATAGCACATAAAACAATGCCTGGCACATAGTAGTAACTCATTATCTTTATTATGTTTTTGTGTGAGTTTTCTGCTATTATAAAAAAATTGCTTTTTCTCAGATCCCAAATAATCAGACTCTTTAGCTTAGATATGACTTCTTTCTGGAAGCCTCCTTGATTTAAGATGTGGTGCTTTATTTGTGTTCCTGCAGCACTCTGTTCATTACCTGTTATAACACCTCTCAGTCACACTGTAGTGGCATTGCTTGTTTAATTGTCTGTCTTTCCTATTAAGTTGTAAACTCCATGAGAATAGAGACCTGGTCTGTATTTTTCACCTGTATCTCCAATGCCTAGCACTGTGCTTGGCACAGAGTCGGTACTCAATAAGTACTTAATGAGTGAACAAATAATACCACTCCACTTGAGAAAGCTGGCTATATTAGAAGACTTTTTAAAAATGTAAAGTCTGTCCTATGATTTAAATTTCTTTTGTTAGGATGCAAGATGATTTTCTTATGGTACTATTTAGAAAAATAGCGGAACAATCATCCCACAACCAATATGCAAAAACTTAGAGGAACATAAATATTGGGTAACAAAACAGGATGCTGTATGAAAATCAAATCTATAATAGTTAAAGCAAATAACCCCTCTCTTTTCTCTTCCTCTCCATGATTGAGCATTGAGGCTTTGTAGCTAAAGGAAACACAACAATTCATTCAGAAATCGGTATTGGTTTTGATTTTGTTACTGCTTCAAAGTCAAGTTTCCACTTAATTGCTCTGAAATCTAAATAATTCCTCAGTCAAAAAAAAAAAAAAAACAGTCTCTGGATGGTTTCAATTTGGTGGCAATGCCCGAAGCTATAAATAAACCACTTCTAACCCAACAAATGTGTTTCCATTTCTCCTTTTGGAATGCTTTCTTCCTTAACCCCACCACATGGATAGAGCTGCCGTCATCAACTAAAGAGCTCCAGCCCAGCCGTACTGAAAGAGATCTATTAAGAATGTAGCCTGCCTGTTTAATTTACTTATTGGACTGTCCTGAACATCTTTTTGTTTCAGGAGTAATTAGGAGAAATGGTATCCCTTTGCGGTTCTTATATCTGAAGATGGAGAGAAGATTCTGCTTGTCCTGAATTAACTTCTAAAATACACAGAAGTTGTAAAATCCTGGATGATCAATCTATTTCAATGTATTAGTACTCACAGAGCTGTGAATGCGGTCATAGCAAGACTGAAGACCAGTCTTTATACATTCTAGCACTGTGTTTAGTAGAATCATTGAGATTAGGACTTTGTTGTTGATGCTATTGTTATTACCTTTGTTATTTTTAATTGAAAATAATCTTAGTGATCATAATTCTAAACATTTCATTTTACAGATGAAAAAACTGATGTTATCAATTGGTCTGTACATACTTATGGCAATTATTTACATGCAGAAATTTTCACTTTGGTTTGCAGCTTAGGTATTTTTCAGGTAGAAAGATTATCGAGAATAAAGAATTATAAATGAACAGCTTTTCTTCAGAGGATGCATCTACTCTTATGTCTCCATGCTTCAAGACAGAGAAGCAGCAGGGGTACACAGAGCAAGTCCATTTCTGGATTGATAAAGTCAGGGGTTGGACGGTGTGATGTGAATTTTATTTCTCTTATAGTTGCACCATTCATATAGACTGTAGAGACAGACAATGGCCTACTGACCCTCCCAATCTATCATATGACTTGTCAGGCCATCAAAGCACAATTTGCAATATATTCACCAATAGAGCCATTGTTTGCACTTCTATTATGAGCTAAAAGATGGTTTTGGATTAAACTTAGATTTTCTTAATTCATTAACTTCTACTTTACCTATATAGTGAGCTTGAATATCACTCATGTGATTTGTACATTTTTTGAATTTTCAATCAAGGGCCTAATCCATGCTCCAAATTTTTATAAAATGATAGTTTTTAGGAAAACAGTCATTCTTACTTAACCTAATGAGCAACTCTCTTCATAAGAAAGCTAAATGTTGTTTGCAAGTGCATTAGTTCCCGAATAGCTATTGCAGAATATTATCCCAAAGGTGGCAGAAAATCAATCACTTAATAAGTACACCAATTTGTATGGTGATTAGACTACTGAGATGGACCTAGGCATTCATTTTTCAGTGGGATTGATGTGGTAATGCAGAGCAATAAAGCCTCCTACTGGGTAGAATCTTGTTATCTTAGAGATGATCTTTTTTGTTTTTAAGGAAGCTGAACCTAGTTAAAGTTCTCTTGAAATTTTTATTTTTACAGGCCCATAAATAATTTCTATGTCCTTTTTATTTGTTTTTTTTATTTTTTAAATGCATGTACTGGAACGTTTTATCTCGTCCTAGTTGGGTTAAAATTTATCAATGACATTCAGCTCTGACATTCTTCATTCCTAACTACATATTACGAATGGATTATTTCAGTGAGGATACTGTTAGCTGCAAATAATAAAACCCAATAATCAGGGCTTAAATAATTAGAGTAATTTATTGACATAGAAATAAAAAGTCCAGAGGGAGGGTAGACTTCAGGCATAGTCCAGCCAGGACTCTGGGCCCCATTTTTGGCAGTTTATTCAGGCTGCTCCATTTGGCCTCATCCTGAGGCTGGCTACTTGCATGGCTTTCTTACAGCTTCCAACACCAATGTTTGTCATGCTTCCTCATTCATATCAACTGTGGGTTGTGGCTAGGGGAGAAGGGCCCAGGAAACTGAAGAAGTAAGAATCTTTTTTCCACAAGCAATGATATGAGAATCCTGACCTTTGGTCTAATTGGACCATCCTTTATCAATTACACTGGCCAAGGCATGTCATTTTCTGATTGGGGTAGGCTATCCGAGCGCATCTTTGCAGGGGTGGCTAGAGAGATCAATCCCAACCTAAACTCATTTTGGGCACAAAATGGGGGAAAGGTAGAGTGAATGTTGTTGAGACAACCTCAATTTTTCTCTACACTGAACAAGTAGGGAACTAATTCACTTTATATAATTTGCATTCTAAAATCTGAAAGGTGTAAGGGTGAAATTATCATATAATATGATGATTCTCAACACTTATTCTGCTATAGTTCATTGAGAGAATGCATCATTCATCTTCCCACATGTGCCTAGGTAGGATTATGTGAAATTCTCTATCTTTCTGATGCAATTCTATCTCTTTTTACACTATAGAGAGAATGTTGAAATAATGAGTTATAGAGAAAAATGTAGAATCTGTTCCATGTTATTGTCATTATACTTTAATTGGGAGCAATTTTTCTGACTACAATTTGACTAAAGCCACGACGTGGTTAAGAACCTCTATATTTTAGGTATAGTAGCACCAACTGGCTATATATGATATGAATGATTGTTCTATTAGACACAGAACAGAACCCAAGAGAAATATAAAGTCCTGGGTTTTTAGAAAGGGTCTTCTGAGCATGACATAGGGTAGGGAAATGAGCACAGGATTTGAACCAGCAGGCCCCATCAAGGACTGGGCAAGTCACTTCACTTCTGAGTTTAAGAGACATAAAAATACTTGGCCTACCTACTGTGTAAGAGGTTGTTGAAAGCTTAAAAGAGATAGTTTATATGAATATGTTTTGCAAGTTGTGAAGTGCTATGCAGATTTTGGTGTTAAGTGGCAGTTAAATATTATTAAGGATTGAAAGCTCCTGAAGGGTGGGCACTGTTTCTTTATCTAGCTTCCCCCAGTGGCCAGCAGTATCCTGCCCATGTGTGTCTACCAGTAACTCTCTGTCAAATAAACAATGACATGAAAATGATAACAATAAGCTTGATGATAATAATTTGGAAAAATATCTGTGATATTGGAGAAAATGAATTAAATAGAAGGAAGAAATTATATTAGGTAAAAAGTTAAAAGAAACTTTCAAGAAAAACAATAAGTCTCGAGTGGAGCTAATAATCTATTAACAAAATATTTAATGTACCCCAAATTCCATTATGCCACTGGGCTATCGACTGTTTCACTAAAAGTTTGCAGCTTAGATTGTTAGAAGATTTTGCCCCTTTGGGAAATCATCTCTAACTTTTAAAGGACATCAAAAGGAAACGGGATTAGCTTCAAAGTTGAATTTGCTGGAAGGCATCTATACCATTTAGCAAAAATATACTTGTATTTCTACCCTCTGGATATGGCAAGAGGTCCTACACTACTGATGAAGTTCTTATAAATCTCTAAGAAAGAAATAAAAATCTTTGCTACTTCAAGTATGCTCTGTAGCCCTATAAAAATTAATGATACTTTTCACAGGAAATGTGGCACTTTAGGCACATGTGTTTTTACTCTAAAACTTCTTTTGTAACTAAATTCAATTAGTTGTCACATGCCCCTGATTTATTGCCATTTACCAACACTAAAAATTGTGCTAGGTTGCGCATAGAATGCACCATTAGATGTAATTCCTGCTGAATTGCGGGGTGGGGGGTAGTTTTCCTCACAAAACTCTCAGTAAGGTGTCTTCTGAGAACTGCAATAGACAACCCACAAATTCCAGCTACAAATCCTGCAAACTGTACCATTGGGAAGCAGCACTTTAACTGATGGTCTGGTATTTCCAAAAGATAATGTCACCATGACATTTTCAGTCTTTTAATATCCTTTTATTGAGTCCCTTTCCTATCATCCTAGAGCTGAAGCCACTTGAGCTAGAAGAGCTGAAATGCATTTTTGTTGTCTGCTATGCTCTGTTTTGCCAGCCGGTTGGGGCTTCACAGGATAATCCCCCAGGCTCTTAGCAGGAGGTAACTTGCTGTCCTTGCCACTGCAACAAAGATGCTGTTTGTTGTGAAATAAAATGTTTCCTCTGCTGTGGCTCTGTCTACAGTAAAGAAATGTTTACCTATCAGTAGTCCTGCTGGGTTGAGCTGGGAGGCTCATTTCATGTCACCTAAGAAGTGATACAGGGCAGCAAAGCTCCTCAAGTCTGCATCTCCCTTATGGCTTCAAATGGGTATTCTTGGCCAAGTGTGTGTGTGTGTGTGTGTGTGTGTGTGTCTGGCATTTGCCATATATAATATGTCTAACTAGTTTATCATATAGAGGACCATGTTCAAAACTGCAAGTCACCTTTGCTCAGGAAAGAAGATAGTAAAAAAAAAGGTAAACATTTTAACTGGTCATTTTCTTCCCTACTTCATTGCAGTAGTTATTCCCATGGCTGGTGACCTGTAATCTCAATGTCACAATCACCTCTTAGTCATAGCTCTCAATTGCTCATTTTTGTCTTTCTCTTGATTGACAGATTTTGTGTTGGTCAGGGTTCTCCAAGGAAATAGAACCAACAGATAGAACCAACAGGGGGAGAGACAAGAGAGATGGATGGCCAGAGATACCACTTGCCAGATTGTTTCAGAAGGAAGGAAGAGTTTTAGATTAAAAAGAACAAACAAACAATCATAGATTGGGTGTAATTCTCAGGGAAAAGTGCCAGTACCTACAAGAGATTCTACAGGAAGAAGTTGAGGAGCAGAACAAGAAGGGGCAAGATATCAGCAGAGGTCAACCCCTGAGAGGCTTGGAGTCCAGCAAAAAGGGTAGGTGGAGTGGTTGGTTTCTCTCTCCCTCCCATCTCTTGCAGTCAGCAGGCTCTTGAGTTGCCAGAGAACCTTTATACCCCCATGAACCCAAAAGCTGCTGCTGCCAGTGAATTGAGAGCTTCTTGAGGACAGAGCACCAGGCTGCCAGCCCCCTTGGGGCACTTCCCATCAACACAGACCTGAGCAGAGACAGCAGGCACCATATTGCTTCTCCACCCACTGTGTGCCATTGTCCTTCCCAGGCGGCTTCAACCACTCAGTTTGCTCATTCCCACACAAACATTTCTCAACTCCGACCCAGATTGTGGGAGCCACAGGGTCCCAGAGGATCTACATGACCCCAGTGACTGGACATTCCAGGTGGGCTGCCTTCCAGAGAGAGGAACAGAGATGACTAGAGTGCTAGCTTTCCTCCATCCATACTCCTTTCCTCCCTTTCCCCTCCCTTGCCCACAGCTGCCGAGAGAGACGCTTGAGCCGGGGCTCTCAGTAGCTGCTGCTTCCCTTCCGTTGAAGCTTCCACAGAGAGTGGAACTCAGACATTTCCTCTTAAAGACCTGTAGAGGACCAAGTGGTGCTTTGACTGTGAGCTCCCTGCTTACCAGCCCTCCCCACTGCTGCTTGCCTGGCTATGCCATCAAAGTAGGGCACACCCCAAAGCAAAGGGACATCAAACTAGCTTGAGTATCCCATAGACAACTCAGGACCAGCACACTTCTCCCTGGCATGGTCAGGGACTGACCTTTGTGGACCTGGGGACAGGCCCACAGGCCAGATCCCGAACCCCCAGGACTTAATCATGTTGCTTGGGGGCACGCAGGGGAGATTTGTGAATTAATCTCATGAGGGAGCCCACATGGACAGAACTGAAAAGAGAGCACACTGTGGGTCCCAGCCACAGAGCACTTGTGGAGCAACCCTCTCCCCAGAGGAAAGGCATGCTCTCAGCTCAGGGCGGGATCCTGGACAGGGAAGCTCACAGCCTGCAGTGCCACTGCTGGGAAGATCAGCTAGTTTGAGTTCCTGTCTGCTGGCAGATGCTGTAGGGAGACTGCAGATTAGAGGAGGGGGGAGAGGAGTGAAACCCACTCCAGATAGCCAGATTGTGGATCTCAGATGACTCTGCCTCCACAAGCAATTTTCTGGCTAGGTGGAGCCACCTCAGCCCCTCCTTGGTGGCTTTCCCCAAAAGCCTAGGTACAGACCTTTGATCCCCACTGAAACAGCTACTTGATCAGCTTTTGTGGAGCCTGAGGGCAGTCTGATCAACCCCCTGCAACCCCAGTCTCACTCCCCGACCTGCCTCTGTTGTGGTGGAGAATAAGGACTCACCTGGAAGATCCAGGGCCCCACCCACTACCTGGGACATTCAAGTGCTTCTCCTGAGGGACTAAAGCTTGTCACAGGTCCCTAAAATAACACGGCAGCTTGTTCTTCTGGCAAGCACCAGGTATAGACAGGGAGGTCAATTTGTACAACCCTTTATAGCATTTACTGACTCAATTATGCAGGGGATTATTGATTCTTACCCACAAGGACCACCTACTGTCTCAGAGATTAAACTTGGCATAGCAATACAATTCACACTGTTAAGAAGACCACATGGCTGGGGAAGAAAAAAGGATCTCAAAGACCTCCATCCTCCCTCGTCAAAAAGAGACAGAGAATCTGCCCACACACATAGCTCACCATTGCTATAGCCTACAAACAACTAGCAACTGAGAAAACCACCACACTAAGGATATCTATAACCATGACATCCATCCAGAATCCAGATTGCCATCAAAGCACCCACAAGCAAAGCCAAAGGTTCTTACCAACATATGCTACAGACATTCCCTTATGAGTGAAGGGGGAAGAAAAAAAAGCCCCATCTAAACAAAAGAAAATCCAAAAATTAGAAGTGACAGCTGCCCCAGATGAGAAGGAATCAGTGAAAGGACTCCAGAAGTATAAAAAATCAGAATGAAAGGACATCTCGAAAGGGAACACCAGCTTTCTAGCAATGGATATCAACCAAAATGAAAATATTAAAATGACATATAAAGAATTCCAAATATGGATCATAAGGAAGCTCAATGACATCCAAGAAAAAATGGAAAACTAACTCAAAGAAACCAGAAAAGCA
This sequence comes from Cheirogaleus medius, assembly GCA_008086735.1. Taxonomy (NCBI): domain Eukaryota; kingdom Metazoa; phylum Chordata; class Mammalia; order Primates; family Cheirogaleidae; genus Cheirogaleus; species Cheirogaleus medius. The sequence continues at coordinate 39,401,711 of VBSM01000361.1, forward strand.
ATTCAGAAAATGAATAAAAAATTCACAAAAGAGATAGACATATTAAAAAAAACAAATAGAACTTCTGAAAATGAAAAATTCATTTAAGGAAATACAAAATACAATGGAAAGTTTGATGAATAGATTACAGCAGGCAGAAGAAAGAATCTCAGAGCTTGAAGATAACTCTTTCAAATTAACTCAGTCAATCAAAAATCATACACTGGGGAAAAGAATTCTTATTCGATAAATGGTGCTGGGAAAACTGGATAGCCACATGTAGAAGACTGAAACAGGATCCACATCTTTCACTTCTCACAAAAATCAACTCATGGTGGATAACAGACTTAAACCTAAGGGGTGAAACTATAAGAATTCTAGAAGAAAATGTTGGAAATACTCTTCTAGACATTGGCCTAGGCAAAGAATTTATGAAGAAGACCCCAAAGGCAATCACAGCAACAACAAAAATAAATGAATGGGACCTGATAAAATAAAAAGCTTCTGCGCAGCCAAGGAAACTATTACGAGAGCAAACAGACAATCTACAGAATGAGAGAAAATATTCACATGCTACATATCCAATAAAGGGCTGATAACTAGAATCTATATAGAACTCAGGAAAATCAGCAAGAAAAAAATCAAACAACCCTATCAAAAAGTGGGCAAAGGACATGAACAGAAACATTTCAAAAGAAGATAGACTAATGGCTAACAAACATATGAAAAATTGCTCAACATCTCTAATCATTAGGGAAATGCAAATCAAAACTGCAATGAGATATCACTTATCTCCAGTGAGAATGGCCTTTATCAAAAAGTCCCAAAATAATAAATTTGGCGTGGATGTGGAGAGATAGGAACACTCATACACTGCTGTTGGGAGTGCAAACTAGTATAACCTCTGTGGAAAGCAATATGGAGATAACTCAAGGAGATACAAGTAGAACTACCATTTGATCCAGCAATCCCATTACTGGGCATCCACCCAAAAGAACAAAAGAAATTCTATAATAAAGACATATGCACTTGAATGTTTATGGCAGCACAATTCACAATTGCAAAGATGTAGAAACAACCCAAGTGCCCATCAATACATGAGTGGATTAATAAAATGTGGTATATGTATACCATGGAGTTCTATTCAGACACAAAAACAATGGTGATATAGCACCTCTTGTATTATCCTGGCTAGAGCTGGAGCCCATTTTACTAAGTGAAGTATCACAAGAATGGGAAAACAAGCACCACATGTACTCATCATTAAATTGGTTTTAACTGATCAACACTTAAGTGCACATATAGTAATAACATTCATCAGGTGTCAGGCAGATGGGAGGGGGAGGAGGGGATGGGCATATACACACCTAATGAGTCCAGTGCACACCATCTGGGGGATGGACACACTTGAAACTCTGACTCAGGTCTGGCAAGGGCATACATGTAACCTAAATATTTGTACCCCCATAATATGCTGAAATAAAAAAGAAAAAAATCAAAAGTAAAACATAGAGAATTAAGAGGAATGAACAAAATATACAAGAAATAGGAGATTATGTAAAATGGCTAAATATAAGAATCATAGGCATACCTTAGGTTAAAGAAGAAAACCCACAAGGGCTGGAAAATCTATTTGAAGGAATACTTGAGGAAAACTTCTCTGGTTTTGCTAGAGATTCAGACATCCGGTACAAGAAGTTCAATGAACACTTGGGACATTCGTTGCAAAGAGGCAATCCCCAAGAAACACAGTCATCAGACTGCCCAAAGTCAACATGTAGCAGGAACTCCTGTGCGCTGTGAGGCACAAACATCATGTAACTTACAAAGGAAAACTTATTAGGCTAACTGCAGACTTCTAAACTGAGATCTTACAACACAAAACGGATTTGGGCACTATCTTCAGCCTTCTTCAATAGAACTTACAGCCTAGAATTTTGTAACTTGCAAAATAACGTTTTATATATGAAGAAGAAATAAAGACTTTTACAGACAAGCAAACACTGAGAAAATTTGTCAAGACCAGACCTGCCTGAAGGAAATACTCAGAACAGCAATCCTCATCAAAATACCAATGTCATATTTCATAGATCTAGAAAAAATAATTCTATGCTACCTTTGGAACCAGAAAAGTGCCCTAGTAGCTAAAGCAATCTAAAGCAAAAAGAACAAATCTGGAAGCATCAAATACCAAACTTCAAACTGTACTACAAGGCTATAGTAAACAAAACAGCATGGTATTGGTACAAAAATAGAGACACAGGTCAAAGGAACAGAACAGAGAACCCATTATAAAACCATCCACATACAGCCAACTGATCTTTAACAAAGCAGACAACAATATACTCTGGGAAATAGAAGCCCTATTCAAGAAATGGTGCTGGGAAAATTGGATAGCCACATGCAAAAGAATGAAACAGGATTCATATCTCTCAGCACTCACAAAAATTAATTCAGGTGGATAACAGACTTAAATGTAAGGCATGAAACCATGAGAATGATAGAATAAAATGCTGGAAAAACTCTTCTAGATATTGGCCTAAGCAAAGAATTTATGAAGAAGGGTAATTACAGCAACAACACAAATAAATAAATGGGACTTGATTAAATCGAAAAGCTTCTGCACAGCTAAGGAAATAATCAACAGAGCAAATAGACAGCCTACAGAATGGAAGAAAATATTCACAAGCTATATATCTGATAAAGGGCTAATAACCAGAATCTACAAAGAACTCAAGCAAATCAGCATGAAAAAATCAACCAACCCCATTAAAAAGGGGGCAAAAGATATGACAGAAGCTTTTCAAAAGAAGATAGACAAATGGCTAATAAATATATGAAAAAATGCTCAACATCAGTAATCATCAGGGAAATGCAAATTTAAACCACAGTGAGATATCAGCTTACCCCAGTTAGAATGGCTTTTATTAAAAAGTCCAGAAACAATAGATACTGGCATGGGTGTATAGAGAAAGGAATACTTGTACACTGTTGGTGGGACTGCAAATTAGTACAACCTCTATGGAAAACAGTATGGGGATTCCTCGGAGAACTAAAAGTAGACCTACCATTTGATCCAGCAATCTCACTACTGGGTATTTACCCAAAGGAAAAGAAGTCATTTTATCAAAAAGACACCTGCACTTGAATGTTTATTGCAGCATCACTCGTAATTGCAAAGATGTGACATCAACCCAAGTGTCCATCAATTCATGAGTGGATTAACAAAATGTGGTATATATATGCTATGGAATACTACTCAGCCATGAAGAAGGATGAATTAAGGCCTTTTGCGACAATTTGGATGGAACTGGAGACCATTATCCTAAGTGAAGTATTCAAAGGATAGTAAAACAAATACCACATGTACTTGCTATTAAAATGGGAATAAGTGATAAGCACATATGTGCACAGAGGGAAGTAAAACTCAGTGGAAATCAAGGGTGGAGGGGGGATTGGCAAACACCTACCTAATGGGTACAATGAACATTATCTGAATGATGGGCATACTTATAACCCTGACTCAAGCATAACAAAAGCTATCCATGTAAACAAAAACATTTGTACCCCTGTAATATTTTGAAATAAATAAATAAATAAGAACCAATAGAGTGTGTGTGTGTGTGTGTGTGTGTCTGTGTGTCTGTGTGTTTGTGTGTGTGTGTGTGTTTGGCAGGGGGCTGGGGAGAGAGAGAGAGAAATTGATTTATTATAAGGAATTAGCTTATACAATTACATAGGCTGGCAAGTCCAAATCTACAATATGTGCAGGCAGGCTGGAGACCCAGGAAAGCTGATGATATAGATGAAGTCTGAAGCAGTCTTCTGCCCTCTTTTTCAGGAAAGTTGATATTTTTGTTCCATTAAAGGCCTTCAACTGATTGGATGAGGCCCCTCCACATTAGAGAGGGCGATCTGCTTTACCCAAAGTTCACCAATTTAAACGTTAATTTCATCAAAACACCCCCAAGTTCATACAGAAAATTAACAGAGAGACACCTATATCTATATATCTATATCTATAAATCTATATTTATGGAGATAACATCTTTGTACTCTCTTTCTCTTTCTCATGTCAAAGAGACCTAAATCCATATCCCTGCCCCAACAATTAAATGTGACTTGTGGAATGTTACAGGACCTCCACAATGTTCAGCATCCTCCTTTATACAATGGAGGTATCATATCTACTCTTTAAGGTTAGGATAAATGAGATAATATGTATAAAGCACCTGGTATTGTCTCTGACACATAGTAAATGCTCAACAAATGGAAACTGTTATCCATTCACTGGAACAAACATTTATGTAACTTGATTCTTTCCTCTTCTCCACCTCTATTGCTACCACCCTGGTCAGGTTATCCTGATATATCTCATCAGGACTAGTTCAATAGCCTCCTAAATTGTCTGCTCTCTTAGCCCTGTTGGTGGTCAAGGAAAGCCTGATTGATAAATTGATATTTGAGTAAAGCATGGATATACCTGGAAAAAGTGGTTTGGGGGGAGGTGGAAGGGGCAGAGAGGACAAAAGAAATGTCAAACAGCAAGGGTGTTCAGATGGAAATCCAGGTCTCTGAGTTTTGAAAAATGGTGTCCCTTTTATTCTGCTCAACAATGTGAAAATCCCCTTGATAAGAATTCTTGCCACAATGAAATATGTTATTTCTTTCTTCCTTGAGTCCTGCTGAAAATAAAACATGTTGATTGACCTGTGAACGGAAAGCATGTCAGTTGCAAGCAGAGCACACCCAGGAGAGAGTGCACACTGAGATCCAGGCTGCTCTACTATCAAAATCAGATGTTGACTTTTCAAATATTAGAGATGAAGGTTGCCATTGGATCAATATTAAAGCAGGTGGGGCACCAGGATGAGGTCTCTTCCATCAAGCACTCACATTTCATAGTTTAATCCAAACAGTATTTGATCCTTCCTGCAAAAACCTTTGGACTCCTTAGGGAATGAAACAGGTTTAGTAACCACAAATATAGCATTTTAATATGTTCGTATAAAAAGACAACAGGCATGAGTCAAATTACCTTTAACTCGAATCCACAGAAACGAGCAAGCCATCAGAATGCTTGCCTGTTGGTTATAAAGGGAAATGCTGAATGTATAACTTGCATATTTGCCTGCATGGAACCAATCAGTTTAGGTACCTTTTTCAGTGATGTATCTATTTTTTATGAAATAATATATTGGTTTGGGTCTTCCATAGGCTTAAACTCTGACAAACCACAAAAATTAGATTTTTGCTACTTTGGCAGGATATGAACAAGCTTCTTTAATATGGCAATTAGCTTTTGTTTTTTACCGCTCTTGAAGGTTTTAAAGTGTAAGCTGTCTTTGCCCTCTAGAAAAAGGGGAACTGGCTTTTGATTGATTAAAGCTCTGGGTTTGATTTGATGGTAAAAAGCACTTCTTTTTTCCTTTCTTTTCTTTCTTTTTTTTTTTTTTTTTTTTTTTTTTTTTAGCAGAGGACTTAAAAGAAAAGGGATTTGTGTCTATGGACAAAATGTTTTTATAAAGCATATAGGAAAGAGGACAGTTTCTCCCAGCCTAGAAAATATTCCCTGGGGCTGGGGTGGAGAGGGGAGAGAAGAGAAGTGAAGAGTGCAATGCCATAGAGAAGAAAAGACTGTGAAAAGCAACAAGGGAGAAGCCTTGTGGGCAGCCTTGCCAGAGCCCTTGAACCCCAGTATGGCATGAGAGGCACAGAGGACACCATGAGGGGCAATGTTCAGATGTCCACCAAAGGAGAGGGAGCTGAGCACCATCCTGAGTGCCAGCCTTCGTTCTCGCAAGCATGCCCATCATTGGCCTTGCAAGCCCTGCCCTGGCCAGCAGTAGCCTTGTAAGCAGAGATAACCATTCTTGTAATCATGGCCAATCTATTCCCGGAGATCTTGTTTGCTGTTCCTTTCATTGGCTTGTCATCACCCAGCACCTCTACAGTGGCCACCTACCAGGACTGAGGCTTGTCTGTGCCCCTAGAGTTTTCGTACAAGACCTTGCTCTGAGGGGGTAGCTTCCCTCTTAACATCTCAAGACACCCACACAATGAAGAAAAGTGTTGGCATACAGCAACTTCAAATCCTTTGAGCTAGGGCAGAGATTAATGATGCCTTCATTGTATAACTTATTTAGGAACTTATTTTGTTCCCTTGTAAACAAGCACAAATCATTTAATAAACCTTATTGGGTCATACTCTGCAAAAACTGGAAACTTCTTTACTTTCCTCACATGAAAGATCTCAATAATTATTCTCTCTGAACCCTCAAATATAACATTGCAATATGTGATATGCAGAGTTTCAAAAAGAATGAATCACTTATTATGCCTTTAGAAAGGTTTTTGTTATAGGAAACACAGCTTCTACCTTCAACCCCCTAAGTTCTCCTTTTGCAATTAGCAAGAAATGCCAACAGTGGGACATGGATCTACCGAACTGTTAAAGATTATAAATCAGCGTCACTATTTTGATGATTCCAAGAGAGATGACTAAGGGAAACCCCATCAAGATATAAGGAAAGAAAACATTCCCTTGCAACACTGATGCAGTCTCTCCTGCAATCGTTCTTAAAGGGAAGGAAGCACTGGGCCTTCCTTTTCACTAACAGATTACCCAGAGACAGAGCTATCCCACTAGCCCATCAATACAGGTACAGATATTTTCAGGTAAAGTGGCAGATACTGCTCCATGTTTCTACCTCATTTGGGAATACATTTCCTGTTGCTTTGGAAATGCCCTATTATCAGTATTCTCTCTGGACTCAGAAAAGCGAGGCAGTATTCATACTTACCGAGTCTGTGTCTCCAGTGCCCTCCTACACTACGCCCTACACGTATATACACATACATACACACCACCACTCCTTTATAAAAACCATGACAGGCCAGGAGTGGTGGCTCACGCCTGTAATCCTAGCACTCTGGGAGGCCAAGATATAAGGATCACTTGAGGTCAGGAATTCGACCAGCCGGATCAAGAGCAAAGCCCCGTCTGTACTAAAAACAGAAAAATTAGCTGGACGTTGTGGTGTGCGCCTGTAGTCCCAGCTACTCAAGAGGCTGAGGCAGGAGGATTGATTGAGCTCAGGAGTTTGAGGTTGCAGTGAGCTAGGCTGATGCCACTGCACTCTACCCAGGTGCCAGGGGACAGAGCAAGACTCTGTCAAAAAAAGAAAAAAAAAAAAACATGACAAAGAGGATGATCTTCTCATTTCCTGAGAAATGATGTATTCAAAGTAAATGGCCCCATAATGCTAAGCTTTTCTTCATTCAAATTATTTGAATTTTGCATAATATGTGTAAAAATATCATTGCATCTGAACTAGGTTTGTATGCTTTAGAGTTTAAACAAATAATGCAGGTATTATAAATTTCCTTCAAATCTCCTGCCACCACCATCTTTCCATTTTCTGTAAAGAGCACATGCAGTTTTCCCACCCCCGCCACTAGGTTGGGCTAGCACATAACACCCTCAAAAAAACTGCAGGCAATTGACTATAAAGACATATCCCTCCTCCAATGTATTGATTCCTACTGTGATCCAGCTGCCTCTACTCATACTTCTCCTTGGAAATTGCTCTTGCAGAGGTGACTCATGACCTTGAAAAATCAATCCAATGAACACATTTTGGTCCTTATTTCACTTAGCATCTCCTTTTTTCCTTCTTTTCCTCCTCTTCTCATTTGACTTTCTCTCCTGGGCAATTTCAGCCATACCCTGGGCTTCACATCTCACTAAGTAGTTTATGATTTCTCAATCCATATTTCCAACTCCAACAGCCTCCTAAATATCTCTACCTGAGAGTCCCACAAGCATCTCCAACTCATGACCCAACAATGCTTGTATATTTTTTCAGTCTTCTCTCCTTACGAACTTTCTCTTCTTGAATTCCCCATCTGGTATGTTCACCTGTTCCTCCCTTGGTGTGATTTTTATGGCTGCAAGGGGGGAAGAAGGGTACCATAGGGCCAGACATGAGCCTAGAAGATAAGTCAAACACGTGAACCTCTAAATCCGAGGTGTGTGAAAATCTAGTAGTCATGTAGGAGGGAAGTCTGGGAAAAACTTTTTGGACAAGGCATAGTGAACTGAGATAGGCCATTATGTACTAGAATGTGTGCAGGTAGGGAAGGGATGGTCAGTGCTTTACAAAATATTTTCACACTGTTGCAGAGATGTAGACTGGAGTAACATATCCCATGTCAGAGAGTTGGAAAGTGAGGGGGCCTGGTCTCAAACCGTGGCTACTCACTTCAGGTCCTAAGTCATCTCTGCACCTGTGCTCCATCCACATTTAGGGCAATCCAAATGAAGGTGGCAATAACTGTAATCCCTAAAATGACATTGACATTTCAACTGCAGTTGTACGCCCATTTTAATGTTCTCATTTTCTGCTCTCTTTCATTTCTACCTATGTATGCCTTTGAGGCCAACAGAAGACAAAACTTCATTTCAGTAGGCTCTTGCTATTTTTCCCAGTGATACTTCTTTGCATGAAAAACAACCAAAAAGGAATAGAAAGGAGAAGCTGGTATACTACTTGTAGGGCCAAGACTGATTCATTTTGCCCTTGGCTCACTAATTTTATGATTTAGGTTTTTGTTTAAAAATCGCTAATCAAAAATCTATTGTTCAGCACCAAGGACAATCATCACAAAAGAAGAAAGAGAATTTTCAATGTGAGTCTTAAAAATGGTCAACTTTGTTATGAGGTGCTGTGGTCTGAATGTTTATGTCCCTCCAACATTCATATGTTGAAATTCTACTTCCCAGTGATGGTATGTGAAGGTAGGGCCTTTTGGAAGTTGATTAGATAATAAGGGTTATGTCCTCAAAAATGGGATTAGTGCCTTATAACTGCACTCTCTAGAAAAAAGACCCTAGAGAGCTTCCTTGCCCCTTCTACCATGTGAAGACACAAGGAGAAGGTGACATCTATTTACAGGTCCTCACCAGACACTGAATCTGCTAGGGCCTTGATTTTAGACTTCTCATCCTCCAGAACCATGAGAAATAAATTTCTGTCCTTTATAAGCCACCCAGTTTATGGCATTTTGTTATAGCAACCTGAATGGGCTAAAATATGAGGTGTACTTCTTGATAATTAAACTAATTTTAGAACATGATGAGCTGTGACTCTAGAATAAAATATTTGCAAAGTGATAGTTTAACAAAACAGAAAAAAACAAGTTTTGAATGAAGCACGAGTTTACAAAATCAAATTACAAATTGAATACAAACTAATTACAAATATTTTCCTTGATGCCTAGGAAGGCAAATATAGTCTCACTGTTCTACATTTCATAAATTACAATAATTTATGATTTACAACATGCTTGCAAAGGCAGTGATCTTTAGGAGAATTGGCCATTACATTGCCTAGATTATTTAAAATTGCAGGAGTATAGAATGAGTCTATATAATGAACAATTCTAATTGAATCCTCTTTCTTGTTTTTAAAGGAAAAATGGGCTGCTAAACAAACGTTTAAAGTTAAATTATATTTCTCTCATACACATAATACATTTTAAAACTCCAGTGAGAATGGCCTTTATCAAAAAGTCCCAAAACAACAAATTCTGGCATGGATATGGAGAGATTGGAACATTCTTACACTGCTGGTGGGACTGCAAATTAGTACAACCCATGTGGAAAGTAATTTGGAGATACCTCAAAGAGATAAAAATAGAAAGACCATTTGATCCAGCAATCCCACTACTAGGTATCTACCCAAAGGAAAAAAAGACATTCTATAATAAAGACATATGCACTTGAATGTTTATGGCAGCACAATTCACAATTGCAAAGATGTGTAAACAACCCAAGTGCTCATCAATACATGAGTGGATTAATAAAATGTGGTATATGTATATCATGGAATACTACTCAACTACAAAAAACAGTGGTGAACTGGCACCTGTTATATTATCCTAGATAGAGCTGGAGCCCATCCTTCAAAGTGAGGTATCACAAGAATGGAAAAACATGCACCACATGTACTTGCCATCAAATTGGTACTAACTAATCAGCACTAAGATCCTCACATGGTAGTAATATTCATTGGGTGCTGGTCATGTGGGGGTGGGGGGATAAACTCACAACTAATGGAGGCAAAGAACACTGTCTAGGAGAAGGGCACACTTGTAGCCCTGGCTTGGGCAAGACAAAGGCATCACATGCAACCAAAATGTTTGTAACCCTATAATATCCTGAAATAAAAAAAAATTTAAAATAAAATAAAATTTTGCTACTTAAAAAAATTATAAACAGAGTTATATTACAGAACCAATAGAAAGTAGAAACAACAACAAAATAAATCACATATCCTAATATAGCTACTGCTATCATTTCCCTTCCAGTATTTTTTTCATAGGCATATATTTTACAGGGTGATAACATACAATTCCATTGAGTAGATATACCATAGCTTATTAAATAATTTTGTTATTTTGCATTACATTCCTTCTGATTATAGTTTTTCTTTATAAACAATGACTCTTTTAAATGCATGATAGGTAAAAGGCATGATGTCATTGTGTTTCCAAGGGGGGAAGGTATTACTCCTATATATCCTACACAAATATAAGCCCCAATTCACTTATGGACCATTTTTTGGATGCATACACTGATCTCTGCCCTAGAATGTGGTTAAATATGAATACATGTTTCCACCACTAAACATCATTAAGCCCGAAATGGCTTTGCTCCAAAAGACCTGGGATTCTTTGTGGTAAGTGTTGCACACTAAAAATGGCAAACACCTGCAACTGCAATATAGTACATCCTCATTTATCCTTCTAATCACTTGATAAAAGGACAGATCAAATTTCTAAAATCCAAATGTTTATCTCAGGGTAGCTTAGTGCGAATGAGCCTGGATTTTGAACTCAAGCAGACCTAGGTTGGAGCTCTCATTTTATTCCTTGCTGCTGTGGACAGGACAGCTACCTTGTTGAATTCCAGGAACACATTCACATCAGAATCTATGTGAATGTCATCTCCTGGATTAGGGCCCACCACTACTTAGTGTAAGTGGAGAGCCATGTACCTAGACCTCAGTGGGAACACACTCCTGAAGTTGTACAAGGCTGTGGGTAAATTACTTAATCTCTGAGTCTCACCTTTCAAACATGTAAAACTGGAGAGTGATAATTGTACCTAACTTATCAGGCTGTTTTGAGAATTACAGGGAAGGATATTGTTGCCTACATGTATAAAAGTAAGTCTTCAATACATATTAATTCCTATCATCATTTTTCTAAAAGGTATACTTTCCAGAAGGAGGACTTAAAAAGATTAAATTCTTTTGCACGCTTTTCTATCATATGGTTGGTTTCTGTTCTTGGTTACTACATCAGTCTAATCAATTCAGAATGGAAGAACAACATGAAAATGAATAGAATAGAATAACCATCTGCTCATATTCTCCATCCCTGAGCCTGAAGGATGATCTAATTTTATCTTAAACCCAAATCACAAATTATCCCTGAACTAAGCTGCTTGCGATTTCAAAGGCTCCTGAGAAATCAGCTGTGGGGATCTCTTTTAGCTGGGACAGGATTCAGTGAAGCCACAAGCCCCAGCAGGGACTCCTTAGCTGAGGAAACAGGAATAGTCAGGACTAGGGACTAGGGAGAGCCAGAAGCCACGCGGGGCCAGTCCAGTGCAGATGCCATGTTCAGGAATGGCCAGAGGAGAAGAGGGTGAGCCTAGTCACAAGAGTCTATAGAAGAATTATCTGTAAATTTAATAAACACTATTGAATGCCTATGATGTGCTAATTCTTGGGAATAAAGATGGGAATTAACATGAGAGACACCATCACTTATTCTCATGAGGCTTCTTTGCTTTGGTTTGTATCTTGGGCATGGGTTGAGGGTAGATTCAGTAAGAGTGAAGAGTTTTACTGGAAATAGACATACAACTAAGGTTCCAGGCCAATCACAGATCTTGGAGCCAACTCAGATGCTTCCTAAAGCAGTTATAGATGTCTGGGGTTATCCAGCTTATTCCCTCTAGCAACTCAGAGGTCAGGAGGGAAGAAGAACTACTGTGGTGTCAACCAATGCATCTTCCCTTGCTGCCTCTTACATCTAACCCCAGGGATTGGGAACAGATCCAACTATTTGAAGACTGAACTGAGGAAGTGGGGTGACAGTGGGGGCATGAAAAACAGCTGTCCAGTTTGACACAGCCTAACCCATGCTGGACTCCCCCAAGGAACTTGTCTGTGATGAATGGAATCGGGCTTCCGGACCTGCAAATTCAGAGAAGAGTATTTAAGAGAAAAAGGAATCTGAAAGTGGACAATATGCTGCAAATTAAGAGATATTTTGGACCTAAACTCTTCCCCACAGGATGACAGTTTAATCACACTGACCTCACAGCATAAAATATGGTTGTGTCAGATAAATTTTAACCATAATTTACTTTAACTGCCCTGCTGCAGTTCCGAGACAGAAGACAGCCAGCTCTACCAGTGCAGACACAATTTGTCCTTTACATCATCAAAATGTTCTTGTCTCAAGTAAGGAGCCTCAATAACTATGCACAGATTTCTTTATAAATTACTTATCTTTCAGTTGCTGTATATTTACCACTTCACCATGTTTCCTTTTGGGTTTAAGTTTGTAGGACATGACTCATGTCATATTTCTAGAAGGCCAAAGCTAAGTGAATATGTTTCAATATAGTAAAACTCAAGGTTGCAATTAATCTTACAAGCTTCATTTAAAGGAGGTATAAACTAGGTCAATAATTCACTCTAAAGTCATTGGTTTAGGCCCTCGAAGTCATTTCTCATTCTAACAATAAAGAGGATTGTTTTCTGGGAAGAAATAAAAGTATATATTAAATACATGATACTTGTAATGCTGATATAATATGTTCAGTGCTCCTGTGGAAACCTTTATACAGCTGGTAAGTTCTTGCTAAGTCAGGTAGAATGCTCTCCCAAGGGAATTAACATTTCCACGCAATGGTGGAGAGGGGGTGTGGTGTGAGAAAGAAAGGGTGCTGGACACTCCAGAAGAGGAGGATGAGAACTGGAGGACAGCTGAGATCTCAGGATATAGGAGCCTATTCAGAGCCAGTTCTAGATGTAGGTAGATAAGGAGGTTCAGGATTTTTTCATTTAGGATTGTTTGGTTACAAGAGGCAGAAACTTTGCATCATTTCCAATCCCAAAGCTGTCATAGATTCACTCACTAGCACCTCTGAGTGCCAAATTCCAGTTCTTAGGGGAGAGCGCCTCACTGGTTCAGCTTGGGTTTGGTGTCCATAGGGCTGATTCCTAAGCCTGGCTGCACATTTAGCGGGGGAGTTTAGGGGGGAATGTTGTCTGAGGAGGAGTGTTGGAGTGGGAGACATGATTGGCAGAGGAAATGATTTAAGAAACACAATGGCAATTTCTTGGCAAAATTTTTTCTCCCCTGTTACTTAATTACATTCACACTTTTAGTTCCTTGAAACAGATCAGAAATTACTGTTAGAAGATACACACGTCATCTCACAGGGATAAATACATTAATCTGCTACCACCCATTTTAAGATCCTATCACAAAAGAATCAGATTCATCAGTCAATAAGCTATCCAGCCAATAACCAGTAGCTTGCAAACTCCTTGAAGAGAAAATGTCAAGGACAAAAAAAAAAAAAAAAAATGTGATTGCAGGTAAGGAGAAGGAGAAAATGTGACAGAGGAAGGTTACTGGGTACTCACTAGCCTGACCTGTTTCAGCTCCTTGTACATCCACACTCCCTCTCATCCTGTGCCTTTGTGCATGGACACATTCATCCTCTTCTTTGCCTTGCTAACTCCTATCCTCTCTACGGTATTATTGTGGGTTGAATTGTATGCTCCCAAAAGATACGTTGAAGTCCTAACCCCAGGTGCCTGTGACCGTAACTTTATTTAGAAATAGAATATTTTCAGATGTGATCAAGTTAAGATGAGATCATACTGGATTAGGGTGGGCTCTAAATCCAATGACTGGTGTCTTTACAAGGAGTGGGAGATTTGGAGACACAGAAACACACAGGGAAGAAGTCCATGTGACAATGCAGGCAGAGATTAGAGTGATGCAGCTGTAAGCCACAGAACACCAAGGATTGCCGGTAGCCACCAGAGGTCAGGAAGAGGCAAGGAAGGATTTCTCCCTAGAGCCTTCAGAGGAGAATGGCCCTGCTGACATCTGAACTTCAAACTTTTAACCTTCAGAACTGTGATAGAATAAATTTCTGTTATTTAAGCCACTCAGTTTGTGGTACTTTGTTATGGCAGCCACAGGAGACTAATGCAAGCACTATGCTCAAGTGTTGTCACCTCCAGATTTGCTTCCCAGATAACATTCAAACCCTGTGTTGGTGCCCTTTCTCTGTAATACCAGATTGTGCTTCTTGCTGCCATAGCTACTGTCTTGCTACCAAAGTAGATATGACACTGTTCTATAATTGTGTACTTCTCTGTCTCTCAATTGTAAAGACTTCGAGCTGCCAGAAACTGTCCTTATTTTTATGTCTCCGATGCCTAGCAGATAGTAGAAAATTCAATAAGTAATTATTACAGTGAGATGAAGATTATTTCCATATTTATTAAATCTATAATGTTCTTATGTGAAGATATTTACATCTCAAGAATGTAAAACATGCAATATAAAACAAATTGAATTCATATTGTTGACTTTCAGCACATATATTAACATATGCTACAGGAAGAAATTGAGGAGCCAGATAATTGAATAACTGAATGTACCAACTTCTATTAATATTTTGCTGCTCCCAGTCCTGGCTAAAATCAGGAAAAAGTTATTTGAATCCAAAAGTATGTATACTTCTTTGAGGGAAAAGAAAGTGGTTGGTTGGTTTTATGAATTTAAAGGGATTCTCCATAGAATCCCTTTCCAGTCAAATAAAGTAATTGTAATTCATGAATTCAGAAATGTGGTACAAATGCAGATGAAGATAAATAGCACATGAGCCATCTGAGGCAGGCAGATTCACGGGGGAAATTAGAAGCTGTCATCAGGAGAGTTAATCGAAAGTCCACTAATCCTAATTTTCAGACAGGATAAATGGAGTTGTGTGCTTCCTATCCAATTCACTCTCACATTAGCTCTGCTTCTCAGGAGAGGATGAGGGTGCTGGTTCCATTTACCCCCTAAGTATAGATCAGCTGCCACAGTGCCATTTTGAGATGTCTGCTATAAATTTTGGGCATGTTTTTATTTTTCTAAATTAATAGCTAAGAGATCCTGTCTTATATTGGGATATTAGTTCTCTGTAGTGTGAATAATCACTACTTGATGTTAGACTGTTCTTCAGATAAGTGGAAGAAATCGTCTGCTGGGCTCAGAAGGTGCTGGGCAGACAGTCTCATCAACACATTAAATGGCATAATTACACATTCTATAATGCACGTCACTATGATACTTGGGTGAGAGCAGTCTATTTTTATCTATTTTTTTTATAATCAAGAGAGCTTCAACTTCTAGGACAAGATTACAGCTCAGTCTCTAAAATAAAATTACAGCATAGGCTCCAAGACTTATTCTTCCATGGTATGTGTATGTGTAAGTGCTATGCTCACTTAACCAAGCTTCGGAAACTTGTTGCTCACATCCCATTCATAAGGGTGTGGTAAACATTGGGCTGCTCTTCCAACTGTTATTCCATTTTTAATGATAAATCTAATCCAGGTCAGGGATTGGTTTAGGAATGGGTGTGTAACCCAGTTCTGACCAATAAGATGTGAGAGAAGTTTGCTGGAGTAAGGGGATGTGGGAGGTGGGATCTTCTAGGAAATGTGTCCCTGCTCCTAACAGCCATAGCAAGATATAGTCCCTCTTCTGCCTCTGGACATTGTCTGGTCTGGATGTAGGATGTGCAGCCACCTTGTCACTCAAGGAAGAAAGCCTCACCAAGATGGCAGTGCAGAGAAATGGAAGAACTCGGGCCCTTGATGACAACTTTAAGACAATGAGTCAAACAATTTTGGAGACTCCTCTACTTGGGGACTTATTATTAAGTAATACATTTCCTTATTATTTAGGCCAGATTTTATGTTGCATCTGAAGGCATTCGAACTGCTACACTCTACTTAAATTCCACTGTAGAAATGGCCGATGAATACTGAAATTGAAAATTTAGTAATAGCTCTGTCACTGCCTGTAGTGGAATGTCTTTTGTTGTCTACACCTTCTTAGATATGCTCTCCTTTCCTTATTCAATGTAGTTTCAGGGGATGAGCCCACCTCTGTCTCCCCTGGGGTCTGTGACAGGTTCCAAGACGGGCTCATGCCTCAAAGTAGGCCAGTAGCAGCATCACCAGGAATCTTACCCTCTTGGGAAAAGGCGATCTCTTTCTGCTAGAGTTGCTAAGCTGGTATGTTGTCATCTTAGGCTGCCAATGGCCATTTTTGCCATCACATGAAAAGAGCCTGAATGAGAAAGGAGCCGCCTAAGAGGAAAATAACAGAGAAAGTTCAGGAAAGAGAAGGGTACACATGCCATGATGTTGATCCCAACTCTGCCAGAAGCCCAGCTCCACACTTGGATATCTCAGTGACATAAGCCCGGAAGATCCCTTTGGCTTAAATCAGTTTGAGCTGGTTTCTTTACTTGCAATCACAAGAATCCTATTTAATACAGAATTACATCAATAGTTACCATTTTCTGAACACCAGTTATATTTCAGGCACATTATAATATATAATCTCCAGGCTCACAATGACTCTGGAATGTAAATATATATTCACCTTACAGATGAAAAAGCTGGATCTCAGAGGGTTTGAGATTTGGCTTTTTCAGCCCAGGCCACACACGAGTGACAAGCAGAATGGAGACACAAACCCAGGTCCGTCAGGCTCCGCAGACAGAGCTCTTTACATCACCTCTCATCATTGGCGTTAGAAACACTCATCTTGCCTTTTAGAGAGCACATTTCTCATTTTGAAATTTGTTTATTTTGCAAGTGATAATTTATCTTTTTAGTGAAAGAAAGTGATGGATTCAAATTTCTGTTACTACTTCTTCCCTCATTTCCCTGTATTTTTTTGTACACAGATGGAACCGCTTTATAGAACAATTGCAACTTCCCATCTCCTTTATTCTTGCTGTTTTTCTCTGCCATTTCCTTCTCTTTTTACCAGGTCAAATTCTGTGTCCTCAATGATCCAGCTAAATGTCACTGTCTTCACACAGCCTTCTCTAATATCTCAAGGTAAAAACCACCACTCCTTAGAACTCTTCACTGTATTTGTGCCTTTCTAATGGCAATCTGTTTTTACCTCTTAATAAAGTTATTTGGGAGCCTTTTAGCCCTTGATACAATGTAAGCTCCTAAATAATATGTATCTGACCCAGACTTGCATCCTCATGTTATCTAGCACAGTAGGGCTCTACAAATGCTGAATGAGTGAATGAATAGCTGAAAGGCATTTGCAGATACATCTTCACAGTTCTAGGATCATATGGGCAGTAGGTAAGTAAGTATATCAGAGGGCCTTTGAACCCCATTTAGCAAGTAATTTGAACAAGGTAAGTATCCAATAATAAAATAATTTGAATTTAGCATGACACTTAGACCCTTAAAAAGTGAAAACAGGCCTCCTTACCCATTCACACAATTTCCCTGACTCTGGGTGAACAGGAGCAGCTGGTGACCTAACACTGTCATCTCCACCCTTACCAGATGCAAAGTCCAACATAAGTAAAGTGACATTTATCCTGATATCCAAACCTTTTTCATGAACACCTAACCAACTCTATTTCAGTTTTATTTTTCCAGTTTTCTGAGTTCGGAAAGTACTTATCTCAATAGCATGAAAATCTCCCTTAATTTTTATTAAATTTTTAGTATTTTCTAGCTTTTTATTAATACTTTCTAATGACAATAAAGGCAACTTCAAGGAAGAAACTGTATTATTTTGTATTTATTACAATATTTAGAAATATTAAGCATATAACAGGAATGCAATTGATTTTTAAAAGGTCTCATCTTAGACCAATTTATCATTATTTTTTTGTGTATGAAACCAGTAAAAATGCTGATATTAACAAAAAAGTGAAAACAGCTTTCTTATGAGCAATACTCAATATCTTATTTTCCATTACTGGCATACATCAGTTGAGTCGCATTTATGTTTTTCTTATGTACTTTCATCAAACAGCTATTATAGTAAAACATGGCTTTGAGTTGTTATTTCACATCTTTTGTGAATCTATTCCCTCAATGACTTTATGTCAGGTCATTCCCTCTTCACAAGAAACCTAAATCCTCTATCTAAGTGTATGCTTCCTACTAACATTAGGTGTTCTAAGTAAAAGTCAGGTCCATTCTTGATTGATTCTGGTCCATGCTGAAACTGATTCTGTAAAAATGATGACATACTCTTACTTTTCCAACATCTTTCCTCTATGATTACACAAGTTGAGCTCATATTAATGTATCTGTCCATTTTTAATAGACTCTCATTGATTAGCTCATTCATATGCATTTTCACTTCTAAACCATCTTTACAAATTTATGTAAATAAATGGCCCTACCAGCTAGATTCCAAAAGTGGGGAAGGGGGAGTTTCTAAAATTAACCTTTGGAAGACAATTCCATATCAAATAGAATATATGTCCTGTGAAAAAGTAAATTTAAAATATCATAAAATACTGTATTTAAATATTTTATTATCAAAATTACATTATGATTATTGTTTTGAGAGATTTTAAAAAATTACTTGCAAAGGATCAGATAAGCATCAGTAATCTCATATAAATTATAGCTACATTTTTAGGTAATGACGTTTTAATCACTTTTCCTAAAATGTTTATATTAACATATATATGCGCTAGTTTCTGGGAGGTTACCTTACAAAACTATGTAAAAAGGACAGAATAATTGTCATGGAAAGATATACTAATCAGGAAAAAAAATACCCAAAGCCAATGTTATAACTAGTTTTATGCAGTTTATATACATGAAAATTCACTTTTTCCTGCCACATGGATTAACACCACAAGTGATACAGGATTTCAAAGTCTCCCACCTTCCTATCCTCAAAAGCAAAATCATGAAAGCAAACTTGTAATTACCAGTAATAAGTAAGCTTGCAATAAGTTGCTTTGCCCAAGCCATTTCATACCTTTTTAGTTTGGAACAGCAGGGAATTCCTAACCAGGTATTGATAATCAAATTCCTCCTCTTTATTTATGTATGAACCTATTCCTAAAACATGTTTCTTTTTTGTTTTGTTTTGTTTTGTTTTTAGATAAAACCTGCTTTTTAAGGAACTCTCAAGATTACTGGCTACTTAATTTAAATATACTTTACTCTCCTCTGCTCCTTCCCCCTTCTTCTTTCATTTTTAAAAGAGATTTTGAATTCTACAGTGTTGCATTGACATGGAAAGAAAACCTAAATCCCATATATATTTTTTCCTCTTTTCCTCTTTCTCTTTTTTACGTCTGAACCCCAGGATTCATTTTCTTTTAACAACTCGCAGCATCACACTCACTTTAAATTTTGGGAAACTAAGGATATGTAAGAATTTTCAGGATGGTGATGTTCAAATATTAGGGGACTGGGAATATTTGAAGCATTCTGAAGTGTTTAAGCAATTTCTTTTTCATTTTTTACTTAACAGAAAACATCTTAAAGTAAATCTTTGCACTGGCTTCTCAGAATAGCTTAACTTTAGATTCCTTAAGAGAAAACACGCTCTAGTTCCTAGAAAGGAGAAATAGTATCTTAATTCATGACAGTGGGAAGCCAGAAGCCCAAGCTCTAGCTTCTCTTCCCCATGCTTACCCAGCCTTATAGATGCAGGCTAGTCACTGCCCAGCTGCAGGTCTCAGAAGTTTTTCACAAGCCCTGAAATTGACAATCCCATGATTTCCAGTCTAATTTATGATTTCCACAAGTCACTGGAACAGGAAATTCTGAAGCCCCCTTCAGGTGTCTGCAGTGACAGCTAGTTAAGTTTTTGCTTCAAGGAGCTTATAATCTTGTTGGGCACCACCATTTTCTGAAGAAAAGTAAAGCTGCCTCACCTGTTTGTCTTATTGGCTATAAAATATTCAGCTCTCATTGCCTCTTCACTGTTGAACATCTCTGAACAACTCCAGAGGCAGAGTGATTGCATTTTTTATCAACATTATTTCAGAGAATTTAATAAATAGGTAAAATTCAATATTAAAAAAAATTAAAATAAAATCACATTCCAACCAACAGGATTATGTGCACATCAACAAGTTGTGCAACCATTACAGTGTGTTATAAGTTGAATATGATGTTACTAAATATTATGATCTAATTGCCCTCAGATAAATGGTTCATAGATTGTTCTTTCCTTTATATTAATAGCTATAGTGGATGCTTCTAGTGTCTGTCAATTTATTGATAGAGCTAAGGCTCTATGAGTCTGTGAGCTAAGACTCTATGAGTAAGTAAGAGTCCCAAGTTACTGACTGCAACTCACCTGTCTGACCCACCATGTGGATCCACATACACAGAGACACATGTCTACACCAACACAGCCAAATGCACCAAATGTGTGCGACACTGTTGGAAAATGCTTTGCAGGTTGGAACAATCTCACTACCTATAATACACTGGGGAATCACTACTTATTAGAGAAAAGGAGAAATGTACGTCAATGTTCTAAGGCAGCCACATTTAAAAAATAATGCTTGAAATGCCTAAAGACAAAATGTCTCTCAACATTTGTAGATCATATTCAAGGACAAAACATTCTGATAAAACTTGATCTCATGTGATCCGCTCTTCAAAAATTTTCACTCCTCAGACTGTTAAAGGAGAATTTTCCCTATGCAAGTGTCTCTTGCTCATTTATTTTATATATAACAATTATAATTATCATTGCATTATATTGAAAAAATTTAAAAATCATCACGGTCATTTATACATTTCTGCCTCATATGTAATATATTAAATAAAGCTTATATTTATTTATGAAGTACAGTTTTTCTTTGGAAAAGACACATAGGCAATTAATTATGATTTGATATTAATATGATGTTTTAGTAGACTATGCAAATATCCCCAGATAACTATCTCATTGTGTTTATATATAATCAAGACAAAAAATACTACTAAGACTTCCTAGACCTTAATCTTTATAATTAAGAGCTTGCTATTACTTTATTGTCAATGTATTACCATGTTTCCCCGAAAATAAGACCTACCCATAAAATAAGCCCTAGCAGGATTTCTAAGCATTTGCGCAATATAAGCCCTACCCTGAAAATAAGACCTAGTGATGGGCGTGGGTACGCAGTGTATCTGCATAACACATGCATTTCATCGCAGAGCGGTAAAGAAGATGAGCAGCCTTTCTCATCTGCCCCATGAGAGCTCTATTGCTCGACATGAGAGATTGGGGCCAATGGTTCTAAAGGAAATAGAGTCGCAAGAAATTCAGGATGGAATTCGGGGTTTGGAGAGTTATGATGATGTTCCAGAAGAAGACTTACCTATATTTGAATAATGTAGATTGTTGTACCATACTTAAAAAAAATAATACATCCTCTGAAAATAAGACCTAGGGTGTCTTCTTGAGGAAAAATAAATATAAGACCCTGTCTTATTTTCGGGGAAACACTACCAAAGCACTCCTATGCTTTTCCTTATTATGAGACTCATTAAGCTGTGTTATAGTTGGATGGTTTTGTTTATGTCTTCCCACTATACTGGAAACATTTCATAGCCAAAGACCTTATAGTATGTATTCATTATTTTAATTTCTGTGCATTGTCTGATACAGATACATGACAGATACATAGAGATAGATAGGTAGAGAGATTTAGATAGATAAGGTAGATACCGATTCTGCCTCATAGTTTTACACCCCCAAAGTGAAATGTATGAAAATCAACTTTAATAACTTTGATTATCCCAGTTAAATAATAATGTCTTAAAATAGAAAAAGCAAACACCAGAAGGTACCTAGGGAAAAGTGTAACAAAATTCTTAAAATACTAAACTCAATTCCGCAAACATTGATTCAAATCCACATAATTTGTTTACAATGAGTGTTTACAGAGTAAGTAAACTGAGTGAAAGTGGACCAGGATGTCATTAGTAATTGTGCCTGGACAACAGGCATAAACCAGGGCTGTCTCAGGCAAAGCAGGATTTCAGGTCACTTCACCTTCAGCAAATACAGATAGTAAAAATTGCTCAATCGATAAAACCATTAAGAAGTGCTAAGAAGAAGCCCAAATAAAAATCAATCTTATAAAGTAAAAATTAGTCTTACTGAGATAAAAATAAGTTATGGGAGGTCAAATGAGGACCTAAGGTCTATTTACTTAAGTGCGCTATGGCTCTTTTTCCTCATCAACAAATAAAAAATGGCGGTGCTCTCTCAGATCGCACTTTCAATGAAGCAAATATGTGTGTGTTTGGGACAATGCTAGGCACATAATAGTCACTCAAAAAATGGTAGCTTTAAATTTATTACGTAAGAATCACTGATACCAAATGAAATCAGTCCTCTATATTGCGAGTTTCCTGAGAGTAAGGGCTTTTTGTCTGTTTTGTTCACTTCTGTATCCTTAGTGCCTAGAACAATGTTGGCACATAGGGCAATTCAATAAATGTTCGTTGGATGAATTAATAGGCATACCACTAAAAACCCCAAATAAATAAGATAACCATGTAATTAGTCATGGAATGTGCTATTATACACATTTTAATGTTTGCCAGGCCTACATAGGAGAAGTGGCAACACTTGGCTGTGGTAATACACCCTCTGCAGATGGGGGTTGGGTGGCCAGGCTTCCAACCTAGAACACAGTGTAGGACATGACGCCAGACTCCCCTCACTGCCTGAAGCATGTCCCCCGAGAGTCCCTTTGTGTCTTCTCCTTCTCATAAATCTCAGGCAGGAATATTCCAGCTCAATAGAGAATCTTATCATAATGAATCTCAAAAGGCCATAGTTTCCATCCCATTTCTCCCAAGGAGTTGACATTTTTCCAAATTATTTTACCTCTACTCACCTGTCAGCTCATAAACCAGGAAGTACCAAAGGGGGCCGACTTTAAAAACCACACAAAGCTCCTGATATATCCTTGAGCCAGAGAAATGACTTGACTTTCATTGACAGCAATAAGAAGGGCAATCTCCTGACTTTTTCTTAAATGAAGACATAACTGTGCACCAGAAGAGAAAAACAGCAACTAACATTAAAATGGTAGCTTCTTGAAGTTCCAATTTACTGATGATTCTACTGGCTCAAATGATGCCATCTGTAGGAATGCTCTTCCACTTAGCATAACCAAGTGCCAGAAAATGTCCCAGATTGCAGGTGCCTCTAGGTTAAGTGTTACTCTCCAATAAGCTTGATGGACAACTCTCAAGTAGCCTGGGGAATGGAGAGTCTAATTGTGAAATTGCTGTCTAAAGTCAGAGCAAAGGATGGAACTTCTGAGGAACTGGGTATCACAGCCTCTGCTCATATCTGCCTTCAGTATATTTAATACAGAGATTTTGCAAACATTGAGCTTTCCCCCCTACCACACTTCAAGGTCCTAGGGCCTCTGATTTTCTTCTCTTCAATGGAGGACCAGGGCAGCTCTTTGTTCCCTGCCAGGAGTGGTGCCTTCTTTTGGATCTCCCCATGCTACTCAGCCAGCTACAGTTCCTGAGCAGCCCTGTGGAAGCTGACCTATTTTAACCCTCTCATGTCCTGATGTCACATTCTTCACTCTTAGAAGATGCTGAGGGATCAAAACAGAATATGCTTATTTCTATAAACACTGAATCCCAGAATGGACTCCTCTACCTGACAAGTGAATAGCTTCCCAGGAGACTTTTTAATAAATAAAATAGTGGAGGGAGAGGCAGGGGGGATGACAAGGAAGCAGGAGGCCTATAGAATGTGGCATGACGTAATGCCTTCTAAATCCACTGGTGACCAGGCATTATAGCAGCCTGCTTAGTCTATTTTAATTCTGATCAATTCTTCATTATTAAATTGAGTATCCAGTTGATAGAAGAGCTGAGATCTTTAAATTATCCAAATTCTTTCCACCTGTGAAGCTTTGGTAGTCCGGCAAAAGGAATAATAAAACAATGGCAAAATTGAGAAGTTTAAATTATTTAGACATTTTAATTATTCCCATGTCTACTCTCAAATAGCTGTGTCTGCTGTATATTAAATGATTATGCAAATGTAAAGTACAAAACTAACCAGTTACTTTTTTTTGTACACAGTTTGAATCCCACAGATTAATAGTCCAATTTCTCAAATAAATGAAAAATCAACACAAATAAGCTAAGTATCTGGCACACAGTAACCACTGAAATGGTTTTTGAAGGAGTTAGAATTTTATGAAAAAGTTATGTGTAGTTTCATACATACCTTCTCTGGGGAGAGAGTTTAACTTCATTTTCCATGAACTGTTATCCCCCAAAAGGCTAGGAACAACCGGGCTAGATTATGGCATTATTTTTAATCTGCATTAAATATTACACATGTATTAGAGCAATAGTCCTTTCATTATACAATCTCATATTTCCCCTAAGTAAACAACATGGTCTTTGCCATACTTAGAAGTAACCATTTAAAGCAATGAAAACAAAGAGATATGTAAATATTAATTTAGTACGTTAATTATCTATTTTACTTGAAAAAATAATTCTCATCCATTTTTCTTAAAAATAAATAGTTTCCTTAATGGTGTTTCCTTCTAAGGATATTCACTTTATAAAAAGTATAAATTTTTAGAAATATGAGCTGAAATAGATTTTTAACTTTTTAAAAAGTTAAAGTTTTAACTTTTTAAAAAGTTTTCATCAATCATACTATTAGTGAGTAGTAAGACTATTGCCAGAAATTTCAGATCTTCTTATATATAAACTACTTATTTATTTGAAAAAACAAGCTATTAAGGTAACAGATGAGTATGGAGAAGAATTACGAAATCTATAGAATTGTTTTAAGAAAATATAATGGCAAGCAGGATAAAGAGAAAAAACATGATAGAAACCTAAAAATGAGGGAATATTTGACATCTAAACAGCTCAAGGCCATATAAATTACTTCCACCTGAAATTATTAATCTAAATTCTAGGCCCTCAAGCAAAATGTCATAAAGTAAGAGAAGATATGAAGTGCCTCTCTGGACTTAATTTGATCCACACAGAAGGACTTGGTGACAACGTGGGAGTGACAGAAGCAGGGAAAGTGGCTATGTCATCTTGGAGTTCACAAAAGTAAGAGAATGCAGTGCTGGACATTTTGGGACATACATTCCAGACTGACTTCAAAAAGTTCCATGAAGACTAAGTATATGCCAACAGCCAGAGGCACAAAGAAAAAATGACTCATGAAGATCAAAGTTCCTGAACTATGAAATTCTGCCTATGCATTCAATCAATTCAAGTAAGAGATGGGGCAAGGAGAGGAAGGGATGGACATCTGGGGAAGTCATCATGGCTGTGCAGGGAGCTCTCTGATAAGCTTAGGCTTTTGAAGGACTTGAGTCAAATACAGGGGAGAGCAGGAGAAGCAAAGGCGAGGACAAACAGTAGCATTCACTGTTAGGAATAAGGTCAGGGAAGTCAAAAACCCAAGTGAGCAGAGACTTGAGGGCAATGAAAAGTGTTGAGGATAATACATGTTGTTTAAAACTGTCTGAATTAAGAAATAGAAGAAAACAGCTCTTGGTCTGAAAATAACACTTGATACATGTCAAGTAGTGTAAACCACGAGGCATATATTGTTATTTCCTCTATCTTATAGAGAAATTAAGGTGCAAAGAGGTAATGTAGCTTCTGTGATCTCACCTATAAATGGGGGAGCATAGATTTCAAACCAGTTAAGAACATGTGTTCCCTACTCATGTCTCCTTCCATGTGGAGGAACATCCTTTAATCCTGGCCTTCTCCATCTGTCTCACCCTTCCACTGTGGTGGTGGAGGAGCAAATACTTGATTGATAAGATTTGCTGGGGCAAAGGGAAAACTTCCCCTTTGCCCTCTGAAGGTTCCCTAAAGTCACCTCACAAAAGACAGATTAATTGGAGAAAAGGTATACAAAATTTATTAACGTATATACGGGAAGCACCACAGACTGATTATCCAACCCCCTAATGAGGTGCAGATGCTTATATACCATCTTGAGGTTACAGAAAAAATGGAGGCTCAGAGCATGGCCCCAAATAGGTTGTGGTGGTAAGTCAGGTATAGTGGCAAGACAGTTTATGGGAGGGAGACAAGAGGAGGCTTGGCTAGCAAGATGGTCTTGTTACCAGATGACACCTCACAGGTAGCAGCCCTCAGAGAAAATAAAAGGTGAATGTTTCTTTCAGATCTTTAAGGTGTCAGATTCTGAGGTAATCTCTTCTAGACCTGGACAAGAGAAGGCCTGCCTGATTTTTTGCAGACTTTTTACAGAAGCAAATTTCTCTCACAAAAGACAGCTTTTCAGGGCTACTTCTGTTGGCTGGCTCTCTGACAGCCTTCTCAAAATATGTCAAAGAAATATATTTTTGGGTAAAATATTTTGCTTTCCTTCAGTTTGGAAGGAGAATTTGTGCTAACTAGCCTAACTAGCCCCTTCCCCCTTCTCTCTTGAGAGAGAGCCGCCTTTGTAAGCACATGTCCTTACATGCTCTCATCCTTGAGGTAACTTAGAGAGGTAAAGGCCTTGCACCCCTGGAGAAGATATGCAGTGGTGCAGAGCTGTCTGCGACTATCTGGGAAGGTCTGGCAAATCCTGGGGTGCAGCTCCAGCTCCCTAGCTTCCAAATGCATCAAATTCTCCAATATTAGCTCTATCAGTCATGCAGGTGATATGTTTGTTTCCCATTGACCTCACCTTTTTGGGTTCTACTTTTTATCTAGTCTGCATACAGATTTCTCAAAGACCTAAAAAAAAGCCCTGTTTTATATGACCCCAAGCCTGAGCTCCTGTTAGGAAATACCACTTTGATGACAGAGAGAACCTGCTGGGTTATTTTGTGACTACCTTTTCCAGAAAATTGAATATTGTTTTCTAAATTAGAAATGGCATAACATGATTAAAAGAAAATTGGAAATAAAGCCAAGAGAGGAAAATAATAAAAGACTCTATAAATCCTTTGAATAAAGTCAAGTCTTCAGAACCAGAAAATTATATTACAGTTTGATTAAACAGCTTAGTTAACCACCTAGGAGCCACCATCTGTCATAGTTGAGAAATCATGGAGTTTGGAAAAACTTCTTCAGAATACTAGAGATGGGAAAATGTCCCCAGTCTTCAAAAAGCTAAAAAAATGGTTATCTAAGATATTACAATCATTAGGCTTGACATTAATCCCCAGGAATTTTATAGAATAAGTTTGTGAGAAAATAATACAATAAAAACCTATGGTTAAGATGAGTTCACTATAAAAGAAGTTGCTCCAAACTCATTCTATTAACATTGTATATGTTTTCTTATCTGTTTATCAAGAAATGCTCAAAACGATAGCATATCTTTACTTCAGCAAAACCATGGATTAAGACTTTCATGATAATGCTTGACATGATGGTGGAAAAGGAGAGGTGTGGTTACACTGTTAAGTAGCTTAGCAGCTGCAAGGTCAATCATAGTAAATGTGCACATCATCTGTATGGGAAATGGGGCATTGGCCACCGTATAAAAAGTAGACACAATCTGTAAGTAGTATTAAAAGAAGACAAAGTCCCAAATCATGCAAAAAAACATTCCCAGTGTACCTTTCAATAGTCAAACCATATTTTGAGTTGAGATTATTTTGTGTGAGATTATTGTCTGCACTTATGAAGAGAGATATTGACAAAGAGGAGCATGTTCAGAAAGCATGAACAAATGGTGAAGACCCTGGATGTCATGTCACTTCAAAAACGGTTGAAGGAGCTTGGAATTTTAATCTGGGGAAGGGAAGACAGTGATAAACACGTAGACTGGCTTTCGAGTGATTCATCTATTTTGGGCCTCAGATTTTTCTTGTATAAGATGAAAGAGTTTTCATCTTATACAAGTTTTCATCTTTGAGTTAATGAGGTCTTTATGATTCCCATCTCTCAGATTATATGCTTCTTCTATCCACACATTTGAAAAGTTATAGTAAAGCATTAAAGAATATGATCTGCCTTATTATAGAAAACAGAATTAGAGTCAATGGGTAACTGTTACAAAGAGGTAAATTTGTAATTAAACATGAAAGAATGTTCTAACAAAGGATGTTGATAGCCAATAAGCAGGATGACAATGAAAATATTATTCAAGCAATCGCTGGATGATGATGATGACGATGACAATGGTAATGGTGATTTTAATTATATTTTTATTTATTGATTATTACCCTTACAATATATTAAATGTCTACTCTAAGCCAGCTCTGATTGTGCTACCTATGTATGTTACCATATGCATGGATGAGCTTCAGTTAGAATTGCCATGATAGGGAATTCTTTAGCATCTGGAAGGATGGTTTTGATCAGTGATTCTCAAACTTTAGCTTGGAGGACTTGTTAAAAGACAGAGTGCTCTGCCTGGGATAAAACATGATCTTCTGTAAAAAATAAAATAAAATAAAAAAGAAATTAAAAAAAATAGAATAAAAAAGATTTTTTAAAAAATGAGAGAGACAGAGTGCTAGGTCTAACTCCCAGAGACTCTGATTTAGTAGATCTGGAGAAGATCCTGAGAATTTGCATTTTTAGCAAGTTCTCAGGTGATACTGATGCTGCTGATCCAGGGACCACACTTTGAGAACCACTGGTCTAGATTATTTCCAATTTACATTCTAATGCTAAGAGTCCACATTTCAATAATTACCCAAACTTTTTGTTCATGAGAAACAGAGATCCCCATTGCCCTGAAGCAAGACTTTTAAAAAGGAAAATATTTAAAGAAAACAAATCAATCACTGAGAAATATCAATTCGTTTAACCACCTGAGCCACACTGTGCCCCAATTTTCTTTCACTTCTTTCTTAAAATGCTGGTTTTCCACTCTTTTTTTAAAGCATAGAGTTAAAATGCCTGTGTTTCTAAATAGCTGGAGGAAAAAGCAAATTTCCCTTTCTTTGCCTCAGTTCCTATCATTATACAATTTTGGACACTTATTATTATCTCCCAGGATCTGAGGATTAATGAAATAATATTGGGAAAAAAATACCTAAGGTGTTTAAAACTCTGGGAAGATAAACTTTTTGGCTGAAGGTGAACATGGGAGTTTGAAGATGAAAAGATGGAGTGTGTGTGTGTGTGTGTGCGTGCATGAACACATACACTCCACAGAAGTGTAAAGTTTCATCCCTAGTTGCTTCAGGTGACTTTTTCCTACTATTTTTAACACTTCCATTATTTGGACTTGCAGCACCCCAGGGGTCTTTAGCTATTTCAAGAAGTGTCATGAAATTCTGAAAAGTTCCTCAGAATAACATTTTAAGTCACTTCAATTGAAAAAATATGTATTTGCTGTACAGAAACTTTTCAGAGTGCTGAAAGAGGCAAAGAGTAATGTTTAGAATTGAAATAAACAAAATAACTAGAAATTGCTGATAGAGTATTTAAACTTCCATTCTGCACTAGCTCCCAAATGAATTGCAAAGTGATTAGTTTTCCATACCCACAAAGTCATGGCATCTAAATCAAACATAAAGTGTCCCACATATTTTGAAATGAAAAAAAAACCCCACGTTTTGGGGCAATTCTCAATTATCTCATTAATGGATTATCTGAAATGCTGAAAGCCCTAATGATTGTTTCTCTTTGAGACTGTGTTTTTGTACTTAGAGATAAAGAGCTATTCCCCCCTCCCCTGGCCCCATGTCCTAAGAATTTCATTCAATTAATGTTAAAGGATGCCACTTAATGCCACTAAGAGGAGCTGGAAGGTGGTTTATGGCCCTTGTGCAAAATAAAGCTTTCTTCTCAAATCAATGCAAAATCTCTTTTCTCTTACAACTATTCTTAGAGCTGTGGAGAGGAGAGAGTGTCTGGATTTGAAAGGGTTTCTGGACTTCTGGACGTCTAGGTAAAAAGAAAGAGCTGAGATAGTAACGTTATAATTACATCAATGAGGAGCTAACAAAAAATTATTTGATCTTTAAAAATAATAAGCCTCTGCTAATTGTCTGTATGAGAAAGAAGTGAGGGCCCACATTTTTTTAAACACCAAGCATACTTTTTGTTTTCTATCAATGAGCAGCATGTGGCACATGGAAGATGTCAGATATCAGAGGATGGGGCATACACGTGAACTACAGTGTTAAGAAAGGTCTGAATTCAGAAGTGAGCACTACCATCCCTCTGCTCCTCTGTTCCACCACCTGGAACGGGCTCCCCAGGCTGGCTCCATTTCAGCTGCCCAGTCTCTCCCTACTGCAGGGTTTCCCCACCCTTTAAACCAATGCCAACTTTCCATAAATATAAACATTTTGTTCACACTTCCCCCAGAAATTCTCACACATCTCTCAGGATTAGGGGAGTAGAAACTCTAGTTAGGAATCTCTGTATTTTCTTTGTAACCCAGCAGCAAAAAGAATGTGGTTGTGTTTTGTTTTCTGAAGTTGCCATTATAAAAATAATAGTTTTGGCCAGGCATGGTGGCTCACGCCTGTAATCCTAGCACTCTGGGAGGCCAAGGCAGGAGGATCGTTCGAGGTCAGGAGTTCGAGACCAACCTGAGCAAGAGCGAGACGCCGTCAATACTAAAAAAATAGAAAAAATAGAAAGAAATTAATTGGCCAACTAAAAAAAATAATAATAGTTTTGTCATATTTTTATAAAACAAAACTAAATTATAAAATTAAATAGGTCTTCTCAGATTTTTCCCTGTCTCCACCCACCCCACCCCCTACTTCCCAGAGATTCTGTTATTTCTTTTAGAGTCCATTCCCTCTATTTGAGAACTATCTCTCTAATTTTTACATCATGACTAGGACCAGCTATATAATTTGTGGATCCCAATGCAAAATGAATATGCAGGCCCCCTGGTTCAAAATGTGTTAAGAATTTCAAGATGGCTACAGAGGAGCATTAAACCAAGGATGGGGTCTTTCTAAGCCTGGAGTCCTAGGTGGCTGCACAGATCACATGCCACAAAGCTGGCAGTGAGCATGACTTTTTAGCTTCTGCTATTCCTGTGACTGACTCTTTCTGTGTTTCCTAATTCTAATTCCTAAGAGCAAGAATCTGACTGGCTAAGAATAAGAAGCATCACTGATTGCTAGCAGGTATGTTCATTGGGAATGTCCCTTGGTCAGTCAACTGTGCCAGAACTAAGCAGTTGCATGTGACCAGGGTGGGGGGTTGGGATGGGAGTAGAAAATGGGTCTACGACTACAGGACATGGCCACCAGCACAGCAGGGACCATGGACAGGGCAGCGTTCCTTAGGAGTGGACGTGGGTAGGCAGGCAGTCATTGACATTGTGAATATAAATATAACAAGATGCATTTCCAATTTGAGCCTGATGTCTATGTATGTAAAATGGAACAATAATATTTCAGAGGATAGTTTAGGAGGAACAAATGAGGTGGTGGTCTAAACAAGCGGGTTGTAAAGCCCTAACAACAATTGTTCTTGCCACTGCAACTAAGCGAGTGCAAACACAGTGGAATCCAATTTAATGTCTCAAATAGCCCAGCGCTCAAAAACGCACATGTGTAACACACAGGCAGTGAGGATGCTGTTGGGTGGCGCACACTCAGGATGACAATTCTTGCAAACGAAACAGGGCAGTCGCCTTGTGCTGAGGACAGACAGACACAGGGGATTGTGCCTTTGTTCAGATACACAAAGAAAATTGGTACTAGAACTGGATGAGAGACAAGGCACGATCTGTTTCATAGGCTGCGGTTTGTGATAGTCTTAATCTGTTGATAAAAGTACATGTTTCCTTTAGAAAAAAAGAATTTTCTAATGATCTCCCAAGAAATGTTTCAGCTGCTCTTGATTCTGTCAGTAAATCGGAGAGGTTGTCCTGCTCCGGGCTATTATCATTCTGATCCACCACTTCCTCTTCTGGGCTTAAAAAACTCATTCTCATTTTATTTTTTTCCTAAGGAATTTTTCCTAATCAGTGATCTCCTTCCAATTTAACTACTAGAGTAGTCATGGGTTTTTAACCCCTGGCACTGCCTTTACTCATCCTCCACCCTCCTCTTCCCTTCGTCCCGTTTACATTAAATTTTATAATTCGTATAAGAATTTAAGTTGGCCATATTAAGGATTTTGAAACATTAAGGATTTTGAATTCCAATAATGGTATCAGTAGCTTTTAATGTTTAGGAAATTTTCCTTGTGTGTATACGAATCTATGTGTATGTGAGACTGCGTGTGTATTTAAGGTCTACTTAGTTTTACAACAGTATAAGAAAAAGTAAAATTTGCAAATAGCAACAATATGTCAAATAGAAACTTCCAAAACATACCTATGTGATAAATGATACAAACCAAATCAATCATTAAAAAGAAACTTCAATTCCTAAAAAGAATGAGGAAAGTAAAAGTCTAAAAAGCAGTGGTTTGAAGAAAAATAAGAAGTCTGGCATGGAGCACTTTGAGGAGGCAAGGGTCACTGGTTACCATGGGGTCGCCTGCTTTCCTTGCTCTAGCAGGCACAGGTAGGGTGGGCATCCTCGGCAGAATCCTGTCATGCACAGCGTGCTGCACTTGGCCTTCCTGATGACTTACATTTGCCAGAAAGACTACACTTCAGACACATATCATATAGGCAATTATAACAGGTTTCCAAAGATTGGTAGCAGTCCCCAAGTGAGAAGGTTTTCCTAACTAGCCTCCAAATACTTGTTTGAAGAACGTTTGTTTGTGTGTGTGTATGTGTGCCACTTACGTGTTCATATACTTAGCCAGCATGATATAGAAAACTGGTTTCTTAACACTTGATTCTAAGCAAAAGCAATTTCAAAACACCTCGGTGTTATAATGTCAAGCTACTGCACAGACACAAAATCACGTACTTAGAGAAAATGGAATTATAAACATCCTTACGATATTACTCTTCCCCTTTCATCCTTCAAAAACAATTAGGGTTTTTAATTTTCCATTTTGGTACAAGGAAATTCCCTCTAGGACAAGCAAAGGGTAAATAAGAAAATTAAGATTTCCAGAAATGTGGTAAGGAGTGCATCAAAATGCCTTCGATAACTCTCAGTGTAGGTGCAGAAAAATTTTTGGATCACAGATGTTCCAGTCCTCTAAGGGGTTCATCAGTAGAGGACATCATCATAGGTTTTAAAAACTATTAATTTCAGGAAGAAAAAAACCATCTAAATGTATTTGCTATTAAGAAAATGGATATCTAATCTTACTCTCTCACCATGTAAGTGAAAGCTCACAGAGCCATATCTTAACTATTAGTTTTTTAAGAGAGAGCAAAAACAATTTACTGTGTGCCCAAATTGGAACCAGTGGAATTTTGAGCACTTTCAAGAAGCTCCCATGTGAATTTGGCATAGATCTGGTAGAATCCTGATTTTTGATGAACAGAAATTTAGTTTGGACTATGGCTAATGTGACCAGATGTTTCATTTTCGTGGGGCAGTCTTGGTTTGTACTTGGTATCTTGGCATCTCATTGGATTTAGCATTAGTCCAGACTGCTTTTTTTAAAAAAAATTTTAATGATGCATTATTAATATTAATAGTTGCATTAAAATAAACTAGGATGAATTTAATATGCCTCCATTTTGTATTTTCAGCTTCTGACATGTTCTCATCTAATAACATGTAAAATACACGTGTAGTGTCAGAGTTCACGCTTAATGCATGAATAAATCTGAAGGATGACCCACAATAACTCACCTCTCTTTGGATGATCTTTTGTAGATGAAATGTAATTAACACCTTCTGTATCAGCTATTTATTGCTGTGTACTAAACCACCCCAAATTTAGTGGCTTAAATACCAATGATTGATTATTTCTCACCGTTCTGTGGATTGACTGGGTGTCTCTTATGCTGATCTCAGTTGGGTTTACACATGTGGCTGCATTTAGTTGGTGACTGGACTAGGCTCCTGGGATGGCCCCATTCATTTGTCTGGGGCCCTGGTGCTATTTTTTAGCTGGCATGTCTTGATACTACTAACGTGTCCTCTTATCTGGACTTCTTCACAGCACGATGATCTCAGGATTCCAAAGTGGAAGTTGCAAGACTTCTCATTAAGGCTTAGGCTCTAGAACTCAAACAACATTATTTCCACCACATTTTATTGGTCAAAGCATGACCAAGCCATTTTAAAGAGAGTAAAAAAAAAATAGATTCTATCTCTTGATGGAGGAGTGACAACATTCCATTTTAGGAGGACATTTACACAAAAAGCAGGTTTCATTTGAGGCTATTATTATAAAGATCTATTACACTTTCCTGTAAGAAATAGCATGAGCAGTTCTTGCTGATAAAATATATATGTTTGGATGCAACTGGCTGGGGAGACCCACCTCCTTCTGTTCTCTAGTGGTGGAAGAAGAAGTATTTGATACTGCTAGCCCTATTGGCCACTCTTGATGTACCAGCTGGTTGTACCTTGGCCTGTATTGAGGCTTGTGAGATGCACAAAGCTCCCAGGCCTATATCCTGCAGGGTTGGGTGGGAAACATGGGCAATAATAAATTTATTATTTATTGGTGGGCAGGAAATATGTATGGAAAATAGAAATTGAACAGTTCTACAAATAATTATTTAATTTTCTGATAATGCTTTTCTCTTTTGCAAGAAATCATTTACAAACAGTGACCTTTTAAAAAGTTCATGGCTATGATGAATATGTAACTTGCCCAAGATACTTGTTAACATTAACTACCCACCACTGGGGCCACAGTGACATTATCAATTACCTAATAATAAAAACAAGAAGATACAAATACGATGAAGTATCTACTAAGAAATTAACAGTATTTTGGAAATACTGTGCCCCAAATGATGATTTAACACATGAAGCTGGACATAGTGGGTTTATATGTGACTTCATAAAAATGTGACTTTTCATTTCATTTAGATCAAATAACTTCTTCACTCAAATATCCAAGTTTTTTTGTGCATATATGAGAAATGAAGCATTAATTATTAATATGTTGGCTCCAGTACTAGAAAAAAGTGCAAATAGTTAAATGATATCATAGGATATCAATACCATCAGATGCTTCAATAGAAAATCAGTTAATTTAATGTTTTTCATCTAATTTATAGAATTTTCAAGTTTTGGTCCATCAAAAATAAAATATATCTTATTATGGTGAATGCAAAATCATTTTGAAAGTTTATTATTGAAGATAAAATTCATTGCTTTTACAGTGAAATACAAATACAAATTTTAGTGAATATAGCTTCATGAAAAAACAGTATTTTTACTATATTAAGAAACCTATAGATCAGAAATGTAGTTGGATTTTTTTTGGCAAAGCTGATGTAGATAATAATGTACAATTATTATTATACAATTTCTCTCTTGACTGGCCTGATAAGTTGGATTTCTAAAATTTTATTCCTTTAACAAATTAATTTTTAAGTAGACATAATGTTCTACCATGGTATTAGACCTTTTTAAAAATAAATCTTTTCTATTAATTAGAGTTGTATTCTGTTCAAAATCAGTTAGACATCTTCAATAAATAATCAGCAAATGGAGTGAATAAAGCTTCAGCTTTTGAAGCTTTTAGCAGATTATACTTAATAAAAACACAATCTGTAAATAGGAGACATTGAAATATATCATATGAAAGAAAGTGAACAAATTAAATCAAGAGAGTTTAAGCAGTGTACAAGATATAATTTTAAAATTATATAATTGTACTTTGGAATATCTGGACTTTTGCAAAGAATCTTGATGCAGCATATATTTTAATTATATAAATTTGTATTTTGCAATGGAATGAAATAAAATTGAGAAGACCTATGATATTATAGTATATAAATTTGGCAAAATATATGAATAATGAGAAGCAACTTATTGATGAGTTTTGTCTTATAAATATATTTGTTGACAAAACGTATACTCTAAGTGGAGGCAAAAAGACAATATTTAGACATTTAACATAAATAGTTAGAATTAACATTATCCTTCATTTGACAAAATTTGCTCTGAATTTATCAGGTACACCAATACCAGAAGAAAGAGTATTTTCTTATTTAAAAGATTATATTCTACAGAAAAAGAAACAATTGAAAATATAATTAACCATAATTTGAAACTTGAAGACAATTTTAGGTATTTTTATGGGAAAAAAAGACTATATTGAAAAATCTTTTTAGAAAATGCTATTAATTAAGAGAATTAGAGAAATTATATGTACACATAACAAGCATTATCTGCTTTTATATTTTTAATGTTTGGGTAACTGATATAAAGAAGGTTTAAATGTTTATTTAATGTAAACTGATGATATACTAATACTAATATTAATAACAATATTGATTTATAAATTTATTTTTAATTTATAGTAAATAACAGATTCAATAATCTTATAACTATCATGACAAATAAATTAATAAAAAGTAATTATTATTAATTGCATATTATAAATTTATATGTATACAATATATTTTACAAATATTTATTAGATACATTTTATATATTGATCTTAACAATGTTTTAAATATATTTTATAGGCCCATCTATATAATAAAACCGATTTATTTTCTAATAAATAAATATTACAAAAATTATATAGTTTAAATTATTTTTATGGGTCCCTTTTAATGTAAAACACATTGTTTGTTTAGATAATTGTCACTTTATCTGTGGTTCTTTTCTTATTTGGTCTTGGTCATCTTTGAGTTCACCTCTCTTCCTCTACATCCTATAAAAATCAGTCCCTATTTCAGGAAACTACTAGTAGATTGTTTCCTTTGGAACTTTACCAGTCTTCACATTTATAATCTGACAAACCCAAAGTTCTCCAGCCTCAAGTGTTAGTGTAAGTAGGCTTAACTGTTAGAAAGCACGAAATTGTCTCCAAGGGGACACTGATGTGAGATGTTAGAGTTCCAAAGTATTAATAACAACTATGCAAAGCAATGGCTATTATTTGTAATCCTATGAATTGTTTTTTCTTAACTGAGATAAAAGGAATTATATTTGTGAAATATGGGCATCAATGTAACACTGTTAAGAATCTGGCAGACTGCAAATATGTATCATCAATCTTTGCAATATATTTGATTCATATGGCAGTTTCCAAAGAACTCAAAGTGATTTCACATACATTATGTAATTAATCCTCACCACTATTATAATGAAATAGATTTTTAGAGCCCAATGTGCATATTCTACTGAAATTGTCTCCTGCTTCTTGTACTTTTCCAGAAAACCATGTCTAGTTATTTAAAACATTTCTATGCATTCTAATCAATTACCCTAAAAAATACATTAATTTGTCAAAATTACCCAGGTAGCTCAGACTATAAAATGGCAGATCTACATATAACCTTTTCTCAAACATCTCTGACTAATAGTTTGCATATGCCACTAATATTGCCTAAATAACATACTCATTTTTGACATTTGGGACTAAGTACTTTACTCAGTTTTGGTCAATGTATTCATTAATCAACAAAATGCTTATTCAGGCCTGCCATTATATAAGCATTGGCCTTTGTGCTGCAGAGATACAACATGAATCTGAAACTGAATTTAATCTAGAAGGGATTACAATCTCATGGGAGAGGCAAGACACTTTGATAGCTATAGTATTAGGTAGAAATGGTAAAGAGACAGGTGAGAAGTAGAGATGAAGGGCTATGGAAGTTTAAATGATGAAGCACTTACGATATTAATCAAAAGTCCAACTCATGACTTCCTCCCTCCCTTTATTGCTGCACTAACCTCTATACTACTTAGGATTGGGGCCATATAAATAATAGAAGACACAATTCAAAATGTTCTAAACAGTGAGGGGATTCATCACCTCACAAAACAAGTCTTGAGGTGGGGACGCTCCAGAAGTGATGAATTCAGAGTCCCAACATCACTGGCATTCCTTTTTCTTATCACTCTGCCTTTCTCAGGACATCACTAGGCATACTGTCACGGTCCCACGATGATTACAGCAACTTCAGCCTTCCCATTTGTTTATACCAATGTCTGAAGGCAGGAACAGAGACTCTCTCTCCCTTAAGTTTCTTTACAAGAACTAATAAATCTTTCTCAGACATCTTACTTCCAAACAGATGTCCCCTCACATCTCATTGGCCAGAACTAGGTAACATGCTCCTTTCCAAGCCAATCACTGACAATGATTAATGAGCTACCATGATTAGCTTAGAATAATCTAGATGCCTTTTCCCTGAGAATAGAGTTATACAGCAAGCAGTGAATAAACTAAAGAAATTTCAGTCTCCCACAGTCAGAAAGAAGTGGAGATGAGAGAAAACTTGGGATAGGTCACTAACAATATTTCTTACACCACCTCTAAATTTGCTCCTTTTTGTGACTTTCCTATTTTCTTTCTTGGTACACCAATCTCCCCCTCACTTTATGGGCTCAAAATTCTAAAATGGTTCTTTGACAAGACTCTGTTGCTCCTAAATCTTATTACCAGGTAAAGGCAACTCCCATGTCTTGAAAATGCCAAGTTCCAGTTATGATGCTCATGTGGCTGGAATGCTGTAAAAATCTTGTAACTAGAGGAAACATATTAATTTATCATCTGAACAAGGACTTTTGAGATTGAAATAATTTGCTATTAATATTCATATAAGGAAAACAGGTGTAATCTATAACCAACCCAGGGAAACTGGATGGAACACATGCTTATCCCACGCCAACTCCTCTTTTTTGTGTTCAGTTTTTACATTCTCCAATTCAAGTTTTCCTGCCTCACTGCTTGAGCTAGGACATCTAATCACATTTTCTCTTATCATTGGACTGGGGTTTACATCATTGGCTCTCCCTGGCTCTCAGACCTTTGGACTCAGACTGAATTATACTACTAGCTTTCCTGAGTCTGCAGCTTCTCAGGCTCCATAATTATATGAGCTAATTCCTCATAATATTCATTGCTCTCTCTCTGCATCTGTGTGTGTGCATACAGATGATAGATAGATAGATAGATAGATAGATAATAGATAGGTAGATACTATTAGTTCTGTTTCTCTGGAGAACCATGACTAAACTCAGTCCATTACCCTACTGATGGATAGGAAGCTCTGTCCTCTGTTATAAACAATGTTACAATGAATAACTTGGTATCTCTCCTCTCATGCACATGTGGATTTGCAGGATCAAAGGGCAAGTTCACGGCTAATTGAGAGCAAGTAGAGAATGCATATGTCAGTACCAACTATCTTTTATTTTCAGGTCCTTCACTGACCTACAGAAATACATATTTTCATTTATGCTGAGTTGCCAAGGGAAGGCAGGGAGGCTCTTCCCTCCTACTGTGCCTCAAGAGATCCTCAACTTGAAGGTAATGCCAAAGGAACACCCTGCAGCTTTACATTGACCTTGCAAGAGTCAGGGCTATTCACACACACTCTGCCATCTGCCCACATCTGGCTTCACTGCCCAACCTTAACACTTTAGTGAAGGTTTTTACCTTTTTTGAAAACGAAAACAACTATCTGAGCAAGTACCAGAGTTTGCTGTGCTTTAGCTGGTTAAATGGAGCATAATCTAGCAAGAGGGGACAGATCAAATATATTGGAAATGTGCCACACTCTTTGTGACCACAGGAAAGTCACTTTGGCAGTTTGTGTTTCCATTTCCTCATTCATAAAATGAAAGGACTCTTGTTCATTTTCCTATTGATTTATCAAATAAAATACCTAATAGTGTGAACTAAAGATACTTAGCACTTTTAACTCTTATCTAGAATGGAGAGAATAGTCAGTGCATGCATATTCACTTTGACTTTCAAAGGTCACTTTGGCCAACCCAAAAGTCTGGAGGCAACAGTATGATTTTGTGTGAGAATAAATTCATTGCCTTCACTAACTTGAGCTAACTTACAAAGTACTTGATATTTTCCTTTCTAATTCAGTGCCACTTATGCTAACTTTCAAATCTTGCCTAAGCTAATATTTTTTGTCATATTTGTATATATTTCCCATTCTTGGTAAGGACTGAAGTGATAATTTTACATATCAGACTAATACATTTATGGATTCAGATTATTTTTGGTTGTGGAAATATAACCCCCCCAATACTTATTGTAAACAAGAGAAGTAAATCATTACACATTTCTGATATTTAAAACCACTGAGATGATTTAAATTTTATTAATTTTTATAAAATCACACAAATAGAACATTTCTAGTCTTATCAGAAGATTCAGTATTCATGAGTGCTTAAACATATGAAATTTGTCATTTAATATTATTCTTTTCAAGATCCAAATATTAATAAAACTTTAGACAGGTCTAGGCTAACTTTTTTTCTCTAAAGTTGAATAACCCACAGCCTTAAGGAAGTAACACGTAAATCATTTTTGTTATTAACACTTTAAATAAACTGACTTATCAGATCAGCTAGCTAGCTAGTCCTTCTGGAAATGGGACTAGCAAACGAGGTCCAGAACTCCAGAAATTACTTGAAAAGTACAGTACATATTAGGGTGTTATAAAAATAAGGTATTCAGCAGGACTCTTGGAAAGAGAGAGAGAGACTTTAAGAAAGAGAAATGGTGCTAAACACAAACTTCACCTACTTTCAAAAGTCAGTACTTCTGGGAACAGAGTCCGGGATGTAAGGGAGGTCTTACAACCTAAGCAAACCTAAGCAAACCTAACACAAACTTCACCTACTTTCAAAAGTCAGTACTTCTGGGAACAGAGTCCGGGATGTAAGGGAGGTCTTACAACCTAAGCACTAGGGCATGTAAGTATGGCAATAAAGTCTGGAAGAATGGCCCAGTCACACTGACTGTCCCACTTTGGAATCTGTGAAGTCCCTAGAACAAGAATAACCTGAATTGGAGGGTAACAGACATCAGGGACCACAGGCAACAGAAAAATCATTGCCTGTGCTTTATCTTTTTTAAAATTGTAAATATATCTTCAATTGAACCTTAACCTTTCATGAAGATAAATAAATTACAACTTTGGGGGGATATGGTAGCAGGGACATACAGGTCTTTGTTTTAAGTGTCATAGGATTATTAAACCAAAATATTAGCTATTTTGAGACATGGGTGTGAAAGAAGACATTTTTTCCTCACTCAATTCATGGAAATGTTGTGGTCTAGATTTTTTTAAAGTGAAGAGGCTTACGTCAAACTTTGACCTATTAGTGACCTAGAAATAGTTACTGTTTTCTACTCCTATGTCTTTCCCTACCTTTATTAAACATAGATATATCCTAACATATTAAAATAACAATTGTGTTGCAATTACAAGACCATACTTAACCACAAATTAGCAATCTTCATTCTTATACCCTGTTCACATCTAAATATTGCACAGACCTTTTAATATGGAGGATTGTGGACTACCCAGGTAAGACTGCTGGATTGACATTAAGCCTTAATTTGTCTATTGCTCAGGTGAATTGCAGTTTACAATTTAATCGGGTCTTTGACTTTCAAGGATTTAACATTTATGGCTTCAAGCATTACAAGTCACATCAAAGGTGCTTAAAATGTAATAATGTATAATTTCACTAAGATTCAAATTTGAAGGCATATACCTTGAGGCTGATAACAAGAGTAATATGCCATTATCTGAACTTTGTGGTTTCCTGCTCATTGTCAAGTAACCAATTTGCAAAACACCTCTGTAGTGAATGGGAACAGTCTCAGGCACATGTGATCTGAAAACAACGGAACAGGATTGAGAACAGCCATTTCTCCCTGGTCCTCTCTTTTCCCTTCATCATCCTTCTTGCATCTTTTAAAGATAATGTAAAGGTGTCCAGTAAGGAAAATTTTACAAATCAGTTAGACCTTTTATATTTTACCTTACTAAGGAATAGCTACACTTGAGTAAGGACAAATGAAAAAAGTAATGTTAATTGAAGAGAAAAATCCCTAATGGGATGGAATTTCAAGCCCGTTTTCACTTGTGGGAGTCATTTTATGTCATATGGTAATATAAGTGATGAAAAAGTATCTCATAGCCATATTGACCATACAAAGCATGTGAAATTTGTTATAGTAAATAATTATCTCTTGCTAAAACTGCAAAGATCATTTAGGTCAGTGGTTTCCAATCATGACTGTACATTATACTCATCTATGGAACTTCTTTAAAAAAAAAATAGATCCATGCCCCATCTCAGTAACACATGCTCTG
Source organism: Cheirogaleus medius (assembly GCA_008086735.1). Classification (NCBI taxonomy): domain Eukaryota; kingdom Metazoa; phylum Chordata; class Mammalia; order Primates; family Cheirogaleidae; genus Cheirogaleus; species Cheirogaleus medius. Next base: position 39,443,924 of record VBSM01000361.1, read on the forward strand.
AGTCTTGGGCCCAGAAATCTGTTTTGTTCACAAGATTCACCAGAGGTTTATAAATTTTATTAGTCTTTTTACAGAACCATCTTTTGGCTTTGTTGAGTCCTCTCTGTTGTTTTATGTTTTATAAAAATTTCTGTTCTCATATTTATTATTTCTCATTATTTTGCTTTCTTTGGTTTTATGTTGCTATTCCTTTTTTCACTTGGGATGAATACTTGGCTTATTAATTTTCGGCCTTTCATTTTTTTGAATTATATAAATTTCAAGACAATAAATTTCCCTCCAAGTTTGACCTTAGCTATATCCTACAAGTTTTAAAATGTATTTTCAATGTCATTTAGTTAAAAATATTTTATAATTTTCATTTTTCTATTCAATTTGTAAACATGTGTTTCTTAATATTTAAATACATAGGGACATTATTGCTATCTTTTTTATTTTTATTGCAAACTTAATTGCATTGTGGTCTGAGAACGTGCATTCTATGCAGTCTTTCAAATTTATGATGTTTACAAGCCTGCCTTTTATTTATTTAACTATAGAATGCAGTTTTTAAAATAATCTTTATCTGCTAATTTGAACATCTGAAGTCTCTTTAGTTTTGCTTCTTTTATCTAGTGTTTTATAGTTTTACTCACATTGCTTTGTTTCCTTGTGTACTTTGTTATTTTTTACAGTGAGGTTTTCATTTCTTTCTGAAAAATCATTTGTGGAAAGTTTGAAAGGACTATGATAAAATATTTTTTAGTGAGGTTTTTTTTTTTTTTTTTTGCTTTACCACATGTCTTTACCAGCCCAGGATCATTTTAAATTTGGGCCTGAGTATTATTTTCTCTTCTTTTTTTTATTCAGGTGATAAAAATTTGGGTTGCAGATCTGCAGGAAAGCAGGAAAACTAGCTTCTTGTTGTGAATTCTCAGGAAATTGTTTTCCCTCCTGTTCTGCACCATGCCAAGGAGACTTCTCTTTGCAGTCTCTGGTGGTGGTGATGGTGAGATGGTGGGTCAGGTTTCCTTCAAGTTACTCTTATACTGAGGTGGCAGTCCTTGGGGGCCTTGTCTTCATGGGGACAGGTCTCCTACTCAACTCCTCAACTTGAAGGATCCTAGGATTGGTTTTCTAATTCCTGCATATTAGATGTAATGCAAACAGAAGCTCACATCCTCAGTTTTTGCAAATCTTCTATGGGTTTAAGCAGCTTTGGATTTCAGTTTACCTCCATTCATTCTCATTTTCCATTAGACTGTAACCTTGCTATCTTCTTAGCTTTTCAATGATTTTTAAATGACTAGAAAGGTATTTTACAGTGTTTTAAATTTGTTTTGCAATGAGAGAATTGAGTCAAATAACCTAAAGTGCCACTTGACTCAAAATGGGAATCTTCAGCTTTATTCATGTGCCTGGCCTCCCCATATTGCAGAAAGCATGGCTGTAGGCAGTTTTCCATCATGACAAAAGGACAAAGGGACTACCCTCTCCTTAGCTCTAGGCTAAAAAATATCCCTGGGATAGACTCTGAGGGTCCAGTTTAGATGAAATCACGTATCTGGGAGATAAGGCATCTACTATGCCAACACTGTTTTATTGAATCGGTACCCCAGCACCGAGAGCCAGGTATCCACTTCCTTTTACCTGAAAAGACAGTGGCTCAGTGAGTGTCTTAGTCCATTTTGTGTTGCTATGACAGAATACCAAACACTGGGTAGTTTATAAAGAAAAGAGACATACTCAGCTCCTAATTCCACAGGCTGGGAAGTTCAAAAGTATGGCCCCACAACTGGCCAAATTCTGGTGAGGGGCCATCTGCTGGGTCAAAACATGGCAGAGAAGTGGAGAATAGAGTGGGCGTGTGCAAAGAGATCACATAGTGAGAGAGGAAACAAGAGACAGTCTAGGAAGCTAAACTTGCTTTTATTAATATAACAACCTGCTCTCCAGTAACTAATCCCAGTCCCACGAAACAAAAACTCACTTCCAAAGGAGGGCATTAATCTACTCATGAAGTATTCACTTCCATTACTCAAACACCTCCCACCAGGCCCTACCTCCCAACACTGCCACATCAAATTCCAGTGTGAGTTTTGGTGAGGACAAACCACATTCAAACCATAGCATTAGTGCAGTGGGGCTAAGCAGATTCTCCAATTTCACATAACTAGGAAGGCCCAGAGCCAATTCAAACCTGGGTCTGTTTAATTCCAGATCCCATCTCATCCTTTAACTGGCCACTCACTTACTGTGTCTCTAACAGAACAGGACTTGGGACATGGTACTTCTGATGACAGAAGGGAAGATGTGAGAAAGTGGGCCAGTCCAGGTGGGCAGCTCAGGAGCCAATAGAGCCTTGGTGGAGGTGTTGAGTTACAGTGAGGGAGAGGCCACTGGACAAACCTAAGCATACTTTACATATTTTACATTTCTGCCAAGATAGACCTGTGTCCTGTTGGATCTTGGGAAGGTAAGTAAATGTGACTCAAATAGAGTTAGACTTTTGGGGCTGCTTTGCATTCAATATGCTATCACATGCAAAAAGAAAAAGGAACAAACCTAACTCCAAGAAGCATTGAAAGGACTGTAGGTTTTACTGAAGTTTCAAGAGACAGCAACAGCATGTCGGTGAGTGCACAGCACATACAGCATAGCAAGGCTTCTAAACAGAGCCTTAAGAGCTCTCCCTTTCCCAGAGTTCCACTTCTCATGCATCAAACTTGCTCTCAACCACCAGCTATCAACCACCTCTTCTCTATGTACTTTTAGCTTCTTGCCTGATCCTGGGTCTTCTTTCCTAGGTAGCTTAAGCCCATCCTTACATAGACCTTTATACTCCAATTTTTTGGGCTTTAAAAATCCTTTTCCTATAGTTCAGTATATTGATCAACCCAATACAGCATTAGTCATCAAAGAGCCCCAACAAAGGATTCAGAAGGCAGGAGAGAGCGGACGTTTGCACATATTTTTCACTTTAAACTTGTGGGAATTTTTTTCTTTTTCCCATGTTATACATAATATAGCACTTTCAAGAATGGACAATGAACCAGTAACATTAAGTGTGAGGTGAAGGCTAAGCTTAAACAAATCACTATGGCAAATGATTTTACCAAACAAGTTATTTTATTATGTTGACACTAAAAGCACTTATTATTGGGTAGGAATCCAATGTGTAGCTTAGGATGGAATTATTCTTTGTCCTTCAATGTCTTTGTTTGTTCCCAGTGATAATGTCTCTGTAAAACACTATTGTTAATCTAATATTTCATGGTTTCTTAAGCCCTGGATCCTTTATGACCAGCTGCTACGAAGGTGCTTCAGTACCTATGTACAAGTAATTTTAGGAGAAACTCTGCCAATGATACAATGACTTGCACACATGTACAATTTAAGTCAACTGCCTTTCAGCAATATATCAAACTCTCTGATAACTGACCTGGCAGTTTTTCATTTTGGATTTCCATTTTATTCACCAAAAATATTCTTTGGGGAAACCTTCAAATGTGTTTGAAATGAAAGCAAACTAAATTGCTTCTTTTGCAAAAGATAGCACCGGATTTTGTTTAAAAAGAAAGTCATTGGATTAATTTGAATTATTTGTCTTGGTCTTTGTTTTTTGTGTTATTTTTTTTTACCTATGTTTATCCCTTAAGAAGTAAACACCCTTCAACAGTCAAAAAATGAGTTTAAAAAACAAAAATCCCCAGAAAACAAAGCAAAAAATGGGAAAGACTCATTTAGATAAAATCAGCTTTCACCCTACCCTCCAGCATACCAAGCACTCAAATAATCTCTATGGTTACCCCCCTCCTTTCCTTAATACCACTCCCATGACTCATGTTATGAGTCACACTATCACACACACACACACCAGTCTCTCCCTCACCAGCGTCTGTACTGCTTGGCATAGGGACCAGGGGGGTAATGTGAGTGCCATGGAGTATGCCTAATACCATATTTCACTAATTCTAAGATGTGTATACTTTTTCACATTTTAATAACTCCCAAAGATGCTTCTTCTAATAAATAGCATGTCATACGTTAAATGGTAGCATTTTTTCTTAGTAGCATATAAAATAATCAAGCATCTTATAATTGATAGCATCAAAGTCCATGAAATATCATGCCAAATTGTACCTAACGAGTGATAGTCATGCAGGGTGTGGGGGAATCTGTTAATGTAATTAAAAATAACAAGTTATCAAATGTTAAAGATTCAGAATATGTAGCAAGAAAGAAACTTCCTAAAAGCTAAGAAATCAGAGTTCCAATCCAACTGTACATATTAATTGAGCATTTATTATTTGCCAGGCACTATCTTGATTCTGCGGATACATCAGTGAACAAAACCATCTTTGTGGAGTTGCATGATAGCGGTGGAAACAGACAATAAATAAATGTACAATAAATTTGTTGATAATAAGTGCTATGAAGTAAAACAAAGCAGTCAGGAATAAGGTAGGGGAGGGAAGTAGGGGGGACTGCTATTTTAGATGAGATGGTCAGCATGGTCTTCTCTGAGGAGGGGACATTTGCACAGAGAAGCAAGCAAGGATGTGAGTTATATGCCTTCTGCGAGTAGGACATTCTGGAAATGGGAAGAGCAAGGAAGTAGAACATTCCAGAATAGGAGGACTAGGAGTATTTGAGAATAGAAAGGCGGCTAGTGTGCTGCAGCCAGTGGGCATACATGAGAGGTCTAGGAGATAAGGCCAAAAAGGTATTAACCGTAGAGGCCCTGCCATGTAGGACCCTAGAGGTCACTGTGAGGATTTGGCTTTTATCCTGAACCATGTGGGAGGCCCTTAAGAATTTGGAACAGAGGAGTGATATGGCCCAACTTCTATGTAGGGTTGTATGTTGCTGTGTGGGAGAGAGTGGAGAAGAGGGGTTGGCAAGGATGGGAAGAGAAATAACAGTACGTAGGCCACGGCAATAACTGGGTAAGAGGAGGTGGCATGGCTGGGGATAAGGTGGTAGCAATGAAGGTGGTAGGTAGTATTCTGGATAACCTTCAAAGGTAGAGCTGTCGAGGTTAGTTAATAAATTGGATATGGAGTATAGAAAAAAGAAATCAAGGAGGATGGAAAGCTTTTTGATCTAAGCAACTGATAGAATGGAGTTGCCATTTACCAAGATGGGAAAGATTGTGAGAAAAATAGTTTGAAGAGAAAAAACTTAGAGTTCATTTTGTATGTATTACTCTAGGGATGCCTATTAATATCCGAGAGGAGATGTTGAGAAATGAATCCATATTTCAGGAATGAGGTAAAAGATGGAAATATACATGGGGAGTAATTAACAAGTCAGGGAGGTGGGATGGGAATCAAGGCAAAGTAGCATCCCAGGTGCCAACCCGTGAAGTGTTTCAGATCAAGGAAGTAATGACTGGGTCAAATTCTGCTGATGAGATGAGTAAGATGTAGACTGAGATGTGGCTGTTTTACGTGGGAGCAAGGAGGTCACTGATGGCCTTTACAAGAGATCATTCAGTGGCGTGTAAGCACAAATACGTGGTTCTAAAGGGTTAAAGTAAGAATAGGAAGAGAAATTAAAATGAAAAGGAAAAACAACATTATAATCAACTCTTTCTAAAGAGATACAGGTACAGTATGTCAGCTGGAAAAGAATATAAAATCCAGGTCCAGAATTTTTTTTTTTTAAAGATAAGAGCTGTAGCATGTGTGTACTCATTGAGGAAGTTTCCTTGCTCAGATCCCTTCTCCCTAGTCTCTCTAAATTAATTACTTAATATCGTAGGGGGAGAAGCCATACAACTGAGATATTTGACGTCCTTTTTAAGTTAAAATCTGAAAGTAATATTATTTACACTTTTACTAATGATTGTCTCAAAGGGACCTAGAGAATCAGTTTTTTAAAATATTCTGATCTGCTTTGTTCCTTAATAAGAAATGTTTGGGGAAAAAATGGCATTTTCACAGACTTTTAATTAGAAATATAAAAGAATGTCTTGTGCCCACAAAATTCATTCACTTTAATATTAAATCATACTAACAACAGGAGAATAGGGTCTTATTCTGAGAAGAAATAATCCCATCACTATGCTCTTCTTTTCCAATATCAGAGCTGACAGGTCAGCGAGTCTCATTAGAAACAGATAAGAGTCTCCCGACATCTGTTACAGTAGATGGCTGACAGTCACACTAAACACATTGACTATTTATTGGAGAAGAGCTGGACTGAATTAATGAGGATGCGAGCCCAGTGGTTCCCCACCTGGGCTGCACATTTGATTTACCAATGCCAGTGACCCATTCCCAGAAGTTCTGATTGGTTTGATCTGTGTTGGGAAGCGGACGCGGGTATGTTTTAAAACATTCCCAGGTACTTTTAACGTGCAGCTGAAGTTGAGAACCACTGCCTAGCATTGAAGCTTTTCCTCTCAAGGTAAAGAACTCAGCGATGATGAAATAGGCTTGAAACTTGATCTAATCTCAAAAACAGAATGCAGGAAATAGCCACCTCCACATGAAGCGATTTGGTACCGTGAAATCCTCGTCTCCCACGAAGAGCACACTCCTGTGATTCTGCTCGTGTGGCAGCTCCGTGCGCTGCCCAGTGAGGGTGGGAGGGTAGTGACTGGCCATCTGCGGCAGGTCCGATGCTTTCCCTTCTCTCTCTGTGACGGCCATTGAGAGTCCCAGAGCCGTCAGAGCCAAATTGATCCTTATTCTTTTTACTACAGTTGACAGCAGAGCGTAAGAGGCTAGGTAGTCACAAAGCTTATTTTAGGTGTTTGTTGGAAGGAGAGGCAACTGCAAATAAGAAAACACAGGAAGATGAAGAATGAAAAGGACAAAACACAGGTGAAGCCAGATCTCTAGCAGCAAAATCACTTTCTCTCTCTCTCCTTTTTTTTTTTTTTTTACTGATGTTCCCCAAGAGCTGGAACACAATCACTTTTGATTTCAATTGCCTGCATAATTAAGGTAACAGTAGAGTTTTTGCTTGAATTATTGTTAATTATATCAATTTTCTGTCTTGGTGGTGACAGTAGCAGGATATTTTCTCTCTGGAGAAAACAGAGTACCATAATGAAGACTTGGACTAAAGGGGGTCTTTCATTCTTTTTTTTTTTTTTTTAACGCATTCAGAAATTTGATTTATAGGACAGATTTTCACCAAAACAAAAATAAAGAACAAAGTTTAAAGAACAAAAATTCACCTACGATTTTGCCACTGTCATTTACTTATTTCTCTGCTACTCAAGTTCTTATTCATAAATACATTTATATGTGTGTAACTATTGAATAGATGGACTTTTGCATACGGGTCTTTCATCTACCATGTATTTGCTTGTAGCTGGACTTCACGGTGCACAGAATTGGATTGATACCATTAATCATACTCCTCAGCTGCCTCAGGGCACATTGTGCTCACCATTTCATGCATCATGCATAGCACCTCCTTAATGATACTTAGGTTCTTAGGTTAGCTTCCTTCCTTCTTGTTTCCATTCCCTCACTCCAACACAGACACCATGCTCATACATTTAAGATGTTCTCTGGCAATACCTATTATCTACTATGAACAATATACATTGTTTATTATGAATGTGATTAAATCTATCTTAATGGCATTAAAGTATACATTGCATTCAGTTTTTAAAAAATCACTCAACATTGTTTTGAAGAATTCTACACATGAATATATGCTTTATTCTTATTTTTTTTTTTTTTTTTTTGAGACAGAGTCTTACTTTGTTGCCTGGGGAAGAGTGCCGTGGCATCAACCTAGCTCACAGCAACCTCAAACTCTTGGGCTCAAGGATCCTTCTGCCTCAGCCTCCCAAGTAGCTGGGACTACAGGCATGTACCACCATGCCTGGCTAATTTATATATATGTGTATATATATTTTTTAGTTGTCCAGCTAATTTCTTTCTATTTTTTAGTAGAGATGGGGTCTCGCTCTTGCTCAGGCTGGTCTCGAACTCCTGAGCTCAAATGATCCACCTGCCTCAGCCTCCCAGAGTGCTAGGATTACAGGTGTGAGCCAACTTTATGTTATTTTTTGACTGCTGAACAGTATTCCATTGTTTGTTTATATCCTATTGTAATCCCTTTTCAATATAGTCATCATAATTTTAGTTTTACTGTCTATTTTATAGTTTAACATATGGATACATCAATTTAAACTTAAGTGTTTTCCTACTATTGCTTATTTAGTGTTGTAATTAGTCTGTATACATACATATATTTATATGTATATTAGTTTGCTAGTGCTACCATGACAAAGTACCACGGAATGGGTGGCCTAAACAACAGAAATTTATTTTCTCACAGTTCTGGAGGCTAGAAGTCCAAGATTAAGTTGTCAGTAGGGTTGATTTCTTCTGAAGCCTCTCTCACCTTATAGATGGCTGTCTTCTCCCTCTGTCTTCACGTGTTTTTTTCTGGGCACATGTCTGTGTCTAAATTTCCTTTTCTTAAAATAAACACTGGTCCTATTGGATTAGGGCCCACACTAAAAACTTCATTTTAATTTGATTACCTCTTTAAAGACCTTATACAAATATAGTTACATTCTGAGATACCAGGGGTTAGAACTTCAACATATGAAAAGTAGGGGGGGACACAATTCAACCCACAACTATATATACATTCATACATATATACATACATATATATGTATTATATATATGTTTTATATAATATATCTAGAAAATACACATCTATAACACATTTAGAAAATTATAAAGATACTATATATACATATAAACATATATGCATATTTATAAATATATAAACATTATATATATATATAGCATGTTCTAATTTTCTAAAGTTTGAAGACAAATACTTAGGTATGGAAATTATTGAGCCAAAAGATATAAACATTTTTATAGATCTTGATATTTATTGTTAAATTGCTTTCCAGATTATTGTACTCGTGTGCATTGCCAGCCTCTTTAGGTATATTCCAATTTTACCAAGTATTGCTAGCACTGGGGACAAAATTTAAATTAACTTTTCCTCTTTCAATGAGGGTAAAATTAACACCCTTTTTTCTGAGTTTCTGTAAATCTCTGCATCAGTAACTTCTGATACCTGTAAGTATTAAGTATAGTACTAAGTCAAGACTGGACTTGAGACACTAATAGCAAAATAGTAGACATTTTGCAAAATGGAAGTGAGGAAATGTATTGTCACATAAAGCATTTAATAACTTTGATGGTTCTGGTCGTATTAGTCAAAGTTCTTCAGAGAAACAGAATAGGAGATATATATATATATATATATATATATATGGGGATGAGAGAGAGAAAGATTGTTTTTAAGGACTTGGCTCATGTGATTGTGAAGACTGGCAACTTTAAAATCTGCAGGATAGATCAACAGGCTGGAGACCCAGGTAAGAGTTGATGTTGCCGCTCAATTACAAAGTGGCAGAATTCACTTTTTCTTGGGGAACCTCAGAGTCTTTTTTCTCTTAAGGCCTCCAACTGTTCAGATGAGACCTACCCATGTTTTGGAAGGTAATCTGCTTTACTTGAAGTCTACTGAGTTAAATGTCAATCTCGTCTAAAAATACGTTTACAGCAACATCTAGACTAGCATTTAACCAAATATCTGGGTACCGTGGCCTATCCAGAGTTGACACATAGGATTAACCTTCGCACTTGTTTTGTTTTCTTTATTTTGCAACAGCTGTATTGAGATATAATCCAATACCATACGATTCACCATTTAAAGCATATAATTCAATGGTGTTTAGACTACTCACAGAATTGTACAACCATCGCCACAGTCAAGTTTAGAGCAGTCATCACTTCAGAAATAAACTGTATCCTTTAGATATCAGTTTCCCCATTGCTCTTAACTTTAAGTAACCACTATATGCTGTCTATCTCTATAGATTTGCCTATTTTGGACATTTCATAAAATGGACTATTGTGGCCTTTTGTGAATAGCTTCTTTTATCTAATATGTTTTCAAGGTTCATCCGTGTTGTAACATGTATCAAGTACTTCATTCCATTTTATGGCCAAATAATATTCCATTATGTGAATAGACTACACTTTATTCATTTATTTTTCAGTTTGTTGATACTTGGATTAGTTTCGCCTTTCAGCTATACATTATGCTGCTATGAATATACAGAGCAAATTTGTTCATGTAAGAATTTTTGTTTGGATATGTGTTTTCAGTTCTCTGGGTTATATACTTAGGAGTGGAACTATTGGGCCAAATGGTAACTATAAGCTTAACCCTTTGAAGAATTGCCAGATTTTACCAAAATGGCTGCACCATTTTACATTGAGGGTTCCATACAATGTTCCAAAAACATACGTGTATTTCTCCACATGCTTGTCCATACTCACAGTCTAATTTTAGTTTGTAGCCATCCTAATGGAGGTACAATTGCATCTCATTTTGGTTTTAATTTACATATTCCTCATAATTAACTATGTTAAGCATCTTTCCATGTGCTTATTGATTGGCTATTTGTATATCTTCTTTGGTAAAATGTCTATTTAGATCATTTGCTCATTTTTTAATTAGATTATTTGTCTTTTTAGTATTGAGTTATTAGAGTCCTTTATAGATAAAAATCCTTATCAGACATGATTTGGAAATATTTTCTCCCACTGTGTGGGTTGTCTTTTCACTTTCTTGAAAGTGTTCTTTGAAGCACAAAAGTTTTTAATATTGACGAAGTCCAATTCATCTGTTTTTTTTTTTCTTGTTTGTGCTTTTGGCCATAGCTAAGAATTCATTGCCAAATGTCAGGTCTAAAAGATTTACCTATCTATTTTCTTTTAAGAGATTTATAGTTTGGCTCTTATGTTTAGGGTTTTCATCCATCTTCAGTTAATTTTTTTTAGTGGCTTATCTTTTTATTTTTTTCCTTTATTTATTTTTTCTCCTTTATTAAGATATAAGGTATAAATGACAAAAACCTATATATTTACAGAATACACTGTGATGTTATATGTATACATTGTGAAATTATTTAATCAATGTAATTGAAATATCCATCACATACTTATGTTTTTTTGTGGTGAGAACATTTAAGATCTGTTTAATCAATTTTCAAGTACACACAGTACATTATTATTAATGATAGTCACTATGTTTTACAATAGATCTCTAGAACTTACTCATCCTATTTAATGGAATTTTTGCACCTTTTAAACAACATCTCTCCTTCCCCCTCTCCCTTTCCCTCCAGACCCTGACAACCACCATTCCACTCTCTTTTTCTATGAGTTTGACATTTTTAGATTCCACATATAGGTGAGATTATATAGTATTTGTCATTTTGAGTTAATTTTTGTATATGGTGTGATGTAGGGTCCAACTTCATTCTTTTTCATGAGGCTTTGTTTAACAATCACTTGCCCCAGCATCATTTGTTGAAGACTATTCTTTTCCCATTGACTGACCTTGACACTCTTGTTGAAAATCAATTGTCCATAGATACATGGACTTATTTCTGGACTCTAACTTCTATTCCACTGACCTATGTGTCTATTTTTATGCCAATACAACATCATCTTGATTACTGTGGCTTTGTAGTAAGTTTTGAAATCAGAAAGTGTGAGTCTTCCGACTTTATTCTTCTTTTTCAAAATTGATTTGTTTATTCTGGGTCCCTTGAGTTTCCAAATGAATTTTAGGATTATCTTATCTATTTACAGAATGAAAAAATGTCTATTTAGATCATTTGTTCATTTTTAAATTGGGTTGTTTACACAAAGAAGCCAGGTGGGATCCTGATAGGAATTGGGTTCAATCTGTAGATCAATTTGGGAGTATGGCATCTTAACAATATTAAGTCTTCCAATTCATGAACATGGAATGTTTTCCCATTTATTTAGATCAGATTAGTTTCTTTCAACAATGTTTTTCATTCAGTTACAACAAAAAAAGGTAACAGTTTTGGTGGAACTTGAACAATAGATTCTAAACAGCTCTTCTTTATGGAAAAGGAAAACCCCACAAATACCCAACACCACTTCACCAAAAAGAATGAGATAGGAAGATTTATCTTACCAAATACTTATTATTCATCTGTATCAGTTAATATAAGACTAAATAAATATACCAATGAAACAGAATAGAAATCCCAATAGATGAACACTTGATGTATGATACCCTAGAGCCAGGTTCTACCAGCTTCTGAGAGCTGATTGTTAAACTGTTAAAAGCTTGAAATTAACATCTGGTTCCATGAGGCCTATAGGTAATGGTTTTTCTCTTGTCTGAAATCTTTATTTTTATCATTCAAAACTTTGAGAAGGCAGAGGCTTACCTCATATTTACACTAGATCATATAACACATAATTAATTAAATGAACGAATATATTAACTGCTTCTCAACTTATAGGACTTAGAAATAATTTTTTGCCCTCTTGAATTTTATTTACTTAGATTTGGGATTCAAAATGTTTCACAACATAAAGCATTTGCTTTAAAGACTCAGCCAAGTAGCTGAATTAAAAGGTATGAGATAAGACCGGATAACTATGAAATAAAGTAATCTGATTTTCTGCTTACACTTTTCACTTAATATGCCATAGCCTCCTGAGCATGATGAGCTTATGGGGGTCACACCTTTAACTGCTTGTGGTAGGGGGAGAGGGACAAGAAGGCTTCGATGTCTCTACCCTACTGGAGGCAAGGATCTGCTTTTAGCTCAAGTTCCAACTACTAAAATGTTCTTTTAACCAAAAGATGTTTGAAAACTTTTTCCAACCCCCAAGGACAGCAAAGAGTACAGAACAAACGCTGATGAAAAATACTCAATTCAGAGATAGGTCGTAAACTGCAGCTTCCTGCAAACAGAGAGAAAAGTCCTTTGGGAACTTATGGGGAGCAGGTATATTTTTAAGAGAGAGAGAGAGAGAACTCTTTAGCTATACAATTGAGAGTTCATACTTTTTAAAAAAATTGCACAAGTGCATAAGAAAAGAGTAAAAGTTAGATTCTGAAAATGAAACCCTATCTCGCCCCCCGTCCCCCAACCCAGGGTGGCTCTATAAGAATACACTGAAGATCATCAGGTCTTATTACAGCACGAGGGGCAGTGAAATTTGGGCCGCACCAGGGAAGAAACTATTCCTTAGACTCACCAAGTCTTAGGAAGAAGGAAATGTAAAATTTGTGGCAAACATCACTGTCATTTATTTGAGGTTCATTGTTAGGTTAATAATTTAGTGACATATATAGAACTTTTCATAATGTGAATGAGTACAATCATTCTTGGTTAATCTTTTATAAAGTCCAGAGTAAGCAAAAATCCTTGCCATAAATCAGGTATTCTTAACTGGAGTCCCATGAATAGACTCGAAGGGTATTCTTGAATCAAAGCTAAAGTTCTATGCAAAATTTCACGTCCATATGTGTATTTTTCTAGATACGGGGTCTGTTTTCT
>VBSM01000361.1:39457407-39505389 GCA_008086735.1 Cheirogaleus medius
GCCTCCCAGAGAGCTAGGATTACAGGCGTGAGCCACCGCGCCCGGCCGGGGTCTGTTTTCTTTAGACCTTAAAAGATATCTATGATCCTAAAAAGAAAAGAACCAGTATTTTGGATAAATATCAGAACTTATCTACCTCATTCTTCTAGCCAAGATTCTGGTGTACACTATAAGAAAATCCACATATAAAAATATGCATTAACAGGGTGTTTCTATCTGAGTGTCCTACATTTTACACTATTTTTATGAGGAAGAAAACACATAACAAAATGTAGTATAAAGAAATATTTTACAAAATCATTATACTCAAAAAGTATCCATCGACTATGAGTCTTTTCTTTGCAAACATTTCCATCCATTTCCTTTTTAACAACAAAATCACCTGATCTCCACATTCAGACTTCATCTGTAAATACAGCTCTGAGAAAAGCTAGCCAAAAAGGAAGGAAGCAGTAAAGAAAAGGAACATTTAAATGGCTTCTAGGTCTACTGCCTTGTTTCATTTAGGTTCTGGGCACCAATCCCAGTATTTATTTTCACAGCTACACAAGCACCACAACTACCACAAGCCTGGATGTGATGCTGAAGACTGTGACTTTGAATAGTGCAGTCAGTTACACCCTGGGGAAGGTAAGAGACAAGAAGAACAACTGGCAACCCTCACTGAAAACAGCAGAGCTTCACAAAAAGCTGTCAGGATCTTACCATTGACATTATTCCCATTCCACACTTGGGGAAAGATATGAAGGTAGAGAAAAGTTTAGCAAAAAAGGAGAATAGAGAGGGGAAGTAATTAGGGGTGTGTGTGTGTGTAAAGGACAAGTAACAAGGGACAGTATCAAGAAAAAGCAAAGTATCAAAAAGCTTACATGTGCTTAGGTAAGTAAATATCACTTTATCAGGCAACAAACACAGTCCCTGCCTCCTATGACAATGTAAAGTTATTTGGCCAATGCCATGATTAGAAATCAGTTTGTTTATGGATTGCATATTTAGGATGAGCCATTTTCAATATATGAGCCCATGGCCTATGGGCAAGTGAGGCACTATGGATGCATGATGGAGGGTGTACAAAAAGTCTGAGGACTCCTGTCAAGTCAAACGGTGCCTCAAATGTCACTGGGAGTAGGAGAGAGGAAAGATGATAACTGCAAGACCCACATCATAGGGATGTGGAGAGCATTGTCGGGGGGAAGGGCATACCTCTAACCCTTCTTAGGGAGAGGCAAAGTTATACAATGTATCCAAAATGTAAAAAAAAAAAAAAAAGTCTTTTGTTGGATGGAGGGCAGGCGGGAGGGGGGAGGAAGTGTAGAGTTACATAATGTGAGCGGTGCGCGCCACCTGGGGATTGGACTCGCTTGAAGTTCTGGCATGTGGGGGAGAGGGGTGGTGGGGGCAATGTATGTAACCCTAACAATATTTGTACCCCCATTATATGATGAAATAAAAGGAAAAAAATGCAAAAAAAAAAAAAGATGATAACTGCTAGTAGTATACAGTGATGGATTCACATGTTGAGCTGGGTACCGTGGATATGCGATGAATAAGTTGCAGAGGGTCTCCACCCTGGGGAGATAAAGTTCACAGTGAGCCAAGAGAGTATGGGGGTACCAGTACTTAAAATAAAATATAGAAAATATATGATAGTATATGGTATGTGTCAACTTGGCTGGTCCATGCTCCCTGACATTTGGTCAAAGATTATTCTGGATGTTTCTGTAAGGGTGTTTTTAAATGAGATGTACATTTAAATCAGTGGACTTTGAGTAAAGCAGATTGCCCTCCAAAATATGGGTGGGCCTCGTCCAGTTAGTTGAAGACCTGAATAGAGCAAAAGATTGACCCCTACCCCCCGCCCCAAGCAAGAGGGAATTCTTCAGCAGATGGCTTTCGGATTTGAACTGCAGCATCAGCTCTTTCCTGGCCAGCCTCCATAATCACGGGAGCCCATTTTTTAAAATAAATCTTTATTTTGATAGATTTAGGGGGTACAAGTGTTTTTTGCTATATAGGAGAGTTGTATAGTGCTGAAGTCCAAGATGTCACTGGAATAGTGTGTTGTATCCAAGAGGTCACTTTTTATCACTCAACCCTTTCTCACCTTCCCCTCTTCTGAGTCTCTGATGTCCATTATACCACTTTGTCTGACCATGTATACCCATCATTTAGCTCCCACTTATAAGTGAGTACACATGGTATTTGTTTTTCCATTCCTGAGATGATTCACTTAGGTTAATGGCCTTCAATTCCATTCAAGTTGCTGTGAAAGTCATTATTTCATTTCTTGTTATAGCTGAGTAATACCCCATAGTATATGTATATACACTACATCTTCTTTATCAACTCTTCAGTCAATGGGCACTTAGGTTGATTCCATATCTTTGCAATTGTGAATTGCGCTGCAATAATCATACAAGTGCAGGTGCCTGTTTGATATGACTTCTTTCCTTTGTGTATACCCAGTAGTGGGGTTGCTGGATCAAATGGTAGGTCTACTTTTAGTTCTTTAAAGGAATCTCCAAACTATTTTCCATAGAGGTTATACTAATTTACATTTCCACCAACAGTGTATGTGTGTTCCCTTTTCACCACATCCACACCAGCATCTATTGGTTTTTGACTTTTTAATAATGGGCATTCTGACAGGGGTGGGGCGGTATCTCATTGGGTGGTTTTAATTTGCATTTCTCTGATGATTAGTGATGTTGAACATTTTTTCATATGTTTGTTGGACACTTGTAAATCTTCTTTGAAAAAAATCTGTTTATGTTGTTTGCCCACTTTTTAATGCGGTTTTTTTTCTTTACTAATTTATTTGAGTTCCTTACAGATTCTGGATATCAGTCCTTATAGTTTGCAAATATTTTCTCCCATTTTGTAGGTTGTCTATTTACTTTGTTGATTATTTATTTTGCTGTGCAGAAACTTTTTAGTTTAATTAAGTCCCATTTATTTATTTTTGTTTTTGTTGTATTTGCTTCTGGGGTCTTAGTCACAAATCTTTTGCCTAGGCCAATGTCCAGAAGAGATTTTCCTAAGTTTTCTTTTAGAAGTTTTATGGTGTCAGGTCTTATATTTAAATGTATCTTGAGTTAATTTTTGTATATAGTGGAAGATAGGAATCCAGTTTCATTCTTCCACATGTAGCTATCCCATTTTCCCAGCATCATTTATTGAACAGTGTGTCCTTTCCCTGGTGTATGTTTTTGTCTGCTTTGTTGAAAATAGTTGGTTGTAGGTATACAGTTTTATTTCTGGGTTCTCTATTCTGTTCCATTCATCTATGTGTCTACTTTTATACTATTACCAGGCTGTTTTGGTTACTGTGGCCTTTTAGTATAATTTGAAGTCAGGTAATGTGATGCCTCCAGATTTGTTCTTATTGCTTAGGATTGCTTTGGCTATTTGGGCTCATTTTTAATTCCATATGAAATTTAGGATTTTTTTCTAATTCTTTGAAAAATGATGTTGATATTTTAATGGGAACTACATTGAATCTGTAAATCACTTTAGGCAGTATGGACATTTTAACAATATTGATTCTTCTGATCCATGAGTGTAGGATGTTTTTCCATTTGTTTGTGTCATCTATGATTTCTTTCATCAGTATTTTGTAATTCTTATAGAAATATTTTACCTCCTTGGTTAAGTATATTCCTAAGTATTTTATTTTTATGTTTTAGAGCTATTGTAAATGGTATTGGGTTCTTGATTTGTCTCAGCTTAGCTGTTATTAGTATATAGAAATACTACATTTACGTACATTAATTTTGTAACCTTAGACTTTACTGAATTTATTTATCAATTATAGGAGTCTTTTACAAGAGTCTTTTGGGTATTCTAGATATAAGATAATATTATCGGCAAACAGAGATAGTTTGACCCCCCCTTTTCTGATTTAAATGTCATTTATTTCTTTCTCTTGCCTGATTGCTCTGGCTAGGACTTCCAGTACTATGTTGAATAGAAGTGGTGAAAGTGGGCACACTTGTATCGTTCCAGTTCTCAGGAGGAATGCTTTCAATTTTATCCTATTGAGCATGTGTGCACTTGCGCGTGCACGCGCACGCACACACACACACACACATTCTATTGGTTCTATTTCTTTAGAGAACCCTGAGTAATACACTAAACTATACTCAAATAAAGCAGGTATGAGATTATACTTCTGATATTATGCAGGAGACTTGACAGATTTTCAATTCAGTCTTCCAGCAAGAGCCAGACTGCCCTGTGGTTATTACTCTTAGGGACCAACAGGGAGACTTCCAAACAGCTATTTTCTGCTACTTTCTGAGGGTACTGAGATAATAACTGAACTATCCATCTCCCAAGGAACTGCTGAGTTATTTCAGGAGGTGAGGGCCTTTCGTAGGGGAATTCCTGCTTCATTTCCAGCATATAGCCTTGAAAACAAGGGGTTTACCTACCATGGCTTGTTTTATTATTTTTTTAAAAAATAATTATACATTTTGTTGAAAAGAGAATAATAACACTTTTCCAGATTTGGAAAGCTAGCAATCCTGGAAGTGGAAGCCCAGAAATGATAATGAGAAAGGAGGCTTTAGCTAGAAATTCAGAGAATTAATATGGTCTGGTATTTTCCTTACCAATGAGGGTCAACTCTGGGGCAGATACTGTACAAGGGGCTGAGGAAAATTTAAAGCATACATTCTTGAGTTAGCATAAAACCTTAGAGCAGAAAATGTGTGGATACTCAAATGTTAAAATATAGTTCAAGAGTTTAAAAATTATACCACAGAGCAACATAAGCCAATATATTTAGTCACATATGATTCTTAGGTAAGCAGATTTGTGAAAGAAGGTCAAGAAAAGGTCAGGAAAACCTGTAGTGCTCATGGAGAACATGGATTTGACCAGAGGCTTACATGGAACTTGTAGTATCATGAGCTGACCTTTATGTGGAGGTAGACATATAGGATAGCCCTTCAATTTAATACGACTTGCAAGAGGGCATACACACATATACACACACACACTGCATTTATTTTTAATATGGCTATCAAAAATGTGGCATAAGTAGAGCACAAAACTATGTCAGTAGAGAAAAGTTATCAATATCCTAATTCCTGGCTTGACTGAAAACAATATTGTAAATTAAAAGAATATTTTGGTATATTTATTTTTTTCCATTTGTTCTGACACCCTTGAGATTGAGGATGAATGGATAATTCATAAATAAAATGCTAGAAACATTTTATTTTCTGTAAATTGTCATGGAATATTAGGCAAGTTTTTGTTTCAGGTCATAAATTACTACTTTACCTAGCAATATTCTCAAGTCATAATTGCAGATGATGTTCGATTTGGAAGCAGTCTAAATATTTCAAAACAATGATGATTATTAATCTTCAAGTGACTTTCTTTAACTTCTGTTGGCCCCAGCTACAAGGAACAACATCTTCCACCTTTCTCTGCTGCCATATAGCCAATGCTCTCTGGAGCATTAACTGGAAGCAAAGGTAAGACAAAACCTTTTTGAAGTTACAATAATAAAAATCATAACAAATGATAATATAAAATAAAATAAATTAAATAGAAGGAACCAAAACACAAGTCAGGATAAAAGAATAGTCTGCAAACAAAATTTGTACATTTAATGCATTTGTTAGTGAACTATAAAGTATCCTTAAGAACCTTGGAGATGCTTGGAGGTAGGAATCATGATTATTTCTAAATCATCTTACCAATGCATCTCCATTGGGAACTACTCTAAAGCTAGCAGAGTTTAATCTCTATTTTTCAAAGCTCTTCCAATAATTAAATCACCTTTTCCTGTGAGAGAAAAGAAAGGATGTTTGCTTAGGTTTAGTTTATGGTGTTTCCATAAGTCCCGAAGAAGGAATTGGCCACATTCCAATAATAAATTATCTTCTGAAAAAATAGCATGAGTCTTTGTGATGTAGCCAGTCACAGACCATGCTTTTGTATCAACTACAACCTTCATTCTTTTTTTTTAATTATTTTTTTGTGAGACAGAGTCTCACTCTGTTGCCCGGGCTAGAGTGCTATGGCGTCAGCCTAGCTCACAGCACTTCAAACTCCTGGGCTCAAGCAATCCTCCTGCCTCAGCCTCCCGAGTAGCTGGGACTACAGGCATGCGCCACCATGCCCGGGTAATTTTTTCTATATATTTTTAGTTGTCCAATTAATTTCTTTCTATTTTTAGTAGAGACGGGGTCTCACTCTTGCTCAGGCTGGTTTTGAACTCCTGACCTTGAGCTATCTGCCCGCCTTGGCCTCCCAGAGTGCTAGGATTACAGTTGTGAGCCACCAAGCCTGGCCAACCTTCATTCTTTGTCTTCCTAAAAATGCGCATACCTCCTAAACTTTCTGTTCTCTCTTGTATTCTAAGCTTGCTCAATAGGATGTATATTATTGGTACACAGTTTTTCTTTCCCTCCTTGGCTATTTCTGGTTGAATTATTTAAGCTGTTTGGAACTATGAAATTCCCTTAGGAAATAACAATTGATCTCTTTAGAGCATGAAGGTGACCCTCCAGTTCCTTTTTCTAGAACTTTTGAGAAATACTGCATGAGAAAGCAAGGTTACTAGCCTAAGCACAAATTGGAAACCAAACAGTGGACCATATCCTAATAAGAATCATTGGAAACATATTCTTTAGACTGTGGAAGTATTGCACAACTACTGTGAGTTCTACTTTTAGTTTTTACATGTCCAAAGCATGAATTTTTAGTCACTGAGTTTGTGAGTCACTATTAAAGGGTTTGAGGTCTTTTCTTCATTAATGCATTTTTTTCTATAATATCCCACAGACCTGGAAGAATTCATATGCATTCCAAAATGCCCTTGATCCTTCAGACCTGCCCTGCCTTAGATAAACTAAGTTGAAGTGGTATCTTTTTGTCAAAAGGTGGTAATGTCACTTAACAAAACTTGTTTTCCATTATCCAGAGATGGTATGAATTTTCCCCTGGGTTACAAGGTATGTTGGATTTAAAAAAAAAAAAAAGACTTCAAACTTAGAACTCAGAAAAAGGTAACTGCTTCCTGAGATTTTTGGTTATAAGAAATAAAAAAGGACAGACCTTCATTGTACGTCTGATGAAGAAATGCTCATGTTTAGTCATAGACTTCCCAGGACATTGGAAAAGGCCAAAGAAACAGTCTATCAAGTGAACCTCAAGTAAGTATTGACATCTACCAAATGAGTTTGGACTTTAAACCACCCAAGGCTTTCTACTAGTTCTAAAATATTGTGATTATAATACTATGGTTACTATGGTTTATACTCTCAAATCTTGTGGTGCTGACTTCTTAATGATGCTATGTTTATTCATGCCCTTTCCCTGTATTTCCCTGTTATGTTATTTGAAAAATATGATTGTAAATGATATCTTCCTAAGAGACTTCATTATCTATCTTTTTGCCCACTTTTTAACAGAAGCCATTAATGCCACAAAATTCTCTGGGGACTTTATGAATATTATTTAATGTCCTGTGTCCTTTGCCAAGACATACACATATTGACTTAAGGAAGTAGGTTAGACTTCTGCTCTAAGTTAGGATGAAGAAGGATGTAAAATACCTCTGTTCCCATAATAACTATAAGAAAAGAGTCAGATGAAATAAAAACCATCCTTTCCTAAGGAGCTAAGGAAAAGCAATAGCAGCAAGAGAGTCTTGAAAAATTATATCACAGAGTGAAATGAGCCCTTCCCAGGTGAGCAGAGAATGGCAGCAGCTTCCATTATGTGGTCCAGAGCCCAGGCGATCTGCTACAGATGGGGAGACTCTCTGAGATGAGGGAAACAGCCAGACCTTCCCTGGATGACGAGCCTGTTGGGCTGGTAGGAAGAGTTGGGAGTCTGGAAGAACTCAGTTCAGCAAGCCTATTCATCCAGACTTCCCCAAACTGAGAGAGTAGCAGTGGAAAAGGGATATATATAAAACGTGAGGAAGCAGGAAAATGCATTAATAGATGGGACTTTAAAAAACTTATTATAGCTATATCAAAGAATTTATAGGAAAATTCATAATGTAGGTAAAGAAATGGACTTTTCTCTTGATTTTCTGGGAAAAATGGAAATCCTACAAAACAAAAAAATAGAAATTTTAAAACATAAAAATACCATATTGGAAGTCAAAATGAGCTTAACAGCAGATTGGATATTGAAGGGAAAAAAAATGAGTGAACTTGAAGAGGTCAATTAAAATTACCTAAATTGAAATAAAAAGAAAAAAAATTTAAATCAATAGAACATTCACAATGGTGAAATAATGCCAAACAGTCAAATTTAATTGGAGTCCCAGAAAGAAAGGAGAGAGAGTGGGTCAAGAAAAACTTTTGAAATGATTTTTTTCATAGCAAAGAAATATTCATTTCACAATGGTGTCTCTCTCTTCCACCTCGCCCTGGGCTAGAACTGGTATAGGTTCATGGACCGTGCTGTCAGTTTAAAGCATTAGCTGGTTCTGAATTACAGTAATTTAATCAAAGCAAGCTTGTTTTAAGACTCAAGGTGTAGTAACCTTCATTTCTACGGAAGACAATAAACCAGTACGTTCCGTGCAGTTATAACTACTGCATAGTTCTATTTTTAGTTCAAACACGATAAAACCCAAATTCCAAATCTGGGGCAAAACAAACAAAACCTTAAGCATAAACATTTCATTTAATTGGTTTATAAAGTATCCTTCTCTTTCTTCTATATGGCTTTTTAAAAACACAAAACAGAAGGAAACAGAGCAGTGGTGTAGCAAGTACATATAGAAATGCTCCTTTAAATAAGTTACTCTGTCAAATATTAATGTAATAAAATAGAAGTTACAGCATATGGAAAGGCTGTTAAGGAGTAGAACTTCATCTATGAACAGCAATTATGAGTGTGATTGCATCAGATGAGGTTAAAACATTACCAGTAGCTCAGCCAAGAAGCCCAAAAAGGTGGTGAGAGGCTCTTTTCTCCTTACTAGAAGGTTTGGGGTTTTGGGGGTGAGGATGGTGGGGAATGTTTTATCCACACTGGCAGGAGTGGAGGGGGAGCAGCTACTTGTGGAAGCTTCTATAGCACGCCTCCATCTTCTACTGGCATTTGGTCAAACACTCTGACGACATAAAACAAGGCTACTGGAAAGGAAAAAGTCAAAGATGTTTTGACCTCATAAAATTATAGTATGACTAAATGGGAAAAATTCATATTTTATTCTATAGTTCACATGTCCCAGCCAGTCAGTCAGTATTTAATGATTCTTTGGTATAGTCACCTCACTTTCCTAGGTTTTTGAAATTTTCTGATTATAAATTTTGTCATTATGTAAGTGTTATTATTTTGAAATAAATACTCTGGTTTGATGGAGGAAAATTAGTGATATTAATTGATTGTATTGGGAATTTTAGGTGATCTCTGGATGTAACAGTTATTGGTAAATGGAGCTGAGAATCAAAAAGAATAGCTTTGAAGATTGTTGAGGACAGTGACAAACCACAGAGCCTTACAGTGCACATAATTCTCCTACAGCACCACTTTAGAATGAAGATAAAAAGGAAAAGAGAGAGTAGGGTGGGAAAAGAGGCTGGAGACTGAGTCCAGGGTAGGGGTGTATGAGGGGTTGGGAATGAATGGATCTGATTGAATGACTATAGTGCTGTGCAGCAAACAGGAGGGATAAAATTAACAAGAAAAGAAAAAAAAAAATACCAGCAAAATTCTCAGTTACTCTTGAGAAAGTTCCATGTAAGGTTACTTTCAACTTATATTTGAATGATAGGTGCCTGCTTCTCATTCTGAAAGGCTTCTAAGACCACATTCCATCATTTTCCCTATTGGACTTTCAGACTCCCTGAAGAAACAGTCTGTGCTTTTTGAAAAGCCATAGTGAACAAGTCTCCTCTTACTTTCAAGCTGAGATGAGAAAGAATCAAAAAGAATAGAATCTTTTCCCTTCTCCCACCCTATCCATCCCGTTTCCCTGATATCAGCAATCACTACTTCTAATTCTGCAGTCAGGAACATGCATCCACATCAGCATCGTATCATCATCTTAGTTCCATTTTGAAACCTAGAATTCATTTCTAGCAAGAGGATGCAAGATTGGGAATTCTATACTGCATATTTGGCCAGAGAACAGTGAGAAAATGAATTGTCTCTTTTTCTAGGAGCACTGACAATCCTGAAAGAGTTAATTTCTCCTTGGATCACACTTTACTCAAGATCCTGCTTGACTCTCCATGGGGTCAAAATAAGTTGTAAATTAAGTTTGAGAGAATCACAGTAAAAAACTTTTCAAGTGATTATTAACTTGGACAGTGAATATATTTTGTTAAAAGCATATAAACATGATACCCAACATTGCTATCACACACACACACACACACACGTGATAGCCACATGTTAAATTTGCAAGAACAGGTAGAAAAAAATTGAGAAGAGTAATAAAAGTCTTTAAGGATTCGCTTCCTTTTTAGTCAAATTATTAATGGCCATGAGAAAGTAAAGTGATTTGAGAAAAAAAGCTTGCTGAGTACCAGCTGCTGCTGAAGTCAACTAATTACAACATTCCACTTGATATCTCACTAGATACACATGCATGCACAAGAAGGGCTTCAACACTTTACAATTAGACTTTTAAATTATCTTCTGTAAGACTCAGTTGTAAGCAAAAGTCATTTCATGCACAAATGACATCGAGAAACAAACTTCCAATTGGTTTCATACAACCAATTTCAGTATTCTCCTTGATATCTCATAGACACTGGATCCAGTTCTTCCCTCAGTGAAGAGACTGGACTGTCCTTAAAAAGAAAAAGTAATTGCTACTGTCAACTTAATAACATATCCTCCCTTTAGACAGTGAGCAACTCCTGGGCAGAAACCAGGTGTTTTACTTTTGTATCCACAGGACCTAGCAAAGAGGTGACCATCTGGTAGGTAAATACTTAGTAAATATTAGTTGAATGGATAGCAAGGAGGATGCAATCACCAGCATGTCATGTTTAAAGGTGGTGCCCAGTGACTCCTTGGGCCCTGAACCTTTTATTATAAGTCCTTTTTTTTTTTTGGACTAAAAAATTCATGACACTCTCCTGAGGGACAGAAAAGTATCCTTGAACAAATGGAAAGACCTCCCCTGTTTGTACGTAGAATGACTCAACATTGGAAAGATGCCAGCTCTCCTTAAGTTAACCTATACATTTACAACAATCCTAATAAAATAGCAACAAGCTTTTTTGTGCAGGTAGGTAAGTTAATACTAAAGTTTGTATGGAAAACAAATATGTAAGAATACTCAGGAAAGCACTGAAGAAAAACTGTGAGAGGGAACTAAGGAACTAGCCCTACCTAAAGCACAATGCACCATACAGCCTCTATGATTTAAACATTGTGGTACTGGTACATGAGTAGACAAATAGACTACAGGAAAAGAGTAGGAATAGATCCAAAGACATATGGAAATTTAGTATATGATAAAGGTGTATCTTGAATTACTGGAGCAAAGATCAACTTTTTAATAAATGATAGCCATTTGGCAAAAGATAAAATTAGATCCATACCTCATTGTGTTTATAAGAATAAACTCCAAATAGGTCAGAAATCTTAATATAATTAATGAAACCATATAAGTATTAGGAAAAAACATGGGGGAATTGTTTCTTAACCACAGTGTAGGAAAAGGCTTTGTAAATATGACTCAAAATCCAGAAGCAATAAAAGGAAATATTATTAAATTTGACCACAAAAAATTCTTAAAAATTACTGGCAAACACCATAAAGTTAAAAGGCAAGTGACAAACTGGGAGAAAATATTTGCAACATATATCCCAAACAAAGGGATAAAACCCTAATATATAAGAATTCTTAAAAACTGAAGGACAAGGACAAAAACCCAGGAGAAAAATGGTAAAAACATACGAATAGATAATTTATTTAAAAAAAAATACAAAGGGCTCATAAATGTATGTAAAGATGTTCAAATTTCCTCATAAGTAAAGAAATACAAATTAAAGCAACACTGTATTACTATTTTTTCACCTATCAGGTTGGAAAAATCTAAAAGTATGACAACACATGCTATTGGCAAGACTATGAAAAAATACGCATTCTCGTAAATTGCTAGAAATGCAAACTGGAACAAGTCTTCTGGATAGGGAATCTGGTGATATGTAACAAAGCTATGTATTCACTTATCCACAACAGAGAGTGTTTGAATAAACTATGGTACAGCCACACAATGGAATACTCTGCAACTGCATAAAGAAGAATAAGGACCATCACTATGAACTGACATAGAGTGATTTCCAGGACATGGCGCTAAGTGCAAAAAGTGAAGTGCAAAATATTATTTATAGTGTGTTATCTTCATTAGGAAATAAGGCAAAATAAGATAGCATACAAAAACAAATATAGAAAGAACAAACTAGAAACATTAATGGGAATGGTTTTCTATAGTGGGTAGGTAAAATGAGGTATTAAGAATAGGGGAAAATATAAATTTTTTTGTATATTTCTGATTTTTAGAACCATGGTAATGTTTCAGATAGCCAAAAATAATTAAAATCAACCAGGACATGGGGGAATCCAAATGGAATTCCATCAGGGTTAACCTAACTGTATTTCTGATGAATAACATAGCCACGCTGAAGGGATCAGTGAAGAAAAGAGCTACCCTGAGTAACTTTGCAAGATAAGATCTTACTATTATTATATTACGTAAAGCTAAAGAATAAAGACAATTTTTTTCTCTCTTTAGTAACTTTTGTTTTCATAGGGATATGAGTTAGCAATTCTGAAACTAAGTTCATGCATCCTAGGATTGAGAAAATCATAAATAAGTTTTGGATAATGAAATCCAGATTTCTCACAGACAGGAATTACAAATAAGGATGGGGAAGGTTCCTGTGATGTTGGATACAAATCAGAGGTAGCACAAAAAAATAGCTTTTAATAATATGAAGATATACATTTGTGTGCATATATACATACATGTATACATGTGTGTGTGTATATATATATAATATATAAAAAAGAGCTAGGGCAGGAATATTACAAGATGAACTTGGAATACCTTGTGGTGCAAAAAGTAAGAAAGTGCTCAACAAAAAAGTGTATGTAAAAGGACAAAGGAACCTTCTAGAGGGAACTCATTTACTGAAAAATAAATAACATCCATTAGTTCATACCAATATAAGTAAATAATTTAATATATAAATAAACAAGGGAGAAGGGACTGTTCTTCCTTACATTAAAATTCTAATTAGTAAATGTGAAGGGAATGAATGAAATAACACCACAGAAATACTTGTAGGGAAGAATCATCGATAGATGCTAAAATTAAATAAGTAAAGATGAGAAGCAGGATATTTGCATAGTCTCAAATATCTCTCTCCAAGATATTTATTAATTACAAGAGGAAAAATAGTAACTTTACAGTGGAGAAATTTGGCAGACACCGCTTTAACCAAGTGATCAAGGTTAAGGTCACCACTAATTACGTTACATTTGACACAAAGTACCTCCTGATATGACACATTGAGAAGGACACAACATTATTTCTGTGGTATTCTTGAGCAAAAGGTATAATCTGAATTTAATCATGAAGAAAATATCAGAAAAACCCAAATTGAGAGATACTCCACCAAATAACACTCTACCAAATAAAAGTGTCAAGATCACTAACATCCAAGAAAATCTGGAAAAATATCCCAGTTGAAAAGAGACTGCAGACAGGTAACTAAACCCAATGTGGGAACTGGATTGAATCCTGGACTAGAAAAAGACGTAAGTGGGACAAATAGTGAAATATGAATAAGGAGGCCATTCAATTAACAATATTGTATCAATATTAATGTCCTGGTTTTGATCATTGGACTATGGTTATGTGAGATGTTAACATTTTGGTAAGCTTGCTAAAGGGTATTTGGAAACTTTGTATATTATTTTTTTGTAAATATAATAATTATTTCAAAATAAAATAATTTTTAAAAGGAATAAAAGAAGACCAAAAAATGATATTTTATAAATACATTAATGACAGCTTTACAAATGCAAATGGTATCTGGGAGGTATAACATGCAAAGTTATTATGGGCTACTTCACAACGCGGTTTAAATCAGTCTCAGTTACCAAAGGAGCAAAGCTCTGAAAACATTGGACACTGGATAAGCACATCTTGGCTTGGGTGGGGATAAGAAGGAACAAAAGTTTCATTCTGTGCTTATCTCATTAAGGGTATAAAGTGTAAGCATTTGTAGCTTGGGGGTAAGCCAGACCCTAAAGGCAGAAGGCACAAAGAGGAAAAGTGAAAATGGTGGGAGGGAAAGGCCAGAATATACATTTGGACAGTTACCTTTTCAGGGAGCTTAACCCAGCAAACGCTGAGTCTAGCTCTATATGCTGGTTTAACCCTGAAGTTTTTAACATCATTAAAAAATTATTTTAATTAAAAAATAACTCAAAAACTATAGAATAACGAACATCTTCACATCCAAAGGGTACTAATTATAAGTGGCCATCAACTATTAGTTACAGAATTTAGAGGGAACAGTTTTCCCCAACTATTTATCTATTTTTTAATTCAACAAATACGTTTAAGTACCTATTATGGGTCAAGCTAGTGCTTCATCTGCATTGCTTTTAATTTATCTATAGTTGTAATTATTAATCATTAAGATTCAACTTTTAGCAAGTCATCCCAAATTAGTACAACTTTACATATGAATTATTAAATTATATTTGGCCTAAAGCAGCTTCCCTACATGTTTTAAGTTTGGCCTAAAGCTTTCTCCTTACACAGTGAACTGCAACATAACTGGATGTGTAAATGGCTGGAACCTGCCCTACAACAAGTAGCTGAGCCTTAACCAACCACGCGCAGCCAACTGCTTAGAGCAGGTTCAAATAAGGCCAACACCAAACTAACCAATCCAGCCATTTCTGTACCTCACTTCTGTTTTCTGTATGTCAGTTTCCTTTTTCTGTCCACAATGTTATCCAACCATGTGGCAGCCCTGGTGTCGCTCTGAACCTATGCTGGTTCTGGGGACTGCCCAATTCACCAGTCATTCTTTGCTCAATTAAATTCTGCTCAGTTCAATTTGTCTGAAGTTATTCTTTTAACAGGATAAATGGCACCTTCTACTAAGGACATAAAAACACTGCTGGCATAATTATTTCTAATACAGGTTTGAAATTCAAGTATAGAAAAACGGCATCTTGCATTCTCAAAAAAGTAGGTTTAATTGTAAATGATAAAAATAGCCACGGCTGATTGAGTACTTCTTATGTGCCAGGCAATCACTCAACCATGTGCTTTTCATGCAATATCTCATTTAACCTTATTGTAATAACACTGTTATGCTATTTACAGATTAGGAAATGGAGAGAGAGTTCAAGTAACTGCCAACCAAATAACCCCAAATAACCCCAAATCTGTCTAACATCAGAGCCCTCAAATATAGTCATCATGCCAAATCCTTCCTGCCCACCAACAGGGTTCCCCGATTCCTATGCTATTGCTTTATTTCCCTACACTCTCCTGTCTTATGATCCCACCTCATAACAAGATTAACTCTGGACTCTCAGCATCCTGTCAGGAGAAGAGCAGGATATAGTTATTTATTTTTCTTATCTGGATGAAGCCTTGGGTTACTTCTCTTTGGCATCTTATTTGGCACCTTATAACATTCTAGAACTCAGTTCATTTAATATATTCTTTAGGGAAAAGACAGACCATAATGGGAAAAACTATTTCTAAGATTCTACCAGAAGATTTCAAAAACTAGAAAAGATCATGCCTTTTAGCAGAAGGCTTATTTTTAAGGTTTTGTTATCATCAACCTTTAACCAGTTTCCAAACTTGTAATTGCTCTAATTATAATCTAAGGAATCTCTAAAGTGCTGAATTCTCAAGAGGTGAAAGTTCTAATCACCCAGGGATCGGGGATGAACGCAAGGAATTTGATTTCTTTGCTCACTTCAGCCCCGGAGGAGATTCCCTTCACTTCTCCATTCTTCCTTTCCTTTGTCACTTTCTGGGATACCAAGAGACCTGCCAATGAGAAGTCAACTTACTATATCCACAGTCATTTTCTTAATTCACGGAGTGTAGAAGAGAAATTCAAAGTTGAAAATCATTCAGGCTCAAGAAAAAAACGTAGACAAGCAGCCAAGTATAGACAGAGAAAAAAAGTGTTATGCTTGAAAGAACTCCTGGATACCTTGTTCAGTAAAAGTTCCCTGTCCTCCCAAATTATTGCTTTACAACAAATAAGCTTACTCATTTCTCAACTGTGATGCTGTGGTGTGCCCTGGACCATAGCTTGCAACCCACGCCTGTGTAGTCAGCCTCTCTATTCAACCATGCCTACTGTGTATTCTCTAGGGGAATGTCCAGATTTTCCAGAAAAACAGAAGTGGCTCTAGAACCTGTAGAGCTCTGCCAAAGATGGCAATAAGGCAACTTCAGTGCTATTGAAAAGAATTCCTTGATGACTAAGATCCATGGAGAAATATCTAAGATCTAAATATCTTAAGCCATATGGCTTCTATATATGTTTTGGCCATTCAAATCTAAAATCCCAAGAAGTAAAAAAAATATGCAAAAAAAAATTTCTTGCAAATTCTGTATAACTACTTGTAGGTGATGTTCTGCCACACATACCTGTAGGTGTGACATAAATCTGGACTTGGGAAATATATTTTTTATTTAAGAGCCTGTCATAGCTGTGGGTTTGATTGTGAGAAGCTATGAAGAAACTTTAGGTTGATCCAAAATACTTTGAATCACACAGAACAGATGAACTCTTTCTGAAATAGGACTTGTTGGCAACTCACCCACTTTTCAAAGCTGTTGATTTCCTCTGAAATTTCAAGTTTCAAGATTATACCATTAGAAAACTATCAGTGTTATTTACTTTATGTCCTATCTTGGTAAAAAACAGATCTGAGGTAGCTTATGGAATCATACATGGCACAATGAGATTTTTTTCCCTAAAGATAAAGAAATTAGAGCAAAGTAAAAGGAGAGAAAAGAATAAGCCCAGGAGAGTTAGTCCACAGAAATGCTGTCTCAAGTTTCTGCACGGGAATAAGGGAAACGACACAGTAAGTTCTGGACTCCCTGGTAGACAAATCAAGAAGGAAGTATAGTCAGCTATGGAATTCATGTTGCCCATAACCAAGGGTGATATGGAAAATACTTGACAACTGGTACAGCTCAAGTCCCAACACCCTGATGCTTATGTTAAAAATTTAATATGGCATCTCAATATGTAGAATTTTGCCAACAAGTAATGTCATCCCCTGGACTTTGCCACTTTCAGATTAAAATTATCTGAGCACATGTTCAGAGAAAGATTCCAGTGTAAATCAAACTCTTTGCTTAAAAGAAAATCATAGTTTTTTTTATTTGTTTCTTATGGTTTAAAACAAAGTCAAGACTTCAAGTTAAAATTTAAATCTTTGACTTCTTTTTGACGATGTTTTTAAGTTACAAGTAGGAGAACATCTTCTAAATATGTCTACCAATCTTATTGTCTCTTATATATCTCATATATCAATACTCGGACTACTAGAGAGTTTATTTTATGGCAAGATTTTCTTTAATCTGAATCTCAGTGAGGATATCTTTGGCCTGGAAACAGTAGAATGCTACAAAATCAGGAAAGATGAGTTCCACAAGCAGACTGTTAATTAAGGAGTAAATGAATGTGTTGTCCTTGATTCCCTGGGAAGTGGCTTATAATAGCTTCTCAAAGAGAAACCAGCAAAATAGAAAAGGCTTCACAGGAGTGGAAATTTTACAAAGTAAATACAAGGAGGCATATTCATTCCTGCAAGTAATCAACTTCATTCTTGGGAAGGAGCAGGAAAGAGTATTGGGGATAAAGTGAGGAAAGTGGCCTAATCTCCCCTTGGCTTCTCATGGAAAATTTTTAAAGGAAATTGATTTCAATGACGCAGAGAAGTTTGAGAAATTTGCTTTCCCCCAAATGCCTCTGACCCCAACCATAAGAGGTGACTTCACAGATTTTTCTAAATGAAGAATCCCAAGAATACAACAATCATTTCCATGTTCTATAGCCTGTGCTTGCAATAAGCTCTTCCTTCAAAGGTGCCTATAAAGTATGGATGACTTTAAGGACTTTAACTGATATAAATGGACTTGACAGATGCTTAACATGCATGTTAATTTCAGATTCCAGGCTTGGAATAGATAATCTTTTTAAGTTGTTACCTTATGTCTTGGGGGCCACTAACATGCCCTAACAGAAAGGAAAGAACTGAAGGAGAAGATCAGGAAACAGAGTGAGAGATTCAGAAGAAGAGAAAAAATTAGAAGGGAGAACAAAAGAGAAAAAAATGAGAAAAAAACAGAGGTCTGCAAGCCACACATTTCCTGTGGTGTGAAGGTATGCATGATGCAGAAAACATTCCTCATCAACTTTGCTATAAATGTAAAACTATGACCATTTCTGGGGTAAGAATAAATGTCTTCTAGGAAGAGTTTTTTAAAAACAAAAAAAACACCTGGGTCCCTTTTAAACCTGGGACCCTGAAAGGGTTCATTGCATAGGCCGTAGGGAGTCCATGAATCCCTTGAAATTATATACAAAATGTGGTGTGAACACATGTATGTGCATGTGGCAGTCTGTGTTTATATCAGTTTTTCAAAGAGTTCTTTTGCTAAAGGAAAGTTAAAACCAACGCACAAAAAGGAATTTATTTGTAATTTACCTTGGATCACCACCTGAAGTTCTTGGTTCACTTAACTGTAAAAGGATTCATTACTCTATTCCTGAGAAAGATAATGTATGAATCTCAGATCTGGGGAAAAAATTGAAATGCTATGTGGCCCATTTCTTTACCTTCAGAAAGAATTGCAGCCCAAAATAAGTGAAAATACATTCATTTTTCAAACTCTGCAGAGCGGATTTCCAAAACTTTTTTGATAGACTATTCATCTGTCACATTTCTCACAATAAGTTCTCATGAAGTTCTTCTTTATGTCAAACCTAGCTCCCTCATGCTGTAAAATAATTTGGTCTCTTATGTTTAACAATCCAACATTTTTGGACACTATTATTAAATCCACCTCAATTTTCTCTCTCCCAGTACTTTTGACCTTTCCACACGAGTCACTCTCAAATCCATAAGTCATCTTCATGGCTTTCCTCTGAATTCTTCCCATTTATTTATGTTTTTCTATTAATATAAATTCAGAAGTGAGTTCACTGGAAAGAGATTGACGAAACCCTCAGTCGATTGATAGACTTCCCTATGGTCATGGACTCCCCGCAGACTCTATGCTATATAATAATAAATTGCCAGAAAATAAGAATTATAGGATTGCCCTCTGAGGGTGAAATTATAAAATCAATATAAAATGAACCCAGATTAAGACAGATTTGATGGGGAAAAAATCCAAAATCAGCAGAATGGTCATCTGATTAAAGATTTCATATTAAGAGAAGGGTGGTGTCACTCAGAAGAGGTGTTGGTCAGCCATGAAAGCTTGAGAAAGGAGAGTCAGAAGTTGGCAATGCCCACTGTAACATCATCCAGGAGGAAGGTGCTGGCCAGGTTCTTCTGACCACCTGCCTGGTCATGCTGCTCTCCTTGTTGAGGAAATGGCTCCAGGAGCTCTGAAATCTTGCTGTCACAAATTTGAATCACTGACCATGAAGCCCACTAGTGATTTGGCTGCCCCTGTCTCTTGCCTACAAGAAACAAGGGTGCTGTTCAGATTAATATGACTTTCTGATCTCTGGCAGTTCTGTTGCTCATAGGAAGGTAACCAATTAGTATTCTTTTAGCACTGAATCTATATCCACATTCTCCAGATGTGACCAACTCTACTACCATCAAAGAAAACAAATTTCTGGGTCTGTAAGACAGACGCTGGGCAGAGGTGAAATACCACTTCCTAGAGAGTTATCATCACCTTCCTCCATGCATGCTTTATTCTAACTTGAGCTCTTCCTACAACCTAGACTTCTTTTGAGGTTGAACAATCCCTAAGCTTTCCAGAACCTCTAAGAGTCTTTGTTTTTTCAATATCACCAATTAAGAGTCTTCCAGAACCTCTAAGATTCTGGAGGTTTAAATTCTGAAGGGAAGGTAACTATGAAGTCTGCTGGTTATTATGTCCAAGGTTTTCTTTAGTAAAAGAAAACTTCTTTATTTCCTGACCTTCAGCATTTTCTTCCTAGCACTGAGAAGTGTAGATACTCAAGTATCATATGAGCTTCTAAACAGGTATCTGACTCAAAAATTTTCACTGATGCTCCACCCCTAGCAAAATGTCCTTAACTCATTGTCTCTGAAGAATGAAAAGAAATATACCACCAGCAGCCATAAAGTCCATTTAAATAAAGTCACCCTGAAAGAAATGTTATAAATTATATATAAAATCTAAAGGGGTTCACCAAAATGTCTTAACTAAATAAAACTTTAAGATTTTCATGAGATTTGGAGTTAGGTCCAAAGAATAGGTCATTGCTGCTCTTCTTCCTTCTCTATCAAGGGGCCAGTTAACAAGAAGAGAAGATGGACATATTAATAGTATTTCCTGTCCCCAGGGTCTCAAGGCCTTCATTTGCAATAACAATTTGGAGAGGTTTACCAAGTATTAATAGCAATCCACATACGTCCAACCAGTGACATCCCTAGCATATGTGACACCAAGAGAAGATCACTTTCCAGTAGCCCCCTCCTCTATGTGACAAAATTATTTTCATGTCATACTAAGAACTATGACATGAAACTAATATAATGGCCCCAAAAATGCAGGCAGTGAAAATTTTTCTTTATTGAACTTTATATACATAATCATACCATAAATAAATACTACAGTACCAAGAAGGAAAAAAGTAGATTATTTTCTCAGTGTTCTCAATTTGCTCAAAGTGTTTTTTGAAAGAAAAGGAAAATATACGTGTACATTGGTCTGTTATTGTGATGAACAGTTAACATTACAATTTAGGTTTTTGAGCCTTAGCTTCTGCTAATTTTAAAATTCTAAACACCAGTAACTCCAAGGAGTCATATAGGATGACAGAATTTAAGTAACTCTAGTTCTGTTGAATTCTATTTACAATCATTGTTTAAAATCCACAGTTTAGACATTGGAATATGTGAAGATACAAAGGCCTAAGTGAGCTCTGATGATTCTGAATTTTATTACAAACTTACTCTTGAAACAAATACATGCGGCTGAGTCCCATGTGTCGGGGGCCAATTTCACATCTGGCAATTCTCTAAATTAACTTTCATGTGAAATGCAATGTTCACTGAAGAGTAAGTTTTTTTTAAAAGAGCTAATTTGAAGCATACATGTAAATAATTAAAACACAATAGTAATTGATCTACTTGTTTAGATCTTAAGCCAACACAGTATTTTTTTCAGGGAGGGGTATTTTCCCATTGAGGGTGTTTAGACTTGCAGGCCTTCATGATAATAAAAAGCAGCCCGACTCTTTTTTCCTTATTTCAAAATATTAAGGGGGTACAAATGTTTTTATTACATAGATTGTTTTTGTAATGCTTTAGCCAGGGCTATAAGTGTGCCCATCACTGGAGTAGTGTTCATTATACCCATTAGGTAGATTTTTTACCCTCCCCTTGTCTCCCTTCCCCCCACTTGATTTCCAATGACTTTTACTTCTGTGTACCTGTGTGCCCATCAGTTCCAATTTATTAGAGAGTACATGTGATGTTTGCTTTTCCATTCTTGAGATACTTCACTTAGCAAATTGTTGCAAAGGGCATAATTCAACCTATTTTATGGCTGAGTAGTACTCCATGGTATACACATACCACATTTTGTTAATCCACTCATGAATTGATGGGCACTTGGGTTGATTCCACATCTTTGGAATTGTGAATTGTGCTGCTATAAACATTCAAGTGCAGGTGTGATAATATGACTTATTTTCCTTTGGGTAAATACTCAGTAATAGGATTGCTGGATCAAATGGTAGGTCTACTTTCAGTTCTTTGAGAAATCTCCATACTGTTTTTCATAGAGGCTGTACTAATTTGCAGTACCACCAACAGTGTACAAGTGTGCCTTTCTCTTTGCATCCATGCCAGCATCTGTTGTTTTCGGGACTTTTAAATAAAAGCCATTCTAACTGGGGTAAGGTGATATCTCATTGTGGTTTTAATTTGCATTTCCCTGATTAGTGACATTGAGCATAACTCTAAATTAATAAAACTCTAAGTTTTATTATTTTTACCTTTTCCATAGACAATGCACCTGTTATTGTCTGGGGTACACTGATCCCAGTGATTCGACTTTCCATATGCTACTTCCTCCATCTTTAAGAAGTTGGATTGCAGTCTTGATGGATCACATTCTTCTTACAGCAATCTTAAACATTCCCTCCACTTTGAGCCATAGAGCAAATAAAATTATCTACTTTTTTTCACAGAAGTGTTCTGTACAAACTTTTCTCACTCTGGACCTATACATGTCCCTCTGTTGGCAGTGTCCTCAGAACAGAGCCTGGATCTTTGACCAGGGATGGCCAGCTCAACAAGGCTTTTGCTTAGAATGTCTTGTCTCTATCTCATTCATTTCTCTCTCTCCCAAGGTGGTATCAGTGCCTAACTCCCCAAAGGTATCTTACTTCTTCTTTCATGATATCGCTGAATCTAACATGCAGAGTCTCAAGTCTTCATTGTATCTACTTGCTCAGACCTTATATATTAATATTTTCCTTCCAAAGAAAATACATGGGGGGTCAAGTTTGCTCTGTACTGCTTCTTCTTCCTAAATACCTGCCATGTTTTTCTTATATCTTAGTATTATTTTATCTCCTTAATTTATATACCTCTTATGGACTTATGATAAATCATTAACTATAGTCTTTAATCATAAAGCAATTTTCTACTTTTCACCCTTTGTATGCTTGGGCTGTATTTTTGCTTCTATAAGAATTTATTCTCCTGATTTTAGATTGTGTTGTGTTCTAGCTGAGAAAAAGAACTTCAAGCATTCTTTGCCTATCTGTTATCTAGATCTCTTTCCAAATGGAAGTATTTAGCAATAGAAAGAGTTTTCTGGCCACGGAATGAATGTTAACCTCATCCAAGTCCATGCATGCTTTGAATCATTGATTTATTGTATATTGTATGTGCAATTTTCTATATGTATGATTTACTGTTTATTACGTGAACACCTATCATGCAAACATTTATTGTACAAATATATTATTAGAGCTTCAACTATGTCAGAAACTGTCCTAGGTGTTGGAGATACAGTGATTAACAAGACAGTAAATAGCTTCTGGCTTCATGGAGTTTACAATCTACAAATGACTTGAGTTTACATTCTTTACATTACTTCTAGAATTATCCAACTCCTGAAGCAATCTTAGGAAGGACATTTGCAAAACCTCTCATAAAAGACTATGGTTCAACCAAAGACTTCATGATCTGCAAGTACATTCAATTAGAACACAGGGTGGCTGTAGGCAATACTCCATAATGACTAAGAGCTCAGGCTAAAGTCAGGCAGCCCTGGGTCAATTCCTGGCAATACCCAGTGGGTGACAGTGGACCTTGACAATACAGTTGACCTCTCTGTGCCTTACTTTTCTCCACGTCAAATGGTATAAAAATAGTGTGTGTCTCCTAGAGTTATTGTGAGAATTAAATAAGATATAAAGGGCTGAGAACAGCACCTAACATATAGTAAATGATGAATAAAGTCAGTCATTATTATTATTAGTTAATATTATTTTCTGCTATAAATATTTAAGCAAAAGATTCATTAGATAAATATTAGAAAGAAATCATAAGACCATTGCATCTTTAAAGCTCAAAATCAACATGCTAATACTTCAATGTTGAAGTAGTTTGCTTATAAATGTATCAGAAGAATCCAGTCAGTAAAACAGAATCCATACTATGTGTTTCAAATAGAGGATATTGTCTACAAAGGTGTTGGCAAGGTAGAGGAGGGAAAAAGGGAAGGAGTAGGAATATTCAGAGATCAAGAAGTTGTGGATGTGCCTTTGGCTGGTGTCCAGTGACCTGCTGCCCTGCTGCTAGAGATGCTGCCACTGTCGGCGCTAAAACCACCGTGACCAGGGCTGGAACTGCCAAAGAGGCACCACCGTTGCCAGGGCTGGACTATCTGGAAAGATGTCCTGCTGAGGAACCCACCATCATCTGTCTGCCACCCTCAGAAACTACTAGCAACTTCCAGTCCCCGCCCTGGAGTTGGAGCCAGAGGCAAAAATCCCTCTTCTTTCTGCCTCCTGGTCTCCCACCAGTGCCTCCCACCGGCAGAACCTAATGGGGAGGCAGCTGACAAGAGAGCCTGGGAAATGTAGTTTTCAGACTACCAGCCCAGCAGTACAAAACAGAATGGAGAAGGGCAAGTATGAGGCTGAGAATCGATAGGTAAAGAGCAAAGAAAATAAAACATACTCAGATACATTATCAAATCAAAGGTGAAGGGTCAAGATAATTTAATTCAAGTTGGAAGGTAAAAATATAAATATTCTCTCTTCTGCCCACTTTTTATTGGTAGTTGATTTTGTTTTAGTGTGTTTCATATTTATGCTGGTACAAACTCCACCATAAAAGTTTATTAGAGGTTTCTAAACCCTGATTTTTTTAAAAAAAAGAGGTTAAAAAGTGTTTTAAAATGAAAGAATTCTAACATTAGAAATAGGATTTTAAAATGCCACTGTATCTTTCCCACTAATCAAGCTGCCAGATTGCTGTTTTGGTAATGTGCACTGCAGAGACGTCGATACAATATTCTCTTACCTATCTGGGTCACTGAGCCGGGTATGGGAGCTTCTGAAGAGCTTCCCCAGCAGAGAAAAACTATGCCAAGAAAATGATAAGGGTAAAGATTATTGCCCCAAAGACATAAATAGCAGCTTTTCAGAAAGCAGGATCAGTGGCAAGACAGTACAGCCTTGTTATGCAGGCAAAAAAGAAAAAAAAAAAATAGTCACAATTTTTCCTACCTAGTTCTTAAATAATTTTTTGTACTCAAAAAAAACCACCAAGAAATCATATAAGGAGAATATTCATTCATATGTTTAACAGCTACTAGATGCACATTATCAAAATTGTTTACTGATATTAGGTCTGATGTAGCTGGTTCTACTAGTTAGAATCTGTGTAATGAAACTCAGAGTTATGAATACTGACTTGGACAGGTTGCTTTCACATGAGAAGTACTGTTTCAGGATCAGGTGCAGGTGGATGCACTAGGATTTGGACACGGATGTGGGTATATCAGCAGGAAAGGAGTTAGCATGTAAGTAGAAGTGGCCATTTATATGGTGTGATTTGAGAGACTTCATGGTGAGACCTTCATGAAATCTCCCCCATTCTCTTGTTCCTCTTTAGTATGAGTATGTTTTATTTTCCTAAAATAAGAACACACCACCTTTCTTCTCAAGCTCTTTAGAGTGGGCCATGTCAAATAACAAATTTGCATGTGAAGTGCAGATATCAAATGAGAAACAGGTAAAAGCCTTAGGGTGGTTGTATCAAGGGTGCTAAGATTAAGAAAAGGGGTAGAACAGAGAGATGCAAAGTGTTAATTGCAAATTATACCTAAAGGGAAGCTTGTCAAATACATATATTATTTGAAAGGCAACACAATGTTCTAGAAAGAACACAGGCTCTGGCATCACTCAGACAGAAACTTAAATATGTTTTTCCACTTCTCTGAACTTTAAGAATAATATAGGCAAAATCACCCAGCATAGAGCAGACCTTCAATAAAAGGCAGCATTTATTTTTGATTATGTACACATAAACATCAAGTGCACAATTGGTCATTATGACATAAGAGTTGATTTGTAAAGATAAAGAATGCAGTTCCGTCAGTGGGGCATGAAGTTTCTCTTCCACACAGCACTGGGAGCAGCATTTAGGCATGTTTGTACAGCTGGCCCCAAAGCTGCCCGTTTGTCAGTGGACTGGGGCGCCAGCCAAGAGCAAGCCTGACCTCAGGGCCCCAGGGAGCAATTAGCAGCTGAGGACACAACGCTGAGAACTCACAGAAGGAAATTCTGCCCTTTGTGCTGTTGGGATTTTATAATCCCTGAACAAAGTGATAATCTGAAAGATTTGGAACAGGTTTCTGCTGTTTTAAATGTAAACATATTTGGAGATAGCATTAGGGAATGGAAAGAACGTGAGAATAGGGGTGACAAAAACCTTGTTCTGGTCTCAAATCAACCACTAGCTCTCTGTGCTAGGTTGGGGACTTCTTTGACCTCCTTGCCATGGGAAAAGCCCCTGACCCAGAGTATCTAGGGAAGTCTTCTCAGAGGAGGTGAGATCTGAGCTGAGATGTGAATGACAAGAAAGAGCCAGGTATGGGCTGACCAAGCAAAATAGCTGTTAAGGTAGAGGAAATAGCAAGTGCAAAGGCCCTGGGGCAGGAGCAAGCTCAGAATGTCCAAGGAACAAAGAGAAGGCCAACAGAATGAGAGCATAGTGAACAACAGGGAGGATGATTTGAGCTGAGGTCAAAAAGCTGACAGGGACTTGATCATGGTGGGCTTTTGGTTTTATTCCATAATCAGTGGCAAATACCTGGAGGGCTTGAAGCACACAGAGGACATGATCTGAATAACTGTTTAAAAGATCACTCTGGCTGCTGTTCAGAGAAGAGTGTAGGGAGCAAGAGTGGAAACAGGGAAGTTGCTTAAAGTTTATCGCAGCAGTTTAGGCAAGAGATGATGGTGGCTTAGACTCAGGTGGTAGCCATGGAGAGACAGAGAAGGAGATAAAGTCTAAATATTGGAGAAAGATCAATAGGACTGTTGGTGAACTGTGTGTATGGGATGATGGAAGGCTACTCAAATACAGGTGTGAAGCAGGTAGAAAGTTGTGTTTAACCAGACTTGGAGTTTCCACAGGTGAAAACAGTGGAAGAAAGATAGGTAACAGTAAGGACTTTCATAAGACAGTGATTTCGAAAAAAAAGGAGAAAAGCCAGCCAGCCTAGAATCTTAGGAGAGAAGGGAGGGTGCAGGTGGGTAGGTGATGGAAGAGTAGAAAAGCATGGGGTCAATGGATTAAAGGTCTCTATTACGAGTTATTGGAGTGAAGATGCTAGAATATTACTATAGTCATGTTTTTCAAACTTTTTTTGGTTAGGCTTCATAATAGGAAGTAACTTTAAATTATAAGGCAGTCAAAAGAGTTTTTAAAAATAATACCTTTATAACCCTTGGTAATTTATTCAATAATTTTTCAAAGCCCCAATTTCCACATCTGGAAAATAAGAGTAATGATTCCTACATTACGGAGCCATGGTTGGTGTTCAGTTAGCTCATGTGTATAAAGCCTTCAGTGCAGTGCCTGGTCCTGTTACAGTGGTGTAGTGCTCAGTAAAAGGCAGCTATTATCATCAGCCCCTTTCCCCCCTTCAACCTCTCTGGGCCTCAGTTCCCTTATTTTTAAAATGGGGATGCGGAAGAAGATTGGACTATTAGGTGATTTCCAACTCTAACATTCTATGCATACCACTTGATTTGTACTTCCCTGAAATACCTGTGAACATTAGAAGGGTTTGTGCTTTTGAGTTCATTCTCCCGTCTGGAGATTCAGTGAAGGCAAAGAATTCAAACACACAAACCTAACATCACATTTTAGTGTCCAGAACGCCCTGTCCCCAGTAAGTTCTATTTAACAACATTTCAGTGTGTTAAAGAGGACATTGGGAACCATTTAGACATCTTTTAGGAAATAAGGCAACCCCTACATACACTCAGGTTCTAAATGTTGCCATATACCTGTAGAGCCCATGTGTCTATCTCGTAGACATTTTGCTGCTCTCTGCTGACTGGTGCTTCCAGGGCCATACGCCATATCTGGCTTGGAGAACCCTGTTCTCCAAGGACAGGCCTCTAGGAGCAGGTCAGTCATTGCCAGAGGCTGCATTAACCTTTCAGGCACCATTTAGTGGATTAATGTTTTGATGCACTTAATGATACCCCAGCAGTCCAGGGGTTCAGACAGGATGCAGTCTATAAGGAGAAATTGTACTAAAAACTTTGTTTTTTCTTAGGAAAAGAAAGATGCAAAATATTCGCATTTGTCTTTATAACATTTCTCTAAGGACCTCATGATACCATAGTACCTCATTATGACTCTGGTATCAAGAGACAGGAATAAAACCTGCATAATGGTATTAAGAGCCATTTAGGAGATGTGATGTACCATGTGTTCTACCAGGTAATTTATAACAATGGTGAGGATTAGCCCTGTTGCACAAATATAAATATGAAAACACAGACATGGTCAGGGACTGAAAAATGTAATTCCTTCAAGTATTCAGTGATTCATTTTCAGTAGCTAACTCTCATGTGAGCACTTTTTATGTGCCAGATATATTCCAAATGTTCTATATAATTTAATTATTTACCCCTTACAACCTCTATTACAGATAAGCAAATGGATAAACAGAGAGATGAAGTGACATTTATCTAGCTAGCACATGATAAAAATCAGGAGTCAACTCCAGACAGTCTAGCTTCATAGCCTGGGCTTGTAATCACGTACTATAATCATGTTTTTCAAATTTTGGGGTCATGATTCATAATAGGAAGTAACTTTACATTATACACCAATGGAAAGCATTTTTAAAAATACCTATCCTATTAAGAACAATGTGGAACACCTTTTGGTATTTTCCATTTTATTCTATTCCAGCCCATTTTTAATAAATGCTAGTTAAGACTCACCAAATTTATCTTATGACCCATTCTATTAATGAGTTGTGGCCTTTAGTTTTCCAAATGCTGCCACACTACATTATGCTGTGTGCTATTTAGCATCCCCTCCCCAATAAAGGGGAGGCTTGGGATTCAGGAGGAAACTGCACCGGAATGGACTGGAGTCTGAAATTGGCTTCTCCCTCATTTCTTGCCCAACCTCCAACCCCCACCTATGCCCAGTTAAACAATCAGCCAGCAGGAGAAGGTCAAGGAGAAGAGAAAGAATTGGTTTGCTAAAATGTCCTAATTCTTCCTTGGTTGTTTTTCTTTCTTTTGTTATACCAACCAAATTATGCCTGGACCATTTTAATAGAGAATAAAAAAACATCACTCCAAAATTCAATTCCCTTGGGCCCTAGAATAATGGCATTTTTTACTAATGAAACATGCAAACTACTGTCGGCTCCATTAATAGTCTCAATTTTTAATCTCTTAGATAATGGAACATTAAGGTTTCCATGGCAGCAGCTTCCAGCTGTTGGGAGATCCCAGGCTTTCAGTTGTGTGACAATTAGGGTGAAGCATTGCTGAGAATTTCCAGTGTTCCTGTATCTTCATTATGCAGCATTCCGTATTTTTAAAAGCACTGATTATCATGATGTATTAGTTTAAAGAGCTTGACATGTTGGTACCTATCCTGGGAGAAGACAGCAATTTCTTGCAGCTTATCACCAGGAGCTGCCTGACATATCTGGAGTGATGATCTGGTATGATAATTATCTCCAGTGTTTGGCTTATAAATTAATAAAAGTCTAGGTGAATTCAATTATAGATAGTTTGTGTCCCAGGACTGTAATGATTTTTGATGAGGACAAAATCCAAGGATCTGAGAACAAGACCAGGAAGGCTTTCTTCATCTTTAGGGGCCCCTATATCAAAAGACTGCAATGAGCATGTGGAGCTTAGTTAGTTTGATGGAAACTAACAAGATTTTTGGAATAAGTATAGCTAAAGAATGAGAGAAAGACACAAGAGACAAAAGCAGATTCAAATATTGAGTTATAATCGGCTACCATCTAATGCCACTGATCATATGGTACACAGTAAAAGATCATTAAGTTCTAACTTCACCAATTTGAAGGGCATGGCTGAAGTTACTTTTTAGACAGAGAGGCAGGGGTGGGGAAGAAGGGAGGGAAAGAAGGCAAGGAATAGGTAGAATTATCCCCATTTTTCATATATGAGAAAATGTACCGGGAACTCGAGTACTGCTTACATAAATAAAAGCGTTCACACACAACACTCTATGAGGTAGGCTATCAGTGGTCCCATTTTATTGATAAGATGACAGAAACCTATGGAGATTGTAGCAAAATCAGTGCTTCCTGTTAACCAAACCTATTTCTTTTTCTTCTTGGACGTACACACCCAGAGCTAGACAACACTTCTTACCCTGCCTTGCAATTAAGTAAAGCCACATGGTTGAGTTTTGGCTGGTAAAAAGTAGGCAAAAGCAATGGGGTCTCTCCTTCCATCTGTTTGCTGGATCTTGATGCCCAAGATGACCTTGTGAGCCACAGACTGAAGATGGAGATGTGTCTGTCAATCTGGTTCTCTAAATAGTTATGTGGAACAGTTCTCCCTGCAGACTATATTGGAATATGGTGAGAGCAATTAATATACTTTTAACGGATTAAGCCACTGAGATTTTTATTTGGGGATTCTTGTTGAGAGCCAACAGCAGTGATTATTATCCTGCCTAATATAGAAATCGGTACCTTTGATGCAGGGTGCTGCTGTAACAGAAACCTAAAATATGTGACATTAGCAAGGAAACTAATATCAGATACCAAAAGGATGGCAATCTATGTTATACTCTAGCAAAACATTTGGAAAAATTGCAGTAACTTGGAAAATATACCATGTCCTTACTGAAGTGGCCATTCTGTATAAGTTGGTTGGAAAAATTAATGGATTAGTGTGTGTTGGTGAACTTGGCTGAGTTTGACATGTCAGCACAAGAAAAAGATGTGCTTAAGAGAAGCTTGTCCAG
Organism: Cheirogaleus medius; assembly: GCA_008086735.1. NCBI lineage: Eukaryota > Metazoa > Chordata > Mammalia > Primates > Cheirogaleidae > Cheirogaleus > Cheirogaleus medius. The sequence continues at coordinate 39,488,152 of VBSM01000361.1, forward strand.
TTATAGAAATATGGTCAGGATTAGAACGCCAATTGCTTCTATATCCTAATTTAAGATTTAAGAATTTAAGATAGAGACAGACTTTGTATCAAAGAAACCCTTAAAACCCAGTTATGCAGCAAAATCAAATAAATAACGTGGCCTTTCCTTTGAAGACTAATAGCCTCAAAATATCTGCCATTTAGTTGGGAGGACAGGAGGAGGAAAGAGAGGCAGCCAATAAATAAAATAAATTTGAGAATTATAACTAATAAAGAATTTGTGATGCAGTTACTATATGTGGAATGACTGGAAAATAATGGATCAGAAGCCTACTAAGTTTTTAAGGGCATGACATTACAAGAAAGCACAGACTTAGCAAATCTCTGACTCTGACTTAAAATAATTCTTGAACCTTCTATCTTCCACATGCAGGGAGCTCTATAAGCTTCCATCAAGGGCATACCAGAGAATAGCTGCTAATATCATTCTCCAATACAAAGCAGCAGAGCTACTTGGAGAAATGGCTAATTCTAGGACTGGGGCAGGAAATATGCACGATAACCCCAGAGCATCTGTAAGTACCAGAAAGTAAGGAAATGCTCAAAAAACACAAAATCCCATAACAATGGGATTATATTAAAAGAATACAGAAGCCAACTGAAAGAGTTCTCAATTGTCAAAGCTGGAACAATTTAACTAACAAAATAAAGTAGTATTAGATCATACCTCAAAGTATCAATTAACTATCCATGAGTCCATACTGATATAAAGTGATAGAATTAATAAATGAGGTAGAAGAGATAAATCTACAATGCAGATGAATTCCAAATAATCTATGTGGAGGGCGGCACATGGTGACTTCTTCCCAAAGTATACAACATGGGAAGGGGTGAAAAAGAGTAACTACAGTGGAGAAACTTGACAAACACTATCCTGGCCTGGTAATCAAAGTAAACATCATTGTAATTTTAGTATATGTGCTGCCGAAGCAAGCACTAGGGTCAACATCAATAGTGTCACGTTGTGTTGATAGTATGTATCCTTAATACGATGTGGTGAGAATGGCAATTTACTTCTGTGTCTTCCACAAAATGCCAATTGAGCAACATTCTACAAAATACCTGACCACTACTCCTCAACACTGTCAATGTCATCAAAAATGAGGAAATTGTGAAAAATTGACACGGCCAAGAGCATGGAGACATGACAAATAAGGAGACATGACAAATAAATATATGTGACTCTGGAACACAAAAAGGACATTAGGTAAGAACTAATGAAATCTGAATAAAGTACTGACTTTAGTAAATAATAATCAATATTGGTTTATTAATTGTGACAAGTATACCACACTAATTTAAGGTGTTAATAGCAGGGGAAACTGTTTAGGTATATAGGAATTCTCTGTACTATTTTTGTGACTTTTTAAAAAATCTAATTCATTCTAAAATTAATGTTTATTTTTTAATCTTAAAAAATAAAGGAAGTATAATATACTGTTAAGAGTATTTATTCTTTTGTTAACTTCCCAAGCTAAAATGAAAGGGTTAGAGTGTTTCTAGGATGATTTTTATTCCTAAAATTCTGTGAGTCCACGACATAAAGCTATCAAGAAATTTATCTCAAGCAAAAAAAAAAAAAAAAACCTAATGATACTGGCATTAAAAGTCCAGTTTCTCAATAAATAGTAATCATACTATTACTTTCAATTAAATGCCTATGCAACAATTAGATTTTAAAAAAACCTAACAGTTAATTTTCATACTTTTTTCTTGGCAATAATTGATATGCAGTGTTTGGCCAATATTTCCTCAATCACCAAAAAAGCAAAAAATCTAATATAGAGTGTTACTGGAAATGAACTAGCACAGCATGGGAAAAGGGTGGTTATTTTTAAGCAGACCCATTATATTCCTCTGGAGAGCAATGGTGTACATATTCAAGTAAATTCATTAGGCCACGGGGCTGATGATGAAGGAATGTAACAAAGGCACTGCTGTGGTTCACATTAGTAAACTTGATGATCAGCGGTGGGCTGACCCTTTGGGAACACCAAGTATGGGGAAAGGAAGAGAAAAAAAGACCTGCTTATTTCTTCTCTAAGATGAGCGCTACCATTTCCTGTTGCTGTGCTGTATATAATGGGGGGAGCAGAGGCAGGGGGTGGTGATTAGGAAAGCTCTCAGTCGGTGGTTGTGGGGGAATGGCTGCTCTGCAGCAAGAAGACACAGTGGGCGAAGGACTGCTGAGTACTTGCATCTGACACGAAATATGTCACCTATTTTATCAATCGAACAGCAACAGCGCTTAGCCCACGACTAACTTATTAAAAAGGCTCTCCTGAGTGACGGGGACAGACAGGTGCGGCGAGTTCATGTTTGTAACACTTGTGCTCCTGGCAGAAAGACAGGGTCTGTTTATTTTTTAAAGAAATCAGGGACTTTAATGCTCACATTCTTTTCTTAAAACTTTCAAGAAGAGATTTAAGGAAAGCAGAGAAAAGACCAAGTTGAAGTCAGAAGAACCTTGTTTGATTTATGCTGTCAGATTTTTTAAAATTCCAAACAAGCAATACATCTTGACTGAGTACTTTTATGCCCCTGTTATACACTCTGCTCCTCTGGAGTTTATAAGAAGAATGTAAAACAAGGTCCTCCTACTGTGCAGTAACTTGACCCCAACCTGACAGCAGCACCAGAGCAGGCAAGCAGACAAGGGACATTAGAGGACAAGGAAGGACCTGACTATTTGGAAATATTGGGGCAAGATGAGGCCAGAGACGAGCAGGGCTAACAGAAAGGAAAGGCCAGTAAAAAGTGATTAACATGTGATTTCTAAAATATTTTAAAAGAAATACATGTTTATTGTTTACAAGTGCTCAAGGAAAATTATTCAGGAATTATTCACCTTTAACAATGAGGTAAACAGAACCCTGCCAAAAGGACCCACTTACCTAAAAGGCCATGCCAGTAAGTCTGTGGTCAGAAAGAATACAACTTCACAAGCAGCCAATTCCAGACATTCTGAATCCAAAGAATAGTCACAACATCCCTTGGACTGTGTCACCTTTGGGTCCCCGTCAGGTCATTCAGAGTTAGCCAGGGAGAGCACCCCAACGTCTATTTCCCCTCTGCCCTCTGCCCTCCCTCTCAGCCGCTTCCAGCTATTGCTTACTGTTGTCGAACCATGAAAAGCTATTCCTGGATCCATTCTGGGAGCACTTAAAAGGCAAAACAGACTCTTCCCTGGCTAATATTCATCACCTCTCAGGGCTAATGTATTATTTTTTCAAAAAAAAAAACGAAAAAAAATCACCTCGCCACTGACAAAGAAGAAGGGAAGGAATAAAGAAAGGGTAAAGGGACATCCTACTACAACATGCCTAGTATATGTAGGCTTGTGGAGCTAAAATACTTCAAAATGGCCATCAAATGGGTGTTTATCAAATAGGCTTTTATTTATTCTTCTTGAATAAATACTGTAGTTATGCTATCTCTACTTAATAAAGAAAAGACTTGCTCTTCTACAGAAGCACTTAAGTTATTTTCAGTTTCAATTATCAAATCAGAATTATCAAAAATTCCTTATTTAGGGTGTCCCAGTTAGGGAGATATCACCCCATTTAAATACTCTTCATAACTCGATTCTTTAGAGCCATTGCCACCACCTCGTCTGCCTGCTCCCTGTAATATTTTCATTTCTCCAGTAAATGCCTCACACTTGAAAATTAAACTAGGAATATTTTAACAAAAGGCATTAAAGAAGATATGAAATGGTTTTCAAAATAGAACTCTTTAAAGATTCTACTTCATGTCAATAAAATGTTCCAAATATAGTTTCAATGTTATAATGAAGAAAATGAACTCTCACAAATAAATATTCCTAGCCCCAAATGAAGACCTGCATATTTGTGGCAGTACAGTGAAAAAACATGCTCCAACCCCAGGAGTTCTCAGTAATCAGGTTTTAGCTGTAACACTTGTTTCAGATGCTTTCTTCAAAGAAGGAGACCCTTTTCCAGAAGTGGCCTTCTCTTTATGGACAACAGGTCATTCTGCTGTGGAGGGAGCAGGGGAGAGTGCCGTACCCTCTCCCACAAAGACTAGATTCATTTCATTCCAGGGCCACTGAATTTCTGTTCCCAGTAACAAGGCAAATGGCTAATGCAGGCATAATATGTTTTCCATAATGAGATTATTCCTTTGTTCATCTCTTACTGGTCTACCACTATATTTTCTATGAAAGAAACATATCTGAATTTTATCCATATAATTTATTTACATTTACTTGTTCTTAAGATTGTGCGGAGACAAACTGAGATTTTCTTCTTCCACTCCATAGGCAGAGATTTAATATAACAAAATGTAATTTCATGAGGTTAGTAAAAATGAGTGGTAAGGAAATACCTCTTCAAACAAATCTGAAACCTAAAGATATTTCTCAAATAAATTCATCATTCATTCATCCAACAAATATTTTAGAGAAATAAAACTGAAAAAGGTCTAGCACCTGACCCTGCTCTCAAGAAACTTACCAGATGGAAAAAAGACAAATACCTAAACAATTAACTATGATATAATGTGATCAGTGCCATCACACAGGCACAAATTTCCAATAATTGCAAAATTTGCCTGGCACACAGTCTTAGTTTGTTCCTGCTGCTATAACAAAATACCAGTCTGGGTAACTTATAAATAATAGAAATTAATTTTTCACAGTTCTGGAGTCTAGAAAGTCTAAGATCAAGGTGCCAACAGATTTGGTGTCTGATGAAGGCTCTCTCTCTGCTTCCAAGGTGGCACCTTGTTGCTGCATCCTCACTTGGTAGAAGACAGAAGGGAAAAAAGGACAAATGCCATGTGGAGCCCCTTTATGTGGTATCGATCCTATTCACAAGGGAAGAGGGCTCATCACCTAACCACCTCCTAAAGGTGCCACCTCTTAATATTATTGCATTGGCAATTAAGTATTGACATGTGCATTTGGGGGGACACATTCTATGTCACACACTGAACCCTGTGCCACGGCTGCTCAGCAAACTGATAGCTAGGCTGTGTTGGTCACACGGTATTTGAGTTCTTTGCACGTGGAAGCTCGACAGACATTGGTTAGTGAATGGATGGAGGGTGATGTCTCTATGAGGAATTGTTAATTCAAAAAACAATGTCTGTTGAGCTTGGCAAAATAAAAGTATGCTTGTAAATACTCCTTAGCCCCAGAGTTAAGTTGTGTTAATGTTCTGAGAGTTCCTAATGAGACAGTTAAGTTCAGAAGGAAAGAGTCATCACATTAGGTTAATAAGTACATGGCATTCCTTGGCTTGATGGTTATGATACTCACAGATGTGCCTAATGAGTTTAGAGCGGCAAGAGCCAGGAGGTTAAAAGCCCTATAATTTTCCGCAAGGAAGGGGTGAAGAACAACCACTGCTGTTTTCAGATTCGTGCTTTTTTAATCATCTTAAGTATTTTTAAACTAACATTCCTCTTAAGGACTGAATTGCGTCCTCCCAAAATTCTTATAATTTTAACCCCAGTACATCAGAATGTGACTGACAGGGCCTTTAAAGAGTTAAGTTAAAATGGGGTCATTAGTGCGGGTCCTAATCCAATCTGACTGGAGTGCTTATTAGAAGAGGGGGCTAGAACATACAAGGAGACACCAGAGGTGCCCATGTAGAGAGGGCACCGTGTGAACAGGCAGCAAGAAAGCTGTCGTCTGCGATGCAAGGGGAGAGGTCTCAGGAGAAACCCAACCTGCCGACACCTTGGTCTTGGTCTTCTAGCCTCCGGAACTATGTGACAATAAATTTCTAGTGTTTAAGCCACCCAACCTATGGTATTTGGTTATGGCAGCTCTGGAAGACCAATACAATTTCCCACTCACCTCCCATGCTCCCAACCAACACAAGATTCTGATTCAGTTGGGGCTGGGCAGGCACAAACCTATCTAAAAGTATCAGGTGAATCTGATGCCTGCACTCCCAGGCTTACATCTTGAAAAATATAACCACCCAAAGAATTATGTGTGTTTTGCCAGTGAGATCTCCTTCCTACTGCATACTTCACCTCTCTTCTACATGTGCCCCCAACGAATGCCACTGCCTTGGTTTCCAGAAGTTTGAGACGGAGGTTGTCCGCTTAGTCCCGACCTCAGTCATTACACAGATGGAGCAGAGTGAAGGACTGGGGGGCCTACCTGGACCCCCATGTATCAGCACAGGTATCCTGAACACTCCTGTACTGTGAGCCTGGAATACAAATCTTACATGCACTGCGGCTCTGAAGTTGTTTCCATTCAGCTCTGCGGTTCTCTTGGGGATCCTTTCAGTTCTCCAACTGTAGTTAAGTTTATCAAGCCCTGCTGGAGAAAAATCACTTCCATTACCAGAGAAGTTCCTGTGGAAAAAGTTTTTTTTTATAGATCAGGGTTTTCACAATATATTACCGATATAAATCTGACACTAATGAGGTAAACATGTCCCAAGGCACCTGGGTACTCAGTAACAGAGTGGGCCCTCCAGCCAAATTGTGAGGCTGGAGAAGTTTGTCTTCAAAGTTTCAGCCTCTTCTGTTTCCCATTATCTCAGTGAGACCACTAGGAGACATTTTATTGACACTCGATTTGGAGGAAGTTCTCCTAACATTCATTTATTCAGTCATTCACTCAACAAATATTTATCATGTTTCCTCTTTGTCGCTGCGAGACACCTGACTAAGGGCAATAATACACTACAATAACATTTTCTGCTCTTAAAGAGATTATAGTCTAGGGGGGGAGGGAAGGAGGAAATACTCCTAGCAAAGAGGATATAATTACACATAAATCAAAGGGAAATAGGGTGGAAATAGGGGCCATGAGGGTATAACCCAAAAACCCATGAAAAAGAGAAAAAGTCCCCATCCAGGTTCATGCAAAGGTAGAAGTGACTAGTCCAATAACCTTTGGCTGGTGGCTGCAGCAGCGAAGGCAGCAGACACAGTTTGGTAGGGTGAGCCCTGAGAGGGAGGGGGGAACCAGACCAAGCAAGTGATTTGCAAGGGAGCTGGGATGGGGTGGCTCCTTTTCCAATGAATCATCTAATTAATGCGGGGTGGGGGGGAATCAGCACACTGTTTGGACTCCAGTGTGATAACTAATAGGCATAATAGAATTACTGGCCAAGTAAATTTCAAATTCCTATTGTGGTTGTGACAGAACCTGGCTTGTTGATAGAGCCATTGTTTAGCACAAAAGCAGCACTATTTGAAATTAGCCCCAAAGCATGACAGGGTTTTCTTTTTAACATTAGTTATCCACGTGAGGCTATTTTTATTGTATCAGATGCCACCAGAATGATATCCTTGCATCCACCATCCAAATGGAATATTATTTTTTCCAACCAAATTTAGTAACTGGAAATTTTTATAGAAAGTATTTGATGATGCAACTGATTTGAAATAGCAGTACCGAAAGTGGATGTGTTCTAGAGAGGGCTTTTGTACAGGACTTGTCTGTACATGCCTGGCTTATCTCCCCCTAGAAGATGAAAATAATGTCTAATCCTGGAATAGGAACTGTTTCAGGGCTGACTATGCCCCACTGCCAACTCTTTTCTCTTGGAAAGCAAAACTATACATTTCCACACAAACAACAGCCAGTTAGCAGGCATAAATGCTAAGTGGGAAATTAACTTAGAGTGGGTGAGACAGACTACTAAAATTTTGACTATCCTGCTAAATTTAGCCAAGGAAGATCCATCTATGCCAATTTAAAATGGTTTCCAGGAGCTGCTTGATCACACATTTCAGCAAAAGACTGAACACTAAAATAGAGAAAGGAAATATAGTTATTCTCTGCATCTAGATGTACTTCTAATTAAAGTGTCTATCCACACCCTGCTTTACAGAAGAAATAAATAGCTCTTTTCTGCTGGACAAGAATTACTATATTTTGTGATGAATTCACTCTGGCTGGCTGACTCCCTCCTTCATTTAGCCATAGAGACCCAGACGAGCCGGAGCTGCAAACGAGAGAGGAAATTCAGAACTGCCATTTATGACACTGGGAAACCCTGCCCATATTTTTTTTTCATGTTCAATATTAAAATGCATCAGGTATAAATGTGTTAAAGGTATTAACTGAACTCCCTCTTCTATCCCTCCCTACCTCTCCCTCCAGCTCCAGTCTCTTTCCAAAGCCTGCTTTATCAATACAATTAGTCGTTTCTTTTTGCAGATATATTTTCTTTCGTGCTTCAACTACCACCAGCATAATGTTAGAAATAAGTGATTACACAGGAGTGACATCAGAGATTTTGAAAATAATATTTGCATTATTCTATTTTAAAGACATCCCACTACATAGTGTGTTTCTAGTTATTTTGCACATTGCCAGAAATGTACAACCTATGGCTTTGGAATCAATACTCTAAAATAAATGTGTAGTTCTACCTTGACTTTCTACATAACCTTGACAAAGACATTTACCATGTCTTGGCTCAGTTCCTCTATCTGTAAAACAGGGATAAAAAATATTGACTTTACTAATAGGGCTATAGTTCAGATTAGTTATCCCAGCTTTGCAAACTGCTTTCAAAAAATCATCAGACTGCAAAAATCACACTTGGGCAAAGGATGTCCTTCTGTCCATCCATCCAAAAACCATCCTTTGCCACTCAATCTTTTCACTCCCTTTTCCCACATGCTAGATTCTCTCAGGTGAAAAAATGGCCCAGTGATAGATGTCATTAGGCATCCCTCCTGAAATAATTCCATGAAATGAAAGGCAATATATAAATTAATAAAGATAGGATTAGATTCTGCTACTAATGGCCTATTTTTTTTATTAAGACTACAGTATTTTATACCTCTGGTTTTGTGTTATGTTGATATCATCATCATACTCACTATCATTGATCACGTTCATTCAGTGTTAACTGTGTTAGGCACTGTGCTAAGCCCTTAACATACATTACCTCATTTAATCCTCACGACAATTCAATGAGGAAAGTATTGCCACTATTACTCCCATTTTACTGGTGAGGCAGTTGAGGCTTAGAGAAATCAAATAAATAACTTGAAGCCACACAGTTTGCAAAAGGCAGAACTTGAACTTAAACCCAGTTTTAATTGACCTCAGAGGCTTAATTTTTAATAATTTTGCTATGTTTTCATCATACTAATCTTCATGACTAAATTACTAAGCAACCAAAAGTGGTGTTAAAATCCATTACAATTATGGAAAGGAAGAAGACATCAAGCAGCTGACATTATTGCAGGTGTAGAAAATGCCCTAAATTAAAGCAGCTTTTTAATTAAAAGAGTCAAATAAAACTACACTCAGCTGAAAGGAGGAAAGTCAATCTTAGGAGAGAATACAGCTGATTCTTCAAATCAAACAGAAGCAGTATGAATAGAATATACTTTTATATTTAATATATTCAACATTACTTATTCACATGCTCCCTAAATTATTTTAAAATATATTATAGTTAATGTTCTTAAAATAAAATTTAAATCTGTAAAGAGTGTTTTAAAAGATACTGCAATGAACATTAAAGTAGATGAATTCTAAGTTTCCTTCTAACTCAAAAGTTCAATGATTCTCTGATGACTGGTGAAAATGAATTGAACAGCACTGTTCTGTGCATATCCTATACAAGATCATTTTCACATTTCTCACAGAAGCTTCTTGAAACTTCACTTCCCACTGGTGTCCTGTACTCAAATCCTTCCTCTTACCAGGTAACTTTCATTTATACTCAGATAAACACATAATTTTTCATCCAAACCAGGACATTTTTGATACTTAAAAGGAACTCTTAAATAATTAAAATTATATATTTGTTTTAGAAAACATTTTATGGACTATAAATTATTTTTATTATACTGGCAGATTTATAAATGGTTCTATTTGGAAGCTATTTTCAAAATTAAAATAATTTATGAAAATAAAAATGACATATCTATATATTTGAAGCAAGTGTTTCAAAACTTCTATATATTGATTATCTGAATATTTAAAATAATATAAGGAGAATAATCAATTTCTGAGCCATGTATATTTGAAATAATGGATTGCTAGTATTTTTTCTAAAAAAGAATGTCAATTTTCTTCTCATGAAATTGCCTGAAATCTTCTTCAAAATGCATAAAATTTATTCACAGATTAATATTTGAAATTGTTTACACTTTCAATAGACTCTTCTCTGTAAATTATAAGAGTTTTTATCAAATAAGTTCTCTAAATTTATTATTCTTTTTAATGTTTCCCCTCATTTAGATGCTAAGAATTTTAGTTCTCCTCCATTTTATTCCATTCTGGCAAAGAATATAAATTCATTGTTGGGAGATAATTCTCCATGGGTTTCTCACATTCTTACCAGTCTTCAGAGTAACAACTGAATATCCTTTGTTCCAGACTACCTTTCCTGGGATGTTTGTATAGAAAACAGCCTTGAAAGATAGAGATAATATCTCCTTCTAGAGCAAAAGGCAAGTTGGTTTATGATCTCGGAGGGTAAAGATAGTGTCTCCCTCTACAGCAAAGTTCAGGCATAATAGATTTAAGTTTCCCAAGGTCTCAAGATTTCTCTCCTGTAACACAAATCATTGTGTATGCAGGTGTCACCTGGGGCTCTTCACATCCCCTATGGGAATTGGGGGTTCAGAGAATCAGTGGAAAAAAATACTGATACTGTACTCTGGCTATTACTATTGCTCTGAGTAATGAACTGTCTTTTGTGTCTGACCCAGGAGTCTTATGTCTTCTACCACCACCCACCAAACCCTGGCAGGTAACATATTAGCTTGAAAATAAAGTAAAAACTTAGATTGGTCACAGTTCTTGCCAGTTTTTGTGAGGATGCCATGCTGATAGAGATGTGACTTTGTGAAAGAGAAAGGAAGAGAAGCTTTTGGACTGATAAAATTTGAGGGAAGTCCATAACATTGGTAGTGAAGATGTTGACCAAATATATTTGGTCAATAAATGGTCCTGCAACGTATCGCCTGTTAAGGAGGAGGAATGAAGGAGGTGGTTGCAGACCAAGTACTGGGAAATTGGTTCTGAGACAGCTGCCCCAAATCTACGTAGGTTGTTGTTAACTCTCCCGGTGAGCAGTCTTTCTCTCACCAGTCGGGCTGTCAGCCTTCAGCCCTCCACAATGCCAGTGCGACAGTCAGTCCTAAGATTCATCCTAGAGGTGAAGAAGGTTCTGCCCCTTTCAGACAACAGTTAGAAATGAGTGTCTACCTGGAATGTGAAAGGAAGTACATTTGCAACCACCATGACAGAAACCAGGCTAACTGTGAGTGCTTCAGCTGGATCATCTGAGAGTCCAGGGTCTGGGGTGCATGATAAGAGAGAAGAATGGCAGTAGCTGGGGTATCTCACAGCTCAGCCCCTCCTGCAGGCCATCAAGCCAACTGTAGATCCATTCAAAATGATACAGAAAGGACTCAGAGTTTGGTTAGTGGGTCTTGGCTGCTATGAGAGACCTTTGAACCTCTTGGGAAGATTTCCCTGAAAGAGGCAAACTCCAAGGAAAACCACAGATGAGTCATTGATGAGCATTCAGGCTCTGCCTGCCCCAGATTGGGTTTACAATGCTGATGAATCAATGGAGACTGAGAAAAGAACCCAAAGGACTCTAGGCATGTTCATATCATCAGCCCCATTGCTCTGGAAAACTCTCCTAGCCCTTATGATAAAACTGATCAAAAACAGGCAATATTCTCATAATAATAGGACAGCAATTTGTCCCAGATTAAAGTGGACTTTTTAAAAAGTCATTGTGTGTGAGTCAACCACAGGTCAACAAAGAGTGTAAATCTGACAGCCCCATTCAGAAAACAGTACGGCTATGGCTATCAAGTCAAAGGGTCTCCAAAGCAGAAATACTCAGTGTCTCTAATAATAACCTTACTGCTCAACATGGGGCTTGAGGTGAGGTGGGAGCAAAAAAATTGGAAGTTTGTCTGGCTGGGCTGCTAGCAGCTGTTGTACTGTTTGAAACCAAATATAAATGTGAAACCTTGTTTAATGTCATGCAGCTACTCTCTCCCTCTGTGCTCCCTGACCCCTTCCTCCCCTGCCTCAGCAGTTTTAAGGCAAAAGATGATTAGGGGTGTGGCTAATATCTCCCTGCCCTCAAAGGCAAATCAAAGGCCATACACAGCCTTGAGTATCCTGGGGAATTTCAGGGTGGAAGGGATTCAGACTTGTATGGTTATCTTGGCTGTAGGCAACCAAGTCACAATCCTACTTGGAAGTGGGGAAGGAAAAAGCACTTAGATTCAGTTAATGGGGTTGGGGGTGGGTTCACAGTGGGGAAGAAAAGACATTGTGGCACCTTAGGGAACTTTGGGCCAATTGAATTTACCGGTACTATTGCTTCTACATCTGAATGCATATTAAGAGTTGAGGTGTTATATGCTTGTACTTTCTTATCCCATAAATGCTGGAGGGAGTCTCTCAATTGGGAAAAGTCACATGTAGAGAAGTGATAAAGGCAACTGTAAATTGTTCCTCAAATCATCTCCCTGTCCTCTCTCAGGGCCAACAGAAACAGCATAGTATACCAAGAGGAAAAAGGAAAATCACAACCTTGCAGCCCTAACTTACAGGCAGCAGGGGTAGTAAGAGATGTAATATCTCAATATAATAGCCCTATATGGCCAATGAAAAAGGATGATGAGAGCTTGAGACTTACTGAATTCAGCTGTTCCCAAAGCCCTGCCTGTACAGCGTAACTGCACACTGATGGCACCCAACATGATGTCTTAGACATTGCCAGCACCTACTTTTCTACTAGCATCCTAGGACCAAAACCAAGTCACATTCATGTAGCAGGTACTCCAATATCTATTTGCAATATTCCCCCAGGGGTACCTAAATTCCCCTACCATTTGCCACCCGTGGGTGAGTCAAGATTAGCACAAATGCCTCTACCCTCTGATATCCAAAGCTTTTACTATGTAGATAATATGCTTTGGTTGACAAGTGAGAAGACCCAGTTTTAACTATTCTATCTAGATATAGTTTTATCACACTTGTTTCCAGCAGGGGTGGCTGATAAACCTTGACAAAATTCAGGGTTCTGCTAAGTAGTTTCTTGGGATCATATAAGCAGATTCAAAATGTTCAATCCCTTTGACATTCAGGGAAAAACTGCTATCTCTGGCCTCCAGCCACCAAAAAGAACACCTTATTGGACTCTTTGGTATTGGAGACAGTGTGTGCCTCACTTGGGCATTCTACTTGGATGTTTGTTTTTCATCCTTTGAGTGGGGGCCCAAACCAATAGGTTGCATTGGAAGTGTCCAGCAAGCTATGGCAGGCTCTCAACCTTTGGGGCCCCATATCCATAACCACCCTTTTGAGCTACAAGTAAGTCTATGTGATTGATGATTTTTCCAATTGAAGCCTCTAGCAAAGAGAGGCGGTAACATCCAAAGGTGCCTCTTGAGGTTTTGAACTTATTGGCTCTCTGACATGGTTCCCAAGTCACTTGCTACTAAGCAACTCTTAAAACTAAATGCCCAACCCATGGAGACCTGTGATTGTCTAGGTCCTAATATTCCCATTTGGGGTGAGTCAACTCATATTCAACAACAAGACAGGAAGGGCCTAACAAGCCTTGTCACATGCAAATAAATGGTACATTGAAGAACACAACTGGCACGGCCTGAGTGACATCAACTTTACGTGAAAAAATGACAACTATATCTTTAGGGGAAACTTCATCTCCCACTCTGCTGCCTAAAGGAGACTGCTGGCTCAATGGGTCCCTCGATTTACTGTGCCTGGGCCTGGGCCTGGTTCACTACTGGTTTGGCTAAGCTGAAACCTAACGGTGTCCACTGGATCAATGGCTTTTCAACTCTAACCCCAGCTATAAAAAACTAAAAGTGGATATGGCTATCCACATATGCAGAAGTCAGCCCATTCTCATAGCTTGAGCCAGTATCACTTCCGATGAATTTGTTATGTTTTTACTAACTCTTGAGTTGTTGCCAGTGGCCTGGCTATTTGGTTTGCCACTTTTTTTTTTTTGTGGCCAACAATGTAAAAGTATTTATAATACTATTGGGCCCTTTAGGGGCTAGACAGCTTCTAGGTAGCAGGCTATGGTAGATTAAAAGACCCTTGTCCTTCTTATTCTGGAAGGAGGGCCCACAGAAGTACAATAGTGTGAGCGTGAGTTTGTGTGTATGTAGGGGTGGACGTGAGTGTGTGCACATGCACGAGCATCTCTGGGCATCGAGAGTAATCAGAGTTGGACCTGCTCATAAGGGCCAATCCAGCTGTTGGCCAGTTCCCGCAGGGTGCTGTACCTCCGCTCAAACTCCTCCTTACTGCAGTGCTGCAAGAGCCAACCTACCTCCTCAGTGAGGTGAGTCACTGCCAAGTGCTTATCCAGGGTCTCATTCTACTTGCTGCCCAAGATACTGTCTACAATGGTGGCACAGCCTGCTGTCCACTGAGCAGGGAGCATGTCAGGCTGGAGGATCTGGGGGCAGGAACTTAGCATGGCTAGGATGTGAAAAACTATAGACTGGCCAATTAAAGACAACCCTATATTTTTTATTCTATTTAGATAGGCATTTGTGTCATTACCATTTATTAAATGATCTATCCTAAGAAAAGCACAGGATTTATATAAAAATCTATAGTGTTATTGGAACATAGACAAATAAGATTTAAATGGAAAAAATCTCAAATGGAAATACTAATTATTATTTAATGTCTCAATTATCCCAACATTTTTTTCCCATTAAATTAAACCCACACTTATAAAACATAAAATTCTCATATATCCTGAGATTTATATTTGAATTTTAAACTGCCTCTCCCTATGCCCATATTGATTATGGTATGTTGAATACCTGGTATGGAAATTTCCTCATCACTCTTCATCCATTTCACACATTTTCTGGCTATTTTGAGGTATTTGTTCTTTTATCTGTACTTTAAGATTATTTTATCCACTGCCCCAAAAAATCTCGTTACTGGAATTTTATAAAAATTACAGATTAAGTTGGGATAATTGAGACATTAAATAATAATTAGTATTTCCATTTGAGATTTTTTCTATTTAATTCTTATTTGTCTATGTTCCAATAACACTATAGATTTTTATATAAATCCTGTGCTTTTCTTATCAAGTTTTTGCCAGTTCTAAAAATTATTTTATGTGTGTTTGTGCATGTAACTGTTGTGAGATAGTAATATTTTCTCCTAATTTCCATTTCTAGGCCTTATTGCAAGCTTAGAGGAAAACAATTTTGTTTACCTTTTGTCTAGCTAACTGACCAAAATTCTGTATTAATTTTAGTGGTATTTTACTAGCAGCTCTTTCAAGAAATACAATGTGTAAAATGTTAATTTATCCCTTCTTTTCCAACATTAACATTTCTTTCATTTTCTAGCTTTATTACAGTTATGAGTATTTCCAAAAAATATTAAATAGTAACAACGATGGAATCTCTAGTTAGTTGCAGAAACTATACAGCATAGTGGCTAACATGATCTATGGCACACAACTGCATAACTTTGTTTTTGTTATTGTTTTTCAAGACAGTCTCCCTGTGTTGCCCAGGCTGGACTCGAACTCCTGGGTTCAAGCGATCCTCCTGCCTCAGCTGGGACTATCGGCAGGTACCACCATGCCAGGTGACAACTGCATAACTTTGAATCGTAAATTCACCACTTGCTGTTTGTATGCTCTTGGGCAAGTTATTTAACTTCTCTGTTTTTCCATCTGCAACAAGGGGATTATGAAAATATTTATTGCATATAATTTTTGTGGAAATTAATATATGTGAAGTACCTAGAACCATCCTGGCACATAGTAAGCACTATAGAAGTGCTAGTTATTATTTTTTGGTTCTTGATTTAATTGAAAAGTTTTTATGGTTTAGAAGTATTTTGCTGTTTAGAATGGTATTTGTTGTAGGATTACAGTAAAACATGTTAGTACACATAGGTTTTTTTTCCTAATTTTACTGAGTTTTTATTAGAAAAAACTGCTTTATCAGATGCCTTTTATCTGATCATGGTCTTTTCTTCCTAAATTTATTGATGTCATAATGGATTATACTGATACTGAATTGCCTTTGAATTCCTTTGAGTTACATGGTATGATAATGTATCATTCTTTTAATATATTCTATTTGCCAATATTGTATTTAGAATTTTGCATATACTAATAAATGAGTTCTGTTTTGTTTGGGTACTATACTGGTACTTGATAAAGTTTCATCAGGTTTGTGAGATTTATAAAATGAGAACAGCTTCTAGCTTCTTCTATGGCTTGAAGTAGTTTAAATAGCCTGGAATAAACTTTTCTTTAAAGGTTATATAAAACTTGGCTGAGAACCCATCTGGCCCTGGTGTCTATTTGAATGGTACATCTTTATTCACCTTTTCAATCTTGTCTTTAGTAATTGGTCTATTCAAGGATCCTACATCTTCTTAGGTCAAATTTGGTATTTTATCTTTTACTAGAAAATCATCTATCTCCTCTAGGTCTCCAGTTTCATTTTCAAAATATATGCAGTCTTCTATAATTCTTTTTAATCTCTCCATATCCATACTATGTCTACTTTCTTATTCCTAATCTTATGTATATTTTTGTCTTCTCTATTTTTTATAATCAAGCTTGTTTTATTGGTTTTTAAAAAAAAAACTTTTAGATTTTTTCTTTTACTACAGAGTTTTTTATTTCATTAAATTCAGTTTATATCTTTTAAATCTTTTTATTCTTTCAGTATTCTTTTTCTAATTTCTTAAGAATTCTTACTTCCTTTATTTTCTATTTTTTTGTCAATATTGAGGTAATTTAAAACTATTGATTTTCTCTCAAATGTGTTTTCACAAATTTTGGGATGTTTTTGCTGTATTTCATAGATTCGGGAATGCAGTATTCTCATTTTCACTGCTGCCTGGATAGCTTCCCACTTTCATTTCCTCATTGACCCAACATAATATTTCTAGAAGTAGGTTTCCAAGTAGTAAGAACTTATGTTTATCTATTTATTAATACCATTTATTTCAAATATAGGTTTATTGCCAGAGAAATGTGACCCAGGAAAAGCTGACAGTACTATTAAAAATTTTAACATTTTTGTGGTCCAAATCATGATCAGTTTTTGCAAAATTTCCAGAATGTATAAAAATTATTCTCTTTTTTAGAAATAGAGGGGCCTATTTTTACCTATTAAATCAAATTAAATTATATGACTCAATTCCTCTTTTTTTTTTTTTTTTTTT
>VBSM01000361.1:39505593-39541387 GCA_008086735.1 Cheirogaleus medius
TGGTTTTGAACTCCTGACCTTGAGCGATCCTCCCGCCTTGGCCTCCCAGAGTGCCTCTTTTGTTTTTACTATTTAATCTTTGTCTACAGGAATTGCTAAATTCTGAGAGAGGTATACTGAAGTTGCAGGCATTCATATAAACGAATGATAACCACTGTACTCAGGTACACGGGTGTGAATTAGTATCACATGGAGAATGGAGAGTGTTGATTAGGACTGTACTCTGTAGTGAGTCTGAATGAGAAAGCCCAATAAATGGTAACTGAATAGAAATAGGTTTACTTCACTTATGTAACAAAAGGTTGTAGATAGGTAGGTCGGTCTAGGGCGTGTTGTAGGGGCTCAAGGATGTCAACAGGAAAGCAGGCCCCTTGCCCTTCTGCTCTGTCACCGTTAGTAACCGCTGCTACAGTTCTGGGATGACTTGTGTTTTCCAGACAGCAGAAAGGAAGAAAGAGAGACGGCGGCATCAACTGAAAGCAGTGAAGTCTTTCAACGTTTATGCTCATTGGCCAGAACCAAGTCACATGACCACCTCTAGTTAAAAAGGAGTCTGAAAAGATGAGCTAAAAGCCTTTGGAAGCTTTTAGCTTCCAAAACGGAAAAAGACAAAAAGAAGTTGCAGAGGGTGTTGAGGGAGTCAGCTAACAGTATCTGACATAAGAATAGTATCTCAACATAAGAACTGTTAATACATACTCAGAATTCAGTTTTTCATATTTGCTGCCTCTTGCTTTTCTCAGTCCTACTCCAATACCCTTTTCTCTCCCCTGGATAGACCCTTCATTATTTAGAAAAAAATTTTCAAAGATAAAGACATAAATATCTAATTTAAGATTTTGTTTCCCAGTAATCAGAAGCATTGGAAAAGGGAGACCAGTGGACAAAATGTGGGTATCATTTTATAAAAGGAAACAAAAACTTAATCATTTTTTATTCAAGCAATTCTCTATAATCTGTGTCCAGTAGTAAATATGAGTTAAATATTAAAAGTAAACCAGATATGAATATGTTAATGCAAATTTGAGTGTGCACAAATGTCACATTATCTTACTTTCTCTAAAACAAATTAACTCTACTTAAAGCTTTTAATTTTTGCCTTTGCTATTTAAATTCCTAATCCATGGAAAGTTGCGTTGTGTATGGTATGAGGTAGATACCAATTTTCTTGCTTTTTCCTTGTAGACAACCAATTTTTTCAGCAGTAACTACAGAAAAATAACTCCTTTCCCAAGTGATCTTCCATACCACCTCTATTAAATATCAAAGTTCTATATATGCATAGGTCTTTTGTTGAGCTCTATATCCAATTTCATATATGGATTTCTCTCTTCTGTGTGAATAACACATGCTAGTTAATATAGCTCTATATGTCTTTTTATGTATAAGAGCAACTTCTTTTACATGTTTTCATTTTTTAAAAAAGTATTTTGAACCTTTTCTGAGCTACACACAGAATCCTTTTGGGATTTTGGCTAGAGTTACATTAAATCTATAGATCTATATAGGAAGGATTAAGGTCTTTATGACATCTTCCCATTGATGAACACGGGATACTCCTCCATTTATTAGTTTTTTAAAATATCCTTCAGAAATGTTTTATAGCTTTCTACATACAGGTTTGTACATTTTTTGTTAGATTTATTCCTAAATATTGTACTTTATATTTTTCATTGCAAATGGTATTTTCATTGTTATTATTCTAATTGTTTACTGTTTATAGAAGTATAATCAACTTTTCTGTATGGATCTTATGTTCAGCCACTTTGCTAAATTCCCCTATTATCCTTATTTTTTACTCAGTTTGGGGGCATTTCAAGCAGACAATTATATCATCTGAAAATGACATTTTTTTCTCCTTTCTTATCCTTATAACTTTTAATTCATTCCTTTGTTTATGGAACTGGTTAGTAACTCCTAAACAATGTTGAGTGGAAGTGGTGATGTGATGTTGAAATAAAATATTTAAAATTATAAGATAAAAATATAAATGTTCCTGAACTTGTAAAAAATGATTTCTTAAACTACTACAAAAAGCAATAGAAAAGAAAGCATTAAAATTGTGCCATCATATATTTATATGTAAAGATACACTACAAGTAAATAATAAATGAAAACTGGGCAACAAACCTAAATAGGCATTTCACAGAAAACATATATTACTAAAAAGCATATAAAGTGTTGTTCAGTCCAACTAGTACTTAGGGAAATGTGAAACAAGAGAAGGAAATGTTATTTTACATTTATTCAATAGGCAAAAACTGAAAAACTGACAATACCAAGTATTACAGAGACTATATAGATCAATGGACTCTCACACATTGCTGATGGGATATAAATCGGAATAATCATTTTGGAAAACAATTTGGCATTAATCTTATAAAGTTGAATATTTGCACACCCAATGAACCAGCAATTCCACTTCTGGGTATTTACCCAAGAGAAGTTTAGCAAATGTGTACCAGAAAACACTTAAGCAGCACGGTTCATTATAGCACAAATTTGGAAGCAATTCAAATGCCCATTAACAAGAGTTTGAATAAACTGTAGTGTAATCACAGAAATATTAAATATCAATGAAAATTAATGAACCAAGCAACATATAGCACATGATTGAATCTTATTACAATAAAGATGAGGGCAAGAAGCAAGTCCAAGAAGATCATACATTGTGATACCCTTCTTTTATAAAATTCAAAAAGAGGTAAAATTAAACAAAATATTTTAGGACATATATGTAATAATTTTTCTTTAAGGCAGGGTAAGGATAAAAACAAAATTCAAAATAATGGCTACTCCAAGAGCAGACAAAAAACATGGAATAGAGAAAAACACATACGTGTATATTAGTTATTAGCAAGTTTCCAGTTCCTGATTCAAGCAGATTCATGTAATTTCATCATATTGCAAATGAATACATAAAATTAAATAAATAAATGAAGGCCATAAATGAGTGACAATGGCAATATGTCATGAACCAAAGATTATGATTAGTCCTATTTGGTACCCTAAGGTCAAAACAACAAAAACAATAATAAGTTAAAAAAGTTAATTTCATTTGCAAGTGCCATCCTGCCCAGCCTATGGGCAATTTAATCTCAGGTATTTTGAGGATTCCCCTGCTCGGTATCCTGCAAAGGTCCTTAGGTTCTTATCAAGAACAAAAGCACTGGGAAGACCCCTCTGGACTCACAGCCACTTTTGTTATTACTGAGATTCCCACTGTCCAAGCTCCATGTGGTTTTTCTATCTCTAAGTCAGGCTTTGTAGTCTATAAACAATTTCTCCTTCCACCTTGTGACACAATCTTTCCCAAAGGCAAGAGAGTATGAAGGCTTGGCTACCTTCTAAAAATTGAACAACAACAACAACAAAAAACAGAACAGTATAAATATCTCAAAAACATTACCCTAGACACTACTAAAAATATATATATATACCTTCTATCATATGCACTCACTTGTGAGACAAGCTTTAGCAAGGCTACAAATCCTTCTCTCATTTCAGATTTTCCAGGTCAGGTTGTTTGTATTCTTCTGAATATTAAGAAGATTCCCACTTGCTATACTATTGAACATTTGCTTTGCCTCTAAGTTCAACTCTTTGGTGATTGAACTTGAGGAAAAATTTAATTACAATTTTATATGTCACTTTGTTTACTTCCCAAACCAGAAACTGTTGCAATGAATGAGAAAATGAGTAAAGGCATAGAAAACAAATTAAGAAAGCTGACACATCAAGTGGGAAATGGGCCCTTTGGCAAATTATTTTTATTGCTTTTTTTCCAATTTATCTGAACATAGGGGTTATTAGTATTGTATTGCCAAATGAAGCAGCTGAGTCTAGTTCATTATTATCATTCATTAATAATAAATGTATAAGTCAAATAAGTATTTCATAATATTTGCATGATCCAAGCTGTGAACTACATTACAGCTATTTAATGAAGGATGATCCTGGGTTAACTTGCTAAAAATCAACACTGTGCTCACCCTTATAACGTGACTTCATTCTCTCAGTCTGACATGTTTTTCTTACTTCGATTAATGAGCTTTTCTATTTTTGTCTTTTCCATGTTTAACTTGCAAAGAGAAAAAAACATCTAAGTTGATACATCTGAGTGTCAGGTAGAGAAGAGCTGCTGAGCAGAGAGAGAGGGGATTTTAAGCTGAGAATTAAATTTGCAGGGCAGCTGCGAAAAGATAATGATGTAAGCTATATGAACAGAAGAGCT
Source organism: Cheirogaleus medius (assembly GCA_008086735.1). Lineage (NCBI taxonomy): Eukaryota > Metazoa > Chordata > Mammalia > Primates > Cheirogaleidae > Cheirogaleus > Cheirogaleus medius. The sequence continues at coordinate 39,509,828 of VBSM01000361.1, forward strand.
CTCCCAAGAAGGAAGAAAGCAGAAGAGAAGAAAATAGGAAGATGACTGCTTTCAGGATGTGATCATATAGGAAAACTTTCCTTCATTGACTGAAGTATAAGACATCAATTTTCCAATCTAAAACACGACGTTATTAATAAATATAGATTTCCTTTTGTCTCTATTATGTCCTTTTTTGTTTTTTAATTATTGTGTCTCTTAAACTGATAAAGGAAAACCAAAAATTAAATCTGGATAAGAAAGGTGTTTCTTGGATTAAAGTTACTTTTTAAACATTTGAAGAAACAGATTCTAAACCTTTAAATAAACATAAGCATATAGGATATGTTTTTTAAAATCTTTGTGGGCAACTATCATTTTTAATGTGTGAAAAATTATATTGCAAACAATAGGCTTGGCATGTATGAAGACATAATGTACTCTAATGAGATATATATATACATGATAGTTTTTAATATTAAGTATTATCATTTATTTATATATATAAAATAGTATTGCCTTCACTTTTGTAGGACCACTGCCGTGCCCTTTCATGCTATTTCCAATGGTGTTTAATTACTGGGCATAATTAAAAATGAAGACAAATGAAGACATACTAGCAACTGATCAATAATGCGTCTCAAATAGTTTCAAGTCCTCCTGATTGCCCAAGCCTTTCTTTCTTTTAGAAGTAACAGATCACTTTTAAATCCATGAATAAAAACTGCTGATTCTCTTTATGTCCACCAACAAGTGTATGAGGCCCATGAGATTTTGCCTCATTCATCAAGCATTTCATAAATGTAAGAGAGGCCTGCAGAGCTCCAAATGCTCCGGGGCACCTGGGCCTCTCCTGACTTCAGCATCACCTGAATCACCACCACAAATGATGCTAATCTTGAGAAGGAAGCTGTGATTAGAACTGATCACACACTTTACCTGAAGAGATCATATGAGGGAAACTCATCATGCCTTACAACTTTAGCTTAGGCACTGCTAAAAGTCCAGACGTCTCAGATCAGCCTTTATCACCCACAGTTAATCTCTTCATAGGGCTCTGTCCATCCCTAATCTAAAATCTCCCTTGACCTCCCAAACTTTTGCACTGTATTCTCTGAAACTCACTTTCCCAGCCCTTCATTACATTTTCTGACTCTTCTCTATATGTTAATTTCAACTGTGTCATCTAATAGAATATTACCTGTTCCCTGTGTATGCTGCTTCCCTTGTAGCCCTAAGTGGCTGGGTTTTTTTTTTTTTTCTCTCCTATCCCAATTGACACTACAGACCTGAAGATAGGATGGGTGTCCTCCCTGCTCTTCATTGCTGTTTCCAGAAAATTTCTCTTTTTCTTCCCTTCTTCCTGAGAAACCCCAGACTACTAAAGTGCATTCTATCAGACTGTACTCCTGGGTACCATTCTTTGCTATCATCATCAAAATTTGGGTCTCTCTTTCTTGTCTGTTATCCTTTCCACCATTACTTCTGTCATTATTATTCTTAGTGAGTCCAACATCCATGTCTATATCCATTCAACACTCTGGTTTCTCATCCCTTGAGTTCCTTACTTCCAGCAATTTATTTTCTCCTTTTCATTTTAGCAACCCAATCCCAAGGTTATATCTTAGAACTTTTCACTATGAGCACTCATTGTACCACTTCCAAAATCTTCAAACAGCCTACTCTACCAATTCCTGCCTTTCTAGATCATCTATTTTAGTATCGCAACTCAAAAGGCATTTGGATCTCCAGTCGATTGACACAATTTTTAAAATTCCCTCATTCCTTTAACAGTCTCACTTCGCCCAGTTTAGATTCCATAAAACATCACTGTAATCACCCCATTGCATGAACTCTCAACTCTTCCCCTCATCTCTTCCTATGACATTCTTACCAGGAAAAGGGAAAAACCAAACTCAGTGCTAGATAAACCCAACTCCATACCAGCTCTCCATCTGCTGTCTAACAGATGAATTTGGCTGCAGCAAAATACACAATCATTACTAAATACTTGCAATTCATGATCCAGATTTCAAAGGGCACTCCCAAGTACCCAAGAAATACTTCCATACCTCTTGTAAGACTGCTCTCAGTATAAAAACTATTTTATACTATTCCTCTCTCTGACATTTATCCCCCTCAATCTCAAATGGTCATCTCAATTCTTAGTCCTTGAGAAAACAAAAGCAATCAGATAATACCTCAAGTTACAAAACTACCAGCAACTCTTTGTGCTATTGCTGAAATATACCAACCTTATTTCTGCCTAGAAAGTTCTTCCCTCAGATATTCACTATGACTTGCTCCTTAACATTCATTTAAGCATCTGTTCAATTGTCACGTTCTCAGAAAGATGTTCCCTGACTACTCCACCAAAATGCATCTATCCATTACTCTTTCTTATGGAGCATTATTTCCTTCATAGCTTTTATTACTATATAAAGCTCTATTGCATATTTGTTTACTTGTTTCTATCTTCCCTTCTAGAATGAAAGCAGATTTGCTGATCTTGTGTCTAACGCACCTGAAACAGTGTATGACACAAATGCTTCAGTATCTACCTTTGAACAATTAATTAAAATCAATCATTACAAATGTAATGAGGGCTGAGGTAGGGTGGGAGAGGAAAAGAACACAGATGAGCAGGACAGGTAGGCAGGATTTGCTGGACCACGAGGCCATGGTCAGGAGTTTGGTTATTGTCCAAAGGATGGTGGTGAGTGACTAAAGAATTTTAATCTGTTAGGGAAGGGAAGTGGGAGGAGGACAAAAACAAATGGAGAGGCTACTGCAGGAGTCCAGGTGGGAGATGAAGTGTTGGCAGTGGAGAAGGAGAGAATGCATGGGTTTTAAAGACATTTAGTCATCAGAATTGATAAGATTTGGTAATAGACTGAATGTGGAGAGTGAGAAAAATAGAACCGTCAAGGAAGACTATTCTTATGGAGCTTGAACAACCACATGCTCCAGTCATACTGGCCCTCTTTCTGGAATATGCAATGCCCTTCCCACCCCCTCACCCAGAGCCTGCATATTTATAATTCGTCTACCTGGAATGTTCCCTACCTACAATCTCCTTACCCTTCATTGCCTAACTCCTGAATATCCTTCATGTTAAAATTAAATATTAAAAAGAAAAAATTAAATATTAAACATTAAATTAAGTATTAAAAATTAAAATATCACTTTCTCCCAAAAAGCCTTTTCTAACTCCCTAAACCTAGTTAAATATACCTATTATGTACTTGCTGTATTTTCACAGAGGAACCTATCATTCTGTATGCTCAAAGAACCTGTAATTATTTGTTCCATATATGTCTTCTCCGCTAGTCTGTAAGTCCCACAAGGGTAATGCATGTGCCTAGCTTTTTTCTTGCTGACATGTTCTATGCAAATACAAACATATGCATGTATGAATAACTTTGTTAACATACATGGGATCATATTGTACACAATGCTTTGTACCTTGCTTTTTTGCACTTAATTTTTTTAGATACTGTTTCATATACCCATACTTATTTAACCAGTTCCCCATCAGTGAAGTGTTATTTCCAGTCTTTTGCTATTACAAAATACGGTACTGCACATACACCTTTGAATAGAGTGAGTAGAACTTCTGGGTCAAATGTTATTGTGCATTATACATTTTTATACATATTGTCAAATTACCAAATAACCGCCAACTGATTTTATTTTAGTTCGTTCTACATTATCAATATTAATTACATTTATATACATACTGTTTGCAACATGTTTCTCACAGTTGTTTGGTCATAGTTTTTTTTATTTTATTAATAATAAATGTAATGCTCCCCATAACAAAATCTAAAAGATTCTCAAAACCTCTACACCAAAAACTCTGATGAGATAAAATAAATATCTGAACAAATAGAGTTAATACCATGTTCATTGACCAGAAAAATCTATATTGTTAAAATCTTGATTCTCCCCAAATTGATCTATAGATTCAACACAGCCCAATCAAACTTAGAAACTAACAAACTAATTTGAAAATTCAAAATATATGTAATAGCAAAACAATCTGGAAAAAATTAAAGTTGGTAGACTTATATTACCTGATTTCAATGCTTGCTATAAGCTACATTAATCAAGATAGTGTGGTATTGATATAGGATTATAAAAGTAGATCAATGAAATAGATCAGAGAGTCCAGAAAGAGACACATACATATAAAAATCAATGAATTTTTGAACAGAGATATAAAACAATCCAATGTGTAAAGAAAATTCTTTTCATTTAATGGTGTTGAAACAACTCCATATCCATTTGGGGGTAAAAAAAAAACACAGCCCCTACCTCACAGTATATACAGAATTTAATTTGAGTTGGAGCATAGATCTAAACTATGAACTGTGACGATTCGAAAAGAAAACATAGGAGGATATCTTCATAACCTTAGGGTAGGAAAAATTTCTTAGACACAGAAAGCCCTGATTATAAAAACTTGATATAGAACTAATAAAAATTTCAATTGAAATAAAAATTTTCTGATAATCAAAAGAAACTATTAAGGAAAATAAGACATATACTAGGAGAATATAGTAAAAAAAACCTATAAATAGAAAACAATTGATATCAGGATATATAAAAATCTGTAACTCAATAATAAAAAGACAAACAACCCAATTAACACATTGACTGCCACACTAGAAAAAAATTTTTTTCCATGGGGCCATGGTGTTTTATTATGAAAACAGAATAAAAACTTTGAAAACAAAATGATCCTTTCTAATTACATGAAAAATTTATTATTGATTTCTATTCATTTAATCCATGTTTTTAGAATTAAATTGTTGATATTAATTGTAACAATAAGAATATCAACAAGTAACATTTTCACAAACCAACTGCAGGGTTTTGCCCAGGTTTTGCTTCACGAAGCCCCGGGCTCAAAACTAGCAGGAGTTAAATACAACTCACATGGCAGTTAATGTGTTAAAAATGGAAAAAATACTTGCACAGGTACTCCTCAAAGGAAGAATACAAATGGCCACATGAACATGGAAAAGTACTTGACATCATTACTCATCAAGAAAATGCAAATTAAAAGAAAAATAAGATATTACTACACACCCACCAGAATGGTTAAAATTAAAAAGACTAAAATACCAAAGTATACAAAGAATGCAGAGAAACATGAACTCTTATACATTGCTGGTAAACTGTAAAATTATGCAATGGCTTTGGAAAAAGATTTGGCAGTTTTTTATAAAGTTAAATATATACTTACTATATGACACTGCAATTCCACTTCTGGGCATTTACCCAAGAGATTTGAAAATATATATTCACAGAAAACTTGCACATGAATTTTTCACAGCAACACTATTCATAATGGGCAAAAACTGGAAACAATCCAAACCTTTGGCAATATCAGAATGCATAAATAAATTGTGGTATATTCATTTGATAGAATATTACTCAGCAATAAAAAGGAATGAGCTACCAATACATACAATGACATGGATATATGTAAAAAGAACTGCTGAGCTAAGGAAGTCAGTATGTATTAGTCAAGGTTCCACAGGGAAACAGAGCCAATAGCAGATACAGAAACAATAGGGTATTTGGACATATCCTATTTTACATATATACATGTATGTATGTATATCTCTCAAGAGAAAATAAAGAGAGTGATTATGAGCAATTGGCTCCTGTGATTATGGAGGCTGAGAAGTCCTAGTATCTGCCATCTGCAAGCTGGAGACCAAGGAAAGGTAGTGGGTAATTCAGTCCAATTCCAAAGGCTCGAGAACCAGTGAAGCCAACGGTATACTTCCCAGTCCAATGACAGATGTGATGAGATGTTCTAGCTCAAGCAGTTGGGCACGGAAAAAAAGGGGTGAATTCTTCCTTCCGCTAACTTTTGTTCTGTTCAGGCCCTCAGTGGAGTAGATGATGCCAGCCCACATTGAGGGGGCATTTCTCCTGCATCGAGTACACCAATTCAAATATTAATCTCATCCAGAAACACCCTCACAGACACACTTAGAAATACTGTTTACTCTGGGCACCCCATGGCCCATTCAAGTTGACACATAAAATTAACCATCAGAGTTAGATTTCGAAGTAGTTCATATAGTAGGATGCTATTTACATAAATGTTCATTACTATCGTTGTGAAAAAGACCATCCAAAACTTAATGGTCTAAAGAAACAAAAATTATGTATTTTGGGCTAGGAGCTGCAACTTGAGCAAAGATCAGTGGAGATGGCTCATCTCTGCTCCATATGGTGTCGGCTAGGCAGCTCCACTGGGACAACTTCCAAGGTAGCTCACATGGCTGGCAAATTGGTGTTGGGTGTTGGCTAGAAACTCAGCTAGGGCCTCAATTTCTCTCTTTATGGATCTCTCTATGGACTACTTAGACTTCTTCCTAGTTTACCAACTGGGCTGTAAGGGAGAGTGTCCTAAGATTCAAGAAGCAGAAGCCGCCAATTTCTTAAATAACAAGACTGAAAACTTGCACAGCGTAACTTCCACTGTATTCTATTAAGTAAGCTCTTACAGAGCCCCCCTGTATTCAAAGCTAGGGGACATAGACCCCCCCTCTTGATGGAAGGAATGTCAAAGAGTGTGTGGGCCATCTTTAATCTACCAGATTACAGTACTAGGACACAGAAAGCTAATCTATGTTGACAGGGATCAGAACAGTTTACACCATGGGAGAGGGAAAGTGGCTGGGTTTGAGTGGCAAAGCACACAAGGGAAATTTTTTGGCTGATAAAAATGTCCTATATCTTCATTAAGGTGGTGGTTACAGAGGTATGTAAATACGTAAAATTCATCAAACTGTGTAACTAAAGATCTTTCACCGTATGCAAATTATATCTCAATTTAAAAATAACTTTATTAAAATTATTTGCAAGTCGATTCCTTCTAAGCAAACATATTTATACTAAATAGGAGTATAAGAATCAGAGTATTATGCTATTGAGAAGTTCTGATTTTTTTTAAAATTATTCTAATAAAAGAAATCAGAAAATAATGTTTGTTAAATCAGGTTAAAAACCATCTCCAGGGGAAGTACAAGTCATTGGAAATCAAGAAGGGGAGAGGAAGGCAGGGACAAAAACCTACCTAATGGGTACAATGAACACTATTCAGGTGATGGACACACTCATAGCCCCGACTCAAGCATTATAAAAGCTATCCATGTAACAAAAACATTTGTACCCTCTTAATATTTTGAAATTAAAAATAAAAATCTATACGTCAAACAAATTCTGAAAAAAATAGGAATAACCTTTTTATTTAGCATAGACATTAAAATGATATGTATGCGTATATAAATATATATGTAAACATACACATATAATTTGATTATCGTTATGCGGTTTTACATTCTAGTTTTGAGAAAGTTGAAAAAAACTCTAGCTAAAACAATTTAAAAATCAGTTTGTGAAGTGCATCTTATGGTAACATCAGGTTGAGACCAATATATGACATCTGGACTTGGTGCTCTTGATGAGCTTTAGGCAATATGAGTTCCTCAAGGGCTTAAATTCAAACAAATTACTGTACTGGTAAGTATATTTTATTACACTTCAATTCTTAGTGATTTTTGCTCTCTATATTGTACTGAAGACAATCCCTTTAAAAAATTCTATTAACTAGAATATTTCATTCTTTCAGGAATTCTGGATAAAGAAAGAAAATAGCATAAGAGAACTCTAAAAGTATAAACATTATTGTTGATGACAGTTTACCTCAGTTGTAAAATTAAACTAGCACCTGTGTTTACTAAGGACTTTGGCTGGGGGCTTTGTGCCCTAAGCCATCATCCTAGCATCTGTCTCTTACTGAACAAGCTTTCTTCACATGAGTCTGCCCTCCAAGTAGGCCATCTTGGTGATTCAGTGTTGCTGAGTTAGCTATTGACTATCTTCCAAGATATTCCCCATTGAAACAGTGCCTAGGACTCTATGTGACTCTGTCTTCTTTCTCTCCCAGCCTCACTGCCCCTTCAAGTGGCCTCCTTCCAAAATTTAAGTTTCTAGCCATTAAATAAATGTCATAGGTGAGTTCATGATTCTCTTCCTGATAAGAGGAAAATTAATCTTGGCTGCCTTCCAACTTTATTCTTTCATCCATGGTTGCAGGCATACTCCTGTTAGATAGTGCTACCCATCGGAACTGCCATGTGCATTTGGCCAGTCTCTTTCTCATCTGGAGTCCATATTAGCATCTGATGCCACACATCCCAAAGCATAGAATGTGTGGAAAGGGTCAGCCACCAGGGGGAAGGGCATGAAGCCTCCTACCTCTTGGAAATCCTTTTCCTGTAACTCCTAGGCAGACAGTAACTTTAGGAGTACTTCATGGATGTCCAAATGCCCTCATGTAAATTATCCCTCCAGATAATCAATCTCTTTTCACCTCTCATATCCTGATCCCAACCAAGGTTCCCCAGTCCTCAGCATAATTAACTAAATAAATCCCTCTAAAGCAGAATGATTGATAGGTCTAGATCTCACAGCACTACTTATAGAAATTGACTCCTAATTAGTAGAAAAGTGTCAAGAGTAGAGTATATAAGTTTTAGCACAAGCCACCTGTTCCATGCCTATTCTGGGATCCCCCCTAAGAAGTTTACTTGTTTTGCTCTCATTCTGTTTGTTTACTGAAAGAATAAGGTTCAATGATTTTAAAGCCTATTCAGAAACTTACCAGTCAATATTACAATGAGTTGAGTTGTTGTTTTGGGGGAAAGGCGAGGGTGTAGGGATACTTTTGTTTGTTTGCATTAGATTATTGCGAAGTTCCAGATGAGCACTGGCTCGGCACTTCCACTTTTTAAAATATTGAAATACTTTCATACCCGTTATTAAAGAATCACTACCCAAGTCCCTTGAAGAACTTCTTGTTTCCCCCATGCCCCCTAGGCTCTCCAGAGTCCAGTAATTCAGGGGTTAATATCTATCATTAACCCTTGAATCGCTGGACCCTTGAGAGCTCTGAGGCCCTGCTCCGGCACTCTGATGGGTACCCATTTTATTTGGTTGGTGCCCATATGGCACCAGCTGATTATAACACAAGCTGATAAAAATCACATAATTTTTTCTGCTAACCATTTGTGCATGTAGAGTCAACTCTGAGTTAGTTGTATCAATGGTCAATTGATAATTTAAACATAGCAAATCACATAAAATGTTTTTCCACTTTACTTTGAAATGCATTATGTGATTTTCAGCAAGTTCAAATTCTTGGCTATGCTTTTAGGCTAGTAGTAAAGGTGAGTAACACAAAGTAAGTTGTTGTTATTTCCCAATATTCAAGATAACCAGCACCCAAGGAAAAGTAGGAGAATAAACAAGTATTGGGCACTTTCTTGGGCCAGGCTTTGTTATCTCATTAAATTCCCACAAAACCCCTCTAATTATCATTATTTCCATTTTATAGATGAGCCATTTAATGCTAAAAGGTGTATCTAGTATCACACAGTTCTCTAAGCACTAGCACAAAAGCGATCTATTTTGTGTCTCTCCATAAAAAGTATGAGAAAGTATAAATGTGCCCATTTCATTTTAGGAAACTAAGACTCAGGAAGGTTAAGTAGCTTTCTTCAGACTTCTACTCCAGATTCTCTCTTCCTAGGAACATGAACTTGGCAGGATCGAAATCATAGTATTTGAAGCACATACTCTGTTCCAGCTGTCTCCCCTACTTCAAGGCTCCTGAGTGCTTCCTCCACCCTCTGTTGTCTCACCATCTGTCTTTATCAGAGCTCGCTGGAGCCTTATAGCCTGTCTACACACACACACCACACACACCCGTCCCCTCTCCTCACTTTAGCAGGACTTTCATTACTTTGGATTTTAAAAAATCTCAAACTTTTCTTTTGTTTTAGGACTAGGTGTCCATTTTTCTTGCTCACAGCACACTGAGGGAGAGGACTTCGATGTTTTGAGGCTTACTGTGCACTGGGAAAGAAAGCATGTTTTTACCAGTATACACACTCCCATTCTTCCCCTTGTCTGGGTAAATAAGTTAATCTAATCATGAAAAGAGTATTAAGAAGAGGGAGAGAGAGGGAGAGGAGGGGAGAGGGAGGGGAAAGTGGGGGAAGAAAGACAAAGTTGAGGAGGGAAGAGGCAAGAATAAAGACTGAAAACAGAGATTGCCATGGAAGAAGAAAGAATGTTTCCCAGCATTAGAGGCTCTTCTTTCAGAAGAAAACCACTTCTGGATGCAAAATAAGCCTCCTACTGTTAAACTACTTAACTCTGTCCAGTCTCCATGGGTCCCATCCAAGTTAATTTCATCCGTTTGTCAGGCTCCTCCCTCTGTAGCTCCCTGTCTCCATCTGTCCTCTTTAAAGGATTGCTGGGCACCCTGGCATCACATCCTTCTTCCTGGCTGCCTTGGACTTCCAGGACCAACCTCTCACACAAAAGCAGCTCCTCCAGGGGACTTAGGGAGTGAGAACTAATTGGCAAGGACCATCCTCAATACTACCGAGAAAACCCCAAATAAATGGAAAATGCGAAGCTTATTTTAAATAAAAAACTATTTCTGTAACTGTTAATTCCACAATTACCATGTTATGTAGTTCTGGCAATGAATTGCTCCACTTAAGTTTTTCCTTGGAAAAATCTGCTTTTAAGGAAGCACTTACACATGTCAAATAACTTAGTAAATAAAATTTGTATGAAAACCAGTTATGTAGCTAGCATCCCCAAACAATGGAACCATCTACAGAAATTTAGCTCCAGAGGGGATCACTGAGCTCATCTTTCATCAACCTCTTCATTTATTAGGTGAGAAAACCAAGGCCCAAAGAGCCAGAATGAATTTTTCTTCTGCACTACACAGTTAGTGGAGATGCTAAGAATAGAAACTAGGTCTGGGTTCTGGTCCAGTGATCTGATCTCCCTCATTGTAAAATTTGAAGGTAGATAAAGCCAGAAAGAGCTTACATTTAGAACAAAGTGAAGCAGCCTTATATTTATAATAAACCTTCAGCTATAAACATGTGACCACTTTTCAAATTCCTGTTCTCTTTCCCTTGCATCACACAGGTTTTGTATTAAGAAATAAAAGCAAGTCTTCATATAAATTTAGCAGTTATTGTAAGTGAAATGTGCTGCCTCAGAAGTCACACACAATGGGCTTTATAGTCAATTCTTCATGTTCCGAATCATCCATTCTTCTATTTATGCTTGATATTGTTCTTTTCCATTACTATGGATAATTGTGTGTTGACGAAGTTTTTTTTTTTTTTAAAAAATCAACTTCGTAAAATGTTTTTACAGTTTTTCCCAATATATTCATTAGAATTTAATAATGGTTTCATGCATATTCCCACTTAATTTTCTTCATCCCAGAATTAAAAATTGGCTAGCCATCGTGTCCTACAACATCTTGCTGCTCCTTCCTTGTTTACACTTCACTCTTTTTCTCCTTTACTGATTTTTCTTCTGCCAAATTAATGTGAATGTTCCCCAGGTCTTTGCTGTTAGCCATTCTTCATACTCTGGCCAATAAAAATCTCATCTTTGTGCCCCTTTGAGAAGAAATCATCACCTATATGTGTTCCCTTTCTGAAATAATAATAATAAATAATAATAAACCTCATAATTACCCAGAACTCCTTCTCCTTTGTTGATATATTTAATCAGTTATACAATCTGAAGCCTCTGTCTTCCATTTAATTTTAATTTAAGTCAACTTAAATATTTTCTGCCTTTTACTTTGTGTAAAGCACTGTACTAGGCTCTATATGGGATTAAAAAAAAAAAAAAAGAGCAAATCGTATTCCCTAATCTCCAAGTAGTACTTGTCAACCAGGATGCCCACTCAAAAAAGGTGAGATGGAGATGGTAAAGTACCTATTTTTATAGAGGTGTTTTGAGGATTAAGTCAACTAATGTATGTAGTTCTCAACTTATAATAAATCCTTAACATATATTACCTGATATTATGTTGCTTTTAACATTATTGAAAAATCACTGCTTTGATCCCCCTCCAGTCCTAAAATCCCATGAGAAAAATATGTAGAATACAAGAGGAGACCTAGCAGACAGCATTTTAAACTAGCAATTATATATCACCAGTAATGAGACCTACCAACATCATTTACCTCCTGACATCATGCACTAAGGGGGCACGTCATGATATCGTGATATTCATGCCATAAATGCATAATCTGAATCCAATCAGGAGAAAACATGAAGATGAACACAGAAAAAGAGACATTCTACAAAGTAATTATCTAGACTCTTCAAAAGTATCAAGGTCATGAAAGAGGTATCTCTGGAGAAAATTAAAGAAGCATGCCAACTAAATGCAACATGTGGTTCTAGACTCAATAAAGAACATCAGGGAGACAACTGTTAGAATCTTAGTCAAGTCTGTAGATTAGTTAATGGAATTATATCAGCATTAATTTCCTGGTTTGAATCATTATGCTATGGATACTTAAGTTGTTAAGATTTGAGGAAGCTGGGTAAAAAGTATATGGAATTCTTTGTGCTATTTTTGTAATTTTTGGAAAGTCTAAAATTATTTCAAAACAAAAAAACTTTTGTTAAAAATAGAAGTGATAGAAAGTACAGGTGGAAGACAAAGGAGAGAGAGAGAGAGTTCTTCCTCAATTCATCAGTCAGAGAGAGGAAAGGAGGAGGATATCAGAATGATCCTGGGAGACGGAAGCATTTGAGGCCACCAATATTGAGGAAAGGTATTCTAGGCAAAGAAAAGAATAGCACTAACAGCAGCAAAAAGCAAGGTATGTTTTGGATATAAGTCATCATGTTCCTTTGGAGCTCAGTGTCTTTGAGAGAGAAGTAGTGTGAGACAGCAGCTAGATATGAATGTTTCTGTCTCTCCAGTAGGCTGAGTAATGTGCCTCCCCCTAAAAATGTCAATATCCCAATCCCTAAGTCCTGCAAACGTGTTATGTGGTGTAAAAGACTTTGCTGATGTGATTCAGTTAAGGGTCTCGAGATGGGAAGATGATCCAGATGAACCAAAAGTAATCTCAAGGGTCCTTAAAAGAAGAAGGGCAAGAAGATCAAAAGCAGCAGGAGGCCAGGCACGGTGGCTCACACCTGTAATCCTAGCACTCTGGGAGGCCAAGGTAAGAGGATTACTTGAGCTCAGGAGTTTGATAACAGCCTGAGCAAGAGTGAAGCCCCATCTCTACTAACTAAAAGTAGAAAAATTAGTCAGGCATGATGGCACACACCTGTAGTCTCAGCTACTTGGGAGGCTGAGGCAGGAGGATGGCTTGAGCCCAGGAGATGGCGGTTGGAGTGAGCTATGATCACACCACTGCACTCTACCCAGGGTGACAGAGCGAGATTCTGTCTCAAAAAAAAAAAAAAAAAAAAAAAGCAAGAGACAGGACAAAGGAAGCAGAGGATGGAGTGACACACTTTGAAGATCGAGGTGGTGGCCATGGGCCAAGGAATGCAGACAGCCTCCAGAAGCTGGAAAAGACAAGGAAACAGATTTCCCCCTGACGCTTCCAGAAGAAATACAGCCCTGCCAACACCATGATTTTGGACACTGACCTTCAGAATTGTAAGAGAAAAATCTGTGTTGTTTTAAGCCACTAAGTTTGTGGTAATTTTTTACAGCAGCAATTGGAAATTAACACAGTCTCTATTACATTACTTTGGGCCCATTTCAGTTTCAGCTCCATCTGGACTATTGTTAGAGTCTCCTGCCTGTTCTATCTCCTTCTTTTCTCCATCCCTTCTTTCTACAAAATGATGTCAGATTTATTTTTCCCTAGTCCTGATCATGTCATTCCCCTACACCAAAGCTCTCGGGCATCTCCAGTACCTGCTAAAAAAAATCCACACTTATACCATCCTGGCATTTAAGAACTTCCATAATCTGGCCCCAAAGTGCATTTCCAACTTTATCTGTATTCCTCTGCAGCATTACTTTTTCACTCAAGTAACTGTTTACAGCACAGCCTCCAAGGCTCTCCTTCTGTATTGCAGAATGCCAGTTTTGAAGGTCCAGGTCACTATTCCCTGTCCCAGCCCACAGTGCTTTCTCTCTCCACTGGACTCCTGGAGTCTTCAATGACTGTGCTCTGAAACTCTCCTCATGGCAGATGTTCTTAATGTCCAGGCCCAAAGTAAAGGGTTCCAAGAACTTGCAAATGACCTTACTGCCTGAGAGTTGAAACACAGGAAAACCAACCCACACTGGATGAGACTGCCATCTAAAGATGGGATCAGGATATTATATGTCAATCTGGGAGGCAGATTTAGGAAATATTGAAGTCAGTCAGGGTATATAAAATAGAATTTTGAAAGCAAGACTGAAACTAAAATACGGAAAAAATGTTCCAGAAAACATGATGTCATGGTTAGGAGGCCCTATGGTCATGTTTTCTGGGTTAAAATCCTAGATCTATCACTGAGCAGTCTTGTACCCATAGCTGAGATAACTATTGATTAAAATAACCAACTATCCTTAGTCAGGATGTTATTATAAGCAAATCTTCTTATTATTGGACTTGTTTTCACACACAGATCTTCTTACCAATGGAGAATCTACTGGCATGAACTGTGTTTCTCATTGTAAATTGGCATTCGGATTCAAATGCCAGTCTCTTATGAATACGGTTATTAATTCAGTCATTAAGGCCAAGTCCAAAATCACATAAATCAAGCGCAGGAGTTAGAGCAGTTTTTTGCATTGGTTTAGCCAATGGAAGAACTTTACACTATCTGCATCTGAGTTGTTTAGACTGGTTGTCTATAATGATCAAATCCACCAGACTGTTGCTTAACTTTCCACTACAATTTGCATAGATAGCCTCCATGTGCACCTGGCATTGTCCCTGGAAGTGCTCGGCATCTGCTCCATGGAAAGCAATAACAGCTGTGAAGCTTAAATCATTTCACATTTTAGTAAGATGACAACAACGTGGCATGCAGGCAGCAGACTGGAAATTCCTTTTGGACAATACTTGTTGACAAATGCAGAACAACGAAGAACCACGCAACACAGTTGTGTGCTGTAAATCCTGCAGACAGAGAAGCCAGAGGCTGGCTGGCAGAAACTTGGTGATTCACGGTTTCATAGTGTTGCCAAGAGCATGCCATGTTAGCACATACCTTGAATCCCCTAAATCTCATTCCTAAATGAAACTGAAGAGAACTAAGAAGCACTTACTCTGATTCATGGTTTCCTTCACATTCTGGTATTAAGTCACAGTAACTAATATGCCTATGAACACTCCTTGATGAACTCCTCTATGTTTTTTTTACTCAAATTTCTTTTGGTAAATGGTTACAGAATTACCTAAAGTCCCAAATCCTAACACGTACATCTAGCAAAATAATAAACAAAAGGAAATGTCCTATCTTCTTTGCATAATTCCTCCTTGCATGATGGTAGTATACCACTGCACACCATGCAACCAATCACATGAAATCAAGCACATAAAAACTTAGACTTTAGAAAGAAAGATACCCAACTCAGAAACCCTTAGATGACCAGAAATTCAGAGGCAGTGGAGGTTGACAAATTCAACAAACTCTCTAAGTGACCTTTAAATGATTTTGATGAAGAAAAGGGCAGGCAACTGGAGTAGGAGAGGGAAAAGCTCACCTATGTCAAAATATTTGGCAGGCCTTGGACTGGGTCCTCTGTTCCAAATGAATCCCAAGTCACCTGTCAGAGGACCTGCACTTTTCTAATTTTGGATTTGAAAACAAGAGACCTCTGTTTAAAACCAAATATTTCAGCCAGGGTAATACCTTCCTGCATACCACGAGGATCCTTTTTGAAAATTTGATGTAAAAATCTCTGACAAGTAAATTTCCATTGTCTCTAGCATGAAATCCTAACATTTCTTAATATGGTCCTTCATACTTTGGCTTTGACGTATCTTTTCTTGTTTCTCATTTTTAAGCTTCATTTAATGAAGCTTTTTCTTTTTCTTTTTTTGTTTGAGACAGAGTCTCACTCTGTTGCCCAGGCTAGAGTGAGTGCCGTGGCATCAGCCTAGCTCACAGCAACCTCAAACTCCTGGGCTCAAGCAATCCTTCTGCCTCAGCCTCCCGAGTAGCTGGGACTACAGGCGTGCGTCACCATGCCCGGCTAATTTTTTCTATATATTTTTAGTTGACCAATTAATTTATTTCTATTTTTAGTAGAGACGGGGTCTCACTCTTGATCAGGCTGGTTTTGAACTCCTGACCTTGAGCAATCCGCCCGCCTCGGCCTCCCAGAGTGCTAGGATTACAGGCGTGAGCCACCACGCCCGGCCAAGCTTTTTCAATTATAAAGGTAATATGTGGTTATTATGGACAAATTTAAAAATATAAAAAGGTATAAATACTAAAATAAAAGTCAACACCCAGAGATAATCATCATTATTCATATGTTATTTCCTGACAGTTGCTTTTTACTATGTATTGGTATATATTATCTATTATGTAATATAATGCCCCTTTCTTCCTCTTTTTATTTTTTCCTCTTTTTATTTTTTCTTTCTGTATCAAGCCTTTGCTCTAAGCACATTTTCAGGAGTATTTTCACCCCCACTACTTAGAAATTCATTAGAAAGGGATCACAATGAAACCACTTTAGTCTATAAGTTATTAAAGATAGCTATAGGTAGGTAATACTCTTTATGTTAACCAACATTTTCCACTATGTTTTCTTATTTTTTCTTCTTCCATTTATTGCCTTGGGATATGGTTGTTACAGCAAAATCAAATTCACATCAAAATTCACATCAAAATCAAATTCAAAAGTCAAATTCTTAAGTTTTGAGCTTCCAAAACTCTAATCTTTGAAGACATAATGACATGAAGCTTATACCACTAAGTGTGGATCTTGAAGAACATGTTAGTAGAATTTGCCCAGGTTTGTCCTGGTTTAAAATATGGAAGTCCCATGTCTGGAAAAAAACCCCTCAGTTCCAAGCAAATTGGGACAGACAGTTGGTCACCCTAGCAAAAGCCAGCTCTTCTTGCTCCCTATTTAGCTAAATATTCCGTGGCCTTGTAAGAAAAGAGTTTTGGAAAGCAAGAGTCATTCAGGCAAGGCCATGTGCCTGCCAGGTGTCACCGTGGATTAATAGGATGGGGGGCATCCAGAAAGCAGTCAGTAGGTGAAAGGCTACAGAGGAAAACAAAATTACATTTTAGTCTTCAGAAATAGGAAATGAGAAAGTTAGGAGAACTGTGGAGGAAATGGTAGTCATGGGAAACATGAAAGGGAAATGATCAGGGACGGTGTCCACAGCACAGCCGGTGGCCCTGCTGAGCGCGGGAGACCAGGCCAGTCCACACAGTTATGGCATTGCCTCCACCTAGAGCCAACAGCCCACCACCAGGGCTAATGTGAGGGCCCTTGGGCTTCCCAAAGCACAGTTAAACCCTCTCATTTTGTAGATAAAGAAACAGAGGCCTGAAAGAAAAAAAAATTACTCGAGATCCTTTATGTAGCAGTAGAGTCAGGACTAAACACCAAGATTCTACACTGGTCATGGTCACTAATTGAAATGATATAAATAACCATTATAGGACCTATTTTTGGATATAAATAGAAATATTTCCAAATTGTCAGGAACTCTGCAAGGGGCTGAGATTTTGTTCTACTTACAAACTAACAAATGAGCCTGTTTCTGTATCACAGATGCTAACAAAAGGCATGAGACTCCTGGGATGGAGACAAGAGACTCTCAACTACAGCCAAAGCAGTGGCCAGAGCATGATGGTCACTTGCTTTGGGTCCCCATTGTCCAAGTTTTACAGGGCAACACAAAAGGGCTCATGGTTGGATGCCTGCAAACAAAATGTGTCGCATTTAGAGGAAAGGAACTCTGAGCTCAGGGATTCATTGCTTTTATAGGAAGCAGAAACAAGCCTGCTTTTGGTCTGCAGGGAGATATTAACTCCTCTCCCAAGGTTACTTGCTACAAATGCAATTCTGAGAACAGTCTGGTAAAGAGTGGACAGGGCCATATGTCCTTGGTTGGCACACATAGCAAGAACATACAAGGACACTCAGGGCCCATGGAAGATTGCTTCTCCCAACAGGTATCAGTTAAACTGAACAAAAACACAAATTTAACTATTAATAGTTACATGTTATAATATTGCCCATCAGTTTTCCTATTCCTTCCAAAGACTATGATTTGACTCACCATATTAAATGTTTTCTAAACACTGTAGTACTTTATAAATACTTTATGTACTCCTACAACCATTTATTCCACATATCAATGTTAAAAGTATGGCTATTAAACAAGGATAATATTCCAAATACCTAACACGGGCAGCAATCAGAACAGAAGCTGGCTGTAAACAGTGAGGATACTGCGTGGCTGTACCAGCTGCTAGGTTCTAAGACTAAACTCAAGCTTAAGATACAGGAAGTTGAACACCAAGAATTTGCTGGAGTATATATAAGATATATAACACTTACCTAGGGATAAGGCAGATATGTGTATGCAGATTAGTGATCACGGTGCTTGTCTATTTGATTTAATTCAATTAGAAGTCAGTCCAGAAAATAACTTCCTGGCTCAAAAAGAAAAATCCTGTTACTATTTCCCCCATTTTCCAATGAACATAAGGAAACCTGTGTGCACAGAAATTAGCTTGCTTGGAAGGCCAGGGTAAAGTATGTCTTCGGTTAGAAGAAATTTTCTAGGGAGCAGCTGTTAGAGAAAGGTCAAAGAATTCTTCAATTAAAAAAACGATGATAAAATAATTTTGGGAGATGTTTTTACAGTCTTGAGGAAGTATTATGAGTGACTAAAGCTCTGGGGACAACTAAGTGGTACTTAAGATGCTTCTTTTACATATTGTCAATGGAGTCTGTCTGGCTATTCTCTCCAGGAGGTAAGATATAATTGACAGTAAAAAGTTTCCCAAAGAAATTATGCTGTTTTCACTCTCATTTGGAAGAAATGCTAAGGCTCATGTATGGCTCACAGCCACTCAATCAGCTACTTACAAACCGAGAAACATCTCAAGGAGAAGGCTCCTGTTTCTTTTTACTCATCCGCCCAAGGAAAATAATTTCTTACTCTTTGGGAATCACACCCAGATACATCTTGCCTCATGGTACTGGAACAATACAATGAGAAAGGCATAGATGACTTCATCTGGTGATTGGAAAAATCACAGCGCAGAGATGAAGTGCTGTGAGAGTCACTAAGTGCCAATTGCAAGGTAGAATGATATCTGAATGAGGAGCTGTCGAGCGGCGTCCAAATTGCCTGGACAGTTGTCTTACGTCTCTGCCTCAGACCTGGAGCCACTGAATCAGCAGACAGGTCCAAGAAACAAATCAAACTATGTCACAAATCTTCATTAGACCCTTGCTACCGACCCATCGCCAGACCCAAAATAAAGAGAAGGCACATTTATTTATCAAGGTATGGGCACCATGCAAGGCACTTTGTATGCTGTATCATTTTATCCCCACAATAACACTAGGAGCTGGCTTAATGTTTTTGTTCTGTAAATTAAAAAAACAATAAGCATCCAGGCACGGTGGCGCATGCCTGTAGTCCCAGCTATTGTGGAGGCTGAGACAAGAGGGCTGCTTGAGCCCCGGTGTTCAGGCCTGCAGTGAGCTATGATCGCACCACTACACTCCAGCCTGGGCGACAGAGTGAGACCTCATATCTAAAAACAAAGTAAACAAAAAGCAAAGAACAAATCATGCTTTATGAACTCTTCAGAATTTTATATTCAGAAAAGTTGAAAGGGAGCTATTTTAATGTCAGTGTAAGTATTTGCTTTTCTATTTAGAAATGCTTTTATTTTAAATTACTTGTTAGGGCATGGGGCAGGGGGAGACTGTAATCCTTTTTAGTACTTGCGGGTTCTAAAGACCTTAGCCAAACCCAGTTATCTGCAAAGTATGGCAGTATATTAGTTTCCTATGGCTGCCATAAGAAATTACCACAAACTGATGGATGGTGTTAGAGATCAAGACAGTGATTGCCTCTGGTAGGGAAGGGAAGTTACTGGGAGGGTAGTAACAGAAGCTTCTAGAATGCTGGTCACATTCTATTTCTTGCCTGATTACAAACGTGGGAACAATTGGTGCCATGTGCTTTTACGTAGGGCTCTTTTCTGTATGCATGCTATTCTTCAATAAAATAGTTTACTTTAAAAAAACTGCCGCAAATTTAGTGAGTGGCTTTAAGCAACAGAAATATATTCCATTACAGTTCTGAAGGCTGGAAGTCTAAGATCAAGGTTTCAAGTAGGGCTGTGCTCCTTCCAAAGGCTCTAGGAGAGAATCCTTCCTTAGCGCTTCTAGGAAGCCAGGTTAGTGGGTCCAGACGTTCCTGGCTTGTGGCTACGTAACTCCCATCTCTCCCTCCATCTTCACATGGCCTTCACCTCTGTGTTTGTATTTTCTCTTCTAAGGACATTGGATTTAGGGCCTACCCAGTTAATCCAGGATGATTTCATCTGAAGATCTTTAATTATATCTACAAAATTTCTTTTTCCAAATAAGGTCACA
This sequence comes from Cheirogaleus medius, assembly GCA_008086735.1. Lineage (NCBI taxonomy): Eukaryota > Metazoa > Chordata > Mammalia > Primates > Cheirogaleidae > Cheirogaleus > Cheirogaleus medius. The sequence continues at coordinate 39,530,298 of VBSM01000361.1, forward strand.
TTCTTAGATTCTCAGGGTTAAGACAAGGACGTATCTTTTAGCAGCCCACCATTCAACCCATTACAGGTGTAGTTAGGCAATATAAGTTTAAAGTCTCCTGCTCTTGCATTTTCGCATTTGCAAATAAGTAAGGAAAGGCAATATGAAACTATAAGAAGCCCTGTGAGAAAAAAACTCCATGGGGGCAGGAGGTTTTGTAATTTCTGGTCCTGTTTTCGCTGTTTCATCAAACTGCCTGGCACATACTAGATGCTCAATAAATGTTTTAAATGAAGAAGGGAGGTGGATGAGGGCGTGAGGAGGTCCTAGAAGAGGAAGCATCTGAGCTAGCTTCATTGATGTGTTGCTCATTGTTTCTGAATATGGATATGAGGCAAGATGGGATCTCAGTTCTCAGGGCACAGACTAAGGAGAACAAACAGGAAGACCCAAGGAGGTGGAGAAATTGAGTTGGCTGTAAAGTTTGTCCCTAAGAGATGATGGCAGAAGTCCAAATTATAATGCCCGTAGAAGCATGGCAGAAATCAAGATTGTAATTTACCCATATAGAATGTAGTACGATTATCTCAAGTGAGGATACCAAGATAAGTTAGGTATGGTATCATGTTCATTTTTGCAGATAAAAATGTCAGCAGACATGGTGATAACCCTCTAGTACAGGAGCTATTGAGAACTAGGAAGTATCAGGATCCCAGTCAAGACCACAGGCGCTGAAGGCTAGGATGCAATCCTAACATGGAACAATGATAGTGCTTAAAAAAAAAAAAGTACATGGAATCAACAATTTTGCACACTGGAGAAATACAATAGGGATTAAGAGAAGTCCGTGGCTTAGTGGATATGCATGCCCATAAATTACCACACATATACCACCAGGAAGGAAAATATATTATTTTATGGCCTGCCCACCCCCAGAATTGTAGCTTAGGCAATGAGGGGGGCTGAGCCATCAGGAGAAGGTCCCCTATGTCAGTAGCTGGGCTGGATAAAGACAGAACTGACACTTTTGGCAGATGAAAATATGGAAGGAGGTACATTCTAGTCAGAGAGAACACATGATAAAATGCACAGGGAAAGACAAAACTTGTTTGGAAAATGGTAGATAACACATGGCCAGTAGTCTGGGAAACAAAGCGATAAAGTTCTGTAGGTTTCCAGACATGAAGAGAAAAATGAGTGATGTTTATTTACATACTTTTTCTCATTTAGTTTTATGGCAACATTTAAAGGTTCCCTCAAAGAATGAGAAACTAAAGCTTAGCTGGGTTAGGTAACTGGCTCAGGTTTAACCAGCAGAGCAGATAAGATTCCAATTAAAGACTGTCTGATTTCAAATAATATGCTCTTTCCATGGGATATGAGACTAGATCTGCATATCCCCTTCAGAAAGTAAGAGACCCCCAGAAATGATTAGCACAATACTGCACAGGTATGTGTTTTGAAGGAGAAGAAGACACTAGAGACAGGTACAGTTAGGAGATTATCACAATAATCCAAGTACAAGAAGACAAATCCTGAACTATAATAGAATGACAATGATAGGAACAACAGTAAAGGTTTTGTTAGCTTAAGTCAGGCGTCCTCAAACTACGGTCCATGGGCCACATGCGGCCTGCCGAGGACATTTATCTGGCCTGCTGGGTGTTTTTGCCCATTTTGTTTTTTTACTTCAAAATAAGATATGTGCAGTGTGCATAGGAATTTGTTCATAGTTTTTTTTTAAACTATAGTCCACCCTCCAACGGTCTGAGGGACAGTGAACTGGCCCCCTGTTTAAAAAGTTTGAGGACCCCTGGCTTAAGTCAATACTGTATCTGTCCCAGAGGCTCACATGGTATGTTTAACCATGTAGATTTTAACTTTAACCAAAAAATTTTACTTTAATGATTTTAGGAGAGATAAAAGAACAGAGGATGCATTTAAAATGATCCAGGACATTTAAGTCTCAATCTTGTTTTGGAAAAAAAAAAATCACTTCTTTTTTTTCTAGTGATAGACATTGGAATATTTTAAAATATAAAAGAGTTCAGCATTTTTAACTTCAAATTTCATGAAGGTCATTTTATTAAATAATTTACTTGCTTCCCCAAATGGTTTGATGACTTATGAATGACACAGAGACAGTAAAGTCCTCAATTGAAAAGTACTGTATTAATTGAAAATTTTTACAGTATTTTATTTCAAGAAAACACTTTGAAATACTTTGTAATTCAGAAATGTGGATTGTCATTGAAAATTCAGACCTGTTATTAGAACTTTTTATGTTAATTGTGGTGATAATTGGTTAGAGGTGGCAGCTAGTGAGCAACTCATAGTTCACTTGACTCCAATTTCTTAACCATAAAAATATAAAACCATCAGAGATCTAGAAATATGAATATTAGCCACCATCTTCCAGACTATAGGGGGAATCTCCACTGAGTGACGCCTAAATATGGACCTGACCCAGAAGTGCAAAGCCCAGCAAAGAGAAAGAAAATGCTGGTGGGGAGCGTTGGTTTTAGAGTCAGACTGTTCTGAGTTTGAATTCTCAGCTCTTTCTCTAAGTCTTAATATTCCCCCACGTGTAAATTGAGAACAATTATTCCTATCTCAAAGGGCTGCTGGAAGAATGAAATGTCATAATACGTAAAGTGCTTAGCAAATATAAAATGCAAAGTGCTTAGCAAAGTGCTGGGCTCATTTTAAGAAATTAATAATGGGAACTGTTATGGTTAGCAAGATTTTTCTCTCTTCTATCATGTCGCTGTCCTTGGAGATGCAGGATATTAGTGGAGGCTGGTGGTCACATTTTTACTGGAAGATCTGTTTCCTAAAGCAATCAATGCAAGCATCCATCCTGTGCATCAGTCACTTCCTTTTTTCATTTGTTCTGTAGACTATAACACCCATTAATGCAGTACAGCTGGGTGTAAATGTTAGGTGCATTGATTACACGTTGGGATGTGCTGGCCATCAGGGGAAGAAGCACGAGAGACAGGAACAGCCATGAGAATGGTAGATTCTGGGGATTTTGCTCACATGCAGTCTGACAAGGGAAAACTACAGAGTGATGTCCTTCTGAGGAGTACTGTATGGAAGTGGGTGAAAGAATAACTTTACAGTGGAAACTTTGTCTTCAGATTTCAAACAAGGAGTACAGAGTGTAGCATTCTCCAGAGTGGATAGTCTGAGGTAGAAGTATTGGGGTGTTTTATGAAACACAGAAGCTTCCCTCAACTCTGTTTAACCCCAAAGTTTAGAAATGTCAGCAGGGTTAATGTCTAACTCAAGGCAAAAGCCCATCCAAGATTCCACATTACATTTAGTCATTGTCCTAGTCTGTTGGGACTGCTATGGCAAAATACCATTAACTGGGTGGCTTATAAATAGTAGAAATTTATGTCTCAAACACTACCTCAGTCAAGTGGTCAAAGTTAATATCAACAGTGATAAGCCATGTTGATAACACACATGCCTGATATGATATGAGCAAGAGAATGATATTAATATTTGGCCTCTGTGGCCTTCCTCCCCAAAACACATGACCCCAATCTAATCATGAGAAAAAGATCAGACAAATCCCAATTGAGGGACATTCTACAAAATATCTGACCAATGCACGAATCTGCCAAGGTCATCAAAAACAAGGAAAATCTCAGAAACTGGTACAGCCAATAGAAGTCTAAGAAACGACAACTGCTATGGTCTGAATGTCTTTGTACCCCCCAAAATTCATATTTGAAATCCTTACCCCCAGTGTAATGGTAGTAGGAGGTGAGTCTTTGGGAGATGATTAAGTCATGAAGGCAGAGCCCTAATGAATGGCATTATAAAATAGCCATATAAAGAGGCCCCATAAAGCTGCTTTGCCCCTGCCACCATGTGAGGATGCAACCAGAAGGTGCTGTCTATGAGAAATGGGACCCTCACCAGGCTCTGAACCTGCCGGCACCTTGATCTTGGACTTTCCAGCCTCCAGAACCGTGAGAAATAAATTTCTGCTGTTTATAAGCCACCCAGTTAATGGTATTTTGCTGTAGCTATCTAAACAGACTAGGACAATGACTAAATACAATGTGGGATCCTGGATGGGCCCGCCTTGAGTTAGGCATTTAGCCCCACTGACATTTCTAAACTTTGGGGTTAAACAGAGTCAAGGGAAGCTTCTGTGTTTCACAAAACACCCCAACCCTTGCACCTCAGACTATATAGACTACCAACCCTGGAGAGTATCCTGAAAGTCTAATACCGCTTTAATTTCAAGGAAAAGAAAGAATTAAAAGGAAAAGTTTAACTGCAATGCTCAACATATTCCCCTCCTTTCCCACTATTCTTGTATTAGTTTTATATTTTAGTACAAAGTAGATTGCAATGGTATTCTGCGGCACTTTTTTGAACTTTAAGGCAGTGAGAACAATAATGTCCTATACTCATTTTAGTATAGCGGCACAGTATAACTGCTGAAACAAAAAAATAAAATCAATTTATGTTCCCCATAAGATTTTATCAAGCTTCTGGTGAGTAGCAAGGAATTCTAACATAGATTGACATGTGATTTCTCCAAGATTCCACCTAGACTTTGAAATAAAATTTCCCATATTTAAGTGTTTGCAATGCCTCAAATAGAACTCTTCCATTAAGTTATTCATACCTATGATGTGTGAGGTATTGAACCTTAATACCAGTTGAGTTTGACTTTTCTATTTTGTTGAGAATAGCACATAAGATTTGATATTGCCATCAAATTTTCCCCAAAATTTCTTTTGTTATGTCATTTCTACATTCTCACTTGGTACACATTAAATAAGAGGGCTCAAAAATAACAATGCACTATAAACACACTGCAGTAAGTTAGCAATTTACATTTACATCATTTACCCACTAAAGATGCTTTAGAAAGAGACAGTTTTTTAAAAGATGCTTTAAAAAAAAAAAAGGTATACAGGTATGAAGATCAAATAGCTCAACCCTCTGTAAGAAAGATTCAACTGAAAAGAAGTGAGATTTTCCTATAACTTTCTACCTATTCCCAAACCTCCTATCCCCTTAAATAAGTAAAGATAGTTCTCTGCAAACCTTCCTCGCAATATTCGGCCAGCTTATGCTGCTGTCGGAACAGCATCAGGTACACGCACCTCCAGGACTCAGGGGACTGTATGTTCTTTGTAGATTGCGCAAGGCTGCGTGTTCTCCTTTGGGGAGAGTGCATATTGTCACCCAGGCCTCTGCCCTCTGTCCTCGGGCATCTGTGCCTGAGCCTAGGGACATTTCAGCACAGCAGAGCAGCCTTTGCTAATGGTCTTTAGGACATTTCATTAGACTAATGGTCTAATGAGTCATTGAACTAACGGTCTAATGGGACATTTCAGTGCAGCAGAGCAGTCTTTATACACCTTGGTCTTTGTCTGCTACCTCCTCCCACCTTCACTGGAACTGTATTTATTTTAAATGCTTTTTAACTTCAGAGAGAGTATTATTTTAGCATAGTTTATCTTTAAGATTTCCATTTCATCTATACTAAGCTGTAGTATGTATGGTCAAGTGGTCAGGAAGATCCCAAGGTCTGGAAACAGGTGACTTGCGTTCAAGCCCAGAGCCACGCCTTCCCAACCAGTAACTGCAAGTAAATCTCTCACTTGTGTACCTTACTCTTACTGTCCTCTTCCTTCAAAGGAGGATGAAGATAGTAGTACTGAGCTTATAGGGTGATTGAAAGAATTACACAAATTAATGTAAAGTCCCTAGTAAGCTCCTAACAAAAGGCATCTATTGTAATTCTACTTACTATATGTTTTTCTCCTCAATTGTTGCTATGATCTGAATGTTTCCGCCCCCCCCAGATTCATATGTTGGAAACTCAACCCCGAATGCAACAGTGTTAGAAGATGGGGCCTTCCAACATAGGAGGTATTTAGCTCATGAATGGATTAATACCACTGTAAAAAAGGCCTTGAAGGAGTGGGTTGGTTCTTTTCTGCTCTTCTACCAGGTGAGGACACAAAGTCACCCCCTCCCTTGCCCTTCAGCCTTGTGAGGACATAGTAAGAAGGCCCATACCAGAAACTGGCATCTTGATCTTGGACTTCCCAGCCCCCAGAACTGTGAGTGTAAACTTCTGTCCTTTTTAAATTTCCCAGTCCACGATATTCTATTATAGCAGCATGAAACAGACACAGATGATTGTCATATTTTATCTTAATTTTTAAGCTTACTGATTTTACCATTTATCTTTTAATTTTTCTCATTTGTAATTTTTATGGTATTACAATCTTTTACTTTATCCTTTCAAAGATTTATATTTTTCAGTTCCTTTCATTTATTTCTCAGATTTTATCATTATAATTCACTTCCATTCTTTCATAGTTGCATATGTTTTATTCCTGAGCCTTTATCCACTTTTTTCTCTTCTATATTTTCCCTTTCTTTATTGAATCCTTTACATTTTCTAAGTTCCTGGGGTTTCTTTTAACTTGCTTTTTTTAAATCTATATTTTGTTTACTTATTTATGCCTTGACCTTTTAAATATCTTTTGCTTCTTTTATTCTTTCTGTTATGTTTTAGTCTTTTAATCTCTGCTCTTCTTACATTTTTGCCTTTGGAGTTTACCTATTTCTAATGTACTCAGCATTGCAATACTGGTTCTTCAACTTCCTTCACTGTTTATTTCATAAAGCTCAGGAGTATTGGGTAGGGACTGTTTGAAGCAGGCTCCCCAAGAGCAGGATTGATTAGTACTTACTTGCTTCCGGTCAACCCCAGCTGTCCCTCTGGCTCCCACTAATGGAGCTCATGTTCCCCTCAATATTATTTTTTTAAAAATCATACACTGGATAACTTGGGATCCACTGGATAACCTACAGGCTTAAAACTTTCCCTAGGGATATAACAAATTTTATAAAAAATCATTATATAAAGTGGTACATTTATATTGCTAGAATAATGATTTTTTAAAAATTACTTCTTTTCTGATACTTAGAAGAAAATTTTGAAAATTTAAGAAGGTATTTAAAAAAAAAAACCTAGAGCCAGACACGGTGGCTCATGCCTGTAATTCTAGCACTTTGGGAGGCCGAGGCGGGAGGATTGCTTGAGCTTAGGAGTTGGAGACCAGCCTGAGCAACAGCAAGACCCCATCTCTACTATAAATAGAAAGAAATTACCCAAACAACTAAAAATAGAAAAAATTAGTCGAGCGTGATGGTAAAGAACTTGGTACTATTCAAGGATTGAGGCAAAAGGTTTGTTGCACAAATTAGCCAGAATATCTATCCAGGACTCACTACAGGCGTAGGTCTATATAAGATGACTAACTCCCAACCCCAATGGATGTGGACATGACTGCATAGTTAGGATGGGTTCATGGCCGGAGCCCACTGGGGAAGATGGAGCCTGGGTTAGAAAGCATTAATAGATTTTTCTTGTGGGAGAGAGACAGAAATCAACAGGCAATGTTGCTAACGTAGAAATATTCTCCCCACTGAAGCCTTAGTTGAACTGGTTTTAAAAACATTTTTAAGAAAAATTAAGTAGAGTTTCAGGTTCTGGAAGAGGAGCTCTTTGAAATTAGTTATACTTTAAGAAAATCCATATATACTATGTAAGTGATAATTCTGAAATTCTATTAGAAAAAATATTAGTTCTGCTGATGCATTATAGGGAATTAAATCATCATTTGGCAATAAACCTTATATAAATAAACCAAAAAAAGCACACACAAAACCAACGAATAATTTCAGGCCTCACTTCTTCATGATGAAAGAGGTTTTTCAATGCTTTCATTACACGTGCATTAATTAGAAACACATTAATAGCTAAGAATTGAAGTGAGCTTATACTAACTAGACAGACAAGCTAAGCCCAATAGCATGAACTCATGCTACAGAAATAAAAATGTGTCTTTGTAAACATCCATTAAGCATTAATCTCAAATTCTACAAAATAGTAACAATGTGGAACTTTTTTATGTAAGCCAAGCAAAACACTGAAATCAGGTTTCACCTCTTCTCTAAACAAAAATGAAAAAGTGAACTGCGTGTCAGAGATGTTCTCTTTTGTATATATATGCTCAGTGTTTTTCAAACAGTTATCTGTGAACGAATATTTGATGGCATCTTACTCTCACGCTTAGTGAAGATTTAATGGAAAATTTTAATAGTATGTGTAAATCGTATCTCATTGCATTCTCACAATGACTCCATGAGGTAAGTATTATTTAAAGCTTAGAGAGGATAAGTAAATTGACCAAGAAGATGGAACTACAACTCATAACTCTAAATACTATTTTATTTTCAATACAGTACATTGATAGATTTTTTTTCTTTAGTGAGTAGGGATTTTCATTTGAAAAAAACTGTTTTCTCTCTTTTTATAGATCTTCTTCTTTGATCTCTATTTTTTCAAACTCAAACATGAGGACACAAAAATCTCTTCCAGACAAACACTAATGTTCTCATTTAACTCTCAAACAAACATTTATGAGGTATCAACCATGCTCCTGTGCAGGGACCAATAGACAAGACACCTGCCCCTATACTCATTCTATTAATGTTAGAACATGTTGAGACCCATATCCATTGTCCCATGATATGCCAATAAAAGGCTGGCATGTAGTAATATAAGGAGGAATTAATTTAACTAACACAGCTAGTTGTCCCTTTTCAATGGATAGGATCTGGGGAAACTGGATTGGATCAGGGCATCAGGCTTGAACTTGTTTTGGGCCACAGTATATGAAAATAGGACTGAGCAGAATCTTAAGGTGGAACTGTGAAACAAAGATGAGCAGAACATTTGATTGGGTCATGGTATCAAGCTAAAGGGATTGTGAAGAGGCAAACCGGACGTGTCTGGGGGAAAAAAGATCAGGGAACATGAGGCGAAAATAGATAGACTGCTAGGAGAAATAAATGAATCCACTATTATAGTTGGAGACCTTGAATGCCCTCTATTAGTAATGGGCAAATCCAACAGGCAGAAAATCAGTAAGGACATAGTTGAACACAACACCATCATCAGTCAACTGGATATAATGAACATCTATAGACTACTTCATCCAATGACAGCATAATACACTCTCTTCTCAAACTCATAAGGAACACTTGCCCAGAGTAGACTATATTCTGAGCCATAAAACACATCTAAACAAATTTAAAATAATAGAAATCATACTGTGTATGCTCTCATATCACAATGGAATTAAACTAGAAATCAATAAAAATGAAGATAGTTGGGAAATTCCAAAATACTTGGAGATTAAACAATACACTTCTAAATAAAACATGAGTTCCTCAAAAGATTAAAAATAGAGGAGATTGTCAAAAATGGCAGATTAGGGATGACCTCCTGGCTCTCTGCTCTCAGACTGGAAGGTGAAGCAGGCGACCTGAATCACTTGAGGGGGTAGTTCTCCCACAGGATCGGCTTCATGGAATTACAGGGAAGCTTCAAGGGGCAGCAGTGCTGGGAAAAGGAAGAAAGTGATGCAGTGGATTTGACGTGAAGTTCCAAGAATCTGAGTAATATAGCAGGGATTGGAGTGCAAGCTGGCTGCACTCAGCAGCCAGCCGAACGGGACTCTGTGATCTGTGCCACAGCAGGACGACTTCTCCTTCGCAGACCTCCACACCCACGCAAGCAGGGAAGTGCCTCAAGTCAGCGTGAAGAGGTAATGCGGGCGGTCAGGCAGTTCGGAGAGGAGACAGGAGTGGAGAGCAATTAGAAGTCTCCAGGGCACGGTGCAGGGTCTCCTTGGCTGGAAGATCTGTACACACCAGCAGCGTATGCCTCACTTGTGAAGGGACAGAAAAGTGAGACAGATCGCTCATTTGACTGAGTTGTCCGGTGGACTCAGGTGACCTAAGCGCAGCCGGGGAGGGAGCGGTAGAGGGAGCGAGCACGATCCTCTGCAGATCCTCCCCAGGGGGCTACAGCAGACCCAGCTCGACTGGGACACGCGGAAGGGACAAACTTGCCATCCCTCAGTGGAACCTGTCAGGGGTCCCCAGCCACTTCAACCTTGCTAGTTAAGGAGAGGTAGAGTGAGCGCAACCCACCGGGGACCCTCCCCAGGGGGCTGCAGCAGCCCAAGCTCTGCTGGTGTCACACAGAAAAGGGAAAGATTTCACTTCTCAGTGGACCATCTCAGTGGCCTTCGGCCACTCAAACTACGCTGACATTACAGGTCCAGAGCACATATCCACAGATCTGCCAAGGATCCTCCCTCCTGAATTCCAGATTTTAGCTCATAATCCAGCCCTGTCACCTCTGATCCTCGATAAAGCTCCCAGATGAGAAAGAACCAGCAAAAGTTCATAGAAAACATAAAGGAGCCGAGAGAAAAGTCACCTCCAAAGCAAAATACTCATTCTCCATCGTCTGACACCAACTTACATGATATGAGTAAACTGATGGAGGAAGATTTCCGAATATGGATTGCTACAAAACTACATGGAATTGAAGAGAAAATAGAATCACAACATAGAGAAACCACAAGAACTATACAGGAAATGAATGAAAGATTCTCCAAGGAAATTGAGATTATCCAGAAGAACGAAACAGAAATTCTGGCAATGAAGGAAACAATCAAGGATATCCATAATACAGTGGAAAGCCTAAAGAACAGGATGGACCATGCAGAGGAAAGAATCCCAGAACTTGAAGATTATGTCTATACTCTAAACAAATCAGAGGAAGAAAGGGAACACAGAAACAAGAGACAAGACCAAAGTTTACAGGAAGTGTGGGGTTATGTTAAAAAGCCGAATCTCAGATTAACTGGGATTCCAGAAGGGGAAGAGGAGCATTCACAAGGGCTGGAAATTTATTTCACAGAATATTGGAGGAAAATATGCCAGGCCTGGCCAGAAATCTTGATATCCAAATCCAAGAAGCACACAGAACTCCTGGGAGACTCAACATGAAAAGGCAATCACCTCGTCACCATGGTTGTTGTTAGGCCGACCAAAGTAAATGTGAAAGAAACAATTCTCCATGCAGCAAGACGAAAGCAGCAATATACCTATAAAGGTAGGCCTATCAGACTAACAGCAGACTACACATCTGAAACCTTACAAGCCAGGAGGGATTGGGTGCCTATCCTTAATCTTCT
>VBSM01000361.1:39541487-39589617 GCA_008086735.1 Cheirogaleus medius
AGGGAGAGGCAAAGTTATACAATGTATCCAAAATGTAAAAAAAAAATCTTTAGTTGGATGGAGGGCAGGCGGGAGGGGGGAGGAAGTGTATAGTTATATAATAGGTGCCGTGCGTGTCACCTGGGGATTGGACTCGCTTGAAGCTCTGGCACATGGGGAGGAGGGGTGGTAGGGCAATATATGTAACCCTAACAATATTTGTACCCCCATTATATGATGAAATAAAAGGAAAAAATATGAATTACTTAATTGGATTAGGTCTATTTTTGAGGGATTTTAAAAAAAAAAAATTAAAAATAGACTTACCATAAGATCCAGCAATCTCACTCCTGGGTATATCTCCAAAAGAATCGGAAGCAAGATCTCAAGGAGATATCTGTACTCCCACATTCATTGCAGCATTATTCACAATAGCCAAGATATGTGAACAATCCAAAGGTCCATTTATGGGTGAATGGATAAAGAAAATACGGTACATACATACAGCACAATATTATTCAGCCTTTAATTTCTAAGAAAGTTTTCTAAACAAAAAACCCCAAAAGTTAAAAGTATAAAATAATAAAATATATTATAAAAACAAGGAAATCTTGCCATATATAACAACATAGATGAACCCAGAGGATCTTAAGCTAAATAAGCCAGCCACAGAAGAACAAATACTACATGATTCTACTTATATGAGATATCTAAAATAATCAAACTCATAAAAGCAGAGAGTAGAATGGTGGTTTGCAGGGTCTGAGCAAGAGGCAGAAATAAGAGTAGTTGTTCAATGGATATAAAGTTTCAGTTATACAAGATGAAGTTCTAGAGATCTGCTACATGACATAGGGCCTATAGTTAAGAATACTGTGTTGTGGTAGATTTCATGTTAAGTGTTCTTACCATGGAAGGAAGGGAGGGAGGGAGGGAGGGAGGGATTCAGCAATGGGGCATGAACAAACTTTTAGAAGTGATGTGTATGTTTATTACCTTGATTTTGGTGATGGTTTCATGGGTTTATGCACATGCCCAAGATCATCCAATTGTATACGTTAAATATATACAGTTTTTGTACATCAAGTATACTTCAATAAAACTGTTTAAAAATAAAATGGGTTTCCATAAAAACCACATAGGCCAAAGAAGAAATCAAGAGAAATTTTTAAATATTTTGAAGTAAATGAAAACGAATACAACTTATCAAAATTTGTGGGATGCAGCAAAAGCAGTGCTTAGAGGGAGATTTACAGCATTAAATTGTAAATTTTAGAAAAGAAGAAAGATTTAAACTTAATAATCTAAGCTTTTACCTTAGGAAACTAGAAAAAAAGGAGCAAATTAAATCCAAAGTAAGCAGAAGAAATAATAAATATTGGAGGGGAAAATCAATGAAATTAAAGATAGGAAATCAAGAGAGAAAAAAATCAACAAAACTGAAAGCTGGTTCTTTGAAAAGGTCAATAAAATGTTTAAGTATCTAGCCAGGCTAACTAACAAAAATGAGGCAGTGGGGAGAGAGAAACACAAATTACTAATACCAGAAATGAAAGAGAAAATATCCCTACAGATTCTGTGAATGTTAAAAGAATATTAACAGAATACTATAAGCAACTCTATGCCCACAAATTTGATGACTTAGATGAAATAGACCAATTCTTTAAAAGACACAACCCACCAAAACTCACACAAGAAGAAACAGACCATGTGAATAGGTCTGAATCTATTAAAGAAATTGAATCAGTAATTAATAACCTTCTAAAACAGAAAGCACCAGGCCGAGATGGACTCAGCAGTGAATTCTACCAAACATTTAGAAAAGAAATTAAACCAATTTTCTTCAGTCTCTTCAATAAAATAGAAGCAGAGGGAATACTTCATAACTCATTCTATGAGTCCAGCATTACCGTAATACCAAAACTAAAGATATTACAAGAAAATAAAACTATAAAGCAGTATCTCTCATGAACATAGATGTAAATATCTTCAACAAAATAGTAGCAAATGAGATTCAACAATATATAAAACAAATTATACACCAAGACCAAGTGGGATTTATCCAGGTTTGCAAGGCTGGCTCATCATTCAAAAATGAATTGATGTAATCCATCACATCAACTGGCTAAAGAAGAAAAATCATGTGATCAATAGATGTAGAAAAGGCATTTGACAAAATCCAATGCCCGTTCATGATAAAAACTCTTATCAAGTTAGGAATAAAGGGGAACTTCCTCAACTTAGTAATAAACAGCTACAAAAATCCTACCGCTAATATCGTAATTAATAGTTAGAAACTAGAAGTTTTCCTGCTAATATCAGGAACAAAATAGGGATGTCCCTGCTCACCATCTTTTCAATGTCATATTAGAAATTCTAGCTAATGTAATAAAGGAAATAAAAGGTACATAAATTGGGAAGGAAGAAATGAAACTCTCTTTGTTTGCAGATGATCTCTGTAGAAAATCGGAAGAAATTTTTTTAAAAAACCTCTAGGAACTAAGGATTATAGCAAGATTGTGAGATACAAGGTTAATACACAAAATTAATTGCTTTCATATATATCAGCAATGAACAATAGGAACTTGAAATTAAAAACATAATACTATTTATGTTAGGACACCCAAAAGTGAAATAGTTAAGCATAAATACAATAAAATATACACAAGATCTACACAAGGAAAACTTAAAGTCTAAAGAAAGAAATCATAGGAGAAATAAATAAATGAAGAGATATTTCATGTTCATGGATAAGAAGACTCATTATTGTGAAGATATCAGTTCTTCCCAACTTGATCTACAGATTCAATGCAATTCCAATCAAAATTGCAGCAAGTTATATTGTGGGTATCAGCCAACTGATTCTAAAGTTTATATGGAGAGACAAAATACCGAGAATAGCCAAAACAAATTTGAAAGAGAAGAGCAAAGTTGGAGTACTAAAATTACCCAACTTCAAGACTTACTATAAAGCTATAGTAATCAAGATAGTGTGGTATTGGTGAAAGAAGAGACAAACAGATTAGTGGCATAGAATAGAGAGCCCAGAAATAGACTCATATGTATATAATCAGCTGATCTTTTACAAAGGAGTAAAGGCAATTCAATGGAGAAAGGATAGTCTTTTCAACAAATGGTACTGGAACAACTGGACATACACGTACAAATAAGTGAATTAATGAACTTAGACACAGACCTTATACCCTTTACAAAATTAACTCAAAATGGATCATAGACTTAAATAGAAAATGCAAAGATAAAAAACTCCTAGAAGATAACATGGGAGAAAAGGAGAAAATCTAGTCGACCTTCAATTTGGCGATGACTTTTTAGATACAACACCAAAGGCACAATCCATGAAAGAAAGAATTGATAATCTGGACTTCAATATAGTTTAAAACTTCTGCTCTGCAAAAGATGCTGTCAAGAGAATGAGAAGACAAGTCACAGGCTGGGAGAAAATCATTACAAGAAACATTATCTGATAAAGGACTGTTATCCAAAGTATACAAAGAACTCAATTTTTTTAAGAGATAAGGTCCTGCTCTGTCACCTAGGCTGGAGTGCAGTAGCAGGATCATAGCTCACAGCAACCTCAAACTCCTGGGCTCAAGCAATCCTCCTGCCTCAGCCTCCTGAGTCACCAGGACTACAGGCACATGCCACCAAGCCTAATTTTTCCTAGTTTTTGTAGACACAAGGTCTTACTACTTTGCTCAGGCTGTCTTTGAACCCATGTCCTCAATTGATCCTCCTGCCTCAGCCTCCCAAAGTGCTAGGAGTACAGGTATGAGCCACCATGCCCAGCCACAAGGAACTCTTAAAAATCAACAATAGGAAAACAAAGAACCTGATTTTAAAAATGGGCAAAGATCTGAAGACACCTCTCCAATATACAGATGGCAAACAAGCATATGGAAAGATGCTCAACATCATACATCACAAGCAATTGCAAATTAAAACAAGATTATCACTACATAAGAATAGCTAAGATTCAAGACACTAACACCAAATGCTGACAAGAATGCAGAGCAACAAGAACTCTCATTCATTGCTGGTGGGAATGCAAAATGGAAAAGTCACTTTGGAATACAGTTTAGCATTTCTTACAAAACTGAACATATTCTTGCCAATGATCCAGAAATTGCTTTCTTCAATATTTACTCAAATGAGTTGACAACATATGTCCACACAAAAACCTGCACATGGATATTTACAGGAGATTTACTTGTGCACAGTGAGTATCCCTTGCCCAAAATGCTTGGGACCAGATGTGTCTCAGATTTTGGATGCTTTCAGATTTGGGGACCCAAGATTAAACAAAAAATTCATTTATGTTTCATATACACCTATACACATAGACTGAAAGTAATTTTATACATTATTTTTAATAATTTTGTGCATGAAACAAAAGTGTACATTGAACCACCAAAAAGCAAAGCTGTTACCATCTCAGCCATGCTTGTGGACAATCTGTGGTTGTTTGGCATCATCACCATTCCTGACTTTGAATTTATATGCTACCAATAAGCAATCATTTTCTTACATTTATTCACACATAAGTGCTGAACAGTAAAAAATGTGAAATGCAATTAATACAGTAAAAAAAAAATGTGTTCAGGGTAACTAAGAGGACAATAGCATCACCAGAATACCTCTAGCAGCTGTTAAACAGCAGCAGCAACAAACAACAGCACATGAGGTCAAGTATGGAATTTTGCATCTGTGGCATCATGTCACTGCTCAAAAAGTTCTAGATTTTTGGGCATTTTGGATTTTGGATTTTTGGATTAGGGATGCCAAACTTGTAATTGCCAAAACTTGGAAGCAACCCAACCATTTCTTTAATAGGTGAATGGTTAATAAACTGTGGTATAGCCAGACAATGGAATATTATTCAGCACAAAGAAGAAATGAGATATCAAACCACAAAAAGACATAGAACCTTAAATACATATTGCTATGTGAAAGAAGCCAATCTAAAAAGGCTAACATATACTGTATGATTCCAACTATATAACATTCTAAAAAAGGCCCATTAATGCAAATTACTGAATGTATGGAAGGTTGAACCATAAGAAGGCACAATACATGGACAGATGAAATAATTCAAGGCTGCCAAGAAAGGGCCCGAAATGCCCAAGTTGTGGGAAAGGATACTGGGAGAAGAATATATTAGTTCTGATGAGTGTTTATTTATGGAAAAGTTGGGAGCAGGAAGAAGTCAACAGTAACCTCAGAATTTCCTACTGGGGGTACAGGAAAAAAGTCGGGGTGCCTCTCTCAGAAACAGGACAAGTTCAGAGAGGACAAACAGTTCTTGACAGCAGGTGGTGAGTTAGGTTATACAAGCTAAAATTTAGTTTCCAAGTGGAAACATCCAGTGAATAATTTAAAATGGGTGACAGACATTCAGAAGAGAGATTGAGGCCAGAGATACAGAGTTGAAAGCCGTCTGCGTCAAGCTGATAGAAGACACAAATGCCAATGAGATCCAGAGGCAGAGAGTGGACAGAAAAGCAGAGGGCTGGGAACGAACATCTCTGTTGCTGAATCTCTTCTCAAAGCGCTCAGTCTCCTGGATTGCCGGTGGGCTACAGAACAAAGTCACTGGACATTCATCACTCCAAGCACTGCCTTTGAAATCTTCCTCCTCTAATTTAAACCCAAGATAATTAATCAAATGAGACAAAAACTTCCAGAGCTTTGCTTTTCTTTCATAGGAACCATCTCTCCTCTCTGGGCTCCTCTCCAGAGTCTTCATTGAATAGCTTAACAAGCCTGTTTGGAGCTTTTACTAGCTGTCATCTTCAGTAAATACCTGCCAAGAGAAGTCTTCAAGTGTGTGATATCTAACAAGCTGGACACTTAGAGCGGTTATTGAAACAGGGCCTGCAGACATGACAGCTTGTGATAACAGCTCCAGAACTGTTACAGGTGAACATTTCAAAGCTCTTTTCAAGATTTTTTTTTTTTCTTTTTAGTTCCTGGATCGCTGACCTCATTAACTCCGAGGCTCTTACCACTGTGTGAGCTCAATTCCTCCCTGTCCATTGTCACAGTCAACAATGGCCCAATCCTCTGTGGTCCAATTGTGTCTCAGGCTCTCTGTCATCCATTCATCTACATGTCCCTTAACATTTCAAGGACAATGGGTGTCCAAAATGTATCCACTCAGAGAAATTTGGATTTTATTATAATTCTTGTTCCTTATTACTTTGATAATTTATAGTCATTCTTTGAGTTAACAAGGCTTTTGAGTTTTTGTTTGGGTTGGGGTTTTTGGCCTCTTCCCTGAGCAAAGCAAAGCAGCAAGCCATGTTATCCACGTGTTTCATTCCCCCAGGGCCAGGCTCATAGCTACTGCGAGCACGTCTTTGTGCCAGTTGCCTTGTGCCTCCTGAGAGAAGAGAGGAATGGGAGAGGGAAGTTCAGAGAGATTGGAATCAAACCCAGTTTTTCCTTACACTCAACAAGGTATCTGCTTGGGTGCCTTAGTTCAATGAAGGTCCACAAGTGTGAACTTGGGAAACTCATTCCTGTGCACGGAAATGAGCACCAGCTCCCTATGGACACCCTGACCTCTAATATACTTACTTCCAACTAAAAAGAATCCTAAAAAGAGACTAAGAAGCACCATATGAAATGTGATCTCTATTTGAAGCGACTCAGAGTCTTTTTCCACTTTTCAAACATCAACTCATTATCTAAGCACATTTAATAATTTCTTGTATGTAGAGCTGTGCTGGGCATTTTACAAAGCTAATTAAACGGGCACGGTGCCTAACCTCTAGGCATTTATAATTTAAGGAAGACAATGTCAGTAGGGAGAGAGGAACTAATTCAGGACATAAAGGAAATTGAACGAGTACCACTCAAACTGTGCAGATGAGCTACGACAGTAAATGTGTTATTGGGTGTCCATTGGCAGCAACAGAACCATCTAGCCTGCCAGGGGATTTCCAAAGTTTCTAAACTAAGTATTAAAGTTCATTCTGACTATCAATTATCTTTTCAATCCTGTACATTCACTGGTAGGAACTAAATAAGGCCAATAAAAGTGGGTAACTAATAATACATTTCTATCCTTCCATTCTGTAGAAAGAGCTTCCCAGAAGTAGACCAATACCCCTGAAGGCAGGCTCCTACCCTTTACTTAACTCACTTTCCTCAGCCCAAGTTTTAATGTCTCTGCTTGCTCAGCTTTCGTCTAGTCTGATGATTCCAACCTGGGATCCACTCTTTCCTCTCTAGACTTCCTTTCCAGGCTCACCTGCTCACCCACAGAGAACAAAGCCCAGGTTTGTCCATCTCATTCCCAATAATGCACAGTAACGAAAGTCAACAAAAGACGGGAGTCACTAGGGTCACCACTTAATATTGGGGTCCCCAGAGAACTAAGAATTATATTTGGGTTTGAATAATGATGCAAAGTAGGTCAGGAGAAAAAAAAAAATGCATTGGACCTGGGGTCTGGCAAAGAGTTTTATGGCAGAGGGTAAAGTTCTTGTTACTGCTTTGCAGGAAAGCAGAGCTACATTTTCTACAATAATGGTCAGTTCTGTCATGAAGGCATTGTTACCTTAAACTGTCCATCAGAGAGCAGTATCTGAAAGCTGTTTTGGGAGTAACCCAGCAGGGACAAAGACTGGAGCTATCACGTGGTACCAAAGCATCAGGAGGCCCCAGAGACCATCAGTCCCAAGTGTTTCCCGGATAGCACTCATATCCCCACTGCGGAGTCTACACGCTCCCTTCAGATCCAGGCTCTATTGCTTCTGTTCCTATGTGGGACACCTGGAACATCTATATAATGACCCCAGCCCTGCCCACTTAGTCACCTCTTCTCAAGTACTGCCTCAGAGCAGAGTGCAAGTCCCTGTTCTTTCTGGGACCCAAAAAGAATCCTCCAGATTCTAGAAACTATTCCCTGTCCTTTTGTTGTTGTTATTGTAGCCTAAATCCTCTCTAGGCCATCAGCCTCCAATATACCTTACATATCTCTTCAATGGGTTCAAGCTTTTCAAAAATCCAGAAGGTATGTGTCTGGCAGGAAACTCTGGCTTTTAGCCCAGAAACATGAACCATCTCTGAGATAAGTAGGCCAATAAGCTCTGAATACTTGCCTGAAATGAGGAAAGGCAAAAATATAGGAAGAACTATGATGCCATAAGAGGTAAACTGCGAGCCTAATGGGAACACAAAGGGCAAGGATCTAATTCTGCCAAAAGCAAAGGTGAGGCCAATTGATGACTTAACAGAGAAATGATTTTAAGATGAGTCTTTAGGTATATAAAATTTACTCTACATTTGACCTTCCAGAATATATATTTTGTAAATTGGGAAAAACCTGTATAAATCTTTTTCCCCCCAACTTACAAATTGCAATCCAGGTGGTCCAGGAATGTAGCAAAAAAAAAATTCACATTTTTTACTGTGTAGATTTTCTAGTGATAACAATAACAGTATTTACAATTACAATGAAAACACAGAATGGCATGAATTACTAAAAACTTTCTGACATTCGAGTATATACATATTTTTAGGTTTGCCTGGAGGAATTGTGGAGATCAAGTTAGTCCTTATTTCCACTAGCCTTACCACTCGTGCCTAATTGTAACATGCACAGAGAATGACATGAGTTTGAGTGATTGAGGGAAATCAGACACAATGAAGCTCCTGGGTCCAGTAATTAATACCTTGTCAAGCAAGAAGACAGTGGTGCACTCAAGAGGAAAAGCCCAGGAGTAATTATACAATGGCCAGGTTAGGGCTCAGTAAGTGACACTGACTTATTGGCCCTGAGCTTCTGACATTGCCTGTCAAGATCGATTTATAACAGAAATGACTCATCTACCCTTCTCATTCTAAGATCAAGTGTGTGTCCTCTGCTCGGGGGAGTCTAACTTTCTTTGGCAGACTGATGGAGTCACAGTCTAATTAACATGATGATAAATCACATGGAAGCCATTGCCTATTACCTGATTCTCAGATAACCCAGTTCCATGTTCTATGCTGTCTTTTGCAGAGTCCCTGTGCTTTATAAAGTTTCAATATAAGGACTATCCTGAACTAAGTCACATTGTTTCTTTAGGGGGAAAAAAACAAAAACAAAAAACTGTATCTTTTTAAAAACAAAACAGGAAAGAAAGGGAAAAAAAAGAGAAAGGAAGAAGAAAGGAAACATATATTGAGCATCCTTAGTATATAACTAGGCTCTTTCTCCTAACAGAGTCATGTGTATTTTTCACAAGTCTACATAATCCAACCAAAAAGCCAGGCCACCAAGTAGAATCTTCCTTGGACAGAATTATCCGAGCTAGGAGTACCTAGAGCAGGGCTTGAAAGGGATTCTTTTCAAAACATCTGAGGAGACTGTGAAGAGTCCATGGCAGTGTTAGACAAGACAGTGAAATCTAGTAAATGCTGCAAAATTGATAAAAAAAACAAAAGTTTAAGTGGCCAGTGTATTTACCTTGTTTCACTGTGGCCCAGTTGGCAGACCTGATATCAGTTACTTAACCTCTTTAAGTTTTAGTTTTCTCATCTCTAAAATAGTGAATTAAATGGCATACTGTATGTAAAAGTCCTTACTACAGTGCTTGGCCAATATTAGGTACTCAATAAAACCTTAGTTTTCATCACCACTATAATTAGGATGGAGGGACTTGGCAGAAGAGAACAGAAGAACAAGAGAGAGTCCACACTTGGAAGCCAAGAGATATAGTCTAAAACTTCCCCAACCAGGAAGTTCAATGGTTTAAAACCAAAATGTATCTTTTATTATATTTACTAGGAACAAAGATATATATATATATATATATATATATATATATTTGGTGCCCCCACCCCCTGTACGCATGGGGAAGAGGGAGCCATTTTATTTTTATTTTTTAGGCTAGAGTACAGTGGCATCATAGCTCACTGCAACCTCAACCTCCTGAGCTAAAGCGATCCTCCTGCCTCAGTCTCCTGAGTAGCTGGGACGACAGGCACATACCACCCTGCCAGGCTAATTTTTCTACTTTTTGTAGAGATGGCGTCTCACTATGTTGCTCAGGTTGGTCTTGAACTCCTGGCTTCAGTGATCCTCCCACCTCAGCCTCCCAAAGTGCTAGGATTATAGGCTCGAGACACCACACCTAGCTAAGATTTACATCTTTTATAATATTAGGACTAATTTCATTTTTCGGAAACTTAATTATACATTCTAAACCTTCATAAATTTTCAATAGGTGTTTTTAATACTTATTGGATGGAGTCATATTTTATATCTTGGAATTTAAATGTTATTTGTGACTTGATTTTACTGTGCTTTCTATGTGGCACTACTTTTTGTTTTAAAAGAGTAAACAAGTCAATACTTTATATAACAAAGCTGAGCTTATATAAAACATCTTAGTCTTCAAACGCAGGATGAGACTTAATTCAATTTTGGCCAGGCAGCATCTAGTCAGCAAATCACTGCCTAGAATGTAATGTAGAAATAATGGTAATAAGGCCTTATCATTGACATGGATGTTTGAAATAGTGTCTAGAGTCAGTCAAGACCTCAGAAGCCTCAGTCAAAACAGTACTTTCCATGGTTACAGTATCACTGAGGTTTCAAAATGCTTATACAGGCTAAGGGATGGGAACTGGCTATCGAAACTAAAGGACCCATGCCAGGTTTGGGCACTGAAGATGGTCACCAAACAGTGGCAGCAATGTCTCCTCTTACTTCCTCTTCTGGCCTCTGAAATGGGGGTGGAGAAGAATTGGACATGTTAGGACTGCCTTTCCCCTTGCATAAAAACGTAACTTAAAAAAAAAATTCCTGCTCTGCTCATACCCTCTCATAGGCCTCATGTCTCCAACAGCCTGAGCATCTGGGGCAGAGCTGGTACAAAGAGAGAAGGAAAAACTCAGGTGGTCACTTTATGTTGTGAACACCTTAGAGGTAGATATATTTGAATAAAACTCTTCAAAAGAGGATTCCAAGAGTTGTGCTAGTTTAATGTTTATGTCCAGAATCTGGAACCTAACGATAGGGTCAGTGTTGGCCTAGGACTCTGTGGGAAAGAGGGAAGAAAATCATCTCAGGCAGACACTTTGGTTTACAATCAGCCAAGTCATTGTCATCACAGCCACTGTCCTCACAGCTACCACCACCGTCGTCATGTGGCCGGAACGTGTAACCCCAGGGGCTTGGCGCACACACGTGGAGGCCGCGTCCTTTAGATCTCTCAGCTGGGGGTGCTGAGGGCCTGGCCTCACAGCAGGAGTGCAGTTGCATTTGATAATGTTCTCTACGGTAAGAACAGAGAGAAATGTCTGTCTGAAGTACAGAATCTAAAGCCTGCCCAGTCCCAATAGTGAGGAGAAAGGTTTTTAAGAGTGACCTAATTTTGACATCTCACTTAATTCTTTCCCAGAAATGTCCCTGGCTTACACCAGGGGACTCTACATGGAAAAAACACTGGCAGAGAAATCAGGGACTCTGGATTCTCTCCCTTGGTCTTACACCCTACACCTTTTTCTTTAGACTTAAAGAAGTCACTTAACTAAGCTGTTGTTTAGTTTCCATATCTGTGATTTGGGTATGATGTCAATTCATTGGCATTCATGAGAAAACAACATCCAATCCAGACAATGAACTACTAAAATTAGCTCCCAAATTCTACCTTGGGTCCTGAATTTGTCCTTTTATCTAAAATGACCTAATTCATAGGAAAATTGAGATAGTATCATGTTGTCCTACAATACATTTTAAAATAGTCAACATACATAGTATGATAGCATGTGTATATTACTTAGGGTGAGCTTAGCCCAGGTACTAATCAAGAATGTACAAACCAGAGTGGTCTGTTGCCGGAAACAGCTACCATGATAACTTGAGTCATCCACATTGCAAAACAATAACCAACACTTTGCTATTAGCTTAATGAACATCAGCATTGGGTTTTCATTGATAAAAATAGTGGTCTGGTGACTAGTGTAAGTTTTAGAAATGGGTGTTAGTGATTAAATTAAAGGTATTCTAAGTATGGTTTGGTTTAAGACATTTTGGAGACACTCAACTCTTTCGCATGAATATAGGCTATAAAATCCAGTGTCGCCTATGCTTTTATCTTTAAGGATGGCACCCAACAAACTGGCCCTGTGTTCAGCCATTGGTTTAGGAGTTTTTCTAGTTGCCTGATATTTCCTATAAAGGGACAGGTTCCCACTGCTGGCACATGGTTGTGTTTGTCTCTGCATGCAAGACAGGGGTCAGAATATGCCAAGAGACAGAGAGCTGGGATTTCACTGGGATTACACAGCTGGTTGTATATGCAATTTTATGCTGGCTTTCTAATTAATATTTGTTTAATAAATATCTGTATGTGTGGAAGAATTTGATCTGAAACCGGCTTTTTTTTTAACACGTTATAATAAAGTTATGAGTGTTTCCCTTCGTCGACTTCAAACTTCTCCAGTGGCTGCCTTTATCTACCATAAAGAACCGCAGAGCTTTTGTGTGACCAGTTGGCTAGTAAGATTGGTATAAATGTGACTGCTATAAAAGACTCCCTTTCCATCAGGGAAGCACAGCTTCTAACTCTTCTTTGTATCTGAATATCAATTCAAATAAAAGCTCGTCTCGGGTGTCATTCAGGGTACGTCACACTTGATGCTGCCTCTCCCCCTCATCTTATTTTTGCTTTGGAAGAGACTCAGCAAACGTTTATTCGACAGTTACTAAGTGCAAGGTGCTATGTGGGGCACTGTCAGGGGAAAAAGAGATATGACTAGAGGTTTGTGAGCTTAAGGAGCTTTCGTGGAATGATGGGATAAGGTGAAATAAAACTGGAGTAGAAGTCAGGAGATCCAGGCTCTAGTCAGGATCAGCCCACTGGTACTTCTCTGGGCAAGCCGGCCACCCTTGAGCCTCACCTCTTCATTCGACAGCAAAGGGAAGGCCCCCCAGTTTCTTCCATTTTAACCATCTATGATTCTATTATCAAGGACTATGAACTTATTCCTACTAGGTCTTAGGATTATAAAGATGAGAAAGATATGGTCCCTCCCCCACACAGCTCAAACAATAGTGGGAAACCCAAAGGAGAAATAATCATAACAATGTCATATTATAGTATATATAATATTATTGAGAAACATCTAAGGAGCTTAAACCAATACAGGTAGATGGTATAAGTAGAAAGATCATCTAAGACTACGGGAGAGACAAAATCCATCATGGTTGGGCTAGTTCTGACTCAAGTTAAGAAGTTAGACTTTGATGTCACTCCCTGTCCATCAAGTTTCATCTAAGGAATATAAAAAGATTTTGTTTAAAAACATGTGCCCCTGCTATTTTTCTTAAAATTCCTACCATTGGGGTCATTCTTAGGCAATATAACCATAAGGCCTTAATAATCTTACCAGAAAGGAACAATTCATTAAGTATTAGGAATCTTTTATATATATATATATATATATATATATATATATCAATCATACATAGCCTTAACAAAGACACAAGATAAATATGTTTTATCAACCTAAGAAAAGGATAAATAAACATCTTTTTAGCTCTCTTCCTTCTGACTCCCTCCATCAGGATGCCCCACCAGACCCTCCAGGTCAACATTTTAAAATCCAAGTTACAATCTCCACCAAACTCTTCTTTCCACTCCAACCACCCAGACCAACGTCTCCATCTGATTTCTCCCTTACCATTAACGTTGCCATTTTTCTCTCAGTCACATACACTTAAAATCTTAAAGTCAATTTTAATCCCTTTTCACCCCCCCACAGCTCAAGCCCTGTGGACGCACTCTCTGCCATGCTTCTCTTTTTTAATCGTAATAAGATACAAATAAAATTTATCTTAGCCCTTTTTAAGTGTACTGTTCAGTAAAGAGCATGCACATTGTTGTACAACAAACCTCCAAAACTCTTTTCATGTTGCAAAACTGAAACTCTAGACCCTTTAAGTAACCTCCCATTTTGACCCCAACACCTGTCAACCACCATTTTGCTTTCTGTCTCTATAAATTTGACTATTCTATAGGTACTTCATATTAGTGCAATAGTACAATATTTGTCTTTTTGTGACTGGCTTATTTAACTTAGTATGACACCCTCAAGGTTCCTCCACGTTGCAGCATGTGTTAGAATTGCCTTCCTTTTTAAGGTTGAAAAAATATCCCATGGTATTTATGTACCACCCTTTGTCCATCTGTTCATCTGTCAATGGACCCAGGTTGCTTCCACCTTTGGGCTATTGTGAATAATGCTGCTGTGAACATGGGTGTACAAATATCTCATAGAGACTCTGATTTCAATTCTTTTGGGTATATACCCAGAAGTAGAATTACTAGATCATGTGGCGATTCTGTTGTTAATTTCTTGAGAAACCACTGCACTCTTCTCTGTAGCCTACTCTGTCTCTTAGCTTGTGCCTCTCCTCTGTAGCCCACTGGCAACCTAATTCAACTTCATCACCTCTCCCCACCCAGTTACAAAACCCTTCATACTCTTCCCCTGTACCAATTCACAGGGCATATTACTGACAGATTAATTTTCCTTTAACTGCAGTTCTGATATAATTTCTCAAAAATCCTTCTGTGGCCCCATGACCTGCCAATGGAAGCACTAACTCTTTGACCAAGTTTCCATCGGCAGACAAAATATAACTCAATCCATGCTCCAACCAGACAGTGCTCTAGCGAGTCCTTCCCTCCTTTCTTTGCCCATGCCCTCTGCCTTCCCATCCACATTAGCTCCACCTCCTGAAATACCCTCGCCCCTTAGAAACAATTTCATTTGGTACTTGCACTGAATAGCCAAAATGCCTCTTCTAAATCTGAATGTCCATCAGCCTATGATTCATCTCAGTAGCGCTCATGCATCCATGCACCTTGGAAACATTTACCGCACTCACAATTTCATGTTCAATGTCTTTTTCTTTGCTATAAGGAACAGCCTTAAAGGCAAGGAAGGGTTCTATTTTACTTGCTGCTAAAACCCCAGCAGTCTTCATGGCTGGGCATACCATAAACAGGGAAGAACTGATTGTTGTTAAATGTGGAAAATTTCATATTTTCCTAAATATGAATTCTACTCTCTCCTTTGAAATTCCACATTCTTAGAATTGAATCAAGTTTATAAATGGCCCTTCCGGAGATGCTCTGAGGGCTCTTTATTTGAGGCTTACATTATCCAGTTTGACTGTCTGTATTGATCAGACAAAAGAGATAATGGATAAATAGCTGCTTCCCTTAGGGCCATATAGAAACAGTCATCACTGGATCTCATATTGGACTTTGTGCAATTAGCTCTCTTTCCTTTCATTATAATCAGTCTTCCAAATGTTCTATGCTAAGAAATAAATTATGATTATCTAATATTGTCGAAGTCTCATAGAAATAGATTCAAGGAATAGATTCACTGGATAGAGTATTTTCATCTCAGTGAGAAGTTTATAACTTATCTCATTTTTAATTGGTTTGTTTTATTATTGTTTTCCTGCTCTATTGGGCAGAATACAATAAAAAGTATCACTACTTCTGCCAGGGAGAGACAACATAAAAATAAGTTAAAATAGGAGAGAACACTACATGAGTGGTACAATTTTAAAATAAAATTATAATATGTAATAAAACTCAAAATGAGTTGCAGCTGTGGTTTGAAAATTTTAAATAGATCATTGAAGAGAAAATTGACTAATAAACAATCTCCCACACACTAACAAATCAGTGTACATATGCAAATAAAATTAATTCATGCTATAAAAGGCTAAAAAGAAATCCATAAAACATGCAGTAAGCCGCCATGTTTCCAGAATGGTTGGGGGAGAGAGGAAGAGAGGGGGGTCAAGTCCTAGCGAGCCTGTGTCAGGGAAGAACAGGAGGAGAGAACAAGATCAGCAAGCCAGAGAGAGGGAGGTGGAAGCAAAACCAGGGGGTGGCACCAAGGGGAGCCACAAGGGAAACCCAAGGGCCTGCCAGAGACTAGATGCAAGGTGGTTAAGGTTAAGGCTAAGGTCAAGGGTAGTTAAGAGAACACAGTGAGGACAGAGATTCAAGCACATGAATCAAAACACTCAGTTGCTTTGGTCCAAGAATTCTGCATTTCTCTGACTGTGTCTTGACCCATCTTACAGGCCAAAAGCAGCACCTCAAAGAGCCAGACCATGCTGTGCACACCTGTCTTTTACCTCCTATTTGATTGTCAGCTCCTTGCAGCCAGAATGTGTATTTGCACATACTAACGTCTAGACCTTGCACACCATGAAGTGCTTAGTGCATGTTTAAGAAATTATAAGAGAGTGAAATGCTATGATATGCTAGAGTCCACACTAAATTATAAAGTAAGATTATTCTGTGATTTATAACCAGGGTCTTCATATATTCCAGTTTTCCTGGGACAGTCCCAGTTAACACCTGCAATTTTAGCATAGTTCTCCCTTTCAGTCTCAAAAGTGCCCAGATTTGGAAAATAAATTTTATGATGAATCTATCTAGTCATCTAATTTATAACACAATCTGAAAATTGACTTTTAGAATTCCCTATTGTCAACTTTATAGGCCATTGTCTCTTTCTCTTCAAAAGAGAATAGACTATGCAAATTAATGTTGCAAATACTGTAATTCTGGATTCCAGGTAAACAAATTTGGTTATCATTGTTCTAACATTAGCAATTTTTTCTAGAGAAACCATTTTATGTATAGTAGCTACATAATAATTTCTATAATCGATTTTTTTCCAGTGTGAATATACAGCAACATTACTACCTTCAATCTTCTGGGATATCATCAAATATGGAGCTACAGCCATATTGAAAGTTAACTCTCTCCATATGTGTAATTGTGTGTATACATATGTGTATATATATGTATATACACATATATTTGTGGGAGTGGAAACATTTTGATGCACCCAGAAATATAAGACACTTTGGGTCATGGTTGTCTTACTTGGCAATGACTTCGTTGTTGACTTTATATAAAAAGATAAATAAGGGTCAATTTTTATCTTTAGAAAATTTTTAAAATTGCTGTGAAAGCATCTTATTCATGGCTGCTTCTGGCACATGCCATTTGTTTGTGGGAATTAGAAAAAGTCACCTCTCTGGATAGCTCAAGTAGAAAAAGGAGCTCCTTCTCCTAAGCTGGACGAGGCTAGACCACAGGCTGGATTTCACCTTCACTTGCTGGGGAGCGGGTGGCCCTGATTGTAAAACTAATTTTTCCTACCTTATGAAAGAGATATCGTCCCATAAAGACTGCCTATGAAGTAAATCACCATCTTTTACATCCTATTTTTTCACAAAAATTTTTCAAAGGTGTCTGTCTGGCAGGAAAAAAAAGGGAAAAAAGCAGCCTTCTTAATATATGGGGAGGGATTCCACCTCACTATGCAGGAAAGCTTTTGAAATCTCAAAGTTTAGAAAAATGCAACAAACATTTGATAAAACCTTAAATCTGCAATTCAGACAAGTAAGAGTCTATGAATTAAAAGTAGATAGAATGTTTTTATTTTCAGGATTTTATGCCAAAGCCCAAAAGATTAAAAGAACAGATCAAACTGAGCTTAAAAGTCTCTGGTTTTTTAGTTAAACCTCTAAAATACTAGAACACAAAAACATGCTGTTCTCTTATATGAATTCTCAGATCCAGCTTCTCAGCAGTTGCTAGAGGAAAGTGGTTAAAATAATAGTCATGATGGTGATGATGAATGTTAATAACTGATGGCAAGACTAAAGAGGAACAAAAACACAAATACGTAAGAGGATATGATTCAGAATGTGGCAGAAAGACGCAGATAAAAAGAGACCCAGCACATTACCTAGAATCCACACAATTGTCACAGCTATAATGGAGTTGCAAATTCCCAAAAAAATATATGGATAAGGAGGCTTAAAAATTCTGAAAGCAAACCTTGGTAAAAAGTATCACAAATCACTTCCCCGATTTATGATCTATGTAGAAGTCCATTTCTGTGCATCCAATACCTGAGTAAGGTACATACCAGTAGCTCTAAATTTTACCTCGTACTATAATTGCAACATAAAAATCAAACTGCCAGACTAGCTTTAGCATAGATGTTGTAACTGAAATGGTGCTACGTAAATAGTGTTTTTATACACCCTACACTAATCTGTCTGTTCATTTTCACTATCACAATGGCCCCTAAAATCTAAATAATATAAGTGTTTAAAATGGTACTGTTTTATCAAAATACCTGTAGTTTTCTAAAATAAGAGAAAACTGTTCCAGATTTTGATGCAACATTTTTACAGACTGGCAAACCAAACAATAGCCGCTGCATTTATCTGTGAAGGACTGAATCTAGAGTGTATTCCTAAAAGAAACATTGCTGGTTGAACCATAAAGAAATCACATCATTGTTTGTTCTTATCATGGGATTTTCTTTAGGTATCTGACTTTTCCATGTACAATCAGTTGATCACTAAATCAAAATAATAACCAAAAACCAAAAAGCTCTGTCTTAAGGAAGGCGACTAAGTGTTAATGATTGCTGTCTTGTGTACCAGATGAAGGAATGAAGGCATGAGTGTCCTTTTCTGGAAACTGGAATGATGGATACATGCTAGATAAAAGTGAAAACAAATAATAAAATGGCATCATTCACAGAGTGCATCCTCTGTGGCATTGCTAGACTAAAGATTCAACGCAGGAGCTTATGCAACCCTACAACGGCTCTGTGAGGTAGTACCATGGTTAACCCCATTTTTCAGATGAGATCACAGAGGCTCAAATGGGCTAAGTTATCTGCCCACATTACACAGCCAGCAAGGGCACAGTTATAACTATGACTGAGGCCTGCCTGATGTCAGAACATGAGCCATACTGCCTCCCATAAGCTTGATAATATAAAAACGAGCCTTCTCTTGAGAAAATTATATGAAGGGTGGTTAGCAAATTCTGGGTATTTGCATGTCACTCCTCACTTGTTACTTATATTTAATCTACTTTCAAAAGGGATGTGAGGCAAATGCCCGAGTGTAGGATACACATATACATACACATGCGAACACGTATGTAATCACTATCAGCTTCCACAAGGAATGGGTCCAAAGCAACGCTGTCGAGAACAGAGGCCTTGCTAGACTGTGCTCACAGACAGCAAGTCATGGCAAATGACACACGCCTTCTTAGTGTTATTGTAATCCTCCTTCCCCCCCATGTACAGTGAAGGGTGAAATCACTGAAAGTCCAACCTGGGAGCTAATCTGATTGGGTTCAAATTCTGTGCAGTTTCATGCCAATTTGTTAGCTTCTACCAGTCTCAATTTCCTCATCTTTAAATAGGAAAAGATAATGATCATAGTACTTCCCTCAATGAGTTGTAAATGAGAGAATCCCACAAACCTCTTAGCATAGTCCTAGCGCATAGGCACCCAAAAGAAGGAAGTGTTTTGATAGCAGGAAATTCTATGCACAAAATCATAAGTAAAAGATTTTCTTGTACTACCCTCATAGTTTTCTCATATCCATTCCTACAAAAGCAAATGCTCAAATTACAAAAGCTCAACACAGGGAATCCTGTGGCATGTTGAAATATTACGTTTGTTTTCTCCAAGATCCTATTAAAGAAGCAGAATGGCAAGGAAACAGTGAAAAGTTTCTGCAATAATAACGTCAACAACGTTGATGGAGAGCTAAGGCACTTATTAGGTGTTCCTTTGGAAGATGCGAGGAAAGATTATTAAGAATAACAGCAACAACAGGATGACCAGACCCATCGGCTGCTTGTGAAAGCCCCAGGCAGTCCCTGAGCCTATTAGACAGTCTGGATAGCCGGGCCAAGACAGGGTCAATTTATAACCAGCAGCCAGTAAGCAGGCAATAGCCTAAGTGTGTGGGTATGTGTGTCATCTTGTTGTTCTGGGCTTTCTCCGTGAATTTGGTTTATTAGTGTGAGAATGAACAATATTTAATAAAACCAAGGTTTATTAACCAACTGTGCACAACCCACAAAATCATCCCTGGGAGAAAAGGCCCATTTCCTCCCCTGAATATCCCTTCATTTGTGGGACCATTTTGTTTATTTTGCTAAGTAGGAATTAGAAACTCCTAGTTAGAAACTCTGGCATTCCTAAGAGAGGAATGCTCTTTTAATGAACAGCATGCCATTTATTATCTCTAAAAGTCATGTGTTTTAGAAGCAATCTTTTCTCGCTCCTTTTTGAGTCTCTAAATCATATTCTCTTGCTGTAGAGACTCTGGCATTGAACTATATTGAAAACTGTTAAGTTTGTCTAAACACCACAGGTGATAAGGTTAATTCCACTTCTAAAAGATTGCTTTGGACAGCCCAAGACATGAAACAGAACTAGAAGCCTATATGATGTCACTAACCTTAGAGACAGGGGCACCTAATACAATTCATTAAGCATAATTGAAATAGAAATCCTACAATGAAAATGTAACAAGGAACATTGTGTAAATTAACTTTTTGAAGTATATCCTTCCCTTGGTGCACATAGTCGGTTCCCATTAATTTTAATGGACGTAACTTGCTCATATATCAGCTGAAGGATTTCATCTGCTTCTGTGTAAAACTGGCTGCATAAAGAAAAAAGTGCCCACAAAAAATATATGGATGTTGCTGCTAGAGATCACCTGGATAATAAAGGCCAAAAGCATTACAGTTAATCAAATGTAAGTTGTTATATAGAATCATAAATGGAGAATTACTATGAAATTAGGCAAATTGATTTTTTAAAAATGAAAACACCTAGGAAAATAATGTCGAGGTCAGATCGGGTATATTCTTTACTGCTTTCCCACTCGAAATCCCACCAATATGAACCGTGAGCATCGAGATTATGTCTTACTCCCCAGTGCTACACACACAGCACCCACCCATACACAAAGGACACTGTCTACACCTGTTGAGTTAAAACAGACTGACTATATACTGTTCTCTAAATTCCCTCCAAACTTTCACACCTCTGGGACTCAGTCCACACTGATCTCTCTGCCTAGAACATCCTCTCACGTGCCCAAACCCCAATCTTCAATTGCCGACTCCCCAGCCAATCCACAAAAACCCTATCAAATGCTAGGAAGTGTTTCCTGATCCTCCCAAATGAATATTGATAGATCAGCATAGTCTCATAATCCTGTTACATTCTTAAAATTAACTGAAGACTCCAAAAAGGTTTTGTTTATATGAATCGTACTTATCAAATTTTATTGTAAAGAAATTAAAATAGAAAAAAATTAAATATTAATAAACTCATTACATATGGCATAATTAACATGTTTGTATAAAAGTATACCTATATTTTCCCCAAAATAGTGAACAGATTGACATTGTTTAACATCTTGAAAGTATCTTCAATGCCTGGCTTAAGAGAAAACAGACAGCTAGATTCTTGTATCCATTTCTGCACGCAATATATTGCAATATATTGTTTTGGTTGAAATATCTGAAGAAAATGTAGTTGGAAAAGAAAGGAGTACTTTGATAGCCTTTTCAGATAATTATGGGTGTTTTTCTTGATATTATACCAAAACGCTACAAGTGGTAATTTCATAAATGTTAGTTGCAATATGAAATCTGAAACAATATTAATGAATTTTTATACTGCTATATTGTTATACTTTGCACTTTGAATATTTTTACCTATGCATGGTTTTGTAACATTATATATTATTCTTTTAAAAAAAACTCTTCAGATGACTCCAATGTGCAGTCAAATTTAAAAACTATTGATTTGGAATTTACAGAGACAAAAGAAATTGTAATTGTTTCTCTTACTTCCTTCCACCAACCCTGGCCATAATAATACCTCCTGGACCCTATTATTTTGAATATAAAACAGAGTTGGAGATTAGGAGAAGGAGGAAAAACAGGTGAAGTTATGAAAATAGTAGGTGGATCATTACTAATATCTATTTTGTGAGTGTCTAGTGTGTGGTATATACACAATTTTTTCTGAACTATATAAGATTATATTTCAATGCCTCTTTACCACCAAATGCTTCAGTATGTCTTTCTTATAAACAAGGGCTACACACCTATGTCTAAAATCCAAAACACTGACAACATCAAATACTGGTGAGGATGTGGAGCAATAGGAACTCGAATTTCTTGCTGCTGGAAATGCAAAATGGGAAAAGACACTTTGGAGAACAGTTTAGCAGTTTCTTAAAAAACTGAAGACACTCTTAGGTGATCCAGCAATTGTACTTTTTGATATTTACCAAAATGAATTAAAGATTTATATCCACAAAAAACCCTGGACATGAATGTTTATAGCAAATTTATTCATAATTCAAAAACTTTGAAGCAACCAAGATGCCTTTCAATACGTGAATGGATAAACTGTGGTACATCCAGACAATGGAATATTGTTCAACACCAAAAATAAATGAGCTGTCAAGCCAAGGAAAGACATGGAGTAACATTAAATCCATATTGCTATGTGGAAGAAGTCAATCTAAAAAGGCTAAAATGCTATTGATTTTAGCAATATGACATTCTAGAAAAAGACAAAACTATGGAGAGAGTAAAAAGATGAGTGGTTGCTAGGAGTTGGGAGGAGGGAGGAAAAAATAGATAAAGCACATAAGATTTTTTGGGCAGTGAAACTATTCTGTATGATACTACAATGGTAGACACAAGTCATTACATATTTGTCAAAACACATAAAATGTACAATACCAAGAGTGAACCTTAATGTAAACTATGAGTTTTGGATGATAATGATGTGTCAATGTAGGTTCATCAATTTTAAGAAATGTACCACTTTGGTGCAGGATGTCAATATTGGGGTATGTCATACTATGTAAGGAGGAGGGTCTGTGGGGGGAACTACCTGTACTTTCTGCTCAGTAGTGCTGCAAAACTAAAACTAATTATTAATTAGAAAAGAAACAAGGGTATTCTTTTATAATGCAGTTTAACAAAATCAAGGATTTATTTATA
This sequence comes from Cheirogaleus medius, assembly GCA_008086735.1. Lineage (NCBI taxonomy): Eukaryota > Metazoa > Chordata > Mammalia > Primates > Cheirogaleidae > Cheirogaleus > Cheirogaleus medius. The sequence goes on from VBSM01000361.1 coordinate 39,564,396, forward strand.
CAATTCTAGCATCTAATCTACAGAATTTAGTCAAATTTCACAAATTATTCTGTTAATGTGCTTGATAGCAAAAGGAAAAACAATGTTTTTTTCTGGTCCAGTGTCATATAGCTTGCATTTAGTTGTGATGTATCTCCTTATAATCTCTCAATCTGTCTTCATGACCTTAATATTCAATACATATATGGATCCTTAATTTGTGTTTATCTGCTGCTTTGTCATAAATAGATCTAAATTATGCTCTTTGGGATTAGCACAGAAGTAATGTGTTGTGTTCTTCTCAGTGTAGGATAATATAAGGGGCACATGATATCTCTGTCTCATTATTAGTAATGTTTACTTTGATCACCTAATTGAGGTTATTTCTGCCATGTTTCCCCAGTATAAATCTATTTTTCCCTTTGTAATTAAAAATACCTTTTAGAGACCTACTTTGAGTGGATGTAAGTATCCTTTTTCTCATCAAATTGTTACCCAGTAGTTACTTTTTTAGTTCTTGGCTGAAACTATTACTACTATGGTGGCTGCCAAATGCTGATATGTCTAGTTTTCAATGCCTTTTAAGTTCTCCCTTTTCTTTAGCAAATCAAATATTTCTGTTATTCAGAAGTGATATAACACTAAGCAGCACTACTGCTTAATTGCATTCTCAGAGCTGATCAGAGTCTAATCAGTCTAATTAGGTTGGTGCCATTCAGTACATTGTAGGGTGTCCCTAAAGAAGCTGCCATCAAGCAGATTACATGAAAAATCCCTGGTTGGCACGCCTCTTCTGAACTCACTGAATTTCTGTTATTTGGCAAAAATAAGAATACTGTACAGTCCTTGAATTTCTGAGCTTTACTTTGGCCCAGGAAAATAGTAGGGTCCTTAAAAAGGTAATTAGTCCCCAGAAAGTTTTAGATCAGCCACAACTGTCATTTCTAAGATTCAAACTAGGGACTATAGAACCAAATCATCTTATTGAATTTCGATTATCTATCTTCAGAATAAACTGACTCTTTCTTCCATCTATGCATTCTGCTTTTAAGCTTATACAGTGGAATTTTTAAACTTCAAATAATGTTTTTCAATTCTAGATTTTGATTTGATTCTTTTTTATAATTGCTATTTTCCTGTCAGGATTTGCTGCATTTTAATTCATTATATGAGCAAATTTTCCTTTATATATTTGAATATAGGTATAATCTGCTAATTCCAACATCTGGATTATCTCAGGGTCGGTCTCTATTAACTTTTCTCATGAGAAGGGTCGATGGATTGAGTTTTCTTGTTTCTCTATATGTCAAGTACTTTTGGATTATATCTTGAGCATTTTGAATATGTTATATAGACTTTGGATTCTATTATGTTCCTTTGAAGACAATTAATTTTGTTGTTAAAGCCATCAGATTGGCTGAACTCAAACTAAAAACTCTGTATCTTCTATAGTGAACAGCAGCTCACATCTCAGTTCAATTCTTTTAGCAATAGCTTAACTGCTTACAGTTTGTCCCACATGTGTGTTCTGGAATCAGCCAGAAATTTGGGTAGACTCTATAAACAGAATTTTTGGTTCCCCCTCTCTGACTCTCTCCTCTCCAAGATTCCTCCTTTGCTTTAGGGTATAGTTCCTCTGAATTCTGTCCTATAATTACTTAAATGCACTGTATGAAGTACGTTTTTAAAAAAATATCCACTGTGCATACCTGACTAGAACCTGTACTCAGACAAAAACCAAACAAAATCACCAAATGATAATTTCATTCTTTCAATGTCTCCTCCCCTCAAGTATTTGCTACTTTTGTTCACTTTTCAGTGCCTTCAGGTAGTTATTTTTATATTTTATATAGAATTTTTAGTTCTATGTGGAAGTATTTGTCCAATAGGTCCAACAGGAACTATTGGACACTGCAAGAGACAGTCACAATCTATTTTATTGAATTCAGCAGTTATTTGAGATAATAGATTCCTCTTTATCAAAAACATGGTTATATTTAACTTTGTCTTCTTTTCATTAATTAAGTCATCTCCTTTTTGCTTAACAGACTCGTTGCATAAGACACTATACTGGGTGTTGTCACAGCATCAAAGGAAAGCATGGTCCCTGCTCTCAAAAAATTTGAAATGTAGTTGGAAAGATGAGAGATAAATTCTTGACAGTTAAATAACATACAAGATTGCATGTAATCTAGTATCAAATGAGCGTTATAGAAGAGTACTCTTGTTACTAAAGTATAGTCCATAGATAAGCAGCACTGGTAATCCCTGGAAACTTTTTAGACAATTATTAATAAAATCTCAGGCCCCACCCCAGGCCTAGTGAATCAGAATCTGCTTTTATGCAAGATTCCCAGATGACACCTGTGAACATTAAGGTTTGAGAAGCACGATTCTAGAAGTTGAAAACAAAGGACTCCCCTGCAGGAAGTTTGGAGAAACATTTCATACTTAATATGAGATTTAAGGCTCTAGATGGTCTCAAAAGACAAGAAAGAGCATTTTAGGCGGAGAATACAGGGCCAAATTGGAATAAATTCAAACTGGGAGTAGTTAAATACAATCCTGGAATAAAGTTGAGACTTGTACCAGAGTGCTTTCATCTCAAAATTAGAGAACACATTGCCAAAAAGGCTTAAAAAAGGACACTATAATCTCACATAACTAGAAGTCTGGAAGTAGGTCAGCTTTACAGATAGCTAATCCAGCAATTCAACAAGGTCATGATAAAAGTGAGTTCCTTCCATCCCCATATTCTGCTGCACCATCTGCAGATCCTCACCATATTGACGCTTAGGCTGCCTTACCCTCACAACCTCAAGATACCTGGCTCAGTTTCAAGTATCCCATGAGGCATTAAACACATCCGCTCTGTCTTTTGTCCCTTTTTACAATGATAAAAACCTTCCCAGAAGCCCTCAGTAGATTTCCTTTCATGTCTCATTGGCCAAAAATGTAAATTGCACATGGTTTTACCAGTTAAGTAGGAAAAATAATGAGACCACTGTAATTAGCTTAAAGCAATTAAGAGTCACCTCTCAGATTGGAGAAAAGCCCAGTTATCCTTGAAAGAGATGCTCCCTGGAGGAGAGTAAACAAATTTAGGGTTCTATTTTCAAAAAAGAGGAATGGTGAGTGGTGCCAAGATGATGGACTAGAAGTAGCCTATACACACTGCTCTCATGGAGAGGATCAAAACTGGAGAATAGATACTTATCTTTGGATCGATTGTCTATGACAAAGCATTGGGAATCAACAGGGAAATGATAAGAAGGCTCCCAAAGGAGAGGGAAGTAGGGTGACTCACTCACAGCAGGATGAGAGGCACAGGAGGAAGGTACTCACATATGAAGAAGAAACAAGAGAGAACCTTGAGACTCCACACTTCCCTGTGGACATTGCAATTGGAGCTGAAGGAGAGCCCCTCCATCACAGCAGGCCACTGAACTGACACATGAACTTGACTGGAGACCATGCAGTGACACTGCTCTGGAGAGAAGGCACAGAGGGGTCCCACAGGCCTCTGAATCCTGGATATTGTGGCTGGTACCATTTTGAGGTCCTAGCCAGAAACCCGGAGTCAGATCTGTTGCTGCCACCTCCCCATCACCCCTGCTGGGCCAGGGAGGGAGTGGGGAGGTTGGGCACTCTCATGTGCCTTGTGGGAATTTGCCATGCACCCTGACCATTGCTGGTGACCCAGGCAGAGCAGGCATCCATGGACTTGATGCTCATTGCCACCACATTGGCAGCCCCACCCAGCCACAGCTATTGTGGGACCCAAATGGAGAAAGCACCCATGGCCTCAGGCACCTGCTGTTGCTGTGAGTGGCACAGCAGCCACCATTGTCACCTGGGTAATGCTGCCATCGATGGACCTAGGTGGGGCTCATGGACTCATGATGCTGTGCACTGAAACCTTGCCACTGCCACTGGACCCTGGGTGGGGTGAGCACCGAGGCCATTGTGCACCAATGAATACCACCACTGCCACCTGGGTGAGGCAAATTCTCATTGCCACATGCTGACCATCCATGATGACAACCGGGGAATGGGGAGATGCAAGATAGCAGCAGTGTTAAAAGTTCACAGTGCACCCACACCTCTCCTGCCTGGTTAGTCTTCTAGAATAGGACTCAAGTATGCCATCCAGGGACCACACCCTCTCTTCACTGAGCAACAGAGTATCCAGCAGAGAACAGATGTACCACAAAGCTATCTGTCTTGAACTGAGAGACAGAGGTTTCTAATGAAAAGGAATCAGCATAAGAACTGAAAAACAGGTTGTTTTGACACCCCCAAAGGATCACAATAGTTCTCCAGCAATGGACTCCAACCAAAAGGAAATTGTTGATATGTCAGATATGGAAATCAGAATGTGGATAGCAAGTAAGATCAATGGGATTGATGAGAAAGTTGAAAACCAATACAAAGAAACCAAAAAAAATAATTCAAGACACGAACAAAAAAGTCACTAAAGAGATAGATAATATAAGAAAAAATAGAAATAGAAAATAGAAAGTCATTTAGAGATTTCCAAAATACAGTATAAAGTTTTAACAATAGACTAGACCATGTAGAGGAAAGAATTTCAGAGCTTGAAGATAAGGCTTTTGAATTAACCCAGTCAAAAATGTAGAAAAAATAATCAAGAGGAATTAACAATCTCTCTAATAAATATTGGACTATGTAAAGTGAACAAATAAAAGAATCATAGGTATCCCCTAGGGGACAAGAAGAAAAAGCAAAAAGCATGGAAAACCTATTTGAGGGAATAATTGAGGAACACTTCTCTGGTATCACTAGAGATTTAGACAATCCAATATAAGAAGGTCATCGAACACCTAAAAGATTCATAGCAAATAGGACCTCAACAAGGCACACAGTCATTAGTATGGCCAAAAACAAAGTAAAGAAGAAAATTCTATAATCTGTGAGACAAAAGCATCAAGTAACTGACAAAGGAAAACCCATCAAACTAACAGCAAATGTCTCAGCAGAAACCTTACAAGCCAGGAGGGACTGGAGTCCCATTTTTAGTCTTCTAAAATAGAAAAACTGCCAGCCAAGAATTTTATGTCCTGCAAAACTAAGTTTCACAAATGAGGGAGAAATCGAGTCTTTTCCAGGTAAGCAAACACTGAGAAAATTTGTCACCACTAGACATGCTCTAAAAGATAGTCTTAAAAGTACTCCATACATGGAACAGAACATTTGATACCCATCAGTGTAAAAAAACACCCAAAAGTTAAAACTCACACCTCTTATAAAACAGTAACACAAGGAAGAAAACAAAGCAACTAGGTAACAAACAACATGATGAACAGAATAGTATCTCACATATCAATACTAAAATTGAACATAAATGGTTTTAATACTCCACTTAAAAGGTATAGATTGGCTGAATGGATTTAAAAAACACAACCCAAATACAGGCTGTCTCCAAGTAACCCATTTAACTCATGAAGATTCTCATAGACTCAAGGTAAAGGGGTGGAAAAAAATACTCCACACAAATGGAAAGAAAGCAAGCAGGAGTAGCTATTCTCATGTCACATAAAATATACTTTAAGTCAACAATGATAAAAAAGACAGTCATTATCTAATGAAAAAGGGAGTAATTCAACAATATATATTAAATGTGTGCATGCATGTGTGTGCATGTGTGTGTATATATCTAACACAGGAGTTCCTAGATTCATAAAACAAATTATACCAGATCTAAACAAAAAATAAACAGCAACATCATAATAGCTGGTGAATTCAACACTCTACTGATAGAATTAGACAGATCATCAGGGCAGAAAATCAACAAATAAAACTGCACTTAAATGGGATTCTAGAACAAAGAGACCTAACATTTGCATAATATTCTATCCAAAAACTGTAGAATATACATTCTTCCCATCAGCACATGAACATTTGACAATATAGGTCATATGTCAGGCCACAAAACGATTCTCAGCAAATTCAGAAAAACTGAAATCCTACCATGTATCTTCTCAGACCACAGTGGAACTAGAAATCAATAGACTAGAAATCAATAAAACTGGAAATCAATTCCAAGAGGAACTCTGAAAACTACACAAATACATGGAAATTAAACAACCTGCTGTTGAACTATCCTTGAGTCAATGATGAAATCAAGATGGAAATAAAAAGATTTTTAATGATAAAGATGACACAAACTTCCATCTCTGGGATGCAGCAAAAGTAGTGGTAAGAGGAAAATTTATAGTCTTAAGTGCATACATCACAAATTAACAATCTAATGTCATACTTCAAGGAACTAGAAAAAGAAGAACAAACCAAACCCAAAGCCAGAAGAAAATAAACAGCAAAGATCGGAGCAGAACTAAATGAAATAGAAACCAAAGAAACAATGCAGAGGATCGATGAAACAAAGTTTGTTCTTTGAAAAGATAAACAAAATTAATAGACCACTAGCTAAATTAATTAGAAATAGAAATGACTCAAATGCCATCAGAAATGAAAAAGGAAATATTACAACTGATACTGAAAAAATACAAAATATCATCCATGAATACTATGAAAACCTCTATGCATACAAACTTGAAAACCTAGATGAAATGGATAAATTTTTGGAAACACACAACCTCCTAGGTTTGAATCAGGAAGAAACAGAAATCCTGAACAGACCAATAAGGAGTAGCAAAATTGAATAGTAATAAAAAAAAAAATCCCCAAAATAATCCCCAGACCAGTTAGATTCATAGCCAAACTCTACCAAATCTCCAAAGAATAACTACTACCTCTTCTACTGAAACTATTCCATAATATTGAGAAGGAGGGAATTCTCCCTAACTCATTCTATGAAGCAGTATTACTCTGGGATACCAAAGCTGGGAAAGGACACAACAAAAAAGAAAACAACAAACCAATATCCCTCATGAACATAAATACAAAAATCCTCAAAATATTAACAAACCAAATTCAACAGCACATGGAAAAGATAATTCACCATGACCAAGTGAATTTTATCCCAGGGATGCAAGGATGGTTCAACATACACAAATTAATAAATGTGATTCAGCATATAAATAGAATTAAAAACAAAAACCGTATGATCATCTCAATAGATACAGAAAAAGCCTTCAATAAAACCAAGCACTCCTATGATAAAATTCCTCAAATCAGTAAGAAAAATATTTCATCAAAAAGTAGGCAAAAGACATGAACGGAAGTTTTTCAAAAGAAGATAGATAAATGGCCTAACATAAAAAAAAAATATTCAACGTCACTAATCATCAGGTAAATGGAAATTAAAACCATAATGAGATAGCACTTTATCCCCTTACCCCTGTCAGAATGGCCATAATTAAAATGTCAAAAAATAATAGATGTTGGCATAGATGCAGTGAAAAAGGAACACTTATGCAACATTGGTGGGAATGTAAATTATTTAATAATACAAACAGTATGGAGATTCCTCAAAAAACTGAAAGTAGACCTACCATTGGATCCAGCAATCCCACTCCTAGGTATCTACCCAAAGGAAAAGAAGGCATTTTATTTAAAAAGACACCTGCATCTGAATGTTTATTGTAGCATAATTCACAATTGCAAAGATGTGAAATCAACCTAGGGGCTCATCAATTGACGAGTAGATAAAGAAAATGTATACACACACACACACACACACACACACACACACTATGGAGTACTACTCAGCTGTAAAAAGGAATGAAGTAACATCTTTTGTAGCAACGTGGCTAGAAGTGGAGACTATTATCCTAAGTGAAGTATCTCAGGAACGGAAAACCACATGTTCTTTCTTATAAGTGGGAGCTAAACGAGGGGTATATATGGTCATAAAGAACAGTAATGGATGTTGGAAACTAAGAAGGGAGGAGGGAGGATGGGTAGTGAGGGATAAAAACCTACCTATCTGGTACAATGTATGAAAGGTACACTGAAAGCCCTGACTTCAGCATTATACAATTCATCCATGTAACAAAAAACACTTGTACCCCCTAAATCTATTTTTAAAAAATTAAAAAAAAAAAAAAGAATGGCCATTGATTCAACCTAAAGTGCCTATCTCCTTTCAACATTTAAATTTCTGTCATGTTGAGTCTTACTCTGTAATGTCTCCTTTACTTGAAGAAAGGGGCACTTCAGGAACAAAGTACAGCCAATAAATAAATTGGTAAATATACAGAAAGATACAGAACATAATTATTTAGTTCTTCATTAATGGTACTGCTCATGTGATCCATAAGAAACCCTTTTCCACCCCACATTTCAAAGAACTTTCTTCATTTTACTTTGAAGAACATCATTGTCATAGTAACTCTAATTTATGTCACATTAATAACTTTAAAATACAGACCCTTTTTTTTTTACTGGTTTGCATTTGCTTTTCTGATACAGAAAATAACACTTAAGATTTATTGAATGACATTTGGATAATTAAATGCCTATTTTCTCTTGCCTGTTAAAGAAAGGTACAGAAGGACAACATTGGGAGAATAATTAAAGTGCAACTAAAGAGTAGGACTAACCTTGACACTCAATGTAATTAAAAATAAAACAAAGAGCAATATGCTGAGAGAATTGCCTGCCTTTATGCGGATATCCATCTGCACATTTGAAACCTTATTCCAGAAATCTCCATTTTGCTTTCCTCCATTTTTTGGTGGGACTGAAAGTTTCACTTTCCATGGACATCTTCTTTGCAAATCTTTTTACATTCAGCCTTCGAGAAAACTCACCTCTTAGACCTCCTACCTGCCTCTAAAAGATAACATTGGCCCCGTGTGTAGGTCTGGACGTGTCACTGGTGATGGAGAAATAACTGGGATCAGCCAGGAGAGGGCGCCCTGCCAGACAACAGTTGTTGGTTGGGGTGGACAGTGATTTTAAGCTCTGGAACCCTTCCAGCTGATAGGAATGGTTAAAAAAAAAAAAAAAAAAAAAAAAAAAAAAAAAAAAAAAAAAAACACTGCTCATAAAACCACATGCTTTGTGTTTTCTTTGTTTATAAGAGGAGAAATGGCAATTCTTTGTCTTTCCAAAAATCCTGCAGACCACGTATTAAAGGAAGTCTAACGTAAATGACTGATGTGTCCCAAACACTGTTTGCCTTGGAGAAAAGAGAAATGTAGTTTTAACAGGATTAGAAGGACCTGACACCATCATCTAACCAGGGGATGCTATAACTGTCGCAAATTGGCAGTGTAGATTAACAGCTCAGCACCTCGGCTTGCGCCTTGATTCCACCATTTTCTAAGTATATGGTACTAAGTACATCATTTCCTCTTAGTATCATTTTCCTCATCATGAAAATGGTAATTATGGTAATTGGGCCTGTTTATGGTGAGGATTAAGTGAGAAAACATATGTCAAATGCCTGCCTCCTAGTAATGGCATCTATTATTATTTCTTTCTATTTAGTCAAGATTGTGACATAGTGTAGAAAAAAGTCTCAGATTCCATTTGCCGTTATAAAAAAAAATAAAAAGTCACTTTCATTTTATTTCTTTATATTGATATACCAAGTAATAAAAAGAAAAGAGTCAGCAACATTTGTGGTGGTGCTTTGTTTTAAGTAAACTGAGTTCAACACTGGCTTGGAAATAAAGTGACTGCCTTCTAAGTCTGAGTCTTCAAACAAGCCCCTGGGTTTTATATGGACTGGCACATAATTTCTCTGGACCAAAGTTTCCTGAGAAAATTGGATGAGATAACCCAGATCATAAGACTTATGACAAAGTATACCTACTTCATGTCATTCACTGATAAAATAGTGATTGACAGATACCTTGTACAGAAAAGAAAGTCCAACTTGTTAAGACATCCTCAGCTCAAATACTTTTGTTTCTGCCCATGACTATGTCTAAACTTTATTTCTTTAAATTATATTTATTATTTAAGGCTCATTTCCGACTCACCACCTCAGAGCTCCATCTTCTTCCTTTGCATTCTCATTTCGGTAGCACAGTCATGGTCTGCTGGTGTCATAGTTTCTTTTGTTCTTATCTTGACTCCCTCACACTCCCCAGGGCAGAGTGATAAGCTCTTGACCTTGTTGACCTGCTTCTATTTTATGGATAATTATTGCTCCTTGAGAGCAGGAAGTGTTTTTTACTGCTGTTATTGCCCACAGCACCCAGCATAGCATCCTCCACATAGTGAAAGTACAATCAGCAGTGGCTGAATTGGACTGTATTAAATTGAGAGTTTTCTTTAATAAAAATATTTCCTAGGATGAAGATTCATTATGCTGCTAATAAGTTGCTATGTCATTAAAACTTAATTTTACCTTAGAAATAAAACCATAACAGTATAATATACATTGAGGTTAGGAGATGAAATATTTGAATAGATAAATTATTAATAAAACATTTGAAATAACCTTTTTCTGTTAGAATTTAAAAAAATATGTTGTAGATCTTACATTTCTCCTGTTTGGATGACTCCAGATGAAATAATGGTTGTGCAAACGCTTTGTAAAAAGTAAGTCATTATGTAAACATCATATTTTCTAAGTATTTAGTATTATAATATAGAACATAGTTTTCTTGGCTTGGATCCACAAAAGAGAGAAATTTCATTACTGAGAATAAAGTCATAAAATCTATTTTTATACTTGACCAATCTGACAGATTCATGGTATATCAATAAGATATGTTATAATCTTTTTTATAACAAAGATGAACTGTACCTTTTAAAAGATTTAGTTTTTAATATCTGGAAAGGGCACATCAGTATCTTTATTTTTGTAAATTTTTTTGCTTCACAAGGTGATGCATATAAGATCAGTAATAGTCACCTAGCTGAGGATCGTACTAATTCAAATAATTGGACCAGTTTCATCTGGTCAGTCAGTTCTTGGTTATCCACGCTAACATAGCCTGTGAAGGCTATTTCATAAATCTTCTATAACAAGCTCTTAAATAGGTTTCGATAGTATATCAAAGGTTCTAGGAATATTCCACAAGCAAAATAAGCTTTCTAAATTTCCCCACATGATCCTTTAGTTTCTCCCTTCAATCCATTTCATGTATTTTTTTTCAGAAATTTTCTTTATTCACTTTCAATATATCAGAGTTTTCCGTGTCAGTACACATATATCTTCTTTGTTCATTTCATGTACTTTCATCTAATTTAACTTAATCCAGCCCAGGCAGAGTTTCCTTCTCAATGCTTCTCTGCAGTGGAGTTTGGGTTTCTAAGTATCCCTCGAACCCTAACTATTGTGAGCTGACAAAAGAAAGGCGGCAGATATATTCCCAGCAGAAATGAGTGTTGCAACATTTTGGAGAAGAAAAAAGAACAGGAGTTACTTCCAAGACTCTGCTTGAAAGTTAATGTTGCCATTTATAATTTCCCAACTTAGTTCAGCAACCTGGGAATAGCTGGCTATTGACTTAGACAAAATGGTCACTAATTATGGCAATAGGCAATGAGCCACATTTTTCATGAAAATTTTGTGGAATCATCTCATAACATCATAGTCCCACCTTACACTTCATATTGTATCAACATCTTCTATTAATCGTGAAGTTTAGAGGTCTTCTTTGGCCTTTTCTCAGTGGCTCCTTTGTATTTGTTAACATTAGCCCTCTGTCTCTGCACTAAAAATAGTCTCACACCCCCACCTCAAATACAGTTATAGCACCCAGAGCAAAGCTCACAGTGGAAACATGATCAATTCTTCCAAAAGCACTGCAGGCCTTCCCAGAAGCATAGTCATTTATTTTAGGAACCTCCATCTAATGATACAAGAAACTTATAATATGTTTGCATTAGCATTTTTCCAAAAAGCCCTGAAATTTATTTTACTCTAGAAAGACATTAAGTTGTTCCTGCATTCAAACAACTCTTAATTCAACAGTTCAGTATGCCCCAAACTTATGTTACCTCATTTTATAAATTAATTCCCTAAATATCACTCACCTTAGTTGTTGTTACTCCCAAAGGGTAAAATCTCATTTGTGAAGCTTACAAAATATCCTTTTACAAAAATCTTTTTTTGCAACCAAGTAATGAGTAGTGCTAAAGCTTCCCAAGGGGTTTCTATTTTGTACAAAAACAAAATTTGTACTCCTGAAATTTTGAATGACTAAAATCTATATTTATCTGTTTAATCACTTGCCTTCATAAATCTTCTAGACGCGATACCCCTAATTAACATTCTTAGCATCCCAGGTGTGCACAGATGTGTTGCCTGCTAATGCATACTTTTCTATTTCAATGAATTAAGAAAACATGCTGAGAGTTTTATTTTGCAATGTGACCAAATTATGCTTTGCTGCCTACATCTTTATTTAGAAAGAACTAAAAAGGTTTTTATTCCTGAGGTGAAGCCCCAATATCTTTCTTGATCCCATGCTAAATAGAGACAGGGAGATAAGAAAATCTTATACTAGTATTGAACAAATGAGTAAACTGATAGTAGATAGGATTCAGGTTTCTCTCTGTTGAGAAGTTACAGACAAGTTGGAAGCCAGAATGAACCATGTGGTACTAGATTAGAGTCAGTGATATCAGTATGAACTCATGTTTAGCTTAAAATAGATACAGGAATGACTTGTATATGTGTGAACACATGTGTTAATATATATACCTACATTTCCTAACTCTGCCATCTCAGAGGGCCTAGAAGCAATAACATCCCAGGAGGAACGAGCACATCCAGTACCCAGATCTTGGTTTCTAATTCCATTCTCCAATAAAAGGAACCAGTTCTCCTTGGAGAAATGGCTGATTCTGGGCTGGAACAGGGAATATGCAAGATGAGCCTAGAATATCATGTTAGTGCCAGAAAGCAAGGAAATGCTTAATAACAAAATGATGAGAACTGCTATAGGGATACATAAGTCCGCCTGAGATTATTCCCAAAAGTCAGAGCTAAAATAATTTGAGCAACAAAATAAACAATGTAGCAGTGGATTATAATCCAAAGTATAAAGTATATATCCATGAGCTCATACTTATATAAATGATTGAATAAAGGGGAGAAATGACAAATCTGCCACGTGAAAGAATTCCAAATAATTTATGTAGATACTGCCCCTTCAAAAAAGTAGAGTTTAACTTCCCACCCCTTGAGTATGAACTGCACTTACTAACTTGCCTTCAAGTAGGGGGGAGGAAGGAGAAGAGTAAATTTACAGTGGAGAAACCAGGCAACCACCACGTTGACCAGGTCGTGTTGATAGCATGCATCCTGCATGTCATGTGACAAGAAGGGCACTTTATCTCTGTGGTATTATTTCTAAAATCTTATAACCCCAGGCTGATCCTAAGGAGTAAACAACAGACAAACCCAAATTTAAAGACTTCTACAAAATATCCAACCAGTACTCCTCAACATGATTAAATTATCAAATACAAGGAAAATCTGAACAAAGCCAAGAAAAGCCTAAATGGAAACAGGATAACTAAATTTAACGTGTTTTCCATGTAATGGGATCCCAAGACCAAAAAAGGACGTTAGGAAAACCCAGTTAAATCCAAACAAAGTGTGATGTTCATCATAATATACCAATATTAGTTCTTTAGTTGTGACAAACGTACCATCGATAACATCAGGGAAACTGGGTACATGGGAACGCTCTGTACTATCTTGGCAACTTTTCTGTAAATCTAAAACTATTCTAAAAGAAAAATTTACTTAAGACTTTTTTAAAATGTGAGAGCAAATTTCAGTATGTTTCCTAAAATAAGAAATTCTGAACTGAAAGTTGTTTTGCTCTGGCACAACCAATACAATATACCTTTCAGTTATGCAAATACAAAGCAAATAGGTATCTTTTACGCTTGAGGAAGACCCAACTGCAGTAAACTAACCCAAACAGCAGATATTTCAGAGGGAGAGGCCGAGCAGTCTGGTCAGATAAACTGGCTACGTAGCAAGTTTGGCCAATTTGACTAGGCAGACTTTGGTTTTTACTTTGGCAAGAACATGCATGAGTGGTTTAAATTATCGGGTGTTCTAGCATAGAGAAGTTGAGCTGGGAAAAGGACATACAAGCAAACATTTGTAGATCAACTGCTAGATTCTATGCCATCCATCATAGACTGGACTAGTGCATGCTGTGGCCACATCTAATAATATTCCACTATTAAGAAAATAACAACATCTTCAAATATTTAACTTATTCCTACCTGTATAATTTGGAAAACACATGCGTCTCCTGTATTTTGATTCAAATTCTGTTCCAAAGTCAAGCAACACTGACCTTGTTCTTATACAAGAGTGCTGAGAACTGAAAATACCACAAGAAAAACATGCTGATAAAAATCTAAATTTATTAGGTGATCTTTTAAGGCATAGACAGTCAACAGTCTAATTATCTATCCCAAAGGAAATAGTTTTGGGTAATGTAGCTCTTGACAAAAATGAAGTCTCTAAATTCAAAATTATGAGTTGTAAATGCAAATGTCTCCCAGGTTCAAGCAGGTACCATATAACAAGAATCAAGGAAAACAGGTATCAAGTTTAGAGTGACTCTGTTTAACCACTTCGGTACGGCGCTCACCGGCCACGAAACCTTGCCCACAGCCGGCACTCATAGTCCGCAGGATAGTCTGTGCTGTGCATTGACGATGAATCAATTTTGCTCTTGTGTGACGAGGAAAGCTTTAAAGCACTGAAAGCTTGTTTTACTTTACAGGCAGCTTTACTTGTAATGTTAATCAGAATAGGTAACATATACATATATGGTTTCATTACGTTAGTTAGTTTTAAATGTTCACAATTTTATTTTGATAAATGAAAAATTAGAAAAGTCATATCACGGCTGTCGGCTAAAGTCGCTGTGCGCGTTCATCTGTGGCTGTCGACTATAGTCATGCTCGTACTGAAGTGGTTAAAAGTAGTGGCCGCCACTTAGCACCAAATGACTGCTGCCTTGTGGAAATGTAGACCCAATATTAATGATCATTTTTAAGAAAAAGAAGAAAAGCCTGATTTTTGTGTGAGGGTTTTTTAACATTAGCATTGGTTTAAAAGGTTTTAAGACACTCTATGGGCCAAATTAAACACATGTGTAGCGTACATTTGGACTGAAGGCTATCAATTTGCAACTTCTGGCCTAATTATATTATAACTCTGGGTCTTTGTTTTTATCATTGTCTGGCTTTTTCTGGGACATTCAGATATACAGTTAAAATGTGTCTTCATGGTGCTGGAAGAATCAAATGTGGAAAAGGTTGTTGTAGAATATCAACCTAACAGGGAAATAGGCATGCTCATCTCAGGACAGAAGACAACTTAGGACAGGGGTTGGGGGCAAAACCCTGACTTCAAAAATTAATAGATTCTGAAATATGTTAAATATAGGGAAATCTGGAATCTCTTTCACTTACAATTTGTAAGCATAGGCTGTATTTTTTAGACTGTTTAACTCAACAGAGAGGATGGCCAAGTCCATCCAAGTCCAGAGAGGATGGTCAGGTACAAACAGGAGAGCTGGGAGGTCAGTGACAAGTTGAAGAGCAATCAGCAAATGCACAGGTGAGCTTGAGGATGATTCAGAAGTCATCAGCAACACCAGCACAGGAGGATGGGACTGACAGAGACAAGTCGTGGCAGAAATTTTAAGAGGCAGTGATCATCTCAGACAGGGATTGAACTTGGTCATCATTACAAAGACCAATAGCCTAAAATAGGTTACTTTCCATTGTCACTGCCTCAGCTGCTCTCCCATTCCTTACACGCATCTCTGACTTCTATCTCACTGCCATCTAATCACCCTCCGCCACGTTGCTTCTCCAGTGACGTACCAATGGCAGGGCAGTGGGAACTGTCCCCTCGAGTGCAAGCCATAAGGTGGGCAAATTCATGGGGCATTCTAAACAATTTTAAACAATAAAATCGACTAAAAGTCAGTCTGATTTTTAATATACCTATGAGTCAGTAAGTCTAAACATCAATGATACATTACTCCTCCCCCCAAGAAATACTTTCTTGGTCTCGTTTCTAAATAATTGTTGTGATTACTATTGAGTTTTAAGGTTATATACATTTGTTTCTAATTAGGACATTTTTAATTGTATATCCCTTAATAAACATTTTTCTATGGAAATTAATTCAGAGAATCTTCAATAGTAGGCAGTACCCTAAATGTGTTTATCTCCCAGATAAGTTGGTAATGATTCAAGTATTGTTCAAGCTCACTTCAAGAGCAGTTTATATCTCCAACTCCTATGGTATCAGACAGTCTTGCTTTTAAATACAGACAGTCCTTGGTTTTCACAGCATTGTGGAACCATAAAAATGGCCATGCAAGCAGACACTATGCAAGAAGATCTTCATATTCAATAGGGAAAAATAAGATTCATCTGTGAATTCTTTCAACTTTTGGCTGAAACATTAAAACTTCTTGCTATCCAATTATAAATAAGAAAATGAAAAGATAGTAAAATTAATATTTATTTAGTACACTGTAAACATGAAAAACATTGTGAATTAAAGATGCTTTATCTCTTTTCAGAAAACTTATGAAGAGTAGCTGGAATGGTGCTTGCCTTCTTGTCCTATAGCTTACAGAATGAGCATTTTTTTCTATGCCTTGACAAACTGTCATATTTCTTTTGAAGTTTGGATCAGCTTCCAACATTTTATCCTTTGCATTTCTAATGTTGTGAAATATCTCCAAGAGTTCCTCTCATGTGAAGTTTTTGCTGGTATCACTTCCTCAGAGAAGTCTTTATATTTGTCACATCTGCTTGCTTCGTATATGTCAATAAATTCACCTTCACCAAGTTCCTCTGGCCACATATTTTAAGTCTCAAATGACAGCCATGTCAACATTCCCATCTCAGCTATTTCTTCTATAACGCCCTTTACGTTAGATTTAAATTTCATTTCCAGCCTTATCACTTTTGTTTCTTGGCTACACTTTCATCTTTGTTAGCCAATTTCCTCTTTTGATTATCTATTTTTATAAAGAAAGTATCTTGTGGATTAACACTGGGTAACACAAGGATGCAATACAACTGCACATTTTACTATCTGTGCATGGACTGAATAACAGAAGCACAGTGATCAGACTAACAGACTTCTAACGAAGTGTCATAATTAGTCACCAATTATGATGAACACCCTTTATGTAGTGATTTGTGAGCTCAAGAATTGGCTATAAAGTTTGCATTCCATGCAATTACTCACAGTTAATAAACTGAACTGACAACTGAAATTTGAACCTTGTTATTGAAGGACTGGCACTATTTAACTAAATGGTGATAGAAGTTCATGTCCATCAGAACTATGCAAAGCAAGGACGGCCTGTAGTAGATTCACAACAGTCATAGCATAGTGGTAGTCGAGATGAATAAACAGAACATGAGTTACTTCCATTTGTCATTCTATGTGATCACTTGCTGTTTTGATTTGTTTAATATTTTAAACAGTGCAAAGAGTACAAACTGAAGTTGCTTGGTATGAGTAAATTTTAAGTTCATACATGAAATATTTTATTAATTTGAATATCTTTGAAATTTATTTTTAATTATCTTTTTAAAAATCAAAAATATTATATTACTGAAAATAATTTTGTCATATATATGAGATAGGTATTAAAAATGATGAACTATGTTCATCAAATACCATAGGCATGTAACTAGATCTTTCTAAAAGGCAGATCTAATCAAAATTCCCTTGATCATTCCCTCAATCAAAATTTTTCAGTATCTTTTTATCATCTATGAGTAATTCTTAACTATTATCACCTGTGAAACTTTTCAAAAATGCATACAGAGTCCCGGGACTCAACACATAGATTCCAATGTGTGGGTTGAGGATAGGGTCTGGGAAACTGTCATTAAAGCCCATTGGTGGCCAGGCAAAGTGGCTGAAGCCTGTAATCCTAGCACTCTGGGAGGCCAAGGATGGAGGATCGCTTAAGCTCAGGAGTTGGAGACCAGCCTGAGCAAAAGCAAGACCCCGTGTCTACTAAAATTAAAAAAATTAGCTAGGTATGGTGGCACATACCTGTAGTCCCAGCTACTCGAGAGGCTGAGGCAGGAGAATGGCTTGAGCCCAGGAGTTTGAGGTTGCAATGAACTATGATGACGCCACTGCACTCTAGCCAGGGTGACAAAGTGAGACTGCCTCAAAAACAAGCAAACAAAAAAAAGCCCATTGGTGATTCATACAGATATTGATCCACTGAACTATAGGATTAACTCTAAATTCCTTAGCATGGAAAGAAAGGATCCTTAAGATCTGATACCTGCCCACCTCTACAGACTCACCTCCTGCTACTGATTTTCTCCCCACATTTTACAACTTAGCACTGCTTATAGCTACTGAAGCCATGTGTCTTTGCACATGTTGTTCCATCTCCCATGGACTGCTCTAGCCCACCAACCCCACAGCATAAGAGCCCACTCAAGGCTCAAGTCTTTTAGGCATTCCTTCTGTTGGGTTCCTTGGGCTCCTTGTATATGCTCTGTACCAATTACATCATCACACTGTAATAGCCAAATAGTTCTGTGCCAAAATCCTTGAAATGAGACCGTATCTTTTTTATCTATATGTTTCCAGCATTTAGCCCATTCCCTGCTTCTTTCACAGGCATATCTGTTAGGAATGCTTTCTCCTACAAGTTACAAAAAGCCAGCATGGGCTTAAACAAATAGATATTAATAATTCTCACATATTAAGTCTCGAGGGAAGTGGCTACTGGCAGTGGTTCATTAATTTCAAGCTTGGGCTTTTCTGCAACTCTCTTGGCCTTTTCCTCATACCCGGGGCCTGGTGGTTGCAAGGTAGCGGTTGCAGCTCTACACATCACAGCCACAGGAAGGAGGAGGGAGAGGGTTGTGCCAGTCGTGCATATGCCCTATATTTAAGAAAATGACATTGTCCAGAAATCCCCCAGCAAGCTTCCAATGAGGCTTCATTTGCCAAAACTGGGTCACGTGGCCACCGCTGCGATGGGTGGCTGGGAAAGGAGAGGAAAGGATTGGTGCGATTCACCTAGAACTCCAGACCAATCATGACTCATGGCCTTAGGTGGCATATCACTGTCCTGAATAAAATTACAGTTCAATTGGCAAAAAAGAAGAGGAATGGATATTGAGTATACAATTATCAGTGTCTGTCACAGTAGGTATTCTGTAAACTTTGTAAGTAAAGGTGAGTGAATAAACAAGTACATGAAAAAATGAATATTAATCTTCACAATAAGAATAGGAAAATAGTTCTTGTAATTGATTAGGGTGGAAAAGCCAAGAGTAAATACAGATGCAGAGTGATACAAATAACAGAAAACACAATTCCTACAACTCTAGGCAAAATAAAACTAAGGACTGAATTTATGTGTTTCTATGTAGTTTCTCTCACTGACAGGTGCATTGGGCCCTTCCAGGCTTACATCCTCACAGGTTCAAGTTCTGGGGAAAGCCAGAGAAGGAAGGATAGAGTCATGTGGCCACCCTGGATCCAGGGGCCAGAACTAGTCCCATCTGAGACTCATGGACTGAGCTGGGGAAGGGTGGAGACAATCAGGAGAGGAAGAAACGACAGATGCGATGACCAGCAGGCAAAAAGAACAGATGCCACCTCAAATAGAACCCAGGCATTCAGAAATGAGAGTGACAAGTTAGCAAGGCAGATGTGTGGGTCCAGAGCCAACATGATTTGACCATCGCTGCCCTCCACATGCCCCGCCCCCCCCCACACACACACCACTTTGTACAGGAGCTGGGCAGCATCTGGTCCCATCATCTCAGCTTGTTTTCCCTTAGGTGGTTGCATTTACAAACCAGCAGTAAGAGCATAGGTTAAATAAATGCTTCTCAAACTTTTCCATCAGAATATCCCTAACACCTATGGAGGGTGAACACTCTGGAATTTGGGGGGGGAGGGGTGGAACAGGAGGCTGGCAGTGTATTTTGGAGCAGCCTGCTGCAAAACTAAAATTTATTTGAAGTCATGCTTTTTCTTGAAAATGTTTGACATTGACACTCCTAAACGACATACTATTTCATTCACTTTCACACACAGCTATTTACACCTGTACCGTACACATACTCTAGTCCAAGAAGCATGGTATTAAGGACATTCCACACGTTGTTTCCAGCTGTTATTCTCAGGGAGCTGCTTCTGCCATGACATCCATTTATTATTAATAAAACTGTCATTAACAATAAATGTTGATACAGATGGTCCCCAACTTAGGATTTTGACTTTATGATGCTGCAAAAGCCATAGGCATTCAGTATACTCTTCCACTTACACTGGGCAAACCCATTGTAAGTCAAGGAGCATCTATAATAACTTCCAACTATTGAGTACCTACTACATTCAAAGCAGTTTTATCTACTTTCGCATTTAATCTCCCAATAATTCTGCAAAGCAAATATTATTATCCCCAAACACACTAGGAAAGTGAAAGTCACAGAAGTTCACTTGTTCAACCAAAACTTACACAGTTACATACTAGAACTAAAACTCAGGACTCTGTGGCTCTAAAAACCTGTGTCTCTTCCACCATGTCTCCCTTCCTCTCCTTTCAAATTGCTTCTTGATGCTTGAGGAATGTCAATCTTAGTTACAAAACAAGCCACAAATCTAAGCAGAAAGCAGAATAATTAATAGCACATTATCCTACACACCCTGAGGTCTCTAGCACTAGGAAGTATGGAATAAAGAGCGTAGACCTGGAATCAGGAGTCCTAGTTGTCTTTTCAACTCTCCTGTAGCAAACTGTGGGGCTTGGAGAAAGTCACCTTACTTCTCTGGACTGGAGGATCTTCCTCTGCAAAATGAGAGTGGGACTTAGTCACTTTTGCAGTCCTTTTTAACTCTAAAGTCCTATCTTTTCAACATCAATGCCTCAGGATTCAGAGGCCTGAGTGCAGACTAACCAAGTCTCATATGCCTATTAAACACAATATACCCTCCAAAACAGACCGGAAAGATCCAATGATAGACACACCTTCAAAAACAGTATAAGGTGACTGCTACCTCTAACTCCAACTTCTGAGAAAATAGTAATACTGATAATGATAATCACCACTTATTTATTGCCAATTATGTTCCTGTCACTGACCTAATACAAGTACTATCTCATTTAACCTTCAAAACAACCTTAAGAAGTAGATCCCATTATCATCCCCATTTTATAGGTGAAGAAGCTGAAGTACAGAAAGTATTTCATAATTGCCAAGATCACATATTTAATTAATATCAAGTCCACAGGCAAACCCAGCCAGCCAGACTCCTCAGTCTGACCCTGATCATCAGGAACCACCATTTCCCTCCCGACCAGGCTGTTCTCATTGAGAAACGTGCATGTGAAAAGCTTCCTGGACAAAAAAGTAAGATCTTATCACTAATGCTGCACCATAGACTGATTTAAAATTCAGAGTGTTTTATCATGCCAGAGTTATGACAGTGTCCACTAATGTCTCATTGGCTTTGTTAACCTTGCTGGTATCTGTGGAGAGTGCAGTTGTGAGGTCTGAGGGGAGGACTGACCGACTGGGAAGGAGTTTGGTCGCAGGCAGGAGGCAAGTGCTGTACACAGAAGGAATCACTGCATTGTAACCATTTAAAGGCTAATGGTAAAGCAGAATTGCATTATTTATCAGCACCTACCAGACGTGCATAATTATTGGCTTTTGAGTTTAAGTGGAGAACACTAAACTTACTTAATACTGTTCACTCTGTAGGGCTTCCCAAACTCAGTTGAGTAAACATACATTTTTTTCATGGAGCCTCTTTGGAAACCAGTGTTCCATGGAACACATTTTGGAAAATTCTGCTCAATAGAATACAGCAAGCTTTGGCCAATGAACTGCCCCCACCCCCCAGAATGAACTGTTGCAATAAAGAGTTCTCAGCTCCTTGCATTACCCACCCAGGGGCCAGTGTGTTAAGGTAGGTAAAGTGCTTATCAGAGTGTCTTATCTGTAATAAATGCCCAATTAATAGTAGCATTTTTTACATCTTGATAAAGATAAATTTTTAAAGATTTAAGCATCTATATCATTTTTACATGTATAAAAGATAATTTTTGAAAATAGAACATATGCTGGTAACCAAAATGGCTTTAAAAATACTATTTTCTTAAGTTCAATTAGTTGATTAAAATTTGAGTGAAGGGAATGAGGGATTGCTATGAAGTGAGGACATTTAATGTACCCCACTTAGTAGAAATGTTGAAGATATCCTGCTCAATTTAAGGAACTTGCTATCTTCAATTTTTTAAAAATAATTTCAGATTTCAATTCAAAGACAGAACTCATTTTTCCCCACTGAATTCTATAAGAATCTCCATCAAGAAGGAAAGCTTGATTAGATAAGTGAATCTCAGATATTTATAGTCCTTGGAAGAAATAGGTTACCAAAAAAAGAGGGAAAACGAAAGATGGTTCCTTTAAGAATCAAACAAAGGAGAGAAGGTCTCAACCACAAGAAGCAGAAGGAGGAAATGGCTGGCTTCAGAATGTTAATACCATCACTGCAAATTAGTTTTCGTATAAGTAATTAATCAACTTTTGTCACTTTCTGCGATACATTGTGAACACTCTGTGTAAGGTCTGTCCTTCTCTGTGCTACTTCAAGTTTAAAAGCCTGAGGCTTTTAGAACTTGTCTTAGGACATTGGGAGGCCTTTTTATAGACTAATTAACATGCCAAGAGTTTCAAGCCAACGAAAGATACAGGAGCAGCATTTTTCTGTTTTCAAGCACTTTTCATGCCTGCTTCACGCATCTTTTACTCTTCGGCCCTCCCTGCTCAGATCTTGCCCGCTCACTGGAGGGGCAGGCTTTAAACCCCACCCTGAGTGCCACCCCTCCTGCCCACTCAGTGGGATGTTCACGAGCAGAAACAACACATCGTGTTATGTAAGTTTCCCTTTGGGTAACCTCTCCTTGCAGAGCCTTTTTGGTGGAATTATCAGGAAGAGATACGTCCACCCTCACTGAGATTAAGTTACATACTCTAAGCCAAGGGCCATACTGGATTGGAGCAAATATAACAGATCTCAGCATGGATTCCCTTGGTACCCAGAGTCCTGAACAAGACCACAAGCCACCAGTCGCATTGTTCACATAAGGCCTCTGGGGAACTGGAATGCTCAGTTCTGGCTTAAAATTATGACCACCACCAAACTGCTATCTTTTTCTATTAAGGCTTAAATTACCAATATAGAAGAACCTATACTCATAAGCTGTAACTTCTGTTTAAAGGGATGTTTACAAACAAGAGGATTTCCTGTTTCTTGAACCTAACTTAGCAGCAAGATAGATTCTCAGCCAGAGGGAGAGATTTCAAATACAACTTATTAGTATTTCTATTATATATGAATATGTCAATGTGCCCATTATGGAATATAAAGAGAAACAAGAGTAAAAATAATCACCTACAATGTACCAACAATCTTAAGTGGATTTTTGTCTCCTATAACTGTGTTTTACTATCATACTTCCATGGAAAATGAAAGTAGTTGAAACTGTAAGTGAATTTTGGCCAAACATTTTTCCCAAC
The DNA here is from genome assembly GCA_008086735.1 of Cheirogaleus medius. Lineage (NCBI taxonomy): Eukaryota > Metazoa > Chordata > Mammalia > Primates > Cheirogaleidae > Cheirogaleus > Cheirogaleus medius. The sequence goes on from VBSM01000361.1 coordinate 39,587,850, forward strand.
TAAGCCAGGCAAAAGATGCTCTAGCCCCGGTCCTCCTTTGAGAGCTGAGGCTGGATGAGAGGCAATGCGTCCCCCACGCAGGTGGAAGCAGGACGCAGGGCGTCACTGGCTGCACACTTTTGATTTTCCTCAACCGGGGAGGGCAGGCTGGAGGGGTGAGGATAATTACTAAGAGAAACTGAGACAAATTACCAGCTTCACTCCCCTCTGCTTCTGCAAGGACTCCTTTATCTGCTTCTTTGCCCAGAAACCAGTTTCCTTCCCTCACCCAGGGTGGCCGTGTTCCCCCATGGTGCTCTCCTCTGCTGCTTGGTGGCTCCTGTGAAGGGTATGCCCTGGGTTCCCCAGAGTCAACCACGAATGTAGCCAAGCCTCTGCCCTTGTGGTTTGCCAGGTGAATCTCTCAAGGCCATGCATGTCAAATTGGAAGCTCTGTACAAATGAAGTCTAAAATCCTCCCTGCCTTCACAGCAATCTCAGAGATTCATCTTGTCACAAAGAGGAAAACGTAAACCATTCTGCTGTCACTGAGGTATTCCAAGTGTGACTGCCTTTACTACACCTCTCAAAAAGTAAATTCTGCATGAAAAACAAAATTCCAGTCTTAATAGGCTTTAACATGAAATGGGTTGAAATTCCTCAAGAGACTAACTTAAAAATGAACTATGTGAAGATGAACAAGCAGTACCTGAAAGGAAAAACCCCATATGAAAAATGTGTGAAAACAGGCTCAACTTCATTAATATTCAAAGGTATGCCAAACAAAACATAAATGTTTTTGCTTATCTAGCTAGAAGTGATTTTATTTGGCATCGGCATAGGATGTGGGGAAACCTGCTAGTTATACACTACTAGTGGGAGACTGGTAAAAACAAATTTGGGAATTTGTATTAAGAGTAGAAACTAGAAACTATGCAATAATCTCTAACTCAGCAATTCTGCTTGTGACCCTAAGAATATATTAATAATTAGAAGTATGTGAGAAGATTTATGCCTTCACAGATAATAGCAAAAACTGAAAAAATATTCAACAATAAGGTAGTTATTAAATATGGTGTCTTCCTATGACAGAATACTTTGCGGCCATTAACAAAATGCTGGAGGAAGAGGTTTGCATACATAGAAAAGAGCTAGTTATAAAACAACATGTAAAATATAATCCCATTTTTGTGGAAAAATGTATTTGTGGAAACACCTACACCTAGAAGAAGGTCTGGGAGGGAGTCAACACTGGTTATCTCAGAGTGGGGTGAGGTGGAAACAAGACTAGCAGGACAGCATATGGATAAGAATGAGGAGATGGGACATATTTGGGTCTCCACCCTCACTCTGCCACTGTGGGAACTGGGGCAACTTACTCATACATCCCTAATCTGGTAAATGGGGATGATGCTACTTCTTAGGGGTTGGGAAAGGATTACATGAGATGTTAATAAATACATACCTGGTACAAATAAATACTGATAGATTTGTAGATTTTTAAAAAATCTTTGATTACCAGTTTTCTACAGTGAACACATATTACTTTTATAATGAAAAAGTCATTTCAAAAAATGTAAACAAATATAGAATTCTAATGATACATATGCTTATATATATAAAATGGAATATAGTATACTGATGTCTGCAATTTACTTTGAAATGTATTGAAATGTAAGTTGGATTGATGGTCAGTATCAACTTTGTCATATGTTCAAAAATATTTATAATAAAATGTTGGGGCCGGGCGTGGTGGCTCACGCCTGTAATCCTAGCACTCTGGGAGGCC
>VBSM01000361.1:39597703-39683671 GCA_008086735.1 Cheirogaleus medius
TTATTTGAAACCTTAAAATTTGTACCCCCATAATTTGCTGAAATAAAAAAAAAGCAAAGAAATGGTTTCGGATCCAAGAGAAATAGATATTATATCAAAAGAACATTTTCTAAAAACTAGTACTGGGAAGTGGAGATAAATACAAACTTTTGCAGACTCAAAAAAGTCATTTTGATGGAACAGGGTCTAATGAAAATTTAGAAATCACTGGTCAATAAGGAAACATGTGAGTGCATAAATATGGCCAGAAACTCAACTAGCTTAGGGGACATGTATACATATCCAGTGGTTGATGAATATTAGCTATGAACTATAAGTTTAAGTAGAAATTAAAATCCTATTAAATGTTAGATAAGAATAAATCTTAAGTCTTGTAAAACATTATAGGCATATGAGCAGAGTAGTAGTATAATGACAACATGAATATTTTGACTTCTGAGTTAAATTTTTCCCTAGTCTAAGTTTATATTCCAAAGGGAAATAGTATTCAAATTTGTCTGTGGCGTAAAATCCTCCTTCTAATAAAAAATATTCTGAGAAAGCAAAATGAGGAAAAGCCTTCTGTGATTGAAACCAAGCCCTGGGCCCGGAGCTCCACATTCCACTTGCCGATGGCCCCTTCGGGTCTTGGCCCTCTGACCTGAAACCAGACTTTTGCCCCCATTTCTCACTCACAGATTGAATTCTTTCTATGCGGGTCTTTGTTTTGACGAAGTAAAACTCCACCAAATCCCCCTAGAATCCTAGGGGAGAAATTATTTAGATTTAATCTGGAACCCCTGCTACCAGAAATATTTGAAAATATATTAATTATTATGTGCCAAGAAGCTTGGACTACTATTTAAAAAGAAAAGAGCTGAAAACAGACATAGAGATCTAAATTGAGTATCTCAGTAAGAAACTCCACCCTGAAATTTGAATGAACTCATTGTAAAATGACTTCTGCAGAAAACAAAGAAGGTGGGAAAGGAAAGGAATAACTAAGTGCCAGACAGCATGCTAGCCTGCTAGACACAGTTGAGTGATCCTTATTGCCAGAGTGGCTATTATCTCCTCATACAAATGAGGAAACTGATGCTTGGAGAGATTAAACAACTTGCCCAAGTTCCTATGTTCGGTAAGTGGCAGAGCTGGAATTTGAATCCAGGAATATCCAACTCCCAAGTCTATGCCCTTCTCCTCCACCACACTGGCACACACAGTGCCTCCTGGGAGCCATATTTTGAGATCCATCTTGAACTTAATACTTTGTAGAATTCAAATATGAATAATATGGTCTACTGATAATGAAGAAAAATTATCAGATTATTAAAGAAACACTTATTACCAGTCACCCTGCCTCCTGAAAGGCTGAAAATATTTTATTTGATATTAAAGTAAATAAAAGAGAGAATTCAGTGAGAAGCCAAACTTAGATATTTGGTGAAATTATCAAATACCCATCATCAGCCCCAACAGTCACAAGGAAGAGATTTAAAGTTTACCAATAAAATCAGCCTGGTGGAGAGATTACTACAATAGTACATTATGAATTATATTACTTCTACATGCACACACTTTCAGAAGACTAGTGATAGGACAGTCTTGGATAAGAAAGTCTTAATAAACTCTCCAATAGCATTAATTCATTAATGTATCTAATGGCCAAGTGAGATTATTATATCACTAAAAGTTTAAGAAATTTAGAAAAGCTCCCAGTATAATCTATGGATGTACTGTTTATAGGAAACAGAAAGGTGTACTATATAATATTTGAAGTTAATTGAGATATATCAATTTTTGCTCAAAAAATGGAATCAAGAGTTTGAGATACCTATTAGATATTCAAGTCAAGATGTTGAGAAAGTTATATATATGATTCTGGAGTTAGAGGAAGATTTGAGCTGAAGGCATAAATTTAGAAATAATCATCCCATAGATAGTATTTAAATCCTTGAATGAAAGATGATCTAGGCATTAAAAATGAGGACCAGCCTTGCATCACTACAATATTTGTGCATTGGGAAGAGGAGGAAGATAAAGAAAAGAAAGAGAATGAATGATGAGTAAGGCAAGTAAAGAAAATGTTTCAAGACTGGAGTAATCCTGTATGTTAAATGCTACCAAACACTCAATTGACATGACTCTGTCCTATTCCCTCCAAACTAGTTTCTTCCTATGTATTCCTTGGCTCAGTAAATGGCATTGACATTCACTCAAATAAATAGACCAGAAAACATCAAATTATTCTTAATTCCTCTTTCTTTCACCATCTACATCCAGACCACAAAAAATATATAATATCATTTACTTAATTTCACAATACATGACAAATTTGATCATTTGTGATAACCTCCACTTTTCCCATCCTAGTTCAGGCCACAATTGCCTCTCCCTTTGACCACTGCAGTAGCCTCTAAGACAGTCATGTGACTTTGGCTCCCAGTTATTTATGGTTTATATTCATCACAGAACAGCCAGAGTGATCCTTCTAAGCCACAAAATAGGGCCATACCTATAGAATGGAGGAGCTGTTGCTAGGAGAAACAAAGAAATCAACTATCTCCTGCTCCTTATAGTTCCTGAGGATAATAAGGGCAAGACAAGAAACAGGCCCACTCTGCCGGTACGCAGGGCCCAGGAGAGGCATAGGGCAGGATGCCTCCTAACTCTGGTAACAAGTTGCCAAAAAGAAAACCAGAAGTTTTATCATCAAAAGTTAAAGTGAGATAACAAAGTGAAAAATGAGACACCAATTAAGGCACAAGAGACTGAGGTGTACAAGGTATGAGGAGGAACAGCAAGAGTGGGCTATGAGTTGGGGGGCTAGATATAGCTTGCTCCTCCGGAAGCAGCTTCTCTAGGAGGTACCCTAGTCCTGGCTCTGATAAAGGGAGTCTAATAGAGAGAGAGTCCATGAACTTATTGCTGAGTACCCACAGCTGTCTCAGTGCCTGCTCTTTCTAAGGACTGGTTGTTCCACATTTTTAGGACTTCCTTGAGACTTTTATATGGCCTTGATAAACACACTATTTAAAATTGAGATGGCTTAAGGGGGCTTCTTCTATTCCTTGCAAATAAAGTAGCTGTGACCGAGGTGGAAGGCCTGTGTGCATTGCAGAGATAGTGTTAGAGCATATTTTCCATGCTCCTAGCATTCACTAATATGGTGAGCTGGGTTGGGACAGTTTACTCTCTTTCCTCTTTTACACCAAGAGAGGTAACATGGGGTTGCAGAAATCTATCACATTGAAACTGCCCTCACCTTTGGGCTGAGAAGAGCAAGGGTGAGACCCTTGGTTGACTCTATGCTAGGCTGCTTAGGTTGGCAGTATGCCTGCCTTTTGATGAAAGAGGCTAAAGGGAAAACCTTTAAATATACGTCAACCAGATTACCTGAAGTGGAAAGCCCAGAAAAAAGTCTGTAGAAAATATTTGCCTAGAGGTCTCAGTATCTGGGAATCCCACCAATCATGAGTTATTTGCACATCAAATCACACAAAATGTGGTCAAAGGAGACATGTATGCCTTGTTTCAGTATTCAAGGCCAAAAGCATTCTGAATGTAAGGAGCAAGAACAAGGACCCAGCAAAATGAGGCCACTCAAATATATTTTAAAAATAATTAGCATGGTAAGTTCAAGCAGGAATTCTCAAGAAAAGATTAGAATATCTTGCCATGCAAAAAAACACTTAGCAAAAATGATTCAAATGGCAAGGTACAAATTTAAGGGCTTTTTTCACAACTTAGCAATGGAAGGGCCAAGGAAGGGGCAAAGGGAAGACAGGTCAGCACATGAGCCAAGAAAAGCCCACAGGCAGGCAGAGAAATTAAAGAAGCATCCAATTTTTATTTCTATCTGGCTTCAGCATTGTAAGACATAAACACTCTCTTTGGAGCATAACAACAGGAGTTTGAGGCTGAAATCTATATTTTTTTGGAAAGTCATTTGACATTGACATGTCAAGATTTTAATTTATGTAAATATGAACTTGAACAAGTATATTCACTTCTATTGTTGCTGTAACAAATTACCACAAATTTAGTAGCTTGAAACAAAATAAATTTATTATCTTACATTTCCATAGGCCAGAAGTCCAGTACAGGTCTCTTCAATTGAAATCAAGTTGTTGGCAGGACTGTGTTCCTTTCTGGAGGCTTTGGGGAAGAATCTGTTTTCCTGCCTCTTCTAGCTTTTAGAAACTTCCAGCATCCTTTGATTCATGGTCCCTTCCTCCATCTTCAGTGCGAGCCGTATCATATCATGCTTTTATCATACCATGCTTTTGTGATCACATCTCTTTCTCTGACCAGCTAGGAAAGGTTCTCTCATTTAAGAACTCATGTGATTAGACTGGGCCCACTCAGATCATCTAAAATAATCTCCCCATGTCTAGGTCCTCAGCCTTAATCACATCTGCATAAATCCCTTTTGCCAGGTAAGGTAATATATTCACAGGTTCCAAGGATTAGGGCATAGGCATCTTTGGGGGGACCATTATTTTGCCTACCACAATTTAAAAAAAAAACTGAACTTTCTTCAGAATGAGTTAAACACACATCTGTCTTCGAGATTTCCAGATGTCATCAGATGCCCAAGACTTCTTCCCAAATTGATGAGGCTTCTCCGTTTCCCCCTGTGGTTCATAAATTCTAGTGTCCTTCATGCTGTGCAATTTGATTTACTATAGGAGATGGCACTTTTTACTTTCCACTAAATAATACTTCACTTAGAATCACACTTGATACATTTGCTGTTCCTTTAACTCAATTTAAGTATTATAATTTAAGAACTTGTTTTTCCTCTCTGTTTATCTACACATACAACTACTACACCAGATACTCTCTCAGAGGCAAGTACTATACACTTAAGTCTTTTCAGATGATTTCCACAGAGCACTACACAGATAAAGGGGTTTATTGATGCCTTATCATCTAACAAACATATGGCAAAACAAGTATGTATTTTATAGACAGAAAACCACACATAAGTGGTTAAGTCAAGGCTATCAAAGCACATCCAATTAGGTGAGGTTGGAAAAAAAGAACTTTCCAAAACAAGTCACTAAAAACTTCTTTCAAAAACCATTTTTGGCATGTTTAAAATACAATAAAGCCCTGACTTCAGCATTATATAATTCATCCATGTAGCAAAAAGAAAAAAAAACAGCAACAAAAAAGAATTTATACTCCCTAAATCTATTAAAATAAATTTTAAACTTTGTGAAATCCTGCAATAAAGAAGTTAATTTAACTTTGTTTAAAATAAATAAATAAAACACAGTTTTCTATACACATACTTTTTCAGAAACTAATTTTCTACTTAAAATGAGGCACTCCATTAATGATCTCCTTTAGTCCTCTTCCCAGGATAGTCTCATCACAGATGCTGTAGGATATTTGAGCTGGAAGGAAACTTAGAACTATCTAGTTTCTCCATGGAACAGATGAGAAACCTGAGGCCCAGTAAGGTAAATAAATAAAAATAAAGGCATGAGAATTACACTTATTTTATAGGTGAAAACAGAGGCTTAGATTGCTAGTAAACATTATTCAGCATTAGGACCAAAAGAGAAAGATTCTCACACTCTCAGGCTTCCTTGCAACTGACAACACTCTTGTTCATAGCTTAACCTTGAGAATGGATAATGGCCACGAGCCAGTGAGCGGAAGGCCGGAGGAGCGAAGGGTGTCACTCACGCTGATGGAGCGCACCGACAATAATGGGAAAGCGCACACAGTCCCTTGAGCTATGATAGTTCAGCATGATTTCCCCCAAAGAGTCTACGTTTTAGTTTAAACATTTTCAGCCACAGCTTGCTTGATTTGTAATAAATAGGCAAGTTGATAATCTTTGTTCTGAGAATTTTATCTCCGGTGCTACAGCAAATTTAAATCAGCATACTGTGTCATTGTACATTTTCACCAGAGTATAAAAACATGCCGTAGCAAACAGCTAACTTCCTCCCTCAGCCTACACCCCGCCCCTACCTCTTCCTCTCCCCTCTTCCCACCTCCGTGGTGCTGGGTGCTGTGAAGACCTGCAAGGCGGTGTTCTCAGGCATGTTTCATTTATGCCACGAGCCTTCTGTCTCTGAAATCTCTGTTCTCACACGTTCTCCTGCCTCAGATCTCCCACAGCTGAAGACCATGGGAAAATGAGAGAAAATGTAAGGGCTCATTAGACAAACGGAACACTCCATCACATGGGGCGATGAAAGTTTAATTCAGTTTTAATTCCAGGGGCCTCTGAGCAAAAGTTTCACACAGAACTCCTGTGTCGTCTCTCGTCCACAGCCACGATTAGAGGAAAAGCCCCCAGAAAGTTTTGGGTTTTTGTGTTTTTTTGAGTTCTCTGAATAGCTCTTTATTTCCTGGGTCCCTCTTACAAACAAAGACTTAAGAACGCATCAAAGAGCTGACAGGCAAGAAGCCTGCTATCATTACAAAATGGTTTATGCACAGTGATGTTTATTCAATAAATGTTTCCTCCTGCTGCTGCTACATCTCCGGGACTGTGATGAGCGCTGGGATACAACAGTGAAGACGCAAATCTGGTCCTTGGAGCTTTGATTCCAGTGATAACTGACTAACATTATATCTCCTAACAAACAGAAATGGTCTAGATTTCAGGTTCAAACCAATTTGATCTACTCATCTGGATTTGAGGTTCAGACAAACCTCATCACCTGGTATGAACCAGAGTTCACTGATGGGCACACGTTTGTTGGATTAGGATGTCTTCTTTTCCGCTTTCCTTCTTTCTCTATAGAGGGGCTGGAGGGGTATTGATCATGGGGAGGATTTTCTGCACCTGAGGCAGAACCAGAACTACAGTAGATATACAATAAATTCTTGATGCATGAAAAAATTAAGAAACAGCTTCTTCACCAGGATTGATTTTTTTCATTTCATCCAGGAAGGTCCAGGAGCCCTTGAAGATAATAAAGCCAAACAAGATTGGCAAAGCAAAATACAGGTGTATCAAAAGAACAATGCTGGGAAGGGCATATAGATGATCTGGTCACTAGAACTTTGATTAAGGAGGGTGAATTAGGTAGTGGACAAACCAAGGTGAGAAATAGAATGAATGTGAGTTGGCAGATCCTAGCAATGGTGCTTCAGAGAACCAGATTTCAAGAGGAAAGACAAGTTCAAAACCAGTAAGCTTTCATAAAGAAGCAAAGGGAGGGAAACCAAGACTTGAGTGATGGACCTGCCTCGGAATCTTGACCCCCCCGGCTTTATTAAGGTATAACTGACAAATAAAAACAGTATATATTTACAGTGTACAATGTGATGTTTTGATATATGTATGCATTGCGAGATGATTAAATCAAACTAATTAACATATCCATCACTTCACATACTTAGCATTTTTTGGTTGCAAAAATATTTAAAATCTTCTGTCTTAGTAATTTACAAGTATACATTATTATAGTCACCATGCTGTACAACATATCTCTAGAACTTACTCCTCCTGTCTAACTGAAACTTTGTACCCTTTGACCAACATCTCCCTGTTTCCCACCCCCTCCTCATTCCTCCTCAGCCCCTGGCAACCACCATTCTACTCTCTGTTTCTATGAGTTCCACTATTTTAGATTCCACATATAAGTGAGATCACATAGAATTTGTCTTTCTGTGCCTGGCTAATTTCACTTAGCATAATGCCCCCAAGTTCAACCATGTTGTCGCAAATTACAGAATTTTCTTCTTTTTGTGAAGCTGAATAGTATTCCATTGTGTGTGTGTGTGTGTGTGAGAGAGAGAGAGAGAGAGATTTTTTTAATCCATTCATCCATTGACACTTGGGTTGATTCCATATTTTGGTATTATGAATATAGTGTTTCAGTCAGCATGGGAGTGCAGATCTCTTTTCGGCATACTGATTTCAATTCCTTTGGCTATACACCCAGAAGTGGGATTGCTAGATCACTTGGTTGTTTTATTTTTAATTTTTTTTAAGAACTCCCTTACTGTTTTTCATAATGGCCACAATAATTTACATTCCCACCAACAGTGCACAAGGGTTCCCTTTTCTCTACATCCTCACCAGAACTTTTCTTTTGTCTTTTTGTTAATAGCAATTCTAAATGCGTGAGGTGATATCTATTTGTGTTTTTAGTTTGCATTTTCCTGATGATTAGTGATACTATGCATTTTTTCATATACCTGCAACCATTTGTATGTCATCTTTTCAGAAATGCCTTTTCAATTTCTTTGCCCATTGTTTAATTGGCTTGTTTCCTTACTATTGAGTTGTTGGAGTTCCTTATATATTTTGGATATTAATTCCTTATAAGATGTATGGTTTGTAAATATTTTCTCCCATTCTGTAGGTTGCCTCTTCACTTTGTTGATTGTTTCCTTTGCTGTGCTTAAAATTCTTTGTTTGATGCAGTCTCGTTTATCTATTTTTGCTTTTGTTGCCTATGCTTTTGGGGTCATATCCAAAATAAATCATTGCACAAACCAATATCAAGAAGACTTTTCCCTATATTCTCTTCTAGTAGTTTCCAGTAGTAGTTATACAGTTTCAGGTCTTGCTTTTAAATCTTTAATCTACTTTGATTTGTGTGGATGGTGTAAAATAAGGGTCTACTTTCATTCATCTGCATGTGGATATTCAGTTTTCCCAATATCATTTATTTATTCAAGAGACTATTCTTTCCCCATTGTGTGTTCTTGGTACTTTTGTTAAAGATCAATTGATCATAAATGCATGGATTTATTTCTGGGCTCTCTATTCTGTTCCATCGGTCTATATATCTGTTTTATACCAGTACCATGTTGTTTTGATTACTATGGCTTTGTATTAGTATATTTTGAAGTCAAGTAGTATTATGCCTCTAGCTTTGTTCTTTTTGCTCAGGATTGCTTTGGTTAGTAGGGGTCTTTTGTGGTTCCATATGAATTTTAGAATTTTTTTTCTATTTCTGTGAAAAATGTCATTGGAATTCTGATAGGGACTGCATAGAATCTGTAGATCACTTTGGGTAGTATAAACATTTTAACAATATTAATTCTTCTAATCCATGAATACAGTCTATCTTTCCATTTATTTGTGTCTTTTTCAGTTTCTTTCATCAATGATTTATAGTTTTCAGTGTACACATCTTTTACTTCTGTGGTTAAATTTATTCCTGAGTATTTTCTTTTTGTCGAAGCTATTATAAATAGGATTATTTTCTTAATTTATTTTTCTGATAGTTCATTGTTAGTGTATATAAATGCAACTGACTTTTGCATGTTAATTTTATATCCTACAACTGTACTGAATTCATTTATTAGTTCTAACAGTTTTTTGGTAATGTCTTTGGGTTTTCAAAAACATGTCATTTGCAAACAGAGACAATTTTACTTCTTCCTTTCCAGTTTGAATGCTTTTTATTTTTCTTGCCTAATTGCTCTGGTTAGGACTTCCAATACTATATTGAAGTGGTGAGAGTGGGCATCCTTGTCATATTCCAGATGTTAGTTAGGTATGATGTTAGTTATAGGCTTGTTACACATGGCCTTTATTATGTTGATGTACATTTCTTCTGTACCTAATTGGTGAGAATTTTTATCATGAAAAACTGTAGAATTTTGTCTGCATCTATTGAGATGATCATGTGACCTTTATCCTTCTTTGTGTTAATGTGGTCCATCACATTGATTGATTTGCATATGTTGAGCCATCCTTGCATCTCGGGGATAAAGACTACCTGATCATGGGCATATGATCCCTTTAATGAGCTGTCAAATTAAGTTTGCCATTTTATTTTGTTGAGGACTTTTGCTTCTATGTTCATCAGAGATATTAGCCTGTAATTTTCCTTTCTTATAGTGTCCTTGTCTGGCTTTGGTATCAGGGTAATACTGGCCTTGTAAAATGAGCTTGGAAGTGTTCCCTCCTCTTCAATTTTTTAGAAGAGTTTGAGAGGGGTTGGTATTAATTCTTTTTTAAATATTTGGTAGAATTTACCAGTGAAGCCAAGAAGTAGGATGTTGATGTACATTTTTGAACATCAGTAGCCCCATCCCTGACTTAAAAGTGGGGTTACCTGCTTACTAAGGCTGCTATGTATAACTTTTTGACTGCCAAGACTTTGGATCCTCTTTTATAGGCCTTTGGGACCCTTCTTGACCCCCCAGAATCAATTTATTGTTAATCTAAATTATGTAGTTCAATACACCTATTTCAGCTCTCCTCAGGTCCTCCCTCAAGCCCAGACACCCTTTTCAGACCTCTCCTTGCTAGCATGGACCTCACTTCACATTGAAAGGACACTGAAATTGTGAAAAGGAACAGGAGAGGGAAAAGGAGCCAAGAAAAGAGACAGCAAAGGAATGGTCATAAAGGTAAGAGAAGCAACACAATGTCTCTCATGTGTGCCAGGGGTATTTTGTTAAAGGTGGGGGCAGGGCTCCAACTCTGGTACAAGCCATTAACAGCAGGAGCTTTGCAGACAGAGTGCCAGATTTGAGTCCAGCACTGCTGTCTCTGACTGGGTTAACTCAGGAAAATTACTTAACCTCTTTGGGCCCAGCTTCAACAGATGAATAATACTACCACTTACTCTCACAACAGTTGTGAATACTAAGTAAATGAATACATTTTAATACCTCACACATAGTAGGTACTCAGTGAATGTTGGCTAATATCATGAAAATAAAGTCACTTGGACTCCTGACTCATTAGAAGTGCCAAATTAATGTCATTATTCTCCCCAAGGGACAAAAAAAGGATTGACTCCAGAAGAGAATATAGGAAAGGGTCTACTTCACCCTCTTTATTCATAGTAACTAACACATATTCCTCGTCTGGAGGGAAAGATTTGGCAGATTCTGACATATAGTTGCTGTCAAGAGTGAAAAACAACCCTGCAGTAAGTGTTTTTATTTGTGTTTTTGAAAAATTGGAACTATGCTTTAAAATCCCCTGGTTATTCACTAGTGAGGATGTGATTACAGGATCATAATGCTTCCCCTTTCCCCAGAGACAGCACTGCGCTGCGTGTCGCAAGTGGGAGACAGTGGGGCCTCATCCCGCAGTAAGTAAGTAAGTAAGTGACGGCAGCGTCTCTTCAGCAGTGTCATTCCTGTGGCGTTAGGAGAAGCACGCCCGTGGCGCCTTCTCCTCGCAGAAGCCGGTGCGCAACTCGCCCAGAGAGCCTACTCCACCCTCACAGCCTCTCCTCCACTCGGTTCCTGTCCCAGGCTGATGAGAATGAGGATAAAACAGAAATTGAAAAGAATTTGGTGTCATGGATGGGGATTATCAAACAAAGTTGGGCTTCAGATGTTTCAAAGCTGATGCCAATGTCAGTAACATGAAAAGACCAGGAGATGGATTCCTAGCAGATGTAGCTCACTGGGCTGGGTCCACGAATCTTGAATGGGAGCCTGGAAGCCTCAGATGGTGAGAGCACCAAACAGTGGATTCATGATGAAAAGAAACACAGAGTCCTGGTCAGGAAAGCCAGGCCACCAAAAGCACAAAGAAAGACTGAATGACAAAGGAAGAGGGCAGAGTCACTAAGATGCTAGTACAGGCTGTGCAACCACAGAGCCTGCTTCCAGGAGCTGCAACTGGTAGGCATAGGGACCTCTGGGGCCAGGTGGCTGAACTATCTCCCCCAAGAGCCAAGTGGAGAAGGGAGTTTGCTTGTCAGCTAAGCAGGAGAGAAAGCTGAGAGAGAGCAGCGCATGGGCCCTGGGCAGCGTGAATGCTGTCAGCCATCTGCCCTCCTTCCTTCCTAACAGAACCCTGAGTTCTTTCTATGCAGTTTCCCTTCCCTTATGCAGCCCATGGGCCTCAGAGAAAGCTGACCTCATCCCCAGTTCCAAAGATGGGTTTTAGTATTTTGAAGAAATCCTGTCCTCCTTTCCTGAGATTGGTAAATTGCACATGACCCACTGAGCCCAGAAAGAGGGCTTCCTGGGGCTTCCGAAGAAATTTTTCTCCACCTCGTGGAACAGATTGTGGAAATTCTTTAGACATCATTGGCTATGATACAAGGCCCAGAACTGCTGCCAGCCTGGAAATGCAGTTGGCTAAGAAGAGAAGAGCCACAGAAACACAAACACAGGGAGCAAGGCCGTGGGATTAGGTCACTCAGAAGCCACCCAACCTTGGACTTCCAGTTTTGCAAGCCAGTAAAATCCTATGATCGAAGCTAATTTGAGTGTTTGTCATGCTTTTGTCATCCTGGAAAAACATCCTGGAAAAAAGGAGGGGCGATGAGAAGAAGGAGGAAGAGGAGGAGGAGGGGGAGAAGGGCAATGAGAAGAAATTAAAAACTTCAATTACCTATAAGACTCAGAAAAATTAAGCAATTCGCAATAAATTAGTACTCCTGCTCAGGTCTAGCTAACTCTGCATATAGGTCTTTTCTCATTCTCATCTCTTGCTGCCTCTCCGTAGTGAATGGCAAGAAGGAGCACACTCTTAAGTTCCTGCCTGAGTAGGTTATGCCCAGGATGTCCACATCAGCTGCTAAAATTGCTTTTGTTTGAGAAACAGAGGGCTGTATGAAAGAGGGAGGGAAAGCGTCCTAACCCCACAATCCAATCTTGATAGGAGAAACCCAGATCCTACGGAGGTGGGGAAGGGAGACTATTGGCCTGCCTACTGTTCCGGGGCTTCACTAGGCTATGCTTCATAACAAGGTAGATGGGAAGAAAATTGCTAGCAACTCCTATTCTCAAGGGCTTAGCAGAAATGTTAATGGAGAAAATAAAATACTACCAGTGAAGTCAAATATGTAGGTATGAGAAATTTGGTACGAGAACAAGGAACGTCATACCTCTTAACTTCTTTTGTTTTTGTTTTCCTTCCTTTTAAGGCAAGTGAAATCAGGAATAGATTTTCCCCCTTACATCATGGGAATTTATTACACATTGTATTCATGTATCAAAATATCACATGTACCCCATAAATATGTATAATTATTATGTATCAATAAAAAAGAAATTCACTGTGATTTGTTATGCACTAAGTACTTTTTTCTTGGAAAACGTTTTATTAAATGCAAAAACACCTCAGTTGTGAAAGAGGATGCTTCCAATAAAACACTCCATTAACAGAAATGGAGCTAATTCCATTAAGATGGAATTAGCATAGGTAGTACGGTTACCTAAGATAAAAATAGGTGGAAAGAAGCATGGAGGTCTCATGCAGAGTACATATTGCCTCCCTGCCCCCTCTCAGAAGGACACCTTGCTGCTCAAGGCAATGCAGAAATAAGGTTCTGAGTCCTCTACTTCCTGAAGAGCAAGACAGGAGAAGTGGGGTGGTCCCGGGAGGGAGCGCACTCCTGCCTCTCTCAGGATGCACCTCCTATCATTTCCCAGTAACAGAGGGTCCGCATGTCACTGCATGACCAAAGGCCCATGACTCTCCAAACAAAGGCTGTAACAAAGGGTAAAGTCACATGGGAAACATTGGCACACAACACAATTTCCTTGTCTCTTCTTCCTTGATACTCATCTGGAAATATCCAACCTGGTTATACTCAATTATCCTTTTACTCTGCATTCATGTTCAATCAGTTATCTGGTCTCACTTTAAATTTATGAGCACAATCCTCAAGTGGGTCTTCAGTGCTGCCTGACAATCCTACTGTATTTCCCTATTCAGTTCCTTTTCTCACTCTCCCGAATAATTATTCACAACTTTTCTCTCCTTAAACCTCCAATACTCCCTACCCTCTTCATTCTCAACCCACAGCTTTACTTCTTATTTCAATGAGGAAATACATGCAAACCGAAGAGAATTCCACATCCTCCTATCATCAAATTTACCGATTTTTCACTGTACCAAAACTGCCTTGTTCTTATCTAGCCCACTCCTCCCCTTGAACATGGGATTTCGACCCTTCTCATCTGCTCAAGTAGAAAGGTTCTTAATTATGAAAAAGCTTCAAGGAGCTGGTGAGACTTCTGAAAAGATATGCAAAATGTCTTGTGTATTCATATTTGTTTCTGAGGAAAATCTTAGAGGGAATGAAAAAATTTAGCCCCACTCTTCTAAGAGTTAATAATAATAATAGCAATCATTTATTGAGCCTTTGTTATGTGCCTAGTACTGGCATGAATGAGTTAAATTAATTCTCAATACAATTGTATAATAAAAGTATGATTGAGATACCTACATCGCAGATGAGCAAACTGATGCTTAGGTCTGCAGGGCTAGGATGTGAGCCCAGACAGATGCCTGTGACCGTCACGCTAATACTGCCTCTTTGTTGTCACTGAGGCTTGGCCATTAAGGGATAGAGGATTTGGAATTATCTGTTCCCTCCCCTCATATCATCTTTGGAAAACAAATACACAAGCATATATACAGATTCTCCGAAGAAAAAAATGCTATTTTACAATCAAATTGGTTCTAATAAAACAAGGCTGGGGAAAGTGAATGGCTTTGCTCAGAAGTAATCTAAATGATATATTGCTTTCTACATTGTATGTCACTTTTTAATGAACGATTATGAGGTATTATGCAAATTAAAAGTTACTGGCCTTCTGTAAATAACAAAAAGTACTTAAAATATTTAATAAGCAATTTATAACTGCTTAAGTGATCGAAGAAGGTAATTTAGTTTGTTTCTAGAACTCTATATTTGGACAATTAAAAAATTGCTTGGTTTACATTCTGCAATGCCAAAATGTGAGTCACTACAATACATCCCCATTTGTTATTTGTTGGCTACTATCTCATTTTCACTTCTTTATGCCTGGCATAACCCAGGCTCCAGATCAAGAGAATAGCACTCAGGATACTCGGCTGCCCTGCCCTAGAGGTCATTTATCCTGGTAAAATGAAGAAAATCAAACATTCCCCTAAAAATAAAACTGCAAAGATGTAGCCACCTTTCCACTGCTTCTTCATCCTGCCTGTTCTTCATTTCTTCAGTTGCAAAAGTCACAGGCAACGTACCCAGATCTTTAGAACAGATAGAAGCTCTTTCTCAAGTTTTTGCAATTTTTCAAAACACACAAAGTCCTTGAGAATTCCCATTTGGCCACGTACTAGGTATGTTCCTAGCTATGAGATGCTGGGAGAGGGATTTACTTAGAAAACCAACCTAGGAAGAAATCTCAATTCTCACCCTGCTCCTCTTCTGCAGACAGGTTTATGTATTCAGGAAATACGTGGCCAGAAATCCCTGAACGTGGGTGCTCTTCAGTCTCTAGTCATCACTTAAACCAACATCCTAAAAGCGGGGGCCAAATCTGTGCCAAATTTTCCCAAGCTACCCGGTAAGACCTCCTTTCCCTCACTGTCCATGCTCCAGCCACACGGAGCTTTGCCCTCCGGCAAAACCATTCCCTGTTGATCCTAGACTTGCTGCTGCCTAATCCTGGAATACCCTTCCTTTCTTCTCTCTCCTTCTTCACTTAACCAATTCTCCATCCTTTTAATCTCAGCTCAGAGATGCTTTCCTTGACCACCCCACCCCAACTCTGGCATAGGTGGCATTCTAAGGCTCCCCGAGTGCCCTATACCCTCATATGGACATACACCAAACACTGTTGTTACGTCCTATTATCTGTCTCCCTTGCTAGACTCCACCATCCTTGGGACAAAGAACTGTGTCCACCTTGTTAAAAGTCGTATATCTTGACATAGTCCAGTGGATTAGAATAGATAATAAAAATTATTTATGGAGGGAAAGACTGACAGTCTTCACTTATAAATCTTCTATTTAGGGCTACATGCCTACAGATACATGTAAGAAAGAGGTACATGGGGCCGGGCGCGGTGGTTCACGCCTGTAATCCTAGCACTCTGGGAGGCCGAGGCGAGCGGATCGTTTGAGCTCCGGAGTCCAAGACCAGCCTGAGCAAGAGCGAGACCCTGTCTCTACTAAAAATAGAAAGAAATTAATTGGCCAACTAAAAATATACAGAAAAAAAATATTAGCCAGGCACGGTGGCACATGCCTGTAGTCCCAGCTACTCGGGAGGCTGAGGCAGGAGGATCGCCTGAGCCCAGGAGTTTGAGGTTGCTGTGAGCTAGGCTGACGCCACGGCACTCTAGCCTGGGCGACAGAGTGAGACTCTGTCTCAAAAAAATGAAAGAAAGAGGCACATGGAAGTAAGTGATATAAAGACACAGAAAAAGGGGTTGGGGGAGGGCAGAGAGTAGGGAACAAAAGCCATACTCCCTACCATATGAAAAACCCTAATCATCACACAAAAATCTCCAAAGATAACCATTTCCCACTTCATCTTTTTGCCTATTCCCCATCCCACATTTCCACCCCGTTGGTCCTTACCATATGCCCTCCTCTTTCCTCAACATTTTATTTTTGCCCTGTCCTCTACTGCCAACCTCTGACCATCCTCACAACTTGCCTTTCTCTCTGCTGTCTTCTAATGACTACTTTCATCTGATTTGAATAGTTGTATATTTTTCTGTTTAGACAACAAAACAGCATAAAAATGGAAAGGATTTTGTAAATAATCATGGTACACAGCACATGCCACACATTGATTTATGTATCGCAATACATGCCATGATAACAAAATATGCTTTCTAGGTATATCCCAACACACTATTTTATGTCAAAAGATCAATAATAGACTTCTGTTTCTGGCCAAGATGAAATAACAGAGAATGGATTTATGATCTGACCTGAAACAACAAAAGAAACTGCAGAAAATATATGAAAGAAACAGCTTTTCAAAGCTGAACATCAGGCAATAAAGGCCAGTGATCCCTGCAAGATAGGAAACAAATGAAGTAAGCCCTGTGGTTTCCCCAGCTCACTGTCTTCAGAGAATTTCCAGGCTATGGCACAGGGAGAGGGAACCCAGGTGGGATCTAGCAGACTCCCTGAGTATAAGAGACAGAGCTAGGAGTTCAGGGACACAAAGGAGGCTAGAGTGTATAGGAAAGAGTACCAGAGAGGAGAGAGCTTCACAGATAGCTTCAAGTACTAACCTGAGTATGATTCAGCTCATGCATATAAGAAAAACTACTAGAAAAAGAACCACTTGAAAGAATTAGAGAGAATAGTACCTAGTACTCACACAGGACTGGCAGTAATGCCTTTTCCCACCAATCAAACTGGGAAACTTTGTAACTCATAGGAATTTGGTAGAGTACTTAGAAGGGTCTTGCCTCTGAGTGGAGAATAAGTCCCAGTCTAAACACAACTCGGTTCTACCTAACAAATCTTAAAGCCAAGACTTGAAAGGATCAAACTGTTTACAAGCAACCTAACTGCATCCCCAGAACAAAGCTCCAGAATGTTTATAGGAAAACAAAAATATCCAACATCCAATAAGGTAAAATTCGTATGTCTGGCATCTAATCAAAAATTAGGAGGCATAAAAATAAACAGGAAAATACAAACACAATGGAGTTCTAGAAAAATCAAACAAATGAAACTAACCTGGAACTGACATGTTATAACTAGCAGACAAGGACATTAAAAGAGTTTTCATAATAGCATTCTTTATGTTAAAAAATTTAAGTACTGACATGAAAGATATTAAAAGATCCAAATTAAACTTCTAGAGATAAAAATTATAGTGTGTGATATATTGGTTTTCTACTGCTATATAACAAATTATCATGAACTTGGCAGCTTAAAACAATACCCGTTTATTAGTGCATGGTTCTATAGGTCAGAAGTCTGGGAGGGCTTGGCTGGGGTCTATGATTAAGGTCTTACATGGCTAAAATCATGATGTTTGCTGATCTACATTCTTATCCAGAGGCTCTGAAAAAAAAATTAACTTCTAAGCTCACTCCAGTTAATCTCTCTTTTGATTAACTCAAATTCAACTAAGTAGTAACCAAAATTGCATGTGAAAAATTCTTTTTGCCATGAAACATTACATAATCAGGATTGGTATCTCATCATAGTCACCATTCTGGGAATTAGAAAAGGTAATTTTAGAAAATGCAATTGATATTCCAGCCTTTGCAGTCAAGGAAGGCACAAAGAAGTTCAAGATATTAAGCAAACCATCTATTGTATGTTCCAATAACAACAAAAGCATATACTAGGAACTTCCTAGTATATCCTTTTCTATATCAGTATGACCGTCCCTCTATGCCCCCTGGCACATTGTTTATAGCATATACTGGAGTCGGGATTTTATTTTTATCCATTGGCATGTCAGCTTCCCCCACCTAGAGAGACAACCATATTTTGTTCTATGAATGGCCTGAAGAATCTCCTACAATGTTTCCAACACAATGCATCATATATATCTATAGATAGATATATAGATATGTATGGAATTAAACTGTATTTGTTGATTAATTCATCCGTTTAATAAACATTTATTAAGCTCCTACTATGTCTATGTGCCAGGAACTGTTCTACATACAAACTTGAAATAGAGCAGTGAGCAAACTAGACAAACTTTTTGGCTTCGTGGATTTTACATTCTATTGGTGAGCAGAAGAAAAAAATTAATACATAATTGTGATATAATAATAAAACTACCCTTAAGAAAACTAAAATAGAGTAAGGAGATAAAGCAAGAGGAGGTCTGCTCAACTACTTTAGATGGGACGATCAGGAAAGGCCTCTTTGAGAAGAGATCTGAGCATAGATCTGAATGGAGTGAGGGAATCAGCCATGTGGCTGGCTGTAGAGATGAGAGTGGCAAGTGTGAAGGTCCTGAGCCATGAGTATCTTTGGCAAGCTTGAGGAGCAGAGAGGAAGTCAATATGGTGGATCAGAGTGAGTGAGGGGAGAGTGGTACACCATGGGGTTGGAGACATCTCCAGAGAAGTTGTACCTCTGAAACACCTGAGGATCTTTGAAAATCCACAAATGTTCAGATCCCAATCCCAAAGATTTGACATCAGTTGGTTTGGGGTGTTACCCAAACAATAGTAATTTTTCAGAGCTCCCGGGTTTTTCTAATGTACAGACATGTTATTAGAACCACTGCTGTGGGGCCTGGTAGGCCACAATAAAGACCCTGTACCATGTATGATGGGAAGCCATGGCAGGTTTTGAGCAGGGGAGTGAAATGATCTGACTTACATTTTTCCAAGATCATTCTGATTGCTGAGTGGCTCAAGAAAGCAAGTAAGGGGGTAAGGGCAGAAATAGGAAATACCAATTAAGGGACAATTACAACCGTCCTGGTGAAAGAGTATGGTGGTGGAGGTGGAAGTGGTGAGAAATAGCCAAATTTGTTATGTGTTATAATGTAGTGCCAAGAGGATTTGGTAGTGGAGTGCACCTAGGATGGGGAAGATTCAATGACAACTCGGAAAACCAAAAATGACTCAGTCTGGGGCCTGTGCAACCAGATGAAACATGTTAGTGAGATACGGATCATCATGGGGAGAGAGGAGTAAGATCTGGGGGAAGGGGGGAAGCAGGAGTTGATGTAAAATACTTATAAAAATACTGTATCAACAGTTTTCCACATCTCTGCCTTGTTCCTTTTCTACTTAATTTCCATCTGGCCATATCCCAATTCCCACCTTGTGCAAACTACAAATTGCTTCTCATCTCTTTTTTGACTCCAAAGCTCAAAATGTTTCCCTACAGTAATATTATATCACTATAAGATAGCATACATATACAGGAGTTTTAAAGGTCTGAGGAAAGACACATCCAACTATGTCTACAACTCCTGGAAAAGACATTATAAGCATATCCACAGGAAAGTTTTAGCTCTTGTCAATGTACTCCTGCAATGTTGGCAGTTAAAATTCAGCCGAATTCTTGAGAAAGAGGTAGGTCCTAAAGCTTTTAAGTGTCAGGCCAATTGACTTTCAAGAGGTGTTCAAACTTCTCCATTAGCATTCTTGCATCTAAAATGATTACCTGACTTAGATTTTGTAAAAATCAGTTGCATTTCTTTATTTACATATTTTACGCAAATGCTCATTAGATGTTCCTTTCATGTAAAAAATTTTTTTTCATATCCCCATTTTAAAGAAGAGTTAAACTTCTGACTCCTCTCGTCATTTTAGCATAAGATGTTATCAGATTTCTGTAAAGCAATATCAAATGTTTAAGTTTTTCTAGTGGCTGAATTTTCCATTCTGGAATTAATTTGGCATACCTATTTGAAAATACCCTTCTCTCTGCAAAACATGTTAGAATAGCTTTTCCTTCCTTAACTCCAAGATGGCCCTGGATTACAGGTACATTAACACCATTCATTTCTTTTTAAAAGAGCTATATTAGTTAAATTAGGAGAAAATGTTTATCTTTATCAAATTTTATTTATCAAAACAAAAAATTGGCTTAAAGCTGAATAATAAAAGAAAGACTTTCAAAGAAATCTTTAAAATATAAAGGCTAAATTAATATTAAAATCATTTTATAAATATACAATAATAGGACAGCTAGCCATAAATATCACTTTTCATGTTCTTAAGGTGGACCAACCAACCCTTCTTAATTAAACAATAAAAGTTAAAGATATCACTACTAATTTATTGAACTAAATTATTTCAGAATCAAAGTAGAGACCTATTGCCCTGGGTCAACTTAATGGGATGATCTGGGCGAGGGGTGAATGAAGTGTCATAACAATGCTAATGATAAGAGTTTGCTTGTAAGTACCAAAGTGTTGATGAAATGGAAAAGGCTCTTCATATATTGAAAAAGTATTGCATGTGTGTAGAAATGAAAAAAAAAATCTGCGTAGAGAAATTGATTCAGCTGTGAGGAAATTGGGGCTACAAATAAAGCTTCAAGAAAAGAGAATGTCAAAGAGGGATATATAAGCTTCTCTTGCTTAGAGAAGAAAAAGATCAGAAATATGTTTTTCCTTTTATGATGGTGAGCTTTTGAACAGTGTTTTGCTTGGCAGCAAAATTGAAAGCAAAGGAAAAAAATGTTTCAAAATGACAAAAAATTTCCCAGCAATATTATGGAGTAGACTGATCCAAGATATAGAGATATTTTCTTGAAGATTTCATCTAGGCTAATAAATTTACTACCTTACTTTTCTGCTTCTTCGTCTTTAGTTTTAAAAATGCTTTTGAAGCATTGCTCAGTTACATAAGTTGTAAAAGCAATTGTTAATGTGAAAAGTTAATGATGTTTATAAATTATGTTGATATGCACTGACTTAAGCTCAATTTTCAATAAAAATTTAATAGCTTATAAACCTTTCTTATAAAGACATTTATTCAAAACATGGAAAGGTCTGATTTAACTTGATAATGTTAAAGCAGTGTTCATTTGATCATCTATGTAGGCAGTAGAATTTTCTAATGAAGTGATTTCTGACTGTTAATCTTCTAAAAATCCCAAGAACCACAGTACAATGCTTTTTGTTTTAACATTTATCTACCACTATGTACCAAATAACAATAATGATAATATTTTACTTGTAACTGAATTCTACTTTTATTTTTATCATTAAATTTTGCTACTGGAATTTCAGAAGGAAAGTTTGTGAAGAAAATGAAAGAGCTACAAATAGAGGAATATTGCTGAAAAATAAATTGTCACTTCAAGACCCCCAAACACAATTTGTCCCTAGCCTCTTTATTTTACCATCTCACTTGCCCTTAACTATGTCTTTACTCTCTATTTTCTCCTTGCCTTTGCCCTACCCCCAAACTGTGGAAATTAAATAAACATTTTCATCTTTGTAGTATTTGTAAAGTTTTCCGATCTTTGTTTTTAATTTCACAATTAGGGAACTTTTTTGTAGTGTTCTTTTTCATCCTGTTTTTTAAAAAGGTAAAATTCTTAATTAAAAATATTCTTTAGTCAATTATGGTGCTCAAATTATTTTCCTATGTGGGATATCCTTCAAGAAGTATCTTTCCTACCATGTTCTAATTTTTGTTTGCCTTTAATTAAAATACACCAAGAATATGCTATTTCATGGACTCAACAAATATTTATTAAGGAGATATTAATAATATGCATCAGGGACTGTGTTAGATAAAGTGATGATATTGTTACAGTAACCTTACAGTATAATAAGAACAGAGATGGACAAACTGGAGTAGGATCATGCAGGAGTGAAAATTCCTTCTGGTGAAGTTTGGTATGAAATCATAAAGGAGTTTCCACTAAAAAGATGATTAGGAATTTGTCAGAGGTCAAGTACAGAAAGGATTTTGGAGAAGTGAAGAGAAGTTGAACTACAACAAACATGCTAGAATATTCCATATTCTCGAAGCTTAAAATACAAGGCAAGGAATAAGAGGAGAAGCAGCTTTGGGAGGTAAGCCAGAGTCAAATGGCAAAGGTCCTAGCAGGTCACTTTGTTTAGATGCTACCCTTTATGTCAGTGGCCTCCAACTGGGGTATCCCAAAAGGAGTTAACAAAGGGCTTATGAAAGAAAATATTACTTCTATTTTCCCCACATTATATATTATGAAAAATTTTAAGCATATAAAATATTAAAAGAATTGTATAGAGAATACCCATATATTTACCACTTAAATTATATAATTAACACTTTACTATATTTGCTTAAACACCCTTCATCCCTCTATCTATACATCAATCCATCTTTTTATTGCTGTTTTCTATATATTTGTTTATATTTGTTATTCTTTAAGGATATTGTTTATGGATATAGAATTCCTAGTTGATAGTCTTTTTTTTTTTTTTTACTTTCAGCAAATTATAGTTGTCATTCCATTGTCTTCTGGCCTCCATTTCTCTGATAAGAAAAGTCAGGAGTCATTCCTCTGTATGTAATGTGTCATGTTTTTCCTCACAGCTTTCAAGATATTCTATTCATCTTTGATCTTAAGCAATTTGACTATAATATATCCAGTTGTGGTTTTCTTTGTATTTATCCTACCTTGAGTTTACTTAGATTCTGTAATTTACAAACTCATGTCTTTCAACAAATTTGAGAAATTTTTAGCCATTATTTCTTTAAAATAATTTTTTTTGCCCCAGTATATATCCTTTCCTCATGGGACTCCAGTTACAAATAGTTATATATAGCCTATAAATATACCATTTGATTTTTCCCATACATCCCTAAAGCTCTGTTCATTTCCTCAATCTTTTTTCTCTGACCTTGAGATCAGATAATTTCATTTAAGGTCATTAACTTTTCTGTCATTTCCAATCTGCTACTAAATTTATGCAGTAAATTTCTCATTTCAGATATTGTACTTCTTGGTTCTAGAATTTCATGTGATCCTTTTCTTTGTAGTTTCTATTTCTCTGTGAGATTTCTTATTTTGTCATTAATTATAAGCATATTTCCTTTCCATCTTTGACTATAGTGATAATAGGTACATTAAATTTCATGTCAGAGTCAGTTTCCATTGCTTGCCTTTTCTCTTGAGTATGGAATTCATTTTGCTTTTTCTTTGTATCTCTAGAAATTTTAGCTTGTACTTTGGATGTTATAAATGAGACCCTGGGTTCTATTATGTTCCTCAAAGGAACATTGATTTTTGTTTTAGCAGGCAGTTAACTTGGCTGAATTAAAACTCCAAACTTTGAAACAGCAGTTAAGTCCTTTTAGCTTTAGATGAGCTGCTTAAAGTCTGTCCTGCATATGCATGGCATTATCCAGAGATTTAGGAAGCACTTATGCTTTGCTCTCTCCTTTCTGGCAGTCCCTCGCTTCCCAGCTATTGTAATCACCTTAAACTCTGGTTCTTCAGAACAGTAAGATTGCACACTTCTGTTCATATTTAACTCTCCATATTGTAACAGGTCATCCAGGTCTACCCTCAGGCAAAAAGCAATAAAGAATGAGGCACTCACCCAATACCATTTCCTTTCTTCAAATATAACTCCTCTTCCAGGATCTTTCTGCTTTTGTTCACTCTACATAGCCTTCAGGTAGTTGCTTTATATGTTGTCCAAAGTTTATAGATATTATCTGCAGGATAGTTGATCTGATAGGAGCTATATTTGCTCATTAGTGGAAGATAAACCAAAACTTTTATTTTTATTATTTCTCTAACCCCAAAAAACCAATTAATACTTACTAATAGTTAATATAAGAATTTATACTCATTCTCATTTGAATCATATAAAAGGAAGTTATCACTATTATATGGTATGTGATGTATTCTGTGGGAAAAGGTGGGGAGGGGGCACATTTCAAGACCTGGAATTATTAAAGATAGTATCCTCACTCATTTGTTCACTTTCATTATATCAGCATATATTGCAGGTCATGTGTTTCTGATGTGTATTTGTGTATTTATAGATTAGATTGTCTAGCCCTAATAACCAATCTAATCTTCCTAAAATGTACCTGTAGCTTTAAAAATATTCATGTGAAATGCCAACAACAGATAGGACATACTAACAAAAAATCAGACAATACCAATATGACAAACTGTCACTCTCTCTAGCTTATGATGAGCTCTTTAGCAGACACACCATCAGGTAAAAACAAGAATGGTCTAGTCATATTTGAAGAAAATTTAGAACCCCTAACATTTATTACCAAGTAGACTATTTGGAAAAAGGAATATATGTCCACTATCATTAACAATAGTCCTCCTTCTAAATGAATATCGTATATTAACACATTAGCTCTTCATTCATTTACTTAACAAATATTTATTGAGTACCTATTATCTACCTGGAACTCCTCTACATGCCAGAGAGAGATCTGTGAACAAATTAGTCAGATCCCTGCTTCATGACATTTTGATTCTAGTGAGGGGAGATAGACAACATATAAAATAAAATGAGTGAAATATATAGAATGCTAGTAAATTATAGCAACATTATAGCACAATACCATCATTATGAGCAAGATAATTAAAACCAGGTCTCCAGAACATAAATGCAACTACTATAATTGGAGAGCAGAAAAGTTTTTGTAGCATTTCTAAATAAAAACTTTAAAAAACTATTCTAAAATATTTTTTGTTTCACCTTCCTCTTATTCCTTTTTATTTTTATTATATTTATGCATTCTGTGATGATTAACTGAGTGAATGGATTTCAATAAGTAAGGTCATAATATATTTGGTTACATGTACTTACAGTGCTTAGGTTAAAGAAAAGAGCTCCTCATAAATGTTAGTTATTATTAACATCATCATTATTTTACATATATATGGCCTATAAAGAAATAAATAAACTTATCTATATTGGGGCAAAGCTCAAAACACTTGACTGCCAACTCAAAAATAATTTGAAAACCACCGTCCTAAGTCATAAAGATCCACTGGAAATTTTTAAATAGGTTAATTAATATGATTCTTTGTTGTTGCTGTTAACAAGTTATTCTGATAAGAGTGTAAGAGTGAACAAGAGAGTGTCAAGACCAAGAGTCAAGGACACCACAATAGTTCAATCAAGAGCTCACAGTATCTGAATTAGGAGAGCACAGAAGGATAAGAAAAGATTTTTAAAAATTACAAAAACTGAAAGTAAAGTTTAGGGGGCAGAATTGGCTGGCGTTAGGGATTGCCAGACTAGAGGAGTCAGAGTGACGGGACAATCCAGAACAACTACCAGGCTTCTGGAAAACTGATTCTAGACACTGAATTAGGGTACAATGGTTTTGGGTGGGAAGCTGAAGCTGAGAAGTTTAGTTTTGGATTTTTGCAAATTTAATTCACCTGCTGTACATACAAGGAGCAACCTGAAACACGAGTCTGAAGTTTAGCAGAGAACTAGGATTTGGATATAAATCAGAGAAATCTTCATCAAAGAGAAACAGATTTTAAAATTGTGGGTACAGTAAAGATTACCCAGGAAAAGTGTGCAAAAGAGAACTGAGGACACAGCCCTTGAAGACCACATACAAAGGGGAGATCAGAGGAGGGAACCGTACTAATGTATGAGGAGTCATCAAACAAGAAGAAAGCCCAAAGGGGGTTGTGATCTGAAACTCTTGATCCCAAAGAAGGATTTAGACCTCGAGGGGAAGGAGGGCTTCTGAGAGGGGCAAGGTGGGGACCCGCGGAGTAGTGTGTGAATCTCTCCAAATCCCCTCCCCAAAATAGAGTAATGTAAGGAGAACGGCGAGGAAGGAGGGGGGATGAGGGCGAGCGCATCTGTGAGGAGGAATCCTCCCTCCTCTCCCATCCGCCCATCAGTCCCCAGCAGCCTGACTCTGTCTCTGTGAGGAGAGTGGGCCACGAAAACAGCTCAGGCAGAGCAGCTCTGATGGTGCTGAGGTGGGAGACCCCCAGGCAGCCCCGGTGCTCACACCCAGAGGGAGAATCCCACTCCGAGTGGGATCCCATCCCGGAGCAGCACACACCCCGCAAGTGCTCCTTAGGGAGCACATGCACAGTTCTCCCTAATGGTGGGGCAGGGAAGGGGGTGACCTGAGCAACTGTGGCTCTCAGAATCCTCAACTAAACCCCTTCCAGGTGAACAAGCCGCATTCTGAGGCAAACCCCTGGGAACAGAATCCAAGGGGCAGAAAGGGCACACTGGGGATGAGGAGACAGAGAACATTCAACAATTCAGGAAGCAGGGAATCGCAATTGGAGGCGGCTCCAGGGAAAGGCCATATTTTTAAGTGCTTGGCAACAGCCACAAAGCTGGAAAAGCTTTCCTGGCCC
Source organism: Cheirogaleus medius (assembly GCA_008086735.1). Lineage (NCBI taxonomy): Eukaryota > Metazoa > Chordata > Mammalia > Primates > Cheirogaleidae > Cheirogaleus > Cheirogaleus medius. The sequence continues at coordinate 39,624,145 of VBSM01000361.1, forward strand.
ACTCCAATCCTCTACAAGGAACTCCTAAAAGTACAGGAAAACCCATCACATCTTGCCCTGAGTAACAGAGGAAGATGGAGCACCAAGCAAATGCAACAAGAAAGGGGAAATGATCTAAACCACATACTGAGACAATTAGCACATACCAGGAAAAAAAAATATATATATACACACACACACACACACACATACATATATATGGTCACAGAGTAACTGACTACTGTAATCTAATATTTTAAAATGACATAAATTAAGAAAATGAGAGAAGCCATGAAGGAATAGCATAACAAACATAGAACACTCACAAAGGTATAACTAGCACACAGAAATTTACAAAAACAGAGATGACAGAGCTCATAGGCTGCCAAACAGAAGGGAAAAGGCATAGAAATTGCAGGTAGGGACATAGGGACAAATGCCACAGACATCACCATGCTGTTACAACCTGGTTGTCACTTAGAAAACAAATAGGGCTAAATTCTCTAGCTTATTAAACCTCTGTGGCTCCACCGTGGGTTTGCCCCAACTACCTTTTGCTCGTCCCTAGCTATAGTGTCTTGTATCCTCTTCCACATCATCCCCTAAATTGTCCTTTTTAATCTCATGTACTCACCCTGACTCTCTCTGAGCTCTTCTCTATGCATGTCTGGTATCAGTACTTTCACTTACAGTGTACCATGGTGTCCACACTCTATGTAAAGAATGAAAAGTCTTAACATTGACATCCTTGTTGTTTCCCTTGAAACCCTCCACCCCACATCAAGCAATAAGTAATTTAATCTTTAACTACAGAAGTGACATGTGGTAACTGGTGACAATTTCTCTTAGCTAACACTCATAGGATAAATAGAATAAATGAGACCTGGATGATGTCTACCTCCCAACATATTATGTGGATTTTAAAAATAGGGGTCAGAAACACTCTCTTTCAAGTATGTTGAATTGACTATAAATAAACAATAATTGGAATCATTGAAGTCCAGATACTGTCGGCAACATATTTAGCTATTTGTGCTGTTATGTCAATGGCAATCAGAGAGAGTGATAGATAGTGTTATGAAGTTCCAAGCACTCCAGTAATTCCGGAGGGAAGCATTCTCTCCCTGAGATTGGCAGAATCCATTACGAAAAATGCAGTGCTGAGCTAAAAAGGCAAGAATTTACTTGGAATAAAATATTTAAGCCAAAAAGCCATCATGCTTTTTAAGGAAGAAACATCTTTGGTTTTGTAAACCAAATTGTAGAAATCTTAATTCCTCTTTCTGTTCTATCCTTTATTTTTAAAGTTTCATTCTGAATTTTTCCTTTAGTTAAGGTTATTAAAACCACCTTGACACTTGGAAAGCCTGGGTGATTTAGCAAGCACATAAATCTGAGCTTAATATCTAAACCAAGAGTTTCTAAAGCCTTAGGGATTTTATTCTAAAGATGACAGCATGTCCTCCCCAAAAGCTCCCCTGACACCATGTGGCAGAGAGCCTGACCTCTAAGGATTAAAGTCGGTGATGATGAGCTTCCAACTTTGCTCATAAAAATCTAAGTAAAGTTCAGGTAACATGATCCAACACTGATAAAAGAAGATGGCATTTCTGATCACATTTCAGAAACTGAGCAGGATGCTCAAGGTACTCTGTATGCAGGTTGCAACAGTACATATCGCAGATTAAAAAAACAACTACCAATTTTTATTTATTGAATAAATAGTTAAATAGTTGTGAGAATGGCATCAAAACCTAAACCAGACAATGGCTTAGTTCGATGGAGGAAGGAGAAAAGCGCAATCAGGATGGTTTTATATAGTTCATTTTCTACATAAACAAATTTTGATGTGTGAGAATGTCAGTGCTGACAGACTGTTTCTATAGTAATATCCTAATAGCTCAGAGACCTCCTGGGGAAATTATTTCTCTCTCTGCTCCATCTGGTGGTATGTGAAACCAATCAGATCCTAAATAAAACACTGAGAACAGCACAAAATGTAAGCACAGAGAGAAGAGATGTGTTATCCTGATCCTAAGAAAGAACTAGAAAATTCAGCCTGTTTTTTGCAGCAACTTTTGTTTACTGATTTAAGCCAAAGATGGAGAGAAAGAAATCTTTTTTCTTCCTATTTGTTATTAGTGAAGAATGAAAAGTCTTTGCAAAAAGGACAAACACTCCCAACTAGAGCAGAGAACGGAAAGAGGTACTATTTAAGTGATTACAAAAGGATCTCCTACCCTCCTATACTCTCCCTTTCTAGGTTAGAGCTTGAGGCAGTTTTGTTTGTTCATAAGCTCTTTTTGTAAAATTCAATAATTATTTTAAGGAAAATGGCTTTTAAACTTAAAATAAATTAATACAAACATTATTAATGCATATATTATATCCCCCATTGTAGCTCAAATTCAGTTTAATTAAATCAGAACACAGCTAGCAAGAAAAGCTTTGCCCGAAATAAATATGGTGAGGGCAATTACTCTGTTCTGTTGCAATTGTTGCAGATTAAAAGCAAGAGGAACATCTCTCCACCAAAGGACTGTTTATTTTGTGTTTAAATTTAATTAAAGCCAATTCCTGTTTCCAACTGCCCTGAGACAAGCAGAATTTCCAGAATTATATTACTGTTTTGAATTCAACTAAAAAAAAAAAAAGTAGAGATAGTGCAGAGTTGGAGGTAGAGGTAGGACATTCTTTTCCTTTAGATCAGAATTAGGAAGTGCTTCTCACTTTTCCAATAACCTGGTGAATGAGAAGATGTCTAATATAGATTGTCCAGTGGTAAGATTAAAGTGGGGACATACAAGTCTTTGGTATAAATGATTTAGTAAAGATTAGATATAAATGCAAGCTATGCATCTGATGGTGTAACTATAAAATACAAGCATTATAGAAAAATGCAAAAGAATCCATTGCTAATTACTTTCAAAATGTAAACATGGTCTTAATCAATAACAGGAAAGACTTTGTTCTGTCTGGGAGAGACTGAGGAGGAGGAAATGAAGGGACCCCCTTCAGCAAACACACTATGTACTCTTTTCGTCCTAAGAATACACATGAATACATTAACAGCATGGGAGCAAGCTAGCAATGTCATTATCCACAGGAGTGTAGAAAGTGTGTGAAAACTATTCAAGTCACTCAGGAAATTCAGGTTAGTACAAGATTACAAATAGCTCTTCCGTCCTTCAACATGCAGAGCATGAACATCTTTGCACTAATTATCAAGGCATAGAAATACAGCCCTGGTATCAAGTACAGCCTATAAATATGGACTCAAGAACAAGATTCCCAGGAAACAATTTGTGCAAACACAGTTTAGCCTGTCACCAAGTAGAAAACTCAGCTCGTACCTCCTTGCATTTAAGCCATGAGACAAGAAAATCAAACTAAATGGATTTTATAAAATCCTTAAATGAAAGCTTATATCTGTTTCTTTGGGAAAGGCAATGAAATAAGCCACTGACTTTTTTTTATCCCTAGCTCAGCCAGCATTCAAAATGCAGCACAAAGCAGGATATTTACTCCACCACCCTTTGCCCAAATACAGATTTCCATAAAATCAATTAATCTTTGGGGTGAAAGGGGACTTGGAGGTCATGAAGCCCAGTCTCCCACCCAATACTTCCATAGTGAGGAGATTATCCAGCCTCTGTTCGAAAAACTGCACTTGGGAGCTTACTACTGTTTCAGGCAGCTCCTTGCACTGATGAATAACGACACTTATTAGAATGTTCTAATATTGGGCTGAAATCTGCCTCCTGGTAATTTCCACCCACTGGTCCTAGTTTTGTCCTCTGAAGCATTTCGGAGTTCAGCCCCTCACCATCACCATGACAACTCTTCAAATATTTGAAGGCAGTGAGAGCCTTCTTCACCCAGCCTGTACATCCCTAGTTTCCACACCTCTTCATTTAGAGCGGACCTTTTGTTCCCCAGGAGATTATCCTATGACTATATCCTATTTGGTAATGTCAGTGTGAAAATATACTTAACAGAGTATTGCATTTAGTATTTAGCATTGCATTCAGTATTGGATTTGGGGCCCAGTGTAAAGGCCTCTGTTTTTCGGGGGAAACACACGTTTTCCTATGTGAGAATAAGAAATTTTGCTCATTCTCCCTAGTGATGCCTGCTACCAGAAGCATAAGTGTACACAACCTGGACACCCTAAGAGTGGAAGTTTTTTATAGCAAACATTAGATTATGAGATTGACTTCAGTCTCAATGTAAATGCTGTCAAGCACTCATGATGCAGAAGGGTTTGTGCTAGGGGATATGGAAGATACAAGATGTTCACCTGTAGTAGGAGAAGTTAGACAGATGTACAAATAAACTCCACAACCACATAGAAAGTGCTAAGTATCCTAAAAGAGATAGAAAAGATTCTTAGATATGGAGGAAGAGGAGACCACCTCCCTGGAGAGGTACGGGAAGGCTGCGTGGAGGACATGGAAGAGGTAGGATTTGAGGGGCTCCTGAAAGGTGGGTGAGATCTTAATAAGCAGAGGAGGCTGCAGGAGAGTGAGGGATTCCAAGACAGAGCAGACACCTGAGGAAAAGGACTAAAGGGGAAACACAGTAGCCCAACAAGACTGACGTGCTTGAGGCAAGAAGGGTAAGAATGGGATATAAAGCTCCAAAATCTCTTTCTTTGAAGGAGTTGGATATTTTTTAACACAATGCTTACCAATTACACTAATTACACAAATTTGACAAATCACTTACTCATGGCTCATGACTCTTTTACTCAATGTAGGGACCTCTAAGGCATTGATTTCCATACTCTCACTGTTATATGTTCAGATAAAATTTGGCCCCACAAACTGGAGATATAGTACACATGGATATTTTGGCAAACATAATAACAGCTAAAATATTTTATTTTATTTAGTACTATTCACATGCTGAACACTGTACTAAGTACATAAATAAGTTTATAATGTCCACATGAAGTAGGAACTGTTATTTTTCTTCTTATAGACGAAGGAACTGAGGCATAGAGAGGTTAATGAAGACACTTGCCCAAGATTATACAGCTAGTGGGTGGTAGAGGTAAGATCTGAATCTAGAAACTCTGGCTCCAGAGCTAATTTGCTATACCATGCTGCCTTTCACACCAAAGATGTGGTTAATTATTTTAACAACCTGTTTATACCCTTACTAATTCAGGCTTTTTCAAAGTTGCTTTTAGCCTACAGGATGAGTTAAAGCAACTTTTTTGGTTTATATTTATGTGTTCATCTTCCGGAATTCTGACACCATTCTGGATACTGATTAAGGGGCTCATTTAGCGAGTTGAATCCCAAGAACTCTGAATCATCATAGAAAACAAGTCATGCCTCTATGGCTAGCCGAGGGAAGACTTGCCTGTGGTAAAAATATATCTATAGATCATACACAATTCCCCTCATGCCTCCTCTAAAGCAGTTTCCATAATTAAGGGCAGACTAATCTCTCCTAGCTGCCACCCCCTCCCGGCTTCCAGGATGGCTCACAGCTGAATAACTCCAGACAGATAAAAATGTAACCTGCTGTTAAAATCCCTGGGACAGAAAATTCCACAGCCACCCCCAAGGTAACAAATCCCCCTGCCTGACCACTTGGGGCGATGCCTATTCATCAAGTCAGAAAGTTTATTTACTTACATCCAATGAAACTGCTTTGTCCTGATTTCCTGGGGGCCCTCAGGTCCCTGAAAACCTGCTTTGTTCTGTGGCAGCTGGCGCTGTTTCAGATTCTAGGATCACTTAATTGGGTTGTGACTTGTTTTCTGGTCCTGACTCCTCTGCCACCAAGGAGACGCTGAAGTCAGCAGCCTGAGCAGAGGGGACTTCAGGGGAAGTCTGTCCCTCTAGAGGGAGCTATTCTTATTGTTGCCCAAAGAGCTTGGCCTCTCTTGGTAGATGCTACCCCTTCCTTTCTATGTCAGCTGAGCATAATGCTCTGATCATCTGACCCATCTCTTGGGGGACTCATTCTTCAAGTGCTCAGAAACCTGAAGGGCTAGCCTGCCTTGGGTAAGAGAGCCCCTAAATCTGAATTTCCAGGAAGCTTCAATACTCTGGCAGTGAACGCTGCACTGGGTGCTTGAGGCAGCAGGCCCTCCTAGGCCTCCCAGTCAGCAAGGACATGGGCATAGGGCACAAGCACCCCTCCCTTCATTTCCTATTCCAACCCACAAATTCTCCTGGTATTGCTAGATATGGGAGGTATAATAATGATCCCAACATTAAGACTCCACTCAGAACATTGGAGTGTCAAAATCACCAGACCCTCCTGACTCCAACCAGCCCCTGGTTGTTTGTTAACTCTTGAGGTAGGGGGAAGCTTCCACTCCACTACTCTTTATTCAACAAACATTTATCAGTGGGGTGTGGTGGCTCACACCTGTAATCCCATATCTTTGAGAAGTCAAGGTGGGAGGATCACTTAAAGCCAGGAGTTCAAGATCAGCTTGAGCAACATAGCAAGACCCCATCTGTACAAAAAATAGAAAAATTATCTGGTAGTGGTGCTGTGCACCTGTAGTCCCAGGTACTAGGGAGGCTCAGCCAGGAGGATCACTTGAGCCCAGGAATTTGAGGTTGCAGTGAGCTATGATGACATCACTGCATTGTAGCCTAGGCGAGAGAGTGAGACCCTGTCGGAAAAACAAACAACAACAACAAAAAACTATTTATCAAGCATCTACCAAGTTGCACCAGGTCCGCATTAAGTGCTTGGGGGCACCAAGATGAATAAGGTATTGCCCATACCTACCAGGCTCTCACGGTCTAGTGGGACAAGCTGATTATCAACCAAATGACTATATTAGAGTGTTACAGTCCTATACCCATAGTGATGTGTCCATATGCTATCATAATATACAGCAAGATGTAAATAACTGCCTGGAGAAGTTGGGGGATGTGAAATTTAAGCTGAGCCTTAAAAATGAATAGGAGTATTCCTAGAAAATAAAGGGAACAGAACACTCTTACCAAAGAAAGCAACACGAACAAGACACTAATGCAAAAAATGATAGATGCCATAGGATATTATTCAGAGAAGAAAGAGTGATTCTACTGTGGTGAGGAAGGGCTTAGGGAAGGAGGCAGACAGAGCCAGAGAGAGCAACCTGAAAGGTAGGTTATGACCAGATTGAGAAGGCCTGACCAAGGAATTTGGTTTCATGCAATGGGCCACAGGGATCAGAAGAGCCAGGAATTCTTCTGGGTTTTAGAAAAATTCCTCCTATATGGAAAAAGGTATGAAAGATGTAAGTACTTGAGGTAGAATTGCTCTAACAATCCAGGTCCTTTCCATTGTTCTCCCCATTTACAGATGGGAGGAAGGTGGGGAGAACATACAGCTGCTATTCTGGGGGATCAGTCTCCTCTGTGGTCCCAAGGGGTAGCACCAGGCACCATGGAAGAAGGAGATTTCACCTCAAGAGAAGAGACCTGTAAGCTTTGGCACTGAGGATGGAATAGGCTGCCTTGAAATGTCACTGGGTCCCCTCTGCTGCAAAAAGGAGTTCCTGTTGTCTGGCCTGAGCCACAGACCCTTTCGTGTCCTCAGGGGCACTAAGGAGATGTCAGGTCTGTAGGATCTGTGAAAGGCTCAAGTGCAATCACATAGGAGAAAGTGTTTATAAATGGCAACGTGCCGTGGAATTGGAGGGTTGTTGTCCTAGTTCACATTCTTCTTAAGTCCTTTAAGAATCACATATCATGCTAAGGACATACAAAACTATTCCCATAAGGACCACGCACTATGACCCTACTGCTGTGTGTGAGAAATACATTATATTTTTGAACTTTTTGGTTAAGGGACTACATGGAGATTTGTGGCTAATACACTACTGAAAATCAGCAAAGCAAATATTTACTAAACTCCTTTCATATGCCAGGGCCAAGGCCATAGCAAAGATCAGCTTTTCTTTTGAAGGCTCTATTCCTAGCTTGGCAGAATAGCCACCACCATTGATCGCCTGTTCGGTCCCAGACTCCATCCTAGCTGCTTTATTATAGAATCTTAATCCTTACAACAACCATACCAGGTAGGGATTATTATCCCCATTTTATAGATACTGAAATGGAAGTTGGGATATCTAGCTATAAAAGACAAAAGTAAGCGTACGTTCTAAAAGATGCATAATAATCTGTTATTCTTAGTGAATGGAAGAGTTTGACAAGGAAACTCCTTTATAATATAAACCAGCGAATACATTATGAAAATTTCCTTGTGCAGAGAGTAAATATTAATAACTTTCCCAAGTTCACATGACTGAAGGGCGGTAGAGACAGGATTGGATCCCAAAGCCATCTACGGCCCGGGTCCCACATCTTCCCTGAGCTGCCGTGCTGAGGGTGGGCGATCTCTGAGAGGTGCCCTGACCCCCAGGGCTGAGGCTGAGGCTGGAACGGGGAAGACAGCAGGTGCAGAATGTGGCTCTGGGCGGATGTATTATTTAATATACTTTTTCTAAGTTAAGTGGGTTAGTGGGTTTCATTTCAGTGTGTCCTCAACTACCTTCTAGAATAGAGAGAAGAAAGGGTTACCAGACTCTGGGAGGCCAGAGTGACTCACCTTCTAGCTCTGCCTTTACAGCCCTTTCTTTGGAGGAATAACCTAGGTCAGCATCCCCCAAAGTGTGACTGGGAAACATGAAGCTGCTGAGAAGCAACTTCTTAAAAAAGAAAAAAATATGTGTTTAGTTTTATGTAACTCAGCAGTTCTAACGCTCACTTGACCCCAGAACTTTTTCTTGGTAGTTCACAGAACACTTGGTGACACAACCTAAGGACCCCACCCTGCCCTCACCTGTCCTAAAACAATCCAGATACCGAGGTGCGGATTAGCCTCTCAGCAATAATTCAACCGCAGCCATTTGCAGGCAGCGTGGGTGTGAAGAAACGGAAAAGCTGCCAAGTATTAATGACTGACTGGGGGACTCATTTAACTCTGTTGAGCCTCAGTTTCCTCATCTATGAAATGAAGCATAAAGTTGTCTTAGGGGATTAATAAACGACTACATTGAATGGGTTCAATGTAACTGCCTGACATAGAGCAAGACTCAATGAGTGTTAGCTATTACTTTTTGTAAAGTATATTAAATGCTGAAACCACATGAGACTTGTGAAATACTTTATAAACTATATAGTACTGTATAAATGTCACCGGTTAGTTGTTACCGTTATCAGAAACTTCCAGGTCTCTGTGAAATGCTGCCATCCAATTAAGTCCTCTGTGCCCACAGAAAATACTCAATTGTTAAAGATCGATTACTCAGCTTGTTAAGGCGTCATTGTTCATGTGGTTCTGACCTGCAATGGAAAGCAGCAAAAGTCCTGCTTTTCCCCCTCTGTAAATGGAAACGGCTATTCAAGAAGCCACTTCCTTGTGAAATGAGAAGCAAAGCACATGGCTGGCGGGGTTTTGCAATCAGTAACATGTGAGAGAACAAGATCATTTAAGCAGGTCATAAGTTTAAAATAGTAATCCACAAGGATCTTTAGAATTTTTTGTTCAGGTGGTCAATTCCTAAGTGACCTTATACTGGAATTTCAAATAGCATGTAAAAACTAGAGAGGTACTAGAAAGTAATCCATTGTGTGGACACTCCACAGCATGCCCAGCATGCAGCTGGTGAGGAGCCCTTGTTTCTTTCCACAGCAATCTCTGATAGCAGGAGCTTCGTGAATGTTTCCTTTTCCCACATGTTTTGTTTATTCATCTGGATTTTCAGAGGAAGCAGGTGACACCTTTAGCATAAGCCTGGCTTGTTGGTGCCCAGCAGGTGGGGGTCCAGGCACTTGGAAGAGCATCTTATCCCTCCAAAAGAGGCTAACTGCCTACCAAGGTGCCCAGGATGTGCTGGGAAAAGCTATGAAAACAGTCTGTGGACGTGGGTGCACAGTCGTGCTTGCCCACTTGACTGTGGGCACGTGGTTTGTAAATGATGCTCACCACCCAGAGGCTCCATCCCCCAGTCCTCTCTTGGGTTTGTGTGTCAGGCATGAAAACAGAAACCAGAGCCGGCTCTGGTCCTCCTGCCCTAGATCTCGTCTCCCTTCTCCCATCCACCCCCACCCACTCCCCACCTTCCTCACTCTCTTTTCCCCAAAGAAAATGCCTTGTCTATGTTAACGCTTTCCAGTTTACAAAGCAATTTTCCAGTTGCCCCTAACACGTGGGCTTGTGAGCCCAGGTAGAGCAGTGTGTGTTTGAATCTAGCTCTAGGACAGGCTCTGTGACCTTGAGCAAGGTTGACTGACTTCTCTAAGAACAGTAAAATTCAGGTAAGCATACCTACCTAAAAGAGGTACTGGGAGGATTAAGTGGCCGGATGTACTAGAGCATTTTCCACAGTGCGTGGCTTGGAGGAAGCACTCTTTAGAGCAGCAGCTATTAGTCTTAGGCCATCTAAGTTAGGGACTCATCACGCATTTTACGTAAGAGGAGACTGAGGCACAAAAGGAGGCCAGACTGCCCAGAGCCACTCCATGAGTAAGATCCAGAACTGGATTTTTAACCCAGGCACTTGACTACCTGGACACTTTTCACCACTCTGCCTCCTGGCCCTTTTGTCTTTTATTTTTTGTCCTATCCTCCACACAACCCAAAAAATGTGTTTCTTAGTTAGATAGAGAATGATTCTGCTATGAGATTTGCTTCATTTTCTGGCTCTTGTGGCCAAGAACTGACATGATTCCCACCGTTCTACAGTGGCCAGTCTCATAGCTTTAAATATATAAGAAAAATATATATATAAAAAATATATATACTGAATATTATGCATATATACATGTATTATGTATACAATATACATATAATATACATATATGCATATATATGTGTACATGTATATTAAACTACATATAATTTTTGTCTAAGAAAAACTAGACAAATGTAGGTAAATTAGGTATAGAAAATCCTCAGTGACATTCAGGGGCACATTCAAGAACAAAGCAGAGGCCATTCAGTGATGTGAGAGAAGAGAGAAAACAAATCCAGTCTCCATGTGATTACAACTTAGCTGCAGCACTGCTGATTCAGTGTTTTCATTTCTTCAAAGAAATATTTGCAGTAGCTCTTATATTTAACAAGCCGGTTTGTGCTTAATGTTTTATAAATACAAAATAAGAATACAAGTTTTAAAAAGAGCAAGAACACAAAATAACACTGAATAGTGCTGAGAAGGCATGATAATTTGGAACAATATATTTGATTTACCAGAAAAGAATTTCTCTGGGTACAGTTTGGATAGCTATTATCTTAGAACTTGAGAAAAATATACATAAACTCTTAAGACATTATCAAATACAATCATGTTAAGAAGTCAGAAGGCAACCAGTTTTCTCATAAATAAACAGTCATAAATAAAACCTACCTTTTATTACAAACTGTCTTAAAAAGTAGATGGAAATTTTCTTTCAGATTAAAATTAATCTCTCTAATAGCCCTTTAAAATGCATGTTATTAATATTAGACCCATTTGAAAAACCTCAAAAGTGGAGAATTTGTTTGGGAGTGAGGGGATATAGGTAGTTTCTTTGATCCTCTGGAGCAGACCCAATAGTTCTTAAAACTGGTGTCCTTATACTCTGACTTCTAAAATCTTCCAGTCTTTGTAGATTGTTATCATAAGGATAGGAAAGCTCAGAAAATACAAAGGCATCTCCATGGGACCACTGTATAAATGAGTCATTTCACCCAGAGTAGAATTTTTTCCATCTAATAAAGTACTTTTAATCAGAAACAGTGCAAATAATATAGAAATAGGTTGTAATGAATAAACTCCCCAAGTTGTAGGTGCTAAGACTTACATCATGTTGTAATAGAAAGCTATAGGGAGATGTGTTTGAATCCTGGCTCTCCCACTATGAGCTGTGTGTTTTTACACAAAACATTTATCCTCCATGAGCCTTTGTTTCCTTGGTTATAAAGTTGAGATAATAATACATACCTCAAAGGTGCTATGAAGAATGGGTAAGATGTGATACATAAAAGCTCACAGCATGGGTTAGACACAAAATCGAGTTCTGTAAATGTTGGCTCAAATGGAATAGTAATGGAAGCTGAAGCTAGACATGTCCAGTCCTTAAAGGCAAATATATGTGGCTTCCAATTCCCTACTGCCCCCACCCCACCCCAAATCCCTGGAGTACCATTCTAGAGAATAGTGGGTTTCCAATCCATCAAACTGATATTACCTTGTGAAGATCTCAAAATTCTTCTTAGATATAACTTCATTCTCAGAAAGTAAAGAATCGCACATTTTCTTTGAAAGCACCAGTTTCCAAACTTGAGGGGACCTTGTTTGTTTTATGTTGTCATAAGGAGGGCAATCTTCATTAAACTGAAATTTTATGTTTAAGCACAATCTCTATAAATAATCAGTAGAAGCTGTGTGTCTGTGATGGCGAAGGCGTGTGGGTTTGGAATGGGGTAGGGTCTGCCTCCAGTCCGCTTGCCTTCTCTCCAACGCCCCATCTCTTCCACATCCCCCAGAGGATCCCAACATAACTCCCAGAATTCCCTAGGATGGTGTGAAAACTTCTGTTTTAAAGGGACAAATAAGCCTTCCCATTCTAGGGTAGGAAGGCTGTTAGGAATAGTCTGCTATGGCACTCATGACAGTGATCCTGCTCTTCCACCAGCTAAATAGAAACATATGTAATTCTGGGACACTCAGGATGTTAGATACCAGTAGGGTCGCCATCTACTGAGAAGTCACAACCAGGGATCCACACCCTTATACTTGATCTTAGCCAAAAGGCCAAGAAGACATCCCATACCCTTATTATTTCAAATTCTTGTGATCTTGAAAACTTTCTTGGTTTTGTTAATAAAGGCTCAAGGTGGAATTTATTTTTACCTCACTTGTTAGCCTATCCTTAGTATTTGTTTGGCAGTGAGTGGCAAAATGGAAGTCACATAGGTTATTTCTTAATTTGGGCATAAGAGAGCAAAACTGCAAGTTTCAGTATTCTGCAAGTTTAAATTCATCTAATGTTTAACACCTCGTTACAGACATCCTCCAAAAGACTATAAAGTAGATGCGATCCATTTGAGTCTAAATTGAGCAAAGCAGGCATAGTAATATGGGAGTGTTATAGACGAGGTCTTGCCCTGGTGTCGCGTTTACCTCGATCTCCCAAGCGGAAGGAATAAAGAAAGTACTGTGCTTTAATTTGGGGGCTATTTATACACCTTAGTAATTACAGATGTGAAAGCAATGTCTTTTGTAAGAAAGTTCTGGCTAAAACCATACTTTTAAGGATCTGGATAATAGCTTTCCAGTAGCTATTTGTATTTCTCTTCAGATCTACTATCAGCAGTATCTTTATTTACAGAAATGTGCTCCACACAGTTAAATCTAAAGCTATTACATTTCAGAAAGAAGAAAGAACCCCATTATTTGGTTGAAAGCAGGCAGAAGGATATCTGTACTAATCCTCTGCAGCTCCAAACGTTTTCTCCAGCACCACACATAACAGTTAAATCATTTTAACTATTGAGTGAAAGTGAATAACTACACAGCACTTTGCAACTTAAGCTCTTCTTTTAAATAATACATATTACTATTTTCGCTCATAAATTAATTTCCATGCAAAACCTTATTTTTAAAGCCAAGTGTTAATAATACACAAGCTGCACTACATAGAACATTATCCATTAATACAGCTTGCTTCAATCTCTTGGAAAAAGAGCCCTTTCAAATCAGTGAGTGGCCTCTAATCTAATAAATTTAGATCAGTCTGAATTTGTTACACTCTGCTAGTTTTTACCCTTTTTCATCTAAAAGCTTAAACTAAATAGGTTTATTTAGTCCTAGACTTTGTGTTTGCTCTTAGAGAGATGCAAGAAAAATTTCTTGAAAGAATCATGTTTTGCTAGTTGTGAACTGTACAGAAACAGAACATGTGGGGCTGGTAGACACTGGGAGACTGACTTAGAAACAAGCCTGCTGCTCAGCCTTCTGGCTGAAGATCTGAAAGCGCCAATATTCTGGTCTGAACGGGTGGCTGAGTTGCACAAATATCCATGCTGTTGTGTGATTAGTCACAGAAAGCAAAACTGTGAGCCATTGAAATGCAAGCAAATTAAAACAAACAAACGAAAACCCAAAAAAACCAAAACTGTAATTTAGTGCAGCATGCAGGGATAAAATGCTGTTTCATTGCCAATGGCCACAGATTAAACTCCAATGCTAGCCAGAAAGTTTAGAAATTCATAAGATGAGACTCAGATTCAAGAGGAAAGAGCAAATATATGCATCAACTACTCTTGCTTCTCTGTGTTCTATTGAAATGCTAGAAAAGTCATTCATTTTTTTAATGAGACTATAACAACGTTGGTTAGAAAGCAATCAAGCACCAGAACAGAAAGTTCAAAGGAACCAGGAAGACAGAAAGCAAATATGATCAGATAAACCAAAAAAAAAAAAAAAAAATGGAGTGGGGAAAACAGCTTTTCGAAACCATATTGTTCAATGCAACTCTAAGATCTAGGTCAACTGACGCAAACAGGAATGGGACCTGGGACACCCATCAAAGTAATTAATAAAGAACTGAATGTAGAACAGCTGAGCCAATTGGTCCCTTGCAATTTCCAGAGTTATAATGGCTAACATTTAATGAAGACTCACAAAAGTCAGGTACTCATTGAATCTTCTTAACAACCCTCTGATGTAGGTACTATTATTATCCTATTTGTTAAACAAAGAAACTGAGGCACACAGATGATAAGCAACTTACAGTTGCATGGCTAATAAGGGATAGAAGAGGAGTTCAAACCCAAGAACAGTTTGGATCCAGAAAACATGTCCTAAATAGCCATGCTGTGCCACACTGCCATACAAGGCTAGTTGAAAACCACCTTTATGAAACTGGGAGGCTTTGTATTCAGAATGGCAGATCGAGCACAAGCTCCAGCCTCACCTTCCTGTACCATCCCTAGAAATAGTAGCAGCCAAAAATGTTAGTATTCATCTTTACAGTGAAAAACAAGGAATGCACTGTCCCTAGAAATAATGGTAACAAAAAAATTTAGTATTCATTTCTGCAGTGAAAAACAAGGAATACCCACATAGGACCAGAAACTTTGAGGACTCCTAAAAGACAGAAGTCAAATGGGATCAGATTAAAGAAGGAAACCACAAACCAAAGCACCTGCAAGAAGGAAGGACTGCTGAATAAATAGGGGAAGGAGGCCCAAAGGTGCTTGCAACCCAGATGTGGCAGTTACTAGAGACAGGAGTGAGCCTTGGGGCAGCTAATGGGACAGGCACTCCTACCTAGGGCTATAGGGCTCAGCAACAGAAATGCTGGCCCTAGTGAGAGCTATGACTGCAGGCACTTGGGTCACAGACACAGAGCAGAGCCTGGGTAAAATAAGGGATCTGGGTATCCACTATACCCAGAAAACTGCCTACATGCTCTAGCCATAAGCACTTCTGCCCCTCCTCCACAGTTCTGGAGAGTATACCTGGAGAGTAGACAGCACATGCTGACCCTTTCCCAAAAGCAGGCTTCACAGACAGACTAACAAGGAACCTCCCATCTGAAGAAGAATGCAAAACCATGAATCATCAATACTGGATGTAGAGGCATCAAACATAACAAATGGAAGCACCTGCATACTGAGGAAATGGGGAAAACAGAACAAAACTTTAGGATAGGTATCAACAATATCCTCAAAGATGTAAAAGTGAACATGACATCCATAAAGTATCAAGTGTAGATCTTGAAAACTAAAAATTGGATCATTTAAATTAAAAATCAAAAACTCAACAGCTAAACTAGCAAAATGGACAATGAAAAGCAAATTAATGAGCTAGATGATCAGACTGAGAAATTGACAACACAATTCAAAGGACAAAGATTGAACATACAATAAAATGTAAAGAGGCTTGGAGGATAGACCGAAAGTTTCTAATATTTATATAATTATTATCCCAGAAAGGAGATTATATAGTATTAAAGGGAAAATATATTCAAGGCAATAATAGAAGAACATTTTCTACTACCGAAGACAGGCATCCTCAAGATGGAAGGACCCACACGTGTCAAGCAGGGTAAATGAAAAACACCCATTATGGTATAAATTCAAACTCTAAAGATAGAGACAAAATCTCAAACACTTCATAGAATAAAAATATCCTGATTCTGTATAAAAGAAACCAGAATCAGACTGATAGAGACTACCTTATCATCCACAGTACATACATGAAAAAATGTCTTCTTGGGGCTGTCGCTTAAAAACTCACGTGGGAAAATTATTTTGAGCCCAGAATTCTATGCCCAGCAATCTCTCATTCAAGAGTGAATCAAATTGAAGACATTTTTGAACACACAGGAATCAAAACTCTTTTTAATCTACGAACCCTCTGTCAAAGAATTATTAAAAGTCATACATCATCAAAAAAAAAACAAGCAAAGAAAAAGTGATTTGATCCAAAAAAGTAATAATAAGTAAAAATAATAATATAAATAATATCTTAAAATATAATATATGGACTATATCTTAAATATAATTTCATAAGATATAATTATTATATAAACATTATTATAACATTTATTATGTACTTATGTACTAGTATATAATATTAATATATAGTACTTTATATAATATATAAATATAATAATAATATCAATAAAAGATATGTGTCAAGTATATAACTATTCCTAACAATCTGGAACTAAAATTTGAGATAATCTCAAAAAGAGAAATAGCTGGGAGACGTGGAGGAGGAAATACCAACATTCTAAGGTTCTTATCTTTTTTTGAGGAGAAATTACATAGATAATAATTAACTTAATGATATTGATAGAAAATATATTTAATTATTAATATTCAATTTTTAAGACCAACCACCAGAAGATTAGAAACATAAAGACTGTAAAGTTTCCACACTTTAGGATGGGAGGTGGAAATGAAACAGGAAAATAATCTATCCTGAAAGAGGAAACAGAAGGAAAAATGATCTTAAAAAGAAAGACAACTAGAAAACACAAAATAAGATGGAAAGTAGAATAAATCTAAATATATCACTAATTACAATAAATATGAATGAGTTTTTAAAGGTTTAAAATAAAAGACATTAATTCAATAAGCATAAAATGAGAAATTATAACAACAAAATTTTGGAAGCTGGAAACAAAGATAAATGGTGACTAACTTAGCAGACCTGAGACTAAAACAGAAAGTCTCTGGACTGGGGGAAACGAGACACAGCTAAGGGATGAGTTACCATATTAAAAACAGAGGAATAAATGAAAGTCTAAGTACACAGAGAATCTTGAGACCCATCACCCTATTCCCAGCATGTTTTCAGTGATGCTGCTATCCCCCAGGTGAAATACTGGGAGATTCTTTTCCGGGGAATAAGAAGAGCCAAAAAAAAAAAAAAGAGAGAGAGAGAGAGAGAAAGAAAAAGAAAAGAAAAAGACCTAAGGATACTGACATCAGAGATTTCTCCCAGTCAATCTTCCTGCTGGGATACCTAGGGTCAGCATGTCCTACCATGTTCACAAAGCTGCCATCAGCTTGTTAGTGCCGCATTCTTAAATGAGCATAGAACCAAGGATCAATATATATATGAGGAGAGTCTAATAGGAAAGATCAAAACTACATACAGAATAAAGCAAATTGGAAGACACAGAGTCTATTTTAAAGAAAACTTTAAAAAAATTGATTCGTTCACTCATTCATTAATAATCTCAGAGAAATGAGAAACTATTACACCCATCAAATAAGAATAGGATGCTTTTAATAAGGAGCATTCAGAGCAAAAAAAAAATCTCTTAAAAATTAGGTATACTATGAATAAATTTTAAAATTTATCTGGGAACAAAGAAACAACCCTAAAAGCTTTTAAAGGGTAAAAACAGGTTGTATGCAAAAAAAAATAATAATAAATAATAAAATTGCATCAGACCTTTCAATGGAAAAACTGGAGGCTTGGAGAATCGATCAATGTCTTCAAAAATCCTGGGAGAAATGGATTCCAACAAAGAATTTCATATTTAGTTAATTGTTAATTAATTATGATGGTAGAAAGTTCTCAAAAACTTATATTCCTTGCATTCTTTCTCAGGAAGCTACTGGAAGATGTGTTCCTCCAAAATGAGTAAATGAAACAAGAAATAATATATGAGATTCTGGAACACGGAATGCAACACAAGTGAAAATTCCCCAAATTATGGTGAAAGGAGACCCTCAAAAGATAGCTGTGTAGAAAGCCACGGAAGAAACAAGTCCAAGTTGGAGAAGTTTAGGTACTTCCAGAAGAGAGTTCTGCAGAAAGAAAAAAATTTATGGCATGTCAGATGTGCTCAAATACATCAAAAGTATATTTAAACAATCAGCAGAATTTGGGTATAAATTAATGATAAATATATTTTAAAAACTGAAATAAAAAAGGAAATAACTCCAAGGAGAGCAAGAAGAGGTACAAGAGAGCTTTGAATAAAGTTTACATGGTCTAATCATGAAAATATAATATGGATCTAACCAAAGTTAAGTAAAAGTTTATCAGACAGATAGGAGGAATGGAAGACTGCTTGGGGAAGTAATAAAAGAATGCTAAAGTTCAGTCTCTATAATGCAAGGTCAATAGATAATGCTTCAAACAAACAAACAAAAAAGCAAGAGGTGGCAGTAAAACATGTTATATTTAATAAGCCTCTTAACTCTTTTATTCAAAAACAGCAATAACTGGGAAGGACTTATGTAATTATTTTGCTAAAAATAAATTTTTAAAGACTCACACCTACTTACAAAGAAATGAGAAACACACTGACAACAGGCCTTCAACAACACTGCATAATAGACTACCAAGTTGATAAATTTATTTTTAAAAACTAAAATAAAAAAGCAAATAACTCCAGGGAGAGCAAAAAGAGTTACTCCTCCAAGATCCAAGGAAAAATAATTTTCAACCCAGAATTGTATACTTATCCAAACTATCAAATATTGTGAGAATAAAGATATTTTCAGCTATGTATGGATTCAGAAAGTTCACATTCATGCATCCCATATGAAAAGTATTTCCCTAAAAAACACTTCAGCAAAACTAAAAAGAAATGCAAGAAAGACTATGACATGCAATACAAGCAACTGTGGCAACTTATTATACCCAAAAGAAGAAAAGAAACTGAAGATGCAATTGAGATATTCTTTTCCCAGTAGTTAGATTTCAGAAACTGTACTATAGTTTTTTGGTTTTGTTTTTTTTTAATGAGCAAAAAGAAAATTTGATTTGGGTAATAAATGATATTGTAATATTGCAAATGTTATTTTAATTTAAGGTTAAACTTTTAAAATCAATCTACAGATAAGTCAGGGAATGCTGAATTATAGTTAAAGATCATATTCTAAATGTTATAAACTTTGACCATCAAAAATAAGAATAAAACTCTTTTTAAAAGCAGGACATTGAATGAGGTTGTGGTTGAGGTACTGTACACTAAATTCCTTATTTTTTCATAGTTAAGAATTAAAAGATGCCATCTCAGTTGTGAATTACAAATTATGAATCATAAATATTTTATTTAAATTATGAAGAAAAGTACCAGATGATATAAAACAGAAGCAGTTAAAAGTGGTACCAGTGCTCCCTTTGGGAAGTGGAATTAGGGGCAGGAAGAGATAACAACTATTATAACATTTTTCATTTTATATATTTTTTCTTATGGTTTGGATATTTTTACTATGCCTAGAGAAAACTTTAAATTTTATAAAAGTCTAGCTTAAGATGAAAAACTAAAATGAAGGCGGATCCTCACCAAGAGGGAATTGGTAGTGTATCCCCCAATAGCTCACAATGTATACACACAATGGAACCCTGTGTGGATGCAGGGAGGATCAGAGGGGATCTCAAGGCCCTCATGGAGGGATGTCTACAATATTGGTGAAAATGTTTTTCATTCACTTGTTAATTAATTTATTCAATCAATATTAATCAAGCGCTTATTATGTGCCTAGCACTTTGTTAAGTACTGGGAACACGTCGGAGGATAACAGTTCTCATGTAAACTCAGGATTTGAATCCATCTTTCTGTCTTTAGAGTCTAAGCATTTAGCCCCCTAATCTATACTAAAGGTGAAGTTCCCAAGACTGTGAGAGACAACAGTAGACACATGCATTAATCTCATGAGGTAGTAGAGACAGGGAGGGTGGCTTAGAAAGCCATGGCTGTGACTAGAATGCTAATCTTTGGGTTAGGTAGAAGATAATTCTGGTAATATGGGATTACTTTGCTTTAATAAGAATAATGTACTTGAAAAGTCACCCCATTATGTTTCTTAGGCAGCATTTAGTCACTTATTTATATCATGGGAATAATTAGGACTCATTTTGTAATTTATAAAATATGCATAATGAACTATTTACAATATTAAGGCCCATGATTATGGCATGTAATTATAGTATAATGGGTTTTTTTTTTACAAGGGTTGATAAAATTAATCTTTTATTTGGTTTTTAATAATGCCTTTTTAAAAACCCCAATGTTTAACTAATTATTAATAATTTCCTTTCTGTCTAACATGTTTGTTAAAACTCCTTCCCCTTCTCATGGAAGTATTTTTAAAGTTTTGGAGTCAGAAAGACCTAAGTTTACATCTCAGCTCTACCACTCTCCAGTTGTGTGATATTGGACATGTTACTTAACCTCCTTACACTTCAGGTAACCACAGGTAGAGCAGAAATAAGAAGTCCTAATTTGCCAAGTTCTTTGAGGAGAAGATATAATGTACATAAAGCCCCTAGCACAGGGTCTGGAACCTGCATAGTGATGATGACAATAATACCAACAACCTTTATTGAGGGCTTACTATTTCCAGGCCCTTTTCTAAGTACTTTATATGAATAAACTCATTTACTCAACAAATAGTAGCAAGCAGTAGTCACTATTACAGTAGTGTTCAGTCTGAGGACTGTATTCCCATTCCATCATTTCCCTGTCAAAAACACAGAGTGCTGGAAGCTTTTATTAATAAAACATCTTGTAGCTCCTTGGTATTTACTTAAATGAGTTGAAAACTATGTCAACACAAAAACCTGCACACAAGTGTGTATAGCAGCTTTATTTACAATTGCCCAAACTTAGAAGCCACTAAGATGTTCTGGTGACTGGATAAACAAACTGGTGCATCCACACCATGGAATAAAAAGAAGTGAGCTATTGAGCACAAACAGACATGGGAAAAACTGAAATGCATAGTGGTAAGTGAAAGAAGCCAGTTTGAAAAGGCTATCTACTGCATTGTTCCAACTATATGACATTCTGGAAAAGGCATACCAGAGAGATAACAAAAAAGAGCAGTGGTTGCCAGGGGTTTTGGTGGGGGTGAGGGAGTGTGGGAAGGAATGACTAGGTGGAACACAAAGGATTTTTAAGGTAATAAAACTATTTTGTATAATACTGTCATGGTGGATACATATCATTATGCATTTGTCAAAACATGTAAAACACAAAGAGTAAACACTAATGTAAACTATGGACTTCAGTTAATAATAATGGATTTAATATCAATTTTAATACTGTATCATCAATTGTAACAATGTACCACACTAATGTAAGGTGTTAATAATAGAGAAAACTGGGAACTGGGAGGAGTAGTGTATGGGAACTCTGTACTTCCCACGGAAATTTTCTGTAAACCTAAAACTGCTCTGAAAAATAAAGCCTATTAATTTTTTAAAAACTTATCAATTGTACACTTTAAAAATATAAAGTTGTTCCAGAAAGTTAAGTAATGAAAATATTAATTTTTCCTAAAAAAAAGGTCATTGTAAATAACTAAAAGTTGGGAATTGTCTTACTTAAATAAGATTAAATGTAATTGATCACAATTGCAAAGATGTGGAAACAACCCAAGTGCCCATCAATACATGAGTGGATTAATAACATGTGGTATATGTATATCATGGAGTACTATTCAGCTATAAGAAACAATGGTGATATAGCACATCTTGTATTTTCCTGGTTAGAGCTGGAACCCATTCTACTAAGTGAAGTATCCCAAGAATGGAAAAACAAGCACCACATGTACTCACCAGCAAATTGGTATTAACGGATCAACGCCTAAGTGGACATATAGGAATAACATTTATCTGGTGTCAGGCAGATGGGAGGGGGGAGGAGGGTATGGGTACATACATCCATAATGAGTGTGATGTGCACCATCTGGGGGATGGACATGCTTGAAGCTCTGACTTGGGGGGAGAGGGAGGGAAGGGCAATATACGTAACCTAAACATTTATAACCACATAATATGCTGAAATAAAAAAAAGATTAAATATAATTGGGTTCATTGCTAGGTTATCACTGCTTATTTTTCACACACAAAACTACATGCACACACATACACACACAAGAAAAATAAAAGAAAGAAAATATTACTCAGAGACTAAATAAAGGGCCCCACTTTATCTATGCTGAACAATCTCAGGCATAGAGGAATCTCCAAGTATTGATTCTTAGTGTGGTCCGCACAATAGCAGCACTAGCGGCATTTGTGTCACTTGGTATTTGTTGAAAATCCAAATTCTCAGGCTCTGGTCACTTGCTGAATGAGTGGCTGGGGCCCAGCAATCTGTGTTTTAACAACCTCAGGTGGTTCCGATGCTGCTGAAGTTTGATAACTACTGCTCTATGTCAATGGATCTCTACTTTTTTTTTAGCAGACACGTGATACATGAGCAAAAGATCCCATGCCTGATAATGGAGCTTCAGCTTAGGACTAGGGTGAGGTCAGCCAGGTGCCAAAACATGCAATAATCACGATGAATATTATTTTAGTGCAATATTAAAAAATCAATATTAATACAAAAAAAATGCATGATGAACAAAATACCAGAATTTTCAACAAAGACAGGATCAGTGTTATTGATACTCCCTTTCAACTCAAGCTGCAGTATGGTTCTGCAGGCACTGCTTCAGCGCTTAGCAAAGGCTCAGGGTCAGGGTCCCCGATGGCAGCACCAGCCCTCTCTCTTGACTGACAGCACACACCCACACCCGTGTGTCACTCCATCCTCTCTCAGAGTCATTGTCTCTCCTCTTGCCTACTTAGACCTCCCTCACTACATCCATTAAAAAGTGATTCTAATTGGGTGGAAACTATTAGCATTTCTAAAAGAAATTAATGACTGTTCCCAAGAAATGTACCTTTTCTGTGGGAACATTGAGTCTACACACAGAAATAATAGCAGAGAAGCTGCAAAACAGTCTCTCTTCATGCAAGCTACAGCAAGCAGTGCTGAGTGTTGAAATTCTGAGCAATCACTAAGGAAGGGCAAACTGGGCCACGTGGAGTTCGTTTGATTACATTGTAAAAGTGCTTTGTGAACTGCCCGTGGCCACAGGAATGTTAGCCGGGGTTATTATTTTCTTCCTGGGACACACCAGCTGTAAGCCATCTTTAGAAGGAAGGGAAGGTCTGTCGATGGCAGAGGGGGTTAGAGAGGAAACAAAATCTACCATGGCCAGGAAGAAGAAATGAGAAAACAGATGTGCTTACCTCCTATAGAAATAAAGAAAACTGAGGTGAGAGGGGCAAAGGAGGTGTCAGAGGGCACAGGGCACAGTGAGGAAAAGGCCGGGCGGGGGAGGCAGGTACCGCTTGTGCCTCAGGGCGTGGCTCAGCCTGAACCTCCCCTGGGGTCTGGAAGCTGAGGAACTGTGGGTCCTGACTCAGATTAGACGTGACCAACAATGAAAAGGAGCAAAGGACGTTAAAACGGAATCAAGTGATCATTTTTAAATCTCAAGTGAAGGAATCTGTTGGAAACTTAAGCACAATTCAAACTTGTTCTTTGAAGTGGTGAGTGGGCAGGTGGGTGGAAGGAAGGGGGACTCCCGCCGCAATTATGTCCTGAAAAGAATTGAAAAGAGGAAGAGTGGAAGTTCAGTTTGGGAGCACTGATCAATCCCTCTGAACGCGTTGGGAATCTACTCCCCCAGTGATTTTGGCAGAGCAGAACTTTGCACACTGTTTTCTTTCAGAGAAACATATTTGTCTTTCTGGGTAATTGTTGCTGAAGTCCTGCAGCTGCAACTTGGCAGTGCCCACAGGAGCCAGAACAATGGGACAAGGCTCAGCAGGTTACAGAAATGAGGGCACCAGCCCAGGCTGACAACGCAGACAGAGGAATCTGGCTGGGCTAAGTAAGCTCATCCCTAGCCTGCTGCTAGGAACTAAGTTGCCCACAGATATTAGGGTCAACTAAAAATTGAAAAGCACTATCATTGCTTTTTGCAACAGACAAAGAAAAGACCTTCTCAGGGTTATTGGCATAGCTTGTAAGAACTAGAATTATTTAAGATCAGTTTCCCACAAAGGGCCCATTAGGGAGCCTGAGAAGAGGTGAATGACATTTGAACAGAGCCTGAAAGAGTCTGAATATCAGGATCAGGGCCTCTCACCTGTGTTTAGCAAAGTAACCAAATTTCCTGGAAGTAGGAAAGAATGGGAGGCCCCTACAAAGCAGGGATTTTGTGGAACAGGATAAGGGGTACATGTGTTCTGGCAACAACTCCCAGAGGACGGTGCTCACTTTCTCAACCTGTCACATTACAATGACAAGAGGTCCTCCTGATCAGAATATTCTCCATACAGGAAGGAGGTCA
This sequence comes from Cheirogaleus medius, assembly GCA_008086735.1. Taxonomy (NCBI): domain Eukaryota; kingdom Metazoa; phylum Chordata; class Mammalia; order Primates; family Cheirogaleidae; genus Cheirogaleus; species Cheirogaleus medius. The sequence continues at coordinate 39,648,751 of VBSM01000361.1, forward strand.
ACACAGGCTGACCAGGTACAGGAGAGGAAGCCATTGGCCATAGCTGAAGTGTAACTCAGCTCTGGATCTGATGAGATGATAGGACAACCTTGGATCTATACCCAGGGAGGGAAAAAAATGGTTCTGAGAGGGACGGAGAATTCTACCAGCCCGGAGGCCATGCCAACTTCAGGGCTAAGGGTGAGGAAAGAAATTCAAAGCTCAGGTATTGAAAGCTGCATCAATAAAGTAGATAATAGTTATCCTAAAATTTTTTTAAAATCTTTTTTAATCTATATATGCATATATTTATTTTTGTTTTGTTTCTCTTTTAGAGTTGAGTAATAGTCTCCTTTGAAAATACTAACTTTTCTCTGATAAATTGGGAGTAAAACATTCTTGTTACTATTGGAAAATAAAGACAAGGCTGAAAAGTTAAGATCTTTGCATTACAGAGCAGAGAGTTTTTGAGGATTTTTGATTTACCCAGTGATGTGATAAAAATCAGTCCTCGAGGAGAAAGATTTCAGCAGCAGTGTGTAAGATGAATTACAAGACAAGGCTGAAGACAGAGAGCCTAGTATTTCACACAGTTGGGATGATTTAAAACATAAGAAAGTAATTGCTAGGACTTGGTGATAGTAGCAAGGGACAAATCTGACAAAGAATTGTTCAGAGTTACACGTTCGTAGAAAACAGAGGAGAGATGAGTCCATGTCTTGATGAGGCCACTAAAAGGACAGCAATGAAAAAAGTGGGCAGAAGCGACTGTTCGAGGAGGCCAGGTAACGGATCACTTCAGGGTTGGATTTTAGGGTAAGTGGGACATCCATATTTTGTGGAAAACTAGAGATATGGTAATGGAGAGCAGGTGAGAGGTCAAATAAAATTCAGAAAAGAAAATACCCAGGTTGATACTATGTGTATAATGGTAGAGAAACAAGGCAAAGGCACAATAACAGCAACAATGGTAATTGCAACTTCTGCTACTTACTGAATGGCTTCTATGTCCTAACCATTATACCAGAAGTGTTATCTATTTTATCTCTAGACCCTCAGATCTGATTGTCCTATTATAGATGGGAAATCGAGGCTCCAAAAGGTTAAGGGACTTGCCTAATGTCACACATTGAACAACCACAACTAGATTTCAAGACTCCCAATTCAATGCTCTTGCCATAGCCTATTTCATTTCATGTATGGTGGTACAGTCTCCCTGGCACAAAACACTTGAGGTGGCAATATGAAAATATGGATAGCATGGAAATATGATCGGAGTAACTTTAAACAGAAGAGAGTAAGGAACATCAGGGTGTAAAGACTGGGTAGGCCCAACAGGGCACAGGCCTGGTATAGAAAGAGGCCAATAAATTTGTAATGTCCTCCTACAACAATGAAAAGTTGCTAAAGGAAGCATTTTTCCCGCTTGTCCTAACCCTGACATGGCACAAGGGTAGGACTTTGAAACACAATTTGGTTTTGAAACAATTGGCTCCCCCACTGATGCAAAGGGAAAGAAGAGATCCAAACAACAGAGAGAAGAAGGTCCAGTAGGGAGTTGAGCAGAGAAAATTGAGATGCTTTATAGCTTCATTAATAAATCCCCAGGACTCTCTCTCTTTATTATTATCTATTATATAATACATAATATATAATATAGTGTGTGTGTATATATATATGTATACACACACACACACACACATGCACACACACAAATTCAGTTATAAGCCCCTCATATCCTTCTCTCTTCTCTTGGCTCCATACATTCCAAAGCCAAATGTAACAACTTCTATTTTCCTAGAGTTGGCTATAATAAGTATATGTTAGTTTTGAAGTCAAATGGTAAGATTTTAAATCATTTTCATTTATCATGCATTTACTAATCAGTTAATAATATATGCTAATCTCTGGTGGACACTAGAGATACAGAGATAAAGTAGACATTTCCTGCCTTCAAGATATACATCATATAAATATAGACAACCATAGCTTATGCACATGATGAAGGCTATTACAGAAATATGAACTAAATACTCTGGGCATAAAGAAAAGAATGAAAACCTTGGCCTGGAATTGCAAGACAGAATCTCATCAGGAGATCATGTTTTCTCTGGACCATGAAAGGTGAGTAAATGTTTCTCAGAGGATCAAGGACACATAGAAAGAATGGAATATTTTAATTTGGGCAGAAATGGAAGCTAGAATAATTGATCAGACTAGAACGAGCTCCCAAGGGAAGTAACTCACAATATAACAGACAATGTGGAAAGGCATCTGAAGGATGTGTACCCTCCTCCAGTCCTGATATTGAATGCAGGACCATTGACCGGGTAGGCAAACAGCAGAAGCCCAGACAGCAAGGAGCATCTGAAGACAGGGCGTGAGCAAAGCCATGTTGCCAGGGCTCTATCTCTGGCCACAGGAGCCCAAACCTGGAGAGACTTTGGCAAAAGCCAGCCATGGGCTCAAAACAGGGCACAGTCCATCTCTGTGTTAGAGTGCTTAAAGAAGCTGAGGTCCATGGAGAATGGTCTTGGCCATTCCAACAGGAGCCAGAAAAGGCCTGGCGAGCAGCCTTCTGATGCCTTAGAATACACCAGACACCAGGTCTGTGACAGTAAGATTAACGTGAGATACCACCCAGCCAATATGATCTAGTTCTGAATATTTGTAATATTTGTAATATTTCCCCAAATTACTACTATAATAATTAACAAAAGGTGAGTATTAGATATATATTTACTAAATAACTAAATGAATGTGTTTTTATGCTACTTTAAACTTGTTTCTCTTCCATCTCCTGCAAGACTACAAGCAAGCTACGTTATCATCATTGTTGTCATCAATTATCAGCATCATCATTGCACTACCTACCAATCATGGTGGGTTTACCGTGTGCCTGACACAATGCTGGAGGTCTCTAATCCTTAGAGCACTCTACAAGGACAATGTTATTAGCCCCATTTTATATTAGTAGATTTAGAAAGTCAACTCCAGGTGGTAAAATGCCTCAATGCAACTTTCTGTAAATATTTTTGATGAATAAACTCTGGGATTGCCTCCTTAAAAAAAAAAAGAAAGAGAGGGATGGCCGGGGCAATATATGTAACCCTAACAATATTTGTACCCCCATAATTTGATGAAATAAAAGGAGAATAAATAAATAAATAAAAAGAAAAGAGTCAACTTCAGAGAGATTACAGATCTTGCCCCAAATCCCATATAGCTAATAAGTGGTGAAAATAATGGGATCTCAAAGTCCATGTTTTATCTGGAATCTAAGTAGCTCACCTCAATGGTGAATAAGTCATTTTAATTAAAAATGTTATCAATTAAAAGGGAGAAAAAGTTAGATTGTTTGGTTGGTAAACAGTTATGTGACTTTTAAAAGGTTTTATTAAATTATATATCCAGAAAAGTATACAATTTTGTTGAATTTTCATCAGCTGACAAGACTGATTTTTCACATCTTGGTTAGACATAATAGATTCCATTGATATAGCACAAAATCACATTTTCTTTCTCTATTATAGCCTTCTAACAAATAAGAGGGGAGGTGTAAATTTCCAATCTACAGACTTGTATGATCTTATTCTAAAATTTAGTCTTCTGGCCCCAGTAACTCAAGTGTCTTGTCTACCTTCCTGACCTCCACCTATTAACAATTCTATTAATACATGCAATGAACTCCATCACCAAAAACTTCTAGAATGACTGGAAGACATTTTTACTGCACTTTATGCAGGTTATCTTTCTCACAGAAATATCTCAATTCTTCCCCCATCTCCTAAGGAGACTCAGTTCCTTTGAATCCCACTCTCGGTTCTTCAGAAGTTACAGAGCTGGTGGAACCTGAGTAGCCCATTTATTCTCATCACACGAAACTTCCAAAATGTAGCAAGAGAAGTTACATCTGACTAGCAAAGAACCTTGCAACATTCCACTTTTAAAGTGTTCCTGTCTGTCAGGGTATATGAATTATTTCCTACTCCCCCGATCGCTAAATCTGCCCCCTCTCATGGAGATGCCAGATGCTGCTTGTTCACCGCAATGCCTCTGTCACTTTTACTTTGCATCCTAATTAAGAAGACATGGAGAGACACATGGAAGTACAAGTACCAGAAGGATTGTGCTATCTGTCATACTGTCCTCCAGATGTTCTAATGATACCTTTGAATTTGGATGGAGGAGACACACAGAAAGAACTCTGGCGCCATGAAACCTTTCTGTGACTACTTGTGGAAGAAAGACAATTAACAACCGAACAGCTGCTAATGGGAACCTTTAGCTGGAGAACTTGTTATGAAGAGCATTTACCAGCTCTCAGAGGAATTCATACTGATAAACACCTTAGTTGCATGCCTTATTTTTGTCCTAAAATGCACAATCCAGCCTTTATAAATCAGTTTCTTTCGATTACAAACAGGGCTCATTAAGACAAGAAAGATTTATCACTCGTTTTTAAAAAAAACATTATGTGAGCTCTTGAAAACCTCCATTAGGAATCATTTCCCTGAAATAATTTTAAAAACTTCCCAAATATTTGACTAGTAACCTCTGTTATTGCATTACAAGAGAATTGTAAGCAGATACTTTTGAATATGGGGCCCAGATATTAGGAACTTCCCTTTTGGACATATCACTAATTCACTTTCACAAAGATGCTGTGCTTAGAGTTCTGTAACAGCTCCACACCCCATCCAGGGGCAATTAATACAAGGTCTTGCTTTGGATACGTGTAACCTACAGGGGGAAAAAGGATATATTCAGTAATTCTTAAATTATCATCACGGCAGTGAGCCTTGTCATCGAAGTGGCCAGACTTTATTATAACTATGGGTTACTATTCATAGTTGCTCCAAAGTGTAGGGTAGAATTGAAAGTTAAGCTTCTGATAAGGAACAGATCTCATTCTATGAGGGGTGAGAAAGATTAATTAATAAAATGGTCTTTTAAATAGAAACTCAGACAATTCTGTCCAACTTCATTATTTTAACAACCTCTTTCTCGACTCTGAAAGAAAAATGAACAATTCTCACTAATTTTCATAAATACTGTGCTAAGTAATCAGAAAATAATTAATTTAGAGCTCTTCATCAGTAATGGGATTGAAGTTTCTTAATGAACAGCCTTCCTTTAATTCAATGATGAGGTAACTATTACTGAAATATTTATTGATATAAAATTAGATCAGAGAAAGGGAAAAAGGCATTTTTTTAAAAAAGTCAAATCTTTAATAAAGTGTAGCTGATTGCTTGTCTGCTTTGGCACTTGAAACAATAAAATTCTAAAGAATACTAGAACTTTAAAAATAAATTTAAATATTATTTTTGTTAAAAATAGTTAACAGCTACTATGCATCTGTTATAGCACTATATTAAATGATATGGAGTGATACAAGTGAAAGGGAAGAATTTTCCCTCAAGAAAATTATTATCTAATTCAGATTTTTCTCAGCAGCAACTCTATTGATATTTTGTGCTGGGTAATTACTTGTTGTGTGTGTTACCCTGTACATCATAGCCAGGGCAGAGGCCAGGGGTACCACCTCTGGCCCCAGCTGTGTCAACCAAATATGTTTCAGACATTACCAAATGTCCCCTGGGAAACAAAATTGCCTCTAGTTGAGAACAACTGATGAATTGAAGGATCTAAAGCTCTGAAAAAACCTTCAAGCACATAGTTTTCATGAGAGAGATACACTGATAAATCACATAATAGCTCAGCATCAAGAGAGGTATCTAAATATAATAGCGCTCTAGGCAGTTAATTGGGTGATCTAGTGGTTATAAGCCAATTTCATTATTGCATGTAATAAGAAATTTAAAAGTACAGTCTTAAAATTGGAGGAACTAAAAATATATAAAAGTGTAATTAAAAGGTAACCAGATCAAAAAAGCAAACTCCTTAATATCAGAAAAAACTGCACACAGGAAAACTAAATGAAAACAGACCAGAGAGTGAGAGACTTTTAAAAACAGAAACTATAACATGAACTAACATGACAGAATTAAGACCACATATCGGTCATTTCAATAAATCTAAATGACCTACACCAATTAAAAGACAAAAAACTGAATCACGAATCAAAACCCAATTCTAAAACAAAGTGATTCAGAAAGTGAAAATGAAAAGATAGCATTATAATAAGAAAAGTCCTTACAATTAAAACATCTGGCAGAATGGAATTCAGAGCAAAAAGCATCAAACAAGACAAAGAAGCCTACTTTATAATGACAAAATGTAAAATTCACAATGAAGATACAAGTGCTACAAATATTTATGCACCAAATAGCATAGCAGCATCGTAAATAGAGAAGAAATCATAGGAGAGTCAAAGAGAAATACCTAAGAACCCACTAGTAGTAACAGATCTGAAATCGCCTCTCTCAGATTATGACAAACTGTATAGAGAAAAATAATAAGGCAATAGAAGAATAAAATAAAAATTAATGATAAAAATCTGACTAATAAATATAAAACTCTGTAGCATGAAAATTAAACTATACTTTCATTGCATACAAACATAGATATTCACAAAAATTAACAACATCTGTGTGCAATGGCTCTTGCCTGTAATCCCAGCCACTCAGGAGGCTGAGGCAGGAGGATCCCTTGAGCTCAGGAGTTCAAGGCCAGCCTGAGCAACATAGTGAGACCCTGTCTCAAAAAAAAAAAATTTAAAAATCAACAATATATTAGACCCCAAAGATAACCTTTATAAATCTGAAAAAGTAGAAATAACAATGCCATAAAACTCTTCTGCAAACAACTCTTGAGTAAAATGGGAACTAAAAAGCAAAATTTCCAAATTTCTAGAAAACAATGGTTATAACAATGCAACATATAAGGATAAATGAGATATACCTAACATAGTACTATACAAAAATTCATAGCCTTAAATGCCTATTTGAATAATAAAGGTTAAAAACAAATGACACATGCATCTCTAAAAGTTATATACAAAATTAATTCATAATTGCAAAGATACAGAAACAACCCAAGTACCCATCAATCCATAAGTGGATTAATAAAATGTGGTATATGTATATGATGGAGTACTACTCAGCCACAAAAAACAATGGTACTCTAGCACCTCTTGTATTATCCTGGTTAGAGCTAGAGCCCATTCTACTAAGTGAAGTATCACAAGAATGGAAAAACAAGCTCCACATGTACTCACCAGCAAATTGGTATTAACGGATCAACACTTACGTGCACATGTAGTAGTAACATTCATAGGGTGTCGAGCAGATGGGAGGGGGGAGAAGGGGATGTGTATATACACACCTAATGGGTTCAGTGCGCACCATCTGGGGAATGTTCACGTTTGAAGCTCTGACTCGGGTGGGGCAAAGGCAATATATGTAAACTAAACATTTGTATCCCCATAATATGCTAGAATAAAAAAATTTTTTTAAATAAAAATATAAATTGGAAATAAAATAAAAAATTAAAAGCTGTATACAAAATTAACAGAAGGAAAATATATGAAGGGAATTAATAAAGATAATATGATAGCAATTAATAAGTAAGAAACAGATAAATAGTAGAAGTTACAAATTAATACAAAAACTGTTTTTAGGAAAGGGGAAAGGTTAATAACTAGCTAACCTTATCAAGAAAAAAACAAAGAAGAAAAAACTGCATAAACAAAACAAAGAAGATAAAGTAGAAATAGAATCAGAAGAAATTAAAGAATGACAAGGGCTTAATTTGCATAGAACTTGGTGAATCTATGAAAATAAATTTTAAAACCTTTATGAAATAGATAACTTTCTAGAAAAGGTCACTTACTAAATTGACCACAAAGAAATAGAAAATCTGAAGTGAACAAATTCCATTAAAAAATCAAGAAACATGTCAAAAGAGCTTCAAACAACAATAAAAAGTGAGAAATCCAGTTTATTCACAGGGTGATTCTAACAAATCTTTAAAAGTAGATAATTATAATGCTATTTAAACTGTTTAGATTATAGATATTAATAGAAAAATTAAAATTATTTTTGTGAAGCAAACATAATAATGATAGCTTAACCTAACAAAATAGCATTTAAAAAAGAATCCTACAGACAAATCTCACTTATAAATACCTGTGCAAGAATCCTAAGCAAAATATTTGCAAATAAAATCTGGCAGTACATTACAAGAATAATAGAACATAATCCAGTGAAATGTATTATGGAAGTGGAAATGAAGAAAATTCAACAACCATTCTTTAAACAATGACACTCAGTAAAATTGAAAAAGATGAATACCACCTTAACATTGCCTTAAAGCCAACCACATGCTTAATTAGGAAACCCTGGAGGCATTTCACAAGAGGCAGGAACAATAAATGATGCCTACTATCACTTCTACTATTTAACATTTTACTGATGTTATTATCCCATAACAATTTGCCAAAAATAAAGATTTAGAGGTATAAAATATTGGAAAGGAGGAAGTACTTTTTTTTCAGATGTTATGGTTTATACCTGGAACACACAGGTAATAAACTACAAACAATAAGAGAATTCAGTAAGGGAGCAGGGTAAAAAAAATGATAATCAATAGCATCATATATTAAAAAATATGCATCCTTCTTCACTCGTGGAGACTAACCCCTTCCTCTCTGGAATGTAAAAAAAAAATTTAAAAATAACAGAAGATATAATAGAAGAAATGACCCCATATGCCATATGTCAAAGGAAAAATAAGAAGAAATGTATAAGAACATTATGAAGAAAATTTTAAAATGCTATTGAATAAAACAAAGGAACACATGAACAAATGGAAAGACATACCATTTTTTACACATTATAATATTAACAACTTAACATTATAAGAAAGTCAAAACTCCCCAAGTTAACTAATTTATTTAATAATATCCCAATAGGAATACTAATATATTTCTTAACTAAACAGTAAATTCTAAACTCCATATAAAAGATCAGAATATGCAAAAAAAACTCTGAAAATGGAGAGCAATAAAGTGGAACTAATAGCACTAGATTTTTATTTCAAAAAACCATTATAAAATCTAAATAATTAAGACAGTACTCAGATCTGTGAGCAATGAGTCAAAAATAGACTCAAATTCATTAGGTGATTGAGGATGTTATAAAGTGGCATTCCAGGCAATGAGGAGAAAGAGAAATGGTGCTGGGAAAAATCGGTAGCCATATGGGGAAAACATCCACACATTGAGCTGGGATCATTGCTAGATGGATTGAAATGTTAAAACCAAAAACAATTAAACATTAAAATACCTGGTGAAAATCCATGGGGGAATTTTTTTTATATAATTCTCAATTTTCTGAGTATGACACCAAATCCAGAAGTCATAAATGAAAAGATTTATAATTTAAAACACATAAAACATAATTTCCACATGGCTGAAACCAACACATGGCAAAGATAAAATACAAAGGAAAAAAAATGATTAACAATATTTGCAACACATATTCCAAATGGCTAATATTTCTAAACTAAAAGGAGCCCTTATAACTCAATATATAAAAGAGCAACAATTCAATTTTAGAGACTATGAAACGTTTGTAGAAGAGAAAATAAAAATGACTCTTGAACAGATGACAAGATGCTAAACTTCACTCATACTAATAAAAATGAAAATTAAAACAACACTGAAATTACATTTTTCACTTATTGGCTGATATAGTCTGGATGTTTGTCCCCCTGTCCAAATTTCATGTTGAAATTTGATCCCCAGGGTTGGAGGTGGGGCCTAGTGGGAGATGTTTGGGTCATAGGGCAGATCCCTCATGAATGGCTTGGTGCATTCCCCTTGGTAATGAGTAAGTTCTCACTCTATTAATTTGAGCAAGAGCTAGTTGTTTAAAAGAGCGTGGCACCCCTCCTTCTCTCTTGTTCCCTCTCTTGCCATGTGACATGCCCGCTCCCCTTCGCCTTCCAATATGAATAGAGGATCTCACCAGAAGCAAATGCTGGTGCTGTGCTTCTTGTACAGCCTACAGAACCATGAGCCAAATAAATCTCTTTTCTTTATAAATTACCAAACTTAAGATATTCCTTTATAGTAATGTAAAACAAAGACATTGGCAAAGATCAAAGAATAAGATAACACATTAGGCATTCTCATGCATTGCTGCTGGGAGGTTTAATTCACACAACCACTGTGGAGGGCCATTTAACATTATCTAGCATAATTACAAATGTCCTCACCCTCTAACCCAGCAATTCCACTTCCAGAAATGTATTCTACAGATAGATATATACTCACATATCTGATGTGGAATTTGTACAAATGTATGCATAGTCACATAAAAATAGCAAATGTTTGCAAATAACCAAAATGATCATTAATAGGGAAATGGTTACATAAATGTTGGTACATCCATATAATGGAATCAAAAAGAACAAGAATATACTGAAATGAAGGTACTAAAATGGAATGAGCTCCAAGATAGAATGTTAAGAAAGGCAGGGAACTCTGGGTTCAAGATGAGGTCTTTTTTTTTTTTCAGCATATTATGGGGGTACAAATATTACGGTTATGTATATTGCCCATGCCCCCCAAGATGAGGTCCTAAAGAAAAAAAATTTTAAAAAAAGACAGGGAAGGAAGGAAGGAAGGAAGGAAAGAAAAGATAATATGGAAAAGTGTGTATGTACAAAGTCCAGGTTGAGGAACGGACACACATGTTTATTTATACACACATATGTACAAACTATCTCTGGAAGGATACATAAGAAATTGGTTACAGCTTCTCCCCTGGGGAGCAATAGTGGAAGAAAGACTTGCCTTTCACTATAAACCACAGAGTGTCTTTTAAATTAAAAAAAAAAAGAATCTATTTTTGAATCTGTAGTTGGATTTTGCTTGTGTTTTGCTAGTTTGCAATCTCTTCAATGATCATTAAGCCAAAAGTGATCATTTTATTATAAAATTACTAACTTTCTGTCTAAATTTATCTATAGTCCATGTAATATTTGCATTATGCAGTCAACTTCATCTCAATAGGACAATTATTATGTTGGAAACACTGTAACTCCGAAAGCCTCAAATTCTGAGTCTATTATAAAAATAAAGTATTTCATTATGTCACAGATGAGATTATTCTGTTGCAATCTAAATTATACAGGGTTTTGCTTAAAAACCTGTCTGTCTCTGACTCAATAACCCTATCATATAGATTGATTCATTCAGACTGAAAAAATATTTTATTATATTCTATTAGAAATTCAGGGAAAAGACAAAAGGAAAAAGAATAAAAGATTTTTCTCTATTCATTTCTCAAGAGAAACATAAGCTACATTTGCTCATATTTGGGGAAGAGTTTAAAAGCATAAAGGTTGATAAATAGTAAGTAATCATATAAAAGAGGGAGAAAGAAACTAATCGTATCTGACAGCATAATCCCAGAACAAAATTTTTCTTTTTATACCAGAAGAGTTAGGCAAAAATCACCCTGTGTTGACTCCCAAATTGCTCTATAGATTCAATTCTCTCTTGTCAGTCCCCGAATGGTTCAAATTCCTCAGATTTGAAGGCTTTTTGACCTTTGCATAATATTTATATCACCTAGTCACACAATTTCTTGTATAGATCTCACTCCCAATTCAATATTTAATGGGTTTTGACTAAACTGATATCTCTTATTTCAAGTAATATTTAGTGCCACATCTAAAGAACCTAGTGCAAATAGCATCTACATGATGATCTCATTTTAATGTTTTTCTTCCCAAAAGGCTATTTCAACTTCTCATCATATAAACTAAAATTACCCAAAGCCTTTATTGAACTATTTATCTATATGCTCTGGGCCATTATTTCATACAAAAGTTTTTATTGAAACAAGAGCACGATCTCTTGAACCTTGTCTTTTAATTAGTATAAGCTCCTTGGAGACTGATGGTGTGACTTCATAGCAGATAATAGAATGGACCTAAGAAACAGTGCTAAAATTAAACATTCCTTCCAAATGTTTCAGGCAACCCTAAGCCGTGAAATGCCTGCCAACCCCCTGAGAAGATCAATAGAGCAACTACTGGGTATATAAAGCAGAACCACCCACCGGAAAGTCCAGTTAATGAAAATCCACAATGGGCGATAGGTCTGCAATATAAGCACATTCTTACAGAGAATGGATTCTCTTTAAATGCGCCTGTAACTCTGGTAGATGGTCCAGTGAGCAATTAGACCTGCAAAAACTAACACCCGCAAGCCCCAAACTGATAAGATGGCTTCACATAAATAAGGTTAGATTATTATTGAGTTCTTGCCTTTAGGAATCACTAGAGTACTGATATTAAACACAAGCATTCTAGGATCATCTTGAATAATACAGCTTTTTCTTTAAGAAATTCAATTCAAATCAGCAAACATTAAGATTGGTTTTGTGGAAACAGCATTTTGTCTTTTACTGACCAGCACATTTATCCATGTCCATTAGATTTACTGTTCATGTATTGTACATTATTTTTAAGAGGAAAAACATGCTCAAGTGTCACAGACTCTTCCCAATAAATCCATCAATACAGTGATGTATACTGTATCTACTTTGCAATTCTATACTAGGTTAGAATCTCTCTTCTAAGAGCATGTTATTTATCTTACTAATGATCTATCAAAATAAATATCTCCTGTGGTACAATATTATTAAATATTTTTCACAGCTGAAATTCCCCAGCTCCCTTAGGCAGAATTAATAGCCCTTTGTTCATACATATTGGTATGGTTGGAATGTCTCCTCCAAACCTAATGTTGAACTTTAATTGCCATTGTGACAGTATTAATAGGGGAGACCTTTAAGAGGTGATTAAGTTGTGAGGGCTCTGCCGTCACAAATGGATTAATGCTGTTATCATGGGAATGGATTTGTTATCATGGGAATTCAGCCTTCTTTTTCTCTCTGGCATGCTTCCCTGCCATGTGATATCATCCACCACATTTTGATGCAGCAAGAAAGCCCTCAACAGATGTGGTCCCTCGATCTTGGACTTACCAGCCTCTAGCAACACTAACCAAATAAATCTCTTTCCTTTATAAATTACCCAAGCTGTGGTATACTGTTATAGTAGCCAAAAATGGATTCAGACAGAAAATCAGTACCAGGAAGTGGGGCTGTTGCTGTAACAATAGCTGAAAATGTGGACGTGCCTTTGAGCCAAGTAATGAGTGGATGCTAGAAGAATTTAGAGCAGCAGCCTAGAAAAAGCCTAGATGGCCATGAATGGAGCAATGGGGAAGTTCTTGTGGGGGCTCAGAGGAAGAGAAGATCTATAGGGAAAGTCTGAAATTTCTTAGAGATTACTTGAGTCTCACCCATATCTGACTTAGATAAGACTCTGAACTTTGGACTTTTGAGTTGGTGCTGGAACAATCTCAGACTCTGAGGGCTATTGGGATAGAGTGAATGTGTTTTGTATGTCAGAAGGATGTGAGTTTTAGGGAGCCAGGTACAAAATACTATGGTTTGAATGTGCCTTCCAAACTCACGTTAAAATCTAATTGCCATTATGATGGCACAGTAGTATCCCCTCATCTGCAGGGGATATGTTCCAAGACCCTCAGTGAAGCCTGACATTGTGGATAGTACCAAACTCTATATATACTATCTTTTTTTTTGTATACATACATACCTATGATAAAGTTTAATTTATAAATTATGCATAGTAGATTAACAACTAATAATAAAATAGAACAATTATAATAATCCACTGTAATAAAAGTTATCTGAATGTGGTCTCTCTCTCCCTCTCTCTTTCTCTCAGAATACTGTAACTAAAACCATGGAATGTGAAACTTAGGATAATGGGGGGACTACCGTATTAAGAGGTGGGACCTTTAAGAAGCGATTGGGTCACAAGGGCTCTGACCTCATGAATGGATTAATGCCATTATCATAGGAGTGGGTTAGTTATCACAAGAATTCGACCCTCTTTTTCTCTCTCATTCATGAACTTCTTTGCCATGTGATGCCATCTGCCATATTATGACACAGCAAGAAAGACTTCACCAGATGCAGCCCCTTGATCCTGGACTTCCCAGCCTCCAGATGCATGAGCTAAATAAATCTCTTTTCTTTAGAAATTACCCAGTCTGTGGTATTGTGTTATAGCAACAGAAAAATGGACTAATACACATATGTCACAGTGCTTCCCACATTTTTAACAGGTGCTACTGTTGATGGTTCTTTTATTCCCACCAGATTGGGACCCCCCTGAGGGTGGAGAATAGATCTTATTCATTACTAAATGAAATGAGTTCCAATGACTTTCACAGAGCCTCCCACATTATAGAGGAATAATAATGAAAACTTGTAGCCAGTGGTTTGTAGTCCTTTCTCTCCTGCCTCATCCCCATAGCAACACTGGAAGGGGGGGGCACGGCAGTGGGGGTGGAGTGCTGAAGCACTTAAGACAATTTCTCCTGAGTCATAGTCATGGTTCTCTTTTTACCCTTGTGACTCCTAGATTCACAGTATAACTCTCTTCTGAATGTGGCGGTTGCTACACAGAATGAAAATTTCAGTCCATGACAGTTCAGTGCAAAAACAGGCAACCTGTGGCACTGAAATTAGCAAGTGGCACCTGAGGCTCTTGGTGGTGACACACTCTCCCACTACCCATTGCGCGGCCCTCTTTTATTTCTGTCTCACACAGTCTCTCCTCCCTCCCTTCCTTTGGTCCTACTCTGCTCCTCTCTTTTCTTCCTCCACTCCATATTTCCATTTTTCTACTTGTGCTCAGGATAGCCCGTGAGCTAAAATTATTGCTGGGGAGGGATAGAAAAATGCTCAGCAGAATGCCACCACTTTTCTCTCACTTGCGGAGGACAAAAGTCATTAATTGATTTCTAAGACACTTTCTTGCAACCTCAAAATCCTAGAACAGAGATGAAGATAGCCATCATTAATTAATAAGAGTGGGCATGAAAGATGAAATCTATTACAATCTCTAGGGAATTTTTTACTCTTGGCAATAGAAAGTTGTTTTTTTTTTAAGAGACGAGGTCTTGCTCTGTCATCTAGGCTGGAGTATAGTGGCATGATTAGCTCAATGCAGCCTGGAATTCCTGGGCTCAAGCAATCCTCCTGCCACAGCCTCTTTAGTATTTGGGACTATAGGCAAGTGCCACCATGTGTGACTAATTTTTTAGAATTTTTTTGTAGAGATGAGTTCTTGCTATGTTGCCCAGGCCAGTCTTGAATCCCTGGCCCCAAGGAATCCTCCTATCTCAGCCTCCTAAAATGCTGGAATTACGTATATAAGCCACCACATCTGGCCTAGAAAGTATTAATTTAAGCCTTTGTACTGAACTGGAAAAAAAAATTTGTTTTTCTTACCCCTCCCCCATTCTGATTGATTAGTAGTGGCTCTTCGGAGCACTGTTTCAATTGACCAAAAGAGAGTATTCTGGCCCAACAAGAAAGAATGTTATTATGCACTAGCAACATCTTGCTCTACAATCAAGAATAGACAGTGACAACTTATATGCTAGGTATTTGCCCCATTTTGCCTTACTCTCTCATCCAGTAAATTACTATTCCAATATCCTCAGTGTAGTCAACAGGGCTTACATTCAACTATTAACTGAACTTGAATATGAGTAAATTAATTAGAATTGAGTATGACCACAGCACTATGGTAGGCACTGGACATATAAAGATAACTAAACACATCATTCATCTCAGGCAATAAATAGAGTCTAGCTTCTAACAAACACAATATTCCACTTGTGCATAAAACCAATCAATAGGCAATATTGTCTGTGTTTTTGTAGTTTTTAAGAAAAGGATTTGCATTCCAAATAGAACCATTCTTTTTAATTAAGCCACAAAATCAGAATCTTGGATTTCCAAAAGCCTAGTCACAAATATTTCTAGGGGACACCCAAAAGTTTCTCATTGCATTTAAAACGGGGTTAGGCTCCATGATGGAAATTTGAATAATTAAATACTGAATACCGCCACTCCAAAGAGTTTGAGAATTTGCAGATTGCATGTACATAGTATATGATGTCAGTGACAATAGATGAAATGAGAACAAAGGTGGAGAAAATAATAGATTCAAGCAATATCATTCTGCACAGACATAAGAGTACAGCGTGCAAACATTAACTTTCCATAATGATCAGTTCGGAACAAGTTGTGATAAATATAGAAACTGTGACACTGACACAGACATGATGGGAGCAACAGCTAGCTATCTGTACTAAAAAGAGCTGTTTCCCTGCAAAAGGATTCAACTTGAAGACAGGGCAGAAGCAGGGCAAAGACAGCAAATTCGAATGGAATACACATAACATAGCCCTCTGAGTTGAATCACCATCTGTCATCAGGGTCTCCTCCTCTCTCTCATCAATCATCATGCTGGTTTCAAGTCCAGAACCCTCCTAAGCATTAGGCTGCTGCTGTTTGTTAGATCTCAAAACCTTGTTTGCCTCTGATGTCTATTATATTAACAAATTTTTAGTTTTGTTTGATTACTTACTTGAGTTATATTTGTACATGGACTTCAGAAAAAATCTCCTAGCTTTTAAGTTTTTAACTAAATATGTGCAATATATTAAGTATGTAATATTTAACTATATATATCCCAATATGAAATTGGGAGATGGTGCATTTCCCCCAAACTAGCCAGAATAATCCAAGAATTGGTCAATTTTCCAGCTGCCGCTCTCTACTCAAAGGTGAGATAGGTCCCCAGCACCTGATCATTAGAGTAAAACAGAGCCACATGACAGAGAAACCTACTCATCAGCAAGGTATTTCTCAAGGTGTGGTCCATAGACCACCCTCCTCAAAATCTACCTGAGAAACATTAAAATGCAGATTCTTGGGTTACACCCCAGAACTATTAAGAGCCCACAAATCTGTATCTTAACAAATTCACTAGATGTTTCCTAAACTGATTGAAGTGTGAGGAGCCCTACCATTCTAGGGTAATGGCTCCGTGGCAAAGAGCTTTTCTCTTCTAGTCCTTAAAAGCATTTAAAACATGTCAGTCAAACTAGTCACATCTGTGCAGTTAGCATTAAGGAAATTCAAGATTCAGATCACTGGAAATTTTCCAAGGTTGGCATGAGGCTCCCAGCCTCAGCTAATGGGCCCAGAGTAGCCCTGTTCTCTCCGTGCGCAAGGCAAATGGAAGCCACATACGTCAGTCATGTGGTGACTCCACAACTGTTTACAGACTTGATGGAGATCTTCAAACCTCATAGGACCCCTCACAGCCAGGTGCCCACCCTTCACCTGACAGGCAGTGCCTCTGGGCCACCTGCCTTGTTATTTGTTGACTGATATTTCCTACACTGGAAGGGCAGCTCCAATGAGTCACAGCGGGATTTCTGCAGCGTCTCTGGCTGGTGCTGCTCAAAGTCAAGCACCCATAATTCCTCCAGCCGCCATCGATCAATGGCAGACACAACAACAAAAAAAACCTAGCCAGGCGAATTTAAAGTTCAAACATGGCTGCTAAGGGACAGAAGGCCATCTGCCGATTCCCCAGTTCCTTTTTAAGAGAGAAGAGCTCAGAGATAAATACAGAAAATCATTCTCTTACTATTTTCAAATATCTAACCTTTAACTTTGTTTAACTTCAATAATTGCCGGAGTTGGGACTGCTTTTAAAACCAGGTTCAAGTTGAATACTAAGTTCCCCACTTGATTTTATTCAGTATAGATTTCCTTTCCCAACACCTCAAAAGAGCAGTTATTTTGATTCAGACCATATATTTTAACACATACAAAAAAGCCCCCATGCAAATGTCGGCATAGAATGAAAATACTTGAATTTGTGAATTTCCAAAGTGTTTGTGAGCCTCTTGGTACTTATTTTATGCTTCTAGCAAATATACTTCTATCAGATGCATACAGAGCATGACTTTGCACAAAGATCTTACTTGGTACAGGACCATACATGCATGAATGATCTAAAACAATGAAAGAATTGAAAAGTTAGGGACAAAAACGACTACAGCAAATCTGTTCTACAATCCTCATTTTGCAGTTAAAGGAAGTAGATTCTGTAGGGTAAACTCAAAGTTTCTTTGCCCTGAAACTGTGATTTTCCTAATATGGCAGAGGCTATTGGTGCCTTGCCTTATCCTTTCAGCAATCATGGTTCCCATCCCTGCCCACAGCTTCCTACAGCAAGCACCTGTGCCTCTCTACCTGACTGAAGGCTTCCTCTGGCCACAGGAACATACTGGGTTTATGCATGGGAGGAAGGAAGGTGCTGGGGAGTTAAAACCTCTGGGCCAGCTCTCAGCCAATGCCAGAAGCAGTCCCCAACCTTTTTGGCACCAGGGACCAGTTTCAAGAAAGACACTTTTTCACCGATGGAAGGGGGTGCAGGGGAGGAGGCAGGAGGAAGGGAGGCGGGGCTCAGGTGGTGATGCAGGGCCCTGTTTTCCTAGCTGGATACCTGTGTTGGGGACTGCAGCAGTTTACAGCATCTCCTAGAGGTGGGATAATCTGCTTGCTAACACGCCCAGTGGTGGCTTCTCTGTCTCACTTCATTCCCCTACCAGACCCCCCTGAATATTTATCCCTACTGGCACTCAAATCCTGCTCTTGGAGCATTCTTCTGGGAGAGCTTACCCTAATATGCAAGGTCCCACAGTTATGGCAGAAAGGGAGGACCAAGCTCACTTGGTTTTATGTTTTTAAAGACACATATGTTGGCCGGGCGTGGTGGCTCACGCCTGTAATCCTAGCACTCTGGGAGGCAGAGGCGAGTGGATCGCTCAAGGTCAGGAGTTCGAAACCAGCCTGAGCGAGACCCCGTCTCTACTAAAAATAGAAAGAAATTAATTGACCAACTAAAAATACATACAGAAAAAATTAGCCGGGCATGGTAGCGCATGCCTGTAGTCCCAGCTACTCGGGAGGCTGAGGCAGGAGGATTGCTTGAGCCCAGGAGACTGAGGTTGCTGTGAGCTAGGCTGACACCACGGCACTCACTCCAGCCTGGGCAACAAAGTGAGACTCTGTCTCAAAAAAAAATAAATAAATAAATAAAGACATATATGTTAGACCATGTCATGAAAACCTAGAAGAAGAGGAAATAGTTTTGTCTTAACAATGTGAGACATGTTCATGCAGTTCTTAACAAGTGCCAAGTTTTCAGAACCTTTGTTTCAATTCATACCAAGGAGTTATTCAGAATTGAATATCAACTAGGCTCAAAACTAATTTAACAAGCAATTTTGAGGTAAAACAAACAAACAAAAAATATTGCTCAAAAGCCTAAAATAGCATTTGGCAAACTTGCTTTATGAGATGAGAGCAAAGTGCAGCGATTCTGTAGATATCTTCAGAATTAATATTTGGTCTGAATAAGCCAGATGTCTCTATTTGGTTCACTATGTTTCAGTTTTATTTTAACCAAGACACTTTCTCACCTACATTTCATTAAATTTGTTTTGAATCAACCCTAGAAATACTTGCATTAAAGCTTTGCTTTTGGCCGGGTTTCCGGTGGCTCACGCCTGGAGTCCTAGGCCAAGGTGGGAGGATCGCTTGAGCTCAGGAGTTCAAGACCAGCCTGAGCAAGAGCGAGACCCCGTCTCTACTAAAAACAGAAATATAAATATATATATATATATATATATATATATATATAGCCAGGCATCGTGGTATGCCTGTAGTCCCAGCTACTCAGGAGGCTGAGGCAGGAGGATCACTTGAGCCCAGGAGTTTGAGGTTGCTGCAAGCTATGCTGATGCCATGGCACTCTGGCCCAGGCAACACAGTGAGACTCTGTCTCAAAAAAAAAAAAAAAAGCTTAGCTTTTACCTTTTCTTTTTACTAAAGTAGTATTCATAATACTTTAATTTCTATAACAACATACAGGTTTTATTAAATAGTTTTTTTTACAAGTTATAGGTTTCAAAACACAGACTTTTCTCTCTTCCATTGTTATATTGGTGGTTATATAAAGACATGAGAAGTGGGCTTTAAATTTGAGCTTCTGCTCCACTGAATCTGAGGTCACTTAAAAATTAATTTAGGATGAAAAATACAATACTTGGTGTATTGGTACAACTTTCTTCCCAAGAAAATATATTAAATGTCTTAAAAATAGTCATTGCTTGCTGCGGCAACACTGACAGGGGAAAAAAGAAAGTATCTGTGTTTTCCAGAACACACCAAGGTGCTAAGATTCCAAGTGAGCGAGTGATTTGACTGAGACCATTCAGAGAGCCAAAGGTGTGAATGAAAAACAGGCTGCAGGACCCTAATTCATGCTGTATAGCTAAAAATTTGGTTATTTAATTTCTTTACTGGGCAGAGGTAGATTTACCCTGAATGCAATAAAGCTTAAACTCCAGGGCCCCACGTATACATACACCTCTTCCAGAGCTCTGGGAGGTTCTCTCATATGACCTTACTCATATAGTCTTGCAAATTTGCAAAAGTGCAATTATTTTAACTGTAATCCTTTGAGACCTATCTTCACTCTGACTTTAATGAGGATTCCCCAAATTTTATAAGCTTTAGATTCTACAAAATCTGATCCATTCTTCTGCTGGGTCTACCTTAAGTCATTACCTGTATTTCTCAGCTGAATACTTAACCCCTACAACTCACAAACCCACCAGAAGAGACTTTTTAGTCCAAAATTAACTCAGGCCTCACAGCACCTCCCTAACTAACAACTTCACTAATCCATGGACTTCCAGAGATATTTTACAATTACTCTGAACCTTTGTGAGAAACTTAGGAAGCTTTAGTGCATCACTGAGCAGTTAACATCTGTGGATTCCTACTGAGTTCTGAGGTTTAAACCAATTAGTGGTAACCAGGACTCTTTGCAATGGGCTTTCATACAGAACAAGCATATGCTGATGTTTTAAATTAAAAATGTACTCTCCTGTAGAGAGTGTCCACACAGCATCCTCCTTCTTTGGCCCATGTAATTAATTACATTATTATTGCATTGCATGCCCCAAGAGTGATTATGGGACTCATAGAAACAAGGAATCCAGAAAGAAAATATTTTTATATAAGAAACCATAACTCTCCCATTTATTTTGTGAATTTCTAATCATGGAGCTCTTTTTATCTTTGCAAGGCTCCGCAGCTCATTCTTCATTCTCCACTCCCAGACCCTAGCCAAAATGCTAGATAAAAGGCAATGAGCCCTAACACAATGGCCGGACACCCTTGTGGTTCCATCCTTGCAGGCTAAAGCTTGGACCTGGAGAGGAGAGGGCAACTCACCCTTCTCTCCAGCTCTTTAAATTGTAGTTAATATTGCCAAGTTTGCCTGCACTGGTTTCATTAAGCAGAATAATAGCTAACATTTCTTGAGCTCAGACTATGTGCCAGGCACTAAGTACTTGACATGCATTATCCCATTTAACCAATCAAATAACCAAGAAGGTAGGTACTCTGAAATGTCCTCATTGGATAGATAAGGAAACTAAAGCACAACAAGGTTAGGCAATTTGCCCAGAAGTACTTTTTGTTTGGCCACCGTGCTCACCTGGTATGCTCAGCCCTAGCCCCTGTCAACATAGGGCTTAGGGATGTGACTCAGGCTGGCCAGCTAGAGAACCCCATGCTCCTGGCTGCGATGGTGGACTCAGGGATGGGCATTGTATTCATTTTCTATTGCTGCATAATAAATACATCATCACAATCTAAGAAGCTTGAAACAACACCAGTTCATTGACTCGCAGTTCTGTAGGGCCTAGGTTCAGGCACAGCATGGTTGAGTTCTTTGCTCAGAGTATCACAAGGCTAAAATCAAAGTGTTGGCCAAGCTGAGCTCTCACCTAGAGGCTCTAGGGGTGAAATCCACTTCCAAGTTCACCCTTGTTGTTCAATTCCTTGGCATTGTTGGACTGAGGTCCTGACTCCTTGCTGACCGTCAGCCAGGGCCACTTTTAGATGCTAGCAGGTGCTCACATTCCAGGTCACAAGGCCCTCTTCATCATCAAGCCAGCAATGGTGCGTTGAGTCCTTCTCACACTTCAAACTCTGATATCACCATCTCTGACCCCTAGACCCAGATTGAAAGGGGTCATGTGATTAAGTCAAGCTCACCCAAACCATCTCTCTGTCTTAACAGTAACTGATTTAGGATCTTAGTTATATCTGCAAAATCCCTTTACAGCAACACCTAGATTATAGTGTTTAGTAGAATAACTAGGAAAAGGTATTATAAACACCAGGGGCTGGGAATTTTCAGAACTATCTTAGAATTCTGCCTACCACAGGTATATAAATAAATCAAGCTAGACTAGTCAGAATCCTCTACACAAAGAAGCTCTTTTCTGGGCTCACTAACTGTATGCACAACATATGGCTAGAACTATAAGATGGAGAGAGCCTGACAGCAAATGAAGCCAAAATAGAAGGAAGAAAGGTTGAGAGAGAGGTTGCTGATAACATTATCTGAGTCTCTGGATCCAGCAGCTTGAGTTAGCCTTCTGTTACTTCCAATTGAAGAGTTCTGAACAACACAATTTCCTCACTCCAAAGCACAAAGCTTTCTTACTTTAAAGCTCAAACTCTTAACGACTATGAAATTTTTCATTTTCTTTGGCTAGGTTTCTGTATCCTAAATGTAATTTTTGCAAGGTTTTATTTTTCTTATTTATAAAAAGAACAAGCCAGCACTGTCAATCTTCATTTTTTCCTCGCTATAATTTGGTTAATGATACCAAAACATAAGAAAGCTACAATAACTGGAGAAAATTATCTGCAAAGTCAATGAATAAACAGGGAGGAAGCTGAGTGAGGACACTCTCTGTATTATGTCTACAACTTCCATTGAGTCTTAAATTATTTCAAAATTAAAGGCTCTGTTTTAAAAGTCAGTTGATAATTGAATCATTTAGACATCAAATTAAGCAAACCATACTGCTTTGCTACATGTTTATAAAATAAATTTTTTTCTGTTTTCA
The DNA here is from genome assembly GCA_008086735.1 of Cheirogaleus medius. NCBI lineage: Eukaryota > Metazoa > Chordata > Mammalia > Primates > Cheirogaleidae > Cheirogaleus > Cheirogaleus medius. The sequence continues at coordinate 39,671,615 of VBSM01000361.1, forward strand.
GGTAAAATATACAAAGTGAAGAAGGGGAAACCAACAATACAAGAAACTTTTCCTTTAGTCTTCTACTTTATAGCGAAAAGTTCTAAAAGGAAAAATACTTAAAATATTTTATTTAGTACATGATATAGAGAGAGCTGTATTAACATCTAAAAAGTATGCCACCATTCATATTCATGTCATTTGTTATTATTGACAATGTTGAAAGCATCAATAATTTTCTCTTCCCTATAATCTTTTCTTCTTTAATTAGTGTTATAGGCTGAATTGTGTCCCCACCATCCCCCTAAAATTCATATGTTGAAGTTTTAACCCCCAGTACCTCAGAATGTGGCTGTATTTGAAGATTAGGTATTTTACAAGGTAATGAAGGTTAAATAAGATCATTAGGATGGGTCTTCATCCAATAGGACTAGTGTCATTATGAGGAGATTAGGACATGGACACTCACAGAGGGAAGAGTGTGTGAAGACACTGGAGAAAGACGGTCATCTACAAGCCAAGGAGAGAGGCCTTAGAAGAAACCAACCCTGCTTGACACCTTGATCTTGGACTTCTAGCACCCAGAACCATGAGAAAATAAATTTCTGTTGTTTAGGTCACCCAGTCTGTGGTACTTTGTTCTGGCAGCCCTAGCAAATTTATACCTATTAGTATGATGCCAAACAAAATGCAGGCATTATGTTACTACTGTAATTGTTTTGTGCACCACAAACAGTGCCCATATTAGACAGCAAATGTAATCAATAAGACACTGTTCCCCCATCTTTCTCCCTTTCCTCAGGCCTCCCTGTTCCATGAAACGCAAGTCTTGAAATTACTCCCATTAACCCTACAGTGGCCTGTAAGAGTTCAACTGAAAGGAAGGATCCCACATCTCTCACTTTAAATCAAAAGCTAGAAATGATTAAGCTTAGTGAGGGAGGCATGTCAAAATCCAAGATAGGCCAAAGGCTAGGCTTCTTGTGCCAAACAGTTAGCCAAGCTGTGCATGCAAAGGAAAGTTCTTGAAGGAAATTAAAAATGCTGTGCCAGTTAATACATGGATGATAAAGAAGCAAAACAGCCTTATTGACAATATGGAGAAAGTTTGAGTGGTCTGGATAAAAGATCAAACCAATCATAAAATTATTTTAAGCCAAAGTCTAATCCAGAGCAAGGTCCTGTTCCATTCTATGAAAGCTGAGAGAGGTGAGAAAGCTGCAGAAGAAAAATTTAAAGCTAGCAAATATTGGTTCATGAGGTTAAAGGAAAGAAGACATATAACATAAAAGTGACAATAACATAAAAGTGCAAGGTGAAAAAGCATAACATATATAACATATAACATAAAAGACAATAACATAAAAGTGCAAGGTGAAACAGCAAGTGCTGATGGAGAAGTTGAAGCAAGTTATCCAGAATAGCTAATATAATTAATGAAGGTGGCTACATTACACAATGGGTTTTCAATGTTTATGAAACAGCTTTATAATGGAAGAAGATGCCACCCAGGACTTTCATAGCTAGAGAGAAGTCAATGTCTGGCTTCAAAGCTTCAAAGGACAGGACAACTCTCTCATTAGGATCTAATGCCACTGGTGACCTTAAGTTCAACCCAGTGTCATTTACCATTCTGAAAATCCTAGGAACCTTAAGAATTTTGCTAAATCTACTCTGCTTGTGGTCTATAAATGGAACAACAAAGCCTGGATGACACATCTGTTTACAGCATGGTTTTCTGAATATTTTAAGCCCACTATTAAGAGCCACTGCTCAGAAAAAAAGATTTCTTTCAAAATATTACTGCTCATTGACAAGGCAGCTGGTCACCCAAGAGCTCTGATGGAGATATACAAGAGATTAATTTTGTTTTCATGACTGCTAACACAATATCCATTCTGCAGCCCATAGATAAAGGAACACTTTCAAGTTTCAAGTCTTACTTACTATTTAAGAAATATATTTCCAAGGACAGTGATTTCCATATGTCACCATAGACAGTGATTCCTCTGATGGATCTGGGCAAAGTAAATTGAAAACCTTCTGGAAAGGATTCATCACCTAGATGCCATTAAGAACATCTTATGATTCATGGGAGGATGTCAAACTATCAACATTAACAGGAGTTTGGAAGAAGTTGATTCCAACTCTCATGTGTGACTTTGAGGGGTTCAGATTTCAGTGGAGGAAGTCACTACAGATGTGGTAGAAATAACAAAAGAACTGGAATTAGAAGTGGAGCCTAAAGATGTGACTGAATTGCTGCCATCTCATGATAAAACGTGTATGGATGACGAGTTACTTCTTATGGATGGACAAAGGAAGTGGTTTCTTGAGATGAAATCTATTCCTGATGAAGATTGCTCTGACCACTGTCGACATGACAAATGATTTATAATATTATATAAACAGTTGATAAAGCAATGGCAGAGTTTGAGAGGATTGACTCCAATTCTGGAAGAAGTTCTACTATGGGTAAAATGCTATCAAACAGCATGGCATGCTATAGAGAAATTGTGCATGAAATAAAGAGTCAATCAATGCAGCAAACTTCATTGTTGTCTTATTTTAAGAAATTGCCACAGCCACCCCAACCTTCAGCAACCACCACCCTGATCAGCCATCAATGTCAAGACAAGACCTTCTATCCAGAAAAAGATTAGGACTCACTGAAGGCTCATAAAATTGTTAGCATTTTTGAATAATAAATTATTTTTTAATTAAGATATGTACATTGTTTTTTAGACATAATGCTATTGCATACTTAATAGACTGCAGTGTCCATTAATTTTTATGTGCATTGGGAAACCAAAAAAATTCGTGTGACTTGCTTTATTGTGATATTTGTTTTATTGTGGTGGTCTGGAACTGAACCTGAAACATCTCTGAGGTATACCCATATTTAGTTCCAGTTCTAAGCAAAGGTCTACAGCGTGGAGGAGACTAGGCCCGATCTAATGTGGTGGGCTCTGATTCACTACGCAGTTTAATGAACCTTCCTGTCCAATCTAATAATGAGCGGCAAGCTGTTGCCATTGAAAAGCTGCCTATGAAGGGAAGTGTATTTTCCCACTGACGTCCATAATAAATCCAAAGGTGAATCTATTAAAAATAGATGCAGTAGAAAAAGGTGACACTGGCAGAGCCTGAAGAATGCTATTATTCTTCAGGGAGGGTCTTCCCCTCAGAGATTCTGATTCAATTGCTATGCAGTATAGCCCAAGTGTCAAGATTTTTGGGAAACTTCCCAGGTGATTTCAAAGTGAAGCTATGGTTGAAATCATCTGATCTACAGTACTTCTACAACATGAGTAAACATACAGATCACCTGGGGATCTGGTCGAAATGCAGATTCTAATTCAGGAGGTCTAAGATGGTGCCCATGAGTCTACATTTCTAAGAAGTCAGGGAATGCCAGGGCTGCTGGGTTGTAAACCACAACTGGAGCAGCAAGGCTCTAGAAGATAGCAAATTGTAAGGGTGACATGAATTTAACCAGAAGAACCTGAAAGGCAATTTGGAGGCAAAAAAAAAAAAAAGTGGAACCTATAGAAAACATAAAAATTGCTTCTTTACGTTGTCTACTGTGGAATCACTTTGCAAAGAAATCCATGAGTGGAACTCTGTCTTCCTTGTTCTGTTTCCATAAACTCATCAAGCAAGTACAACATCATTGATCTGTTGTGATCTAGGTCAAAAGTTGTAGGGATGGGTCTCCAAAGGTGTGGCATATAGAAAAAAAAAATTGTAGGGATGGGGACAGAGCAGCTTCCCTTTGTGAGTTGAGACAATCCGGAGTAGGAAAGGTGTATTCATCTTCTTTTTTTGTATAGCACCAGCTTGCTACAAGCTGTAAACAACAGGGGAACTCATTTGGCACACTTTCCCAGCAGCAATTTGTCAGATGTCATAATTCCAAGAATAAAAGGCCCCTGGGAAAGCATAATGAATACATTCCTTACTATTGAATTTCTATGTATCCTGATATCTCAGGATAGAGTCTCAGCTTTTATTTGTATAAAAACATTATTTTAATATTCATATCATTAAGCTTTTGGGAAAATTCTTATTTGATACACAAATACAAGGTGTTTGGGGTAAACAAAGCAATAATAACATTTCAGGATTTCCATTGTCCATAAATGTTTATACCTAGAAATAACCAGAAAAGATATGCTTTTCACAGTTGTAACCTTACTAAAGTATTTTTTATGGCTTTTTTTCACATTACTGAAAGTAGAAATATGGGTACTTATTTTAATTTCCATATTAGCAAGTAAATATGCATACATGAAGGGACTTGCATGTGGTCTCAGGAGGTTTCTTCTAGTGCAGCAGTTTTCAAACGTTTTTATCCTGGGGCACATTTTCAATCTTAAAAATTTTTGAGAATCCAATTTGTTTTTGTTTATATGGGTTATTTCTATTGATATTTACTCTTTTAGAAATTAAAACAGAAATTTTTTAAGTATTTATTAATTCATTTTAAAATAATAATAAACTCTTTACATGTTACCATAAATATTTTAAGAAAAAGTTACTATATTTTCCAAAATAAAAATTTAATGAAAAGTAGTATTTTTAAAATATTTTTTGAGAATCTCTTTTGAGTCTGTTTTAATGGAAGACAACTAGATTATCATATCTTTTTCAGCATTCAATCTGTTATATGTTGTATTAGTTAAAGCATATAATGAAAATCTGGCATCTCAAGATCTATGATCTAGAAAAGAAAGAGGATTTTAATGTTATTTCAGATAATTTTGGATATCCTTCTTTGATACTATAGCAAAATTCAACAAGTGGTCCTTTCTGAAAGGTTAGTTGCAATATGGAATAAGAAATCATATCAAGGAACTTTTATTCTCTATTACATTAAAATCCACTGATCTACCTTGCTTTTTGAATGGATTTTTTACGCAAGCATAACGTTGTGACATTTGATTCACTGAGTTATGGAAATCTACCAAATGTTGGTGCATTTCATTACACAATATCAAAAAGACACATTCATTAATATCTCCACCAGTCGCATCAGAAATATCTTTATGTATTGGAAAGCTATCACGCACATGGTGACAGAAACAAATTTTCCAAAATTCAGATTTTCACTTGAAAACTGAAACTTTATCATTGGCAACAAATGCTGTCAGTTGTTTTCTTTGAAGTGATAGAACAAATTTTTTTCTTTTAAAAAGAAAAAAAATCAGCCAAATATTCACATCTCAATATCAACAGTTTGTCATTCTCTCAACTGAAAATGCTCTAGGAAAAATGTGGTTAGTACAGATACAGCTCAAACAACTCCACAAGTACTTTTCCTCAAGATAACCATCATACTTCACATGCAGTGCAAGTGTTTGATGTGCACTTCCCATTTAGTCACACAGGGTATTAAAAAAATATGTGCTCAATAGCCAAAATTTAATAACATTAATAATTTTTACTATTCCACTGAGGACTGTACTAAGCAATACTGGCCTTTTTTTTTCTACCAGTGTGTGGCAATGAATACAGTGATGACTAGTACAGTTTGAAGCCACTTCCTTAATTTGTCCTAAGGCACTAGCAATTTTACCCACCACTGACTTTGCACCATCAGTATTTGACCACAGAAAGAGTTTATTTATTTATTTATTTGTTTGAAACTCATACTATCTTCTGCAATAGTGCCCTATGTAATACATTTGGAAAAAGCTGTATTAAATGCCCTCTTTAGTCCTTTCTACTTCAAGATCCTGTGAAAGAGTTTCTAGTTGCATCTATCTGCCATATTATCTTTTCAAATTGACGTACGCTTAGAAGTGAAGAAATTTTACCAATTTCCATTAGGCTTCGATGTCCTTTCCTATAATTTATTAATCAAGTTTTGGCTTACATCTGCCATATCTAACACAGTGCCTGGAACAGAGTATGTGTTTTGAAAACGTTTGCTCATTTTTATCTAACCACCTTAAAAAGAGGATTTGAGGCATCCTTTTATAAGAACACATACATACACCCTGACAAATGCATTTTAAAAACCTGAACAAACCAAAAAATACAGCATCAACAATTATAAGTGGGTTGTAAATTTGACTCTGAGCTCTTGATATCCAAACAAACATGAGATTTCAATCAGTTAGAAAAGCCACGTTATAAATTTAGGTTTTAATACAAGTTGACCAGAACAGAAAGTGTCACTTTCAGGGTCACAGAAAGTGATCTCTGTCCACATTCAGAGGTGGGTTGAGACAGTTTAGTAAGTATTAGATGTAGATTCCTGTTTTAATTTATGACTAGGAAAATATTATTTCTCTATAATTATATTATATTTTATATATTTTATTTTTAACATTATATATTTTATTATATTTTATTATGTTATAATATATGTTATATTTTGTATAATAATCTTTATAAAATATACTTCTCATTATATCTTTGAGGAGCCAAGTTGTTTAAGAAGTATCTTACTTAGGTAGTTATTTATCTCATTTATTGAAAAAGTTAAAATCTTCTCATTCCCTATGAAATCTCCAGAGCCACAACAACAGCACATGCCAGTCACTGTAGAAGGATCAAAGTTTGTAAGGAAGCCTACATATATTTATTCACCTATTCATTTATTCAGAAAATATTTATTGAGCATCTTGTATGTGAAAAACCACTGTGTATGTGATATAAACACCTATGTAAGATCTTCATATTTCTTGGAGTCAGGTAACCAGGTGATATAACACATACAATTTTTTCCTTAAAAATGATAATATTTATAATACTTAAGAAACAGCTAAAAGCAACCAACTTTTGTGTTCATTAGAGGCAAATTGTCTACAGTATTTGGATAAGAACTCATATTGAGTACATGTGCTAATAGGCTTGGGTCTACACAGTGCAATATGAAGTGGAGACTTGTAGATAATATATGGATTTGAACTGGATTTTGGTGGACTGATTAATTATGTGTGGTAGGAGAAAAGAGGAAGATTACATGCTAAACCAAGAAAACATGAATAACAAAAGAGCACAAAACTGAGAACCAGACTCAGTGTTTGTCTTAGTTTTGCAATTATTAGTGATATAATCTTGACTAAAACTTTCAAACACTTTTTCTCTCACTCTTCCTAAATATGAGTCCTTCACTACAGCCAGATGATTAGTCTCATGTCTTGGAAATTCAGGTTTGCTCTACCTAATGATAGTGAATTTATTCAAACTGTACTCCACCAAAAATGATCTGCTCCCAATCAAAATTCTCTCTGTTCATGTTATACATGAAGCCTTGCTCAGCATTCTGCATCTCATGGCATTCTCACCCCTCTCTTAATTATTAAAGCATGTATAATATGTAGACCATTGATTTAGAAAATCATTCATGGCCTTTTGTTCTTAACTATTTTGTCATCATATCTCAGATCTCCCTATCTAGCTAATATATGCCTCACAATGAATGTGAAATTCTAGCCTTCTCAGTCCGTGACATAATACTAAATAGATACAGGATAGTTGCTCAATAAATGCTTAAAGAATTTAATGGAATCTCATTGATTTGTGAGAAAAATGACTTACTACCTAGAATAGCCAAAGCCATCCTAACCAAAAATAACAGAACCAGAGGAATCATATTAACACATTATCTGACTTCAAATTATGTTACAGAGCTATAGTAACCAAAATGGCAGGTACTGGTATTAAAAACAGACTCATAGACTAACCAAACAGATAGAGAACACAGAAATAAATCCACACCTCTACAGGGAACTGATCTACAACACATGCACCAAGAACATACATTGGGGAAATGACAATCTCTTCAATAAATGGTGCTGGGAAAACTGAATATCCATATACAGAAAAACGAAACTAGACTTTTATCTCTTGCCATATACAAAAGTAAACCAACATAGATTAAAGACTTAAATCTAAGACCTGAAGCTATGAAATTAATAAAAGAAAACATCGAGGAAATGCTTCAGGACATTGGTCTGGGCAACAATTTCTTGAGTAATACCACCAAAGCACAGGCAATCAAGGCAAAACTGGACAAATGAGATCACATGAAACTAAAAATCTTCTGCATGGCAAAGGAAACAAAGTGCAGAGACAACCCAAAGAATGAGAGAAAACATTTGCAAGCTACCCAACTGACAAGGGATTAATAACTAGAATATATAAGGAGCTCTAACAACTCAGTAGGAAAAACATCAAATAATCCAATTAAAAAATAGGAGAAAGACTTTCAATAGACATTTCTCAAAATAAGACATATAAATGGCCAACAGGTATATGAAAAAATGCTCAATATCATTAACCATCAGAGAAATGCAAATCACTGCAATTTTTAAATGGCTTTTATCAAAAAGATAGGCAATAACAAATGCTGATGAAGATGTAGAGGAAAAGGAACCCTTGTATACTGTTGGTAGGAAAGTAAATTAGTGCAACTGCTATGGAAAACAGTATGGAAGTTCCTCAAAAACTAAAAATAGAACTACCATATATACCTATAATAATTAAAAATAAATTTTTTTTGAAAAGATGACTTACTACCTATCAATGATAAAGAGACATTTATATTAACAAGACAGTCATCAGTTACAAAATTATCCTTAGACTATCTGATCATTGAAAGCTTCCCAGCAGTCTCCATGAATATCCTTAATAGGATGGTTCCCCCAAAATACTCTACCTGGGACTTCACAGTTTTTATTTTGTATTTTTATTAAGCACACCCACTAGGATTTCCTGTCCTATGAATTCCCTCTGGATCATTTATTAGTACTATACAGCAGGGCAGATGATAGTGAGTAATTAATAATTTTATTTCTCATGTTATTGTGTTGGATTCATTTTATTATGTCAGGATCTTATACAAGGACATTATTTTCATCCTTCCTTACTGAGATCTTTTCAGTTTATCGTTCCAGTGGTAAATCAATGACAGTGTTCCATTATTGCTACAGCTGGCATGGCAAACGATGACACTTTCATAAATTTTAATATGATTTTAGGTTGCTTATTTCATAATAAAAGGAATAATAATGTATGTGGTGCCAGAAAACCAATTATTATAATAAGTCAATGAAGGAGCCAGTTCATGTCATGAAAATCAGTATGGCACCTTGCCCACACATGCAGGTGTCCATGTAGATTAAGTTTGGCCCTGGGAAGTCTATTAGGTGCACATCACCAGAGTAACTAGAATCATTGTGCTTGCACTGTGCCAGCCTATTCATTCTTCTTAATTTGGCATGATGATATCTAATAGTTCCATGCTATTTTTTTTCCTTAAATTTATATGCTTAGAGGATAAAGGGAAAGAAAAATCTCTTTGAAGAGCAACAGCATAGGCTTCATTTGGTATCCCTTATTCTATATCCCTTTAGGATGATATATTTCAGTTACACTTCAGCTTTTCCAAATAAGTATCATGTGAAAAGTTAACCTGAGTTAAACATTAAATAAATAATAGACTTGAAGATCCAGAAATGATGCTTTTTCAAACTGGAAACAATTTGAGCAATACATTGATATTCCCTTTATAATTACCTGGAAAGCTCAGGCAGCTGATCTATTTACATCCCCATATGAAGCATCCACATTGCTGTTTTTTTTCCATCTAAGCCTAAATTTTCCTATTTTTTTTAATGAATCATTGACTGTAGGCCAACCTGAATCTCAGAAGAACGGCTGAGTTCAAAATCTCCAACTCTGTCAGCTAATTCACCAAAAAGGATTTACAACAAAGAATCCTTAAGGATGTGCCTGACGTGTCTGGTGTAGCATTTTGAGGGCTAGAAGGAACCCCATATCTCCAGGGTATCTGAGTTATTATCACTCAGCTATTAAGCTGGAATCATTGTAGGACTCTCCTCATTTGTTTTCTCCTCAGGAATTATATTTCTTACCACAAATAGGCCTCCTAAAACATTGAAGACAGACGACTTGAAGCATGGTATTTTGTGATTTGTATTGAACAATCCATTCGATCAGGGATTTAAAATCAGATGGAATTAGAATTGCTGCAATTCTCTAATAATTACTGGAACTCCTACCACCATTTATGGTATACTGTGTTCCAGACACTGCGCTAATCTCCACAAATCCAATTAGATTGATGTTAATGTCACCATTTTACAGAAAAAGAAACTGAAAATCAATGAAGTTAAATAACTTGCAACAGATCACACAGCCAAAAAGTAGAAAATGTAGGAAGCAAATACAAGTCTATCTAATTTCAAGGTCCATGCTTATAAATACTCTGCTATGCAGCCTCACCCTTCTAAAATTATTTATATTCAGCCAAGTTTTGAAGAGGATTCAAGGTGGCTTCCAATAAAAGAGCTAACTATAATCCAATTATTAAAATAATGATAAAAGAAAAGTAATCAATCAAATAAGGAAGATTGTTATACCAAAGGACCCAATTAAAATATTATTTTCAAGCCAGCCCTTAGAGAAAAAAAAACATCTACCACATAGTTCTCTCTATCTAATAAAAGGAAACAGAGCAATAATTTTAGAGTGGTCAAGTTTCCTAGCATTAAGCTCTAAGGAAATGTCATTATGTCCATGGTTAGTGATACGGCATTGAACAAAACTTTTTCCATATACAGCTTTATAAAAGATGAATATTCCTTGTATGAAAATTACAAAGATCATTCCTCAAAAACTGCTGAGGGTATAATGTTAAATTACAGTTCTACGAAGGAATTTCTATGGGTACATAATTTTTTGGTGATCTGGCATAATATAGGTATAAAGCTTAGAGTATATAGAAGTGATTGTTTAAAATGCCACTTAGATGGAATTTTCACATTAGCCTTGAAATATTTTAATTCCTATAAGAATTGCCTTCCCACCATAAACCACTAGAAAGCCAGAAAGAATACAGGAAACAACTATTTTCAGCCATCAGACATTAAGCAGTGTAGAACTATAATCCCAGAGACAGGAAAAACAAATGAGGAGAGCCCTACAATTATTCTAGCTTATTAGCTGAAGACAGTTTCCAGGGTGTAGTGTAAGAAGAAGAACCCAGACAGAACTTGGTAGTCCCACTGATTGTCCCGGAAGCCCTGTTATAAGTTGACAGTGTTATAAGTTGAAGAAAAAAAAAAAAAAGGAAGAAAGAAAAGAAAAATGCATACAAATCGGAAAGGAAGAAATGAAATTTTCTTTACTCACAGATGAATGTTTATCTATATAGAGAATCCTAAAGAATCTGCTAAAAAGTTGCTAGAGTTAACCAGTAAGTTAAGCAAGGTCACTGGATACAAAGTCAATACAAAAATCTGTATTTCTGTAACTTACAGATGAACAATTGAAAAATGACATTCTAAAATACAATTATAATAGCATCACAAACATTAAATACTTAGAGATAAATGTAATAAAATATGTTCAAGACTTATACACTGAAAACTACAAAAACTTTTTGGGAGAAATTGAAGAAAACCTAAATAAATGGAGAGAGATATTGTGTTCATGAGTTGAAAGACTCAATGTTATAAAGATATCGTTTTTTTCCAAATTGACCATGAGGTTTGAGAAAAAAATTATATTTTCTCTCTAGTTTAGAGTCAATGAAATTCTAATAAAGATTCCATTTTTAATAGAAATCAACAAATCAATGCTTAATATGGAAATGCAAAGAACCTAGAATAACCTAACAATTTTGAAAAAGAACAACAATGTTGGAGAATTTACACTACCTGATTTCAAAACTTACTTTAAAACTACAGTAATTAAGATGGTGTGATATTGATGTAAGGAAGGCATAGAGATTAATGGAACTGAATACAAAATCCCAAAATAGACCCACATATATATGGTCAATTGATTTTTTCTACATAGGTGCAAAAGTAATTCAAGAGAAAGTATAGTCAGCTCAACAAATGGTGCTGAAACAATTCAATACAAATATGGAAAAAAAATTAATCTAAAACTTAACATCATATTATGTACAAAAATTAATTTTAAATGGATCATAAACCTAAACATTTAAGCTAGAGCTATAAAACTTCTAGAAGAAAATATAGGAGAATCAGCCGGGCGCGGTGGCTCACGCCTGTAATCCTAGCACTCTGGGAGGCC
>VBSM01000361.1:39683771-39703498 GCA_008086735.1 Cheirogaleus medius
AAAAAACAAAATCAGCTGTAACCTTTTTGAGCATTGCTTATATATGATGAACTGCTTCTCTCTTGTTGTTTTCAAGACCCTTTGTCTTTGGTTTTGTACAGTCTGTTTATAAGGTGTCTTGATATGTATATCTTTGAGTAGATCCAGCTTGGAGCTTGTTGAGCTTCTTGGTTGTGTAGAGTTATGTTTTTCATCAAATTTAGGACATTTTCAACCACTATGTTTTCAAATCTTTTATCTCCATTTTCTCTCTCTTCTCCTTCTAGAATTTCCATGATGCATATGTTGGTATGGTTTGATGGTGTCCCACAGGTCCCTCAGGTCCTATTCATTTTTGTTAATTCTTTTTTATCTTTGTTTCTCCGACTGGACAGCTTCAATTGCCTTATTTTCAAGTTCACTGATTGTTTCTTCTGCCTGCTCAAATATTCTGTTGACTCCCTTTGGTAAACTTTTTATTTCAGCCATGGTACTTTTTAGTCATATCCTCTTTGTCTTTTTTTTATAACTTTTAACTCTTTATTATTATTCCTATTTGTTCAAATATTGTTCTCTTGATTTCCTTTACCTTTTTGAACATTGTTTTCTTTAGCTCATTGAGTATATTTAAGATACTGGATTTAACATTTTTGACTAGTAATTCCAATAGATAGGCTTCCTCAGATAGAGTTTCCGTCACATTCTTTTTTCCTGTGAATGAGCCATATCGTTCTGTTTTTTATGCTTTGTAATTTTTTATTGAGAACTAGACATTTTAGCATTACAATGCATTATAATGTGATAACTCTGGAAATCAGATTCTCTCACTTCTCAGGAAGAATTTTTTTTGCTGTTATTTAATGAAGACTGCATTTGCCCATCTGTATAGTGACTTTTCCAAACTATCTTTGCAAAGTCTCTATTCCTTCTTGTGTGTGGTTACTGAGGTTTCTGTTTCATTATCTCTGCAGCCAGCCTGTGATCTGACAGAAATTTCCTTAAGTGTCTGGATTAAAAATTTTTAAAGGTGTATATATCTCTTTAAATCGTCCCATAGACACCTCGGAAGAAGCCACTATAGCCCTAGGAGGCTGAACTAAAAGAAAACATCTGTGCTGGTCTCTTAAAAAAACACCAGACCAACTTTATGGAGGACAAAGTCCTTACTATCTATCCTAGCACCAGACAGCCACTGTAGGAACACAGGCCACTATTCCCACGGCCACAGAGGGGCCAAGGAATGGGAATGGTATCTGGTTCACACATGTCCTTCTATCACCAAAGTTCAGCAGGCTCTCTCTTCATCGAGCACACCCTAGATTGCTATAAGTGTCCGATCAGGTTCGAGTTCCAAAATAGTTGGTTCTTTTTTTTTTTCCAGCTTAATGGTTGTTTCAATAGAGGAACTGATTTCTCAATCTTCCTACTTCACCATTTTCTGTGATATCTCTCTCTGATTTTTAATTATAAAAAAAATTAGTTGTCATTTTAACTGAGATAAAATACTGAGTTACAAATTTAAGATAACTTGATAACCTTTAATAATACCTAAAATACTCATAAAATCAGCTCTTCATTTCATGAGCATAAAAGAAACTAGATATGCAAAGCAGGCAAATGATAGAAACATTATTGACTAATAGGCAAATATAATCTCTCACCATGGACAAAACTCTCCCTCGACAAAGGGCCAGGTTCAGGTTCAGCAAGGATGGCAACATACAGGCAACAAAAATGTTGTTGTCATGGATAGTATGTTTTCTATAGTGTTAACAGACTGTTGTCCATTTCTTCAATCTGAATTAAAATGGGCTGCGGCTGTGACTTCCTAGCTCCAGACACCATGGAATCTGCTCAGTGTGTTCCTTAGCCTTTCTGTATCTATCACCTTCTCCCCCATCTCCCTAACTAAACACACACACAGATGAAATGTAGGTTACTTACAGGGAGGACTGATCTAATTTTAACTTACCTCCTCAATGTTCTTCTCCTTTGTGGAGTAAAAATAAAATCTCCCCCTAAACATAAAGTTATTTATCTTGATATTTGCATATCCTTACCGTGGTGATGAGCCTTTTGCCCAGGGGTAAAAGTAAGCAGTTTAGCTATTACTGTAGTAGAGAAGTGGTGGAGAATAAAACATGAATAATAGAAAGATAATTTTTTTCTTGGCATTTATTTGTTCAACAAATATTTATTGAGTACGTTCTTCATGTCAGACATTGTTCTTATGCACTGGGGATACAATTATAGGCAAGTAAAAGAGTCCTTGTTTTCATGGAACTTGTTCAGTGGGTGAGAAAGACATTTATCAAAAATAATCATATACTATGAATATACAAAAAAAAGTTAAGAAAAAGACTCTAACGAAAGATAAGAATCTATAAGAGCATATAACAAATAAAGATAGAAGGCTGAGATCATAAGCATGACACAGTGCTAACTACATAAAGGGGATAAGAATGGAAAGAGGACACTTTAGAAAGAGAGACTTGCTTATGCAAAGACTTGCCTCCCTATGGTAGGAGGGAAGGTGGCAGGATTAGAAACCTGAAGGAAAGTCTTGTGGCTACAGAAAAGTGAGGAAGAGCATGAAGTGAGTTGTAAGAAGTAAGAAAGATATATAGAAAAGGTAACATATAATAAGCATTTTGCTCTTTATTCTGAGATCAATGTGATGCTACTGGAATATTTTAAGAAGAAAGAATGGGATGACATAGAGCAGGTGTGAATAAGTCATTTGAGAGGCAATTGTAGTAGTCCAGATAAGAATGGATGGTGGCTTGGACAAGAGTGATGCTGGTGGAAAGGTTTAAAATGGGAACATTTGAGGATGATCACACTGACAGGACTTGGTGATATATACGATATGGAGAGTAAGGGAGAAATTGGCATCAAGGATAACTCACGGATTTCTGGCTAGTACAAATGGACTGATGAAAACATCAGTCCTGGTGAATAAGAAATATTGAATGTTCTATGGTAAGATTCTAAGTTTAAGGCTGGATATGTTGAGTTTAAGGTATGCTTGAAATATCCAAGTCAGTGGGCAGTTGAACATATGGGACTGTACTTCAAGGAAAGGTTTTGCATGAAAATATAAATTTGTCAGTCATCTGGGCATCTGTGATAATTGAACCATAGCTCTAGTTGAGATTCCATAGGGAAGAATACAGTGTGAGAAAAAACGGGGCATGGGACAGCAAGCCTCAAACTGTGCTTACAGGAAGATGAGCATGCATGAAGGACACAAAACTGGTCAGAAAATACAAGAGAAAAACAGGAGGGTATAAGAGGATTTCAGGAAAGCTGGGAGAAAATTTTATTTCAAATAGGAGGCAATGGCCATCAAAGTTAGATCAGGTAATTAGGTTCTGAGATTATCCACTGAATTCAGTCCCACAGAGAACACAGATGACCTTCACAAAAGGTATTATGGTGGATTGTTGAGACACAAGTTAGATTGCAGTGACAATGAAATATACACAACTCTTTCAATAAATTTGGTTGTGAATAGGAAGTAGGAAAATAGGACAGAAATTTATGGGGGTATGGTGGTGGTGATCAGGAATTTATTTTATCTAGGTGAGATTAAGTAGAAATGATTCATACTTATGGTGGAGGTGAAGACTGTGATCCAGGTGTCAAAGTCATCAACAAACAAAGATACTCAGAGGCTGTCAGATGACAAGAACCAGATGACAAGAAAGAGGGTGATAGAGCTGAGTGGCATAGGTTTCCAAGAAATAGACTTTTCTTATGAGAGGATAAGAGAGTACTAAGTTGGAAGAAGCAAAGAGAACACCAATTTCATCTCCAACCACAGGTTTGGCATGTGAGCGGTAAAAGAATAAATAGCAGCATTTTGAGAAGGCTACAGGGGATGCCCTGTCCAGGGGGAGAACTTGGTTTCAATTAGGGCAAGGGGGATCTTGGGAAAACTGAGAGGGGATTAGAAAATAAAGGCATCTCTCTGTTAGTCTGTGCAATCCTCGAGATCAAGGATTATGTCTGTATTGACAAGATAGTTTAGCGTGAGACTTTAGGGTTCTCAAAACTTTAATGTATGTCAGAATCACCTGGAGGGCTGTGACAACACACATCACTGTGTCCCACCCTCAGAGTTTCTGGTTTACTAGACCTCAGGTGAGTTCAAGAATATGCACTTCTAGCAAGTTCCCAGGAAATGTGGACTCTGCCATCTGGGAAATGCACCTTGAGAACTCCTGGGATAATCCATGCTGTGATGACAAATCCTGAAATCCCAACAGCTTAATTATTTTTTAAAAAGCTTATTGTCACTTATGCAAAGTCTACCTGGGTTGGGAAGCTCTGCAGGGCAGTTATCTTCTAAGCAGAAATCCAGGAATCGTGTTACTCCTACCTGGTAGTGATGCCATCTCGAACATGTGGCCTTGAAGGTCACAAGGCAAGAGAAGAGAGACCTGGAGCAGGCGTCCTCAAACTACAACCCACGGGCCACATGCGGGTGGTTTTGCCCGTTTGTTTTTTTACTTCAAAATAAGATATGTGCAGGGTGCATAGGAATTTGTTCATAGTTTTTTTATAGTCCGGCCCTCCAACGGTCTGAGGGACAGTGAACTGGCCCCCTGTTTAAAAAGTTTGAGGATCCCTGACCTGGAGAGTCATGTGAGATGTTTTCAGAGGTCAGAACCGGAAATGGTTTACATGATCTCTACTCAGATCGCATTGTTCAGAACTTAGTCACATGGTTCAGACATAACTTTAAGGAAATCTGGGGAATATAAAGGCAAACATAGATGTTTTATGAGCATAAATAATCACTGTCAGGGCATCTTCTCTCTCACCTCAGCACAGGAAACAATGCCGGTCAATATGAAGATCCACTATATGTTGCCTGGTTCAATGAATTGAATAGAATTTAATGGGTATTTACTAAAACCTGGATTTTAGTTTCCCTTCAGAGAGACAAAGCACCACTTACAACTAACCATCGTTATCTACACACATCCCCCAACACACACACACACACAGATTATGGCTTCCTCTGAGTTATCTTTTCTGAACTTGCCAGGCTCAACTTTCCACTGCTACATTTGGCACATTCATAGATTGAAGTGATATGCACATGCTGAGATGGAAAAGAAAATCACACTGGTTAAAAAAAGAATGGGACTGTAGCATGCTCACTCCCCTTTGCTGTGAATTTAAACATTTGAAGTAGAGTATTGGCTCAACGAGCAGTCTCGTTTTTGAGAAGGTTATACCTTTGGGATGTTCGACTTCCCATATTACTTTCAAGGTCTTTATTATAGTCAAGGGCTGATGACGGCCGAGTGACAGGAGAGCTGACAGTTCCATTAGCTGCAGAAGGAGGACGGGTCAATCAAGACTTCTCACATCTGTAGGTAACAAGCAGAGTTTCTGAAGGCAACCCAGATTCCACTGGGACAAGCTGCAGAGTCCTGCAACAAGATGAAGTGGGCTCTGAAATGGCTGCTTTTACCTCAGTGACCCCCCCCCCCCATCAACCACTTGAAATAGAAAGCATTAGTACTGTTCCAAACATGCTTCCTGCCAGCCTTTGCAGAGTATAAGAACACAAACCGAGAGGGAAAGAGGAGTTTTCTGGGCTCCAAGGTGCCAGGAGAGCAAGCTTCATCCTCGACCACTCATGGTCCTACAGGAAGGGGGAAATGCTATGACAGGTACTTGGGTGAACAGATCCTTTGGTTCCAATCTGTGGAGATCAAAGAGGTCACATTTTAATAATCTGCACCTTATTTATCTCCAACTGAAACACAAATCTCATGATGCTGAAGAATTGCTTTGTGTGACAAGCGCATCTCTTTGGGGAAAGGTGAGAAAACTAAGGAAAAAAATGAAAGAAATTCCAACAAGGAGTAAAGAATGTATTTATTATTCAATGTCTCAATACAATTGGTATAAGGGAGGTGATTCCAATTAAAAAGCAGTTAGATTGGCATTTTCTTAGAAATATTATTTTCACGGCATTTCATAGAAAATATATTAAACCATGTATTACCTAGCTGCTGCTTTGAATCTTTGCACAGTACAAATCTATTTAGCTTCAAGTTCTCGTGGCAGTGACCAAAGGAACAAAAAGTTCGTTTAATTCTTGTCCTTAGTGAGATGCCTTTGAAAAGGAGAGTGAGACATTTGTGGCAACTGCCATTGAATTCACTTTTTAGGCATAAAAGTATACCGAGACTTGCATAAACATGAGCTGCATTTAGGTCCCTATACATCCCAGGAAATGATCGGCTGAATGACATTGTATTTGTAAAATGTCAGTGTGCCTAAAAGCTACTCTCCAGGGAGGAAAAGTAATTCTATGTAACTTTACATAATAATTACTGAATATATAGAAAAGTGAGAGCATGAGCCTTGGAACTGAGGTTCAGGTTTCAGTATGTATTTAATATATAGGGAGAACAATTTTAAGAGATAAATTAGTGTCAAACTGCATTGTAAGTTGTTCAAGGATTATGCGGTGTAAAGGAATGGGTTTTTATGGATTTTTTCATCAGAGAGACTTGAGTTTCTCCATCACTCGATCATTTTCTATCTGTGGGATCATGGGAAAGTTACTTAAGCTCACTCAGCCTCAGTTTTCTCATCTATAAAAGAGACATAATATTATTTACCTGTAGAGTTGCCATGAGAATTAAAGGAGATATATGAAAGCACCTAGTCTGTAATAAATGTTCAATAAATGATAGCCATAATTGAGCTATAATTGTTACCTTCAGCTTTCTGTAAACAGGTGACTGTATTAAATGCTGCTTATCAAAAAGGATGTGATTTCTAAATGAAAAGCTTTCTTTGTGAAAAAAATTTGAAAAGGATTTAAAAATTATTTTAAATGATCACACATTTGTGTAACTGCTAACATCAAACATACATTAGCTTGTAAATGTCTGCTAAACTAGGAAGCTGGTTTATATTTTGAAATAAATATGGATAAAAAATAAGAGGAAATTAATTCTGGCTTGCTATTTGATTATACCTTCTATGGTATATTTGGATTTCTAAATTTCCATTGACCTTTACATTAAACTGTTTATGTGTCACAGTGTATATTTTTGAAAGTTCTTTTAGACACATCCCCAGGTAATTTAAGAGAACCAGGCTGATGTTGCATATCAACTACAACATACACGTTGAAGATTATCAAACACCATATGAAAGAAAGATGATTCCTGAATCACAGAGCCTAAAGAATTGCAAGACTAGAAAATTATCTTAAAAGCTGCTCATTTTAATTAGTTCCTATAACATCATTTATTGTGATAAACTGTTAGAGACCTGTTCATAAATACTGGAATTTGAAGGTCACATTTATAGATAACATAGTTGCTAGGCTTTTTCTAACTGGTCAGTTCTCCAGAAGTAGGTCAATTTCACATTGACTAGGCACATTTTTATAGTTCTCAAAATAAAAAAATTCATTTCTAGGAGGTCATAGTCATAGTTCTTTAAAAAAATGTAAAAGACATGTGTTGTAAGGAAATTAATATGTCTTTTTACCAATATGAAGTTCCTGGATTTCCTCTTCCACACCATTCAACAGAGTTAAATGTCAAAAATCAGTAACAAAGTTTAAATGTTCCATGCCATCTCAGACAACTGTATAAATTAAAAGCCTGTCAAGTTATTTAGTTTTTAAAATGAAGGTAGACTTCCTGGCAGTCACATTTTCCACCCCTGATGACTCTGACCATATCCAGAGAGGATATGCACTAACAAAACACAGACAGGCAAGGAAGGAGAAGGACTAAAGGAAGTGAGAAGCATAATAAAGGAAAGAAAAATAGGAAAAGAACGGTTTCCAAAGCAGGAATAGAAATAACCAATAGTTATTTTTCCAACTGCCTCAAATAGAAAGAGAATTCAAGAAAATCAGAATTTTTTTTCAGTAAGATATGGTAAATAAAAAGAGGCACCCCTTCAGAATCAAGTGTTTTTAACTTATATGCAGTAGTCTTTATGGGAAAGGGACACTCTAGGCAAAAGTTTTCGAATTGCATTTTAAATACAGAATACATTTCATATTTTAGTTTTAGGAGTGACCATACAAGGCCTCTAGCAATTTGGCCCAACTGTCAAATCCAAGCAGTGGTACCAAGACAACATCTCTGATGAATGAGGATGAAAACAGGATTTGGGAAACTAATTGGATTTCATAACTAATTTGTTCTTTTGGAAATAAATGAGATTCATTTCTTTCACAGGAATAAATTCTAAAATTAGGATTCATCTATGCTAAGTTTTATATAGATATCTGATTGTGCTCTTTTTATACACACTATTGTATCTGTATATGATCCTATAAAAATACTAAAATGAACAACAACACAAGCAAATATTAGTGTTACTCTGTTCAGATCATAAATTTCTATAGAAGCTAAGGACTAACACATAATGGTACTTATATTGTTACAGTGGGATACCATTTAAACAGACAGATTTAGATATATTATTGTTATACTAAATATAATTTAGTATAGTAAAAATCTGATTCAATAAGGACCAACGTGAATGCCAGTAACATTATCTTGTAATGGATTCTACTACATATACATTAATTCACACATGCGCATTAATAAATGTACAGGCCAAATGCCATGTGTCTGAAGAACTGCAAACAGAAAATAGCCACAGTTTCTGATCTTTCTGTCATAAATTTTTGCTGCTTCTGTAGCTGTATTGCTCAATTGAGCCTGTTTGTATCATATGAGCAGTCCCCAGAATACAGTGTTTATAAAGGAAAGAATTCTACAAATCCAAGATGGCAGTGACCACAGGCCCTAGCCATATGATATACACTTGTCCTTTGTATCTACAGAGTTTAAGTTCCTGCTTCCTTAAGAGAACCAGGGCAGGTAGAGGGACGGAAGCCTTACTTGGGACAACTCCTGATGCCCTTCCCTTCTTGGGTACTTCCCAGGTAACTGACATTGTCCAGCAAGTATATACACCTTTTCTCTTGTTTGAAAGTCAGATTTAGAAGCTGGCACTGATTGTGCATTTGTGATAGAAAGAATACAATAACCAGAAATGTGCAATGAGTTCAACAGAAAAAACTATATACTTTTTCTGGACTGTATGGAACTTCCACATGCTTAACAATATTGGTGATATCATTCTGTAGTTTGCATGGGTTTAAAGTGATTCTAGATTCATTGTCTTCTCTTCTCCCTTTCTTTCCCTTCCCTCCCATAGCAATTCAGTTCTAAAGCCATTAGGCGGGACAGAGTAAGACAGGTGTCCAGACCAGGAATAGGGCTGGAGCCATAGTGGTCCAGAGAAAGTATCAGAGTCTAAGTGAGGAGAGGGTATCCATGCGGGGGAGGACTCATTGTGGGGTATCAGAACCTGAACTGAGTGATGAAGCCCATCTGCCCAATGGAAAGTGTAGCAGCTGTGATAGGAAATTGGTGACATTTTGAGGAACTGATCAAATAAAAAATACATCAAATATAATGAGTACTGGGTGTATCACTGTCAGAAAAGGGAGCTACAAATATGAAAAGGGAGAAAGCTAGAATGCATTCTGTGGTGTTGGATTGGAATTGAAGGTACCAGTGTGAACTCATAGTTTTTTTTATATATATATGCATATTTTAATATATATTTTATATATATTTATATATAATGTGTATTATGTATATGTGTGTGTTCTTACAGAAATATACAGAAATAGATATATACATATAAATGTATTTATGTGTGTGTATGAAGATGCACACACCTATTCTCTAGCTCTGCCTACTGATACTGCTACCTCAGTAGCAATGACACATTCCTCACTGAAATGAACCAGAGCTCATTGGAAAAGTGGCTAATTTCCAGGGCTGGAGCATGGAAAACATAAAATGAGCCTGGAACATCTCATTGTGCCAGAAAATGGTCACAGAATGAATGTAACATTTCAAAGGAACCCAGAAATCATCTTAAAGGGGCTCCCACTGGCCAAAACAATTGGATCATCAAAAGACATAACAGTAATAATGTATTGTAATGCTTTGAATTAGGAAACCCTGAGAAAATAGTTATAAATAAATTGAAGGTCTAATATTTACATATTTTTATATTTACCTAGTTCCACAGCACCTCCCCACAAAATATTTGTAATTACAAAGGAAAAAAGAATAAGACTGTGGGGAAGCCTGGCAGATACCACCTTAATCAAGATCAGAGTGAACATCATCAGTAACGGAACAGATCAGAACTGGTACTACCTGTTATGACGCAACGAGAAACAGCAGCGTGACTTCTGCGAAATTCCTGCACAAGAGGTATAATCTGAATCTAATCATGAGGAAACACCAAACAACCCTAAATTCAGGTACATTCTACAAAAACACTGACTTGTAACTTAAAAAATATTAGGCTATAAAAGTCAAAGAAAACCTGAGAAAGTGGTCCAGATGGAATGAGGCTAAAGAGACATGATACTAAATGCAACCCATGATTCTGAACAGGATTCTTTTGCTATAAAGGACATTATTAGGACATTTGGTGGATGGGGTCTGTAGATCAGATGGTAATATTTTATTCATGTTGCCGCCCCCCAGCCCCCTGCCAATTCATATGTTGAAGCCTAACTCAGAAGTGACCCCATTTTGAGATATGGCCTTTAAAGAGGTGATTAAGTTAAAATGAGGCCATTGAGATGGGCCCTAATTCAGTCTGACTAGTATCCTTATAAAAAGAGAGATACCAGGACCACATGTGCACAGTGTAAAGACCACATGAGGATATAGGAAGTAGGCAGCCATCTGCAAGACGAAGAGAGGCCTTAGAAGAAATCAAACCTGCTAACCCCTTGGTTTTAGACTTCCAGCCTCCAGAACTACGAGTAAAATAAACTTCTGTTGTTTAAGCCACTCAGTCTGTGGTACTTTGTTACAGCAGTCCTAGCAAACTAATACAATGGTTATATTGTGGTCATGTAGGAGAATATTCTTATTTGTAGGATACTAGAGTGACAGGGATGGTGAGGCATTAGGTTACTAGCTTACTTTTAAGTGGTTCAGGAAAAAAATATTCTTTGAAAGGAACTTGCAAATTTTCTTTAAGTTTGTGATTGTTTCAAAATAAAAATATATGAACATATACCAAAACTTAAAAGTCCTGAAAACAGTGTTTGCAAAGTTGAAAGAAGAGCAGAAAGGATAAACTTCATGCTGTTTTCAACACACACGCAAATGCTGTTCCACATTGCTGCCAATGATAGGTTGAGAGGAAATGGGTTTAAACTGAAAGACTAAATACATGAGTAGAAATACCTATATCTTCTTTTAATGAAAGAGGCTCTAAAGGTCTTTATAAACAGAAGATATCTTAAATTTTATTCCCACACTTAACTGAGTCAAGCATCTGCTTTCATCCTCTGTAAATTTGTGGTTCCAAACTCTTTACAGGAGATTTCTATTTACAAACTCAATCTTATGAGGGTCCCCAGTTATGTTACCAGGTAAAAATGGAGCTACTCTAGATAAAATAATGATTCTGGATAAAAAAAAAAAAGTCAAATTCCCATACCCTCCTTTCTCCTTCCCTCATAAGCTCAGGAATTCTGGGGTGCCCACTAAGTTTGCATTTCTATGAGGATTCCTTTGGCTCTTTAGAAAGAGCTATATAGATTTTAGGTCTTTATCCCCACATACATGCACACACCCTCAGGATTTCATTAGCATGCATCTGTGCCAAAGGATGAGCCATGGCCAAATGTTGGCACCATACTGACAATAAGGTGGCACTAACATCTGGATGCTGCTGGTGCTTCAAGATTAGCCCCTTCAAGACAGTGCAATTGTCCTGGGGTCCAGACAACCTCTAATGCAAAGATCATGCTGAAATATCTGTCTCAACTGAACCAGAATACTTTTTTTTTACACCCATTAACCATCTCCACTTTATCCCCGTCACTTCCCAGCCACTAGTAACCACCATTCTACTCTCTGTCTCCAGGAGATCAATTGTTTTTAATATTTAGCTCTGACATATGAGTGAGAACATGAGAGATTTGTCTTTCTGTACTTGGCTTATTTCACTTAACATAATGTTCTCTAGTTCTATCCACATTTTTCCAAATGGCAGGATTTCATTCCTTTTTCTGGTTATATAATATTCCATGTGGTATATGTACCACAATTTCTTTATCCATTCATCTGTTCGTGGACATTTAGGCTGATTCCATATCTTGGCTACTGTGAACAGTGCTGCAATAAACATGGCAGTGCAGATATCCTTTCAATATACTGAATTCCTATCCTTTGGGTATATACCCAGCAGTGGGATTGCTGGGTCATATGGTAGTTCTATTTTTAGTTTTTTTCAGGAACCTCCATACTCTTCTCCATAGTAGCTGCACTAATTTACATTCCCATCAACAGTGTTCTAGGGTTCCCCCTTCTTCACATTCTCACCAGCATTCATCATTGCCTGTCTTTTTGACAAAAGCGATTTTAACTGGGGTGAGATGATATCTCACTATAGTTTTGATTTGCACTTCTCTACTGACTAATTATGTTGAGCATTTTTTTATACACCTGTTGGCCACTTTTATATCTTATTTTGAGAAATGTTTATTCAGATCTTTTGCTCATTTTCTGATTGGATTATTTGATTTTTCCTACTGAGTTATTGGAGCTCCTTACATATTCTTGTTATTAATCTCTTGTCAGTTGGGTAGTTTGCAAATATTTTCTCCCATTCTGTGGGTTGTCTCTTCACTCTGTTGATTGTTTCCTTTGCTATACAGAAGCTTTTTAGCTTGATGTGATCCCATTTGTCCAATTTCCCTTTGATTGCCTATGCTTTGGGGGTATTACTCAAGAAATCATCACCCAGACCAACATCCTAAAGTGTTTCCTCAATGTTTTCCTTTAGTAGTTTCATAGTTTCAGGTCTTAGATTTACATCTTTAACTCATCTTCATTTGATTTTTGTGCATGGCAAGAGATAAGGGTCTAATTTCATTCTTCTACATATTGGATATCCAGTTTTCCCAGCACCATTTATTGAAGAGTCTGTCCTTTCCCCCATGTATGTTCTTGGCAACTTTGTCAAAAATAAGTTCACTATAAATGTGTAGATTTATTTTTGTGTTTGCTATCTGTTCCATTGGTTTATGTGTCTGTTTTATGCCAGTACCATGCTGTTTTGGTTACTACAGATCTATAGTATAACTTGAAGTCAGGTAATGTGATTCCTCCAGTTATGTAATTTTTGCTCAGGATGGCTTTGGCTATTCTGAACCAGAATACTTCTAAGCCTACCCTGGGGAGCTGAGACACTCTGAAGCATTGAGGAGATTGATATGTGTTGGAAAAATAAGGTGAAAAATTGAGCTGCCCAACCCAAGAGCCTCTAGACTAGACTTGAAATCAGAAAGCTTCTAGTATAGCTAGAGGTTCCTTGAGTCTATCCTCCCCTGTCCCTCATTACCTGCATTTCTCTAACACAAACTCAGGAGCTCCATAGTACACTGCATTCTTGTTCAGAAATATTCACCGTTCCTCTCTGGGTAAAGATTATACTTTATGACCCCATTCGTGTCAGGCTTGATCTTGTGATTTCTCTGCGGCCAGTAAAAAGTGCCAGAGTGACTTGTGTCACTCCTAGACAGAAGCTTTAAGAGCCAGCACAGTGTTTGTTATATTTTTTTTCCTCTGTCACAAAACTAGCAATGAGCCAAGTAAAGGCTACTGCACCAGCCTAATCCCAGAATCAAAATTATGGGGAGCATATTTGTAGTTTACCCATGATGGACTTGTTTGTGCTGTCAATGTAACATGGATGAAAAATAAATCTTTGAGTTGTAAACCCTTGAGATTTTGGAGGGGTTTGTTATCAGAGCAAACCTAGCCCAAGCTGACTAGCACAATATTCTAATTACCCAGTGTCATTTCATAAAAGCAAAAAGTTTATTGGTCTAATAAATACTTTAAAAGTATTTAAATGGAATATCAGATATTTAGTTTGTTTTTTTTTAAAACAGGGTCTTGCTCCATCTCCCAGGCTGGAGTGCAGTGGCACGATCATAGCTCACTGTAACCTCAACTCCTGGGCCCAAACAATCCTCTGCCTCAGTCTCCCAAGTTGCTGGGACTATGAGCATGTGCTATTATACCTGGCTAACTTTTTTTTTTTTTTTTTGTAGAAATGAGGTCTCACTATGTTGCCCAGGCTAGTCTCAGACTTCTAGACTCAAGCAATGCTTCTGCCTCAGCCTCTCAAAACACTGGGGTTACAGGTGTGAGCCACCATGGCCAGCCAAAGATATCTTGCAAAAATCTTTGTTGTATTGCTTTGTCTCTATGAAATGACCACTTGCTAGATAGCTAAAGGTGAAACAATGTGAAGATCCACAATTTGAGGTCACAAACGCCACTTCAAATATATACATCCAAGCAGGGCTTTTCTTTCAACCCATCAGTCAGAGAACACGTGCTAATTTTTTTCCTTCTCTAATATCACATATTACACTATCCACATACCTTAGAGACAATTATCCCCCAACCACAAGTGCTTGTGGGTCATAAGATTCTGTATCACCTAGAGACTTATGATCCCGGCTATTTCTCAGCCCTAGAGGAGCTTTAAAGCACCAGAAAGTCCAAACTACACTCCTAGCCTCCATCTGAGAATATCACATTCAAAGGATCCTTGTTAAATTATACCATCTCAAGCAAGACAGACAGTAGTCTGGGCTGCTCCTATATTCGGCTAGAAGAAAGATCTGATTCAGACAATTATCTTTCTGGAAAATGACTATTACACTATACCAAACTGTAAGAAAACTCATTTCTAAAACTCAACAGTAAGACCTAGGCAGTGTCCTATACTCTTCTTTTAGTGAATTTTTTTTAAATTAATAAAAATAGGAAAACAATGCAACCATGACTATAAACCAAAGCAGCAGAAGTTCTTCCATTGGGAATAATTTGTTTTTCTTACAGTGGACTAGATGGTAATTCCCAAGAGAATCATTTGGAAGTTTAGAACCAGAGGTGACAGATTGTCCCCAGTGGCTCAGAGAGGTAATTTGGCTAATATAATCTTGTTAATGAAGTTGAAATTTCACCTAGAATTAATAGCTCAGCTCTGCCAGGGGTTGATAGAAATTCAAAAGGCCAGGCTAAGGTTTTAATTTCTGTAAAACAATATTTCTCAAACTTTACTCCTTGGAACAGTATTGTCCTGAAAGTTATTAATAAGAATTATGTGAGAAAGGGATGTTAATAAGTATTCTGTGAGAAATACTAAAATAAATTTGTGAAATGCCTAATACCATATCATTTTCTCTCTTTTCCCAATGGCAATTAGCATATTAAAGACATTGAAAAATATTTCAATAAAGAAACCTGTGTTACATCATTTACCCAAGTGATTCACAAATGTATAGGGAGGACCATATAGCACTCCTTGGAACTAGTAATTCTCTGTAAGCACTAAAAGATCAAATCTGTATCAGCACCACAGGATGGATGATCAGTTGGTTAGAACTGAATTCTCAAAACTGTTTCCAAGGTCCCAAGGGTGATCAGATTCTGTGTGACCAAAGACATCCTAGTCTGAAGAGACACAATTTAGAGGAAGTATTACTCAGCATTATATCAGGCATGAAACAGTTAAACATAAATGCTCCTAAACTATTCCTGAGGCACTGTAGAGAGTACTTAGTGGTATTAAGCAGGAAGTGCCATCTGGTTAGGCAAATAGATCCATTTTCAACTCCAATTCCAATTTGCAAGTGGTTCTTATAACCAAAGAGATTTCTACCCTCTGCTACCACCTTCCAACCCCCAGCCATCACCATCATGGTATACAGAAGAATGCTGATCCAACAGAAGGAGCATAAATGGAAAGCCCAGGGACCAGAGATACAGACATCTACAGCATTACAAAGCTTATCCTGGGGTTACTAGGCAAGGACTCTTCGCATGATCTATGATTAGCAGACAGCCAGTGACCTCAAATGATCACAAGGTGCCTTATCAATCCTCACCTCTTTTGGTCTTTGTGGTTCTGAACTGTCATCCGTGCTGTCCTAACTGTGCCACGTTGGTTTCTGCTATGCTGAATACAGATCCTTGTGGCTGTCCCATTTCCTGTGTCATGAGAGCTATGTAGACTCTTCTAAAGTAAGAAGAAAAATGCTCCCTCCAAGTAACACTGCTGCTGGCTGGAGAGGGACAGATTCAAGAGTGTGTAACATTATCAGTCTTATATCTAAAATCACAATTTCCTCAGACCCTCAGCATCTCCACTGCCCCTACATGAAACCTGCATTCATTGTGCCCAACTCCCATTACCCTGATATGTCCCTATGCATTTGAACTTCCTTGGAAGTCACCCTTCAAGATAGGTTATCGTTGTCATTTCCAGAAGGTTCCTTGCCCCTATGAATATCACTGGAAATAAATAGTTACTTAAAGAAATTATACATTTCATACATCAAGTCTCAGTTCTAGACCATTTATGATCCTTCATATGTATTGTCTTAGTCTGCTAAGACTGGGTGGCTTGAACAACAGACATTTATTTCTCACAGTTCTGAAGGCTGGAAGTCCAAGGTCAAGGCACTGACAGATCTAGTGTCTGGGGAGAGTCCCCTCCCTAGTTTGCAGGTGGCCAACTTCTATGTTCACATGGTGGAGAGCAGAGAGAGAGGCCAGTTCTTTCATGTCTCTTCTTACAAGAGCATTAATGCCCTCGTGAGGGCTCTACCCTCATGACCTAATTACCTCCTACAGGCCCCATCTTCAAATACCACTACATTGGGTTTTCCACATAATGAATTTTAGGGGGACACAAACATGCAGTCCATTACATTCTGCCCCAGGGCCCCAAAACGCATGTCCTTCTTATATGAAAAATAAACTCATTCCATCCCAACAGTCCCAAAAGCCTTAACTCATTCCAGCATCAACTCTAAAATCTAAAGTGCAAAGTCTCATCTCAATGTCATCCAAATTAGACATGAGTAAGACTCGAGGTACAATTCATCCTGAGGCAAAATTTCTCTCCAGCTATGAACTCATGAATCCAGACAAGTTATATGCTTCCAAAATACAACGGTGAGACAGGCATAGGATAAATATTCCCCTGCCAAAAGGGAGAAAAAAAGAAAGAAGTAAGGGCCCCAAGCAAGTCCAACACCTACCAAGGCAAACTCCATGATATCTAAACCTCAAGGATAATCCTCTTTGACTCAGTGGTTCACCTTCCAGACCTACTGGGGCAGCAGTCCATAACATTCTGCCCTTGATCCCTCAAAATTCATTTCAGTGTGAGTCAGGTTAGTCTTAACAAAGCTGTCATGTGGAAATTGGCTGGCAACTTACTAAGCCAATAGACTCAAGACTCTGAATCACCTTATAGAATGTTCTCTGGGTATGCTGCATATTACATGACACAGCCACAAGTCTACTTGTTACCTTTTGGGGAGGGAACATTCACACCCACACAGATGTACTCTTAATTTTTAGGTGAAGAGGCAACATCAATCCAGCAGAACATCCTACCATATGCTTTGGTATATTCACTTTCAATTTAGCTTCTCCCTCTCTGCTTTTAGTACATGGCGTTCATTTTAACGTGTCACTTTTTTTCCAGATAAGTATACTTTTTTTTTTTAACCTTTTTGAAACCTGAAGAAGATTGTCTCTCCTGACCTACTGAGCCTGACCTTTTATTACCTAATTCCAAGTTCTCATTCACTTGCGAAGTTACTGTCACAGCTTAGGGGCTTTTTCCTCTTCTCCTGGCAATTGTCAGTCTCTCCAAGAGTTTATATTACTGAAAAGACTATCAGCATCTCAACTGAAAATTCTGACTAAATGCAACAATATATTTACAGCACTTAGATCAATCTCTTAACAAATAATTTAAATATAACTGATAGACTTAAAAAAAACTTTCCAAATCATTACTAGTTGATATCTTAATCTTTTGCCTATAATACGTTTTTCCTAAATTTTTTTTCAAAATTTTATTGTGACTAAATATAACAGGGATTACGTAATGACTTTAATTATAATTTACTTATACACATTTTATTTATACATTTTTAAACTTAATAACTATTTTAGACATATTTAAACTTATAAAGTTTTACCTATCCATAATTGTTTTATCTAGGTTTTATTTATATATATTTTAATTATATTATGTGCTATATTCTCTTTTTAAGACAAATAGCTTCATAGAACATAAATCATTGAAATAATCTTTCTTTATATAATAATAGTAACTTTATTAGTAACAACTACACATTTAGATCAGGTTCTTCCAAGCACAAAACTATTTCCGCATAGTGGGGTAAATCCATTTGGAACTTATCACTTCCCTAACGCTGGAGTGGCATTTAGAGAGCTGCAGGAATGATGTTCTAGACACCAGGAAATGGTATTATAGTTGCTATTTTTATGTGATGAAGAACTAGATTAAAAACAAAAACAAAAACCCTGCCATCCCTAGTTATGGGGAAAGAATGACTGTCCCTCACTTGGGCAGTGACACTCCCTCACACTGCCCTCCCTCTGGAGGTGAGGTTAGCTGTCTCTGCTTTTCTTCAAGTCGCAGAGCTCTCCTCCAGCGTCCCCCACTGGCGCCTTTGGGAGAGGCAAGCGGAGGCACAGAGAAACGCTGGGCCCTGAGTGGAGAACGCAGAAGGTAAGAGCTGCTTCTGCTTTGGCTCCGCACTGAGGAAAATAGCCCTGGGGTCAGAGCAGCACCGGCACATGCTATTTCTGAGAAGGTGGTCAGGGTGATTTTTTAATTATTAAGTATATTTAAGGAAATACATTTCCATTATTTTCAGGTACACTACTGGGATGCAGGGCAAGGAAGTGTAATTTAAACAAAGTTTCTTAAGGGAATTACTTTAAAGAAAATCTGAGTGACTTGCAATTAATGAATCAATGATTTGAGGATAAATGAGTATATCTGAAGTCCTTAAGTGTATTTAAGTGATTTCATTCTCCTCTGAAAATAAGTAACTGCCTCTAATTTTGTTAATGCCATTTATTACTCTAGCTTAGCTTTCTCCATAGCTCTCTGGCACTGGCCTGCACTTGGCCCGATATGGGCGCCTGCACAGCAGGAGGCTGACCATGAGCTTCACCTCGAGCCTCAAATTGCACTGACACCAAGGCACTGAATCCCAGAGTTCTGTCAAAACATTGAGGCCTACATTTTCCTTGGCCGTGGCCCAAAACAGAAGCAACTCTTATCACCTGTGTTCTCCACCCATGTCCGACATTGCTCTGTGCTTCCTCTCCCCGCCCCAAAGTTTCACTGCTTCCATCCTTCCCAAAGTTTTCCACTGAAACATGGTAAACAAGCTCTCCTACACCCTTCAGCTATTCAGAGAAAGCTCCTTCAACCTCTTTGCCCTGGCTAAAACCTGTCTTGCCCAAGACTGTTGCTCTCTAAGACTGTTAGTCATCGGGAGACAATTCTAGCCCAATTTCTTTCTTACTCTGTGCCTTGGCATTGGGAAGTAGAGTCAGCATTTTCTTGGTTCATACATGCTGCTTCCAGACCATTCTTTCTTCCTGCTGTATAAAAATCCCTGCTCAGTTTAGAATGCTTCCATTTGGCTATAAGACTTCTTACTCCTCCTTGTCTCTGTCAGCTCTGCCTGCCAGCCACTCTACCTTACTCTGAACAGTTTTTTTTTATTATTTTTTTTATTTCAGCATATTATGGGGGTACAAATATTACGG
>VBSM01000361.1:39703598-39720341 GCA_008086735.1 Cheirogaleus medius
CTTTCCACAGAGGCTGAACTAGTTTGCAGTCCCACCAGCAGTGTAGGAGTGTCTGAACCGTTTTTTGACCTGGCTCAAATTCTTCCTGAATACTGCAAGGACTGCCACCATCCTGTGTGACTTCATGTGGATGATCATCCAGGGCCCTAGCCTTGTGGTTTCTCACTGTTCCACTGATGGTCGCTTTGGTCATTTCATCCATCCCTTCCCCAGTCTCACTGGGGCCCTTGTCATAGCTCAGAATTGCTCCTCTTTAGAAAATTCATTCTCCATACTCTAACTTTCCAGCCCGGCTTTCCTTTACTCCCATTGTAGCAGTTCAGAAACCTCAGCCAGATTTCTAGTCCCTTAACACCTTCCTCTTCCAATCTACCAGTCCTTAATGTGTTCATTCTCTTCCCTGCCTGGAGTCCCAGGACCCATGTTCCATCACTACTACCTTACCCTCTTTTATAGTCTTCATTATGATAACTATCAAATATTCTACTGTTCACTTTTAATGACTCTTTCACTAGAACATAACCTCCTTAAAGGCAGGGACTCTGGTCCACTGCTGCAACCCCAGGGATTAATAGAGTGAACCACTAATGAACCTCATATACAGCAGAGATCATAAATATCTGTGGAGAGAAGAAAGGATATCGTCCTTTCTTCATTCTAGAGCCTAAGAATTCTTTATTTAATCCAATAAGTTTTGATTTGTCACAACTTTTCAGAAATGTATATAATGGTTCAGTAAGTCTGAAAATATTCAACATTAGAGGGTTGATTTAATACTTATTAGCACATCTATATAAGAGAATACCAGGCAGTCAATAAAATGATACCCTAGAAGAGTATTTAAAAACATGAAAAAAGTTCACAATATATCATTAAGAACAAAAAGCAAGTTGTAGTGCAGTATACACAGTACAATTTCGTGTTGATAAATGGGCATAAAAACATCTGGAGAAAAAAATCTATGTGACCTTGAGTTTGGTGATGACTTTTTAATACAATGCCAAAATCATGACCTGTAAAAGAAAAAAATTGTTAAGTTTAACTTTATTCAAATGTAAAACTTCTGCTCTGCCAAAGATACTGTTAAGAGGATCAGAATGCAAACCACAAACAGGAAGAAAATATTTGCAAAACACATCTGATAAAGGACTTGTATCTAAAATATGTAAAGATCTCTTAAAACTTGACAATAAGAAAACAAACAATCACCAAGAAATAGGCGAAAGCTCTGAACACATGCCTCACCAAACAAGATATACAAGTGGCAAAAGAGCTTATGTAAAGACCCTCAACATTAGCTGTCATGAACCGCAATTAAAACGATGAAATACCATTACACAACTGATTCAACGGCTAAAATCCAAAAAACTAACCACACTAATTGCTACTGAGGATGTGGAGCAGCAAGACCTCATTCATTGCTGGTGGGAATACAAAATAGGATAGCCATTTGGAAGACAGTTTGGCAGTTTCTTACAAGGCTAAACATACTCATTCCATATAATACACTCCTAGGTACATACCCAAAATATTTTAAAACTTATATCGCACAAAAACCTACATGGCAGTGTTTATAGCAACTTAAATTGATAATTGAAAGCAATCAACTTATCCTTCAATAGATGAATGGACAAATTATGGTAAAATTATTCAGCGATGAAACATGGAATATTATTCAGTGATAGAAAGAAATGAGTTATCAAGCCATAATAAAACATGGACAAATCTTCAAAGTATATGGCTAAGAGAAAAAAAGTAATTCTGAATAGGCTACATACTGTATGATTTCAATTATATGACGTTCTGAAAAAGACAAAACAATTTTACAAAGAGAAGTTATTTGCAGAGTTTTTGGGGGGTGTTGAATAGGTGCAACATGGGATTTTTAAGGCAGTGAAACTATTTTGCATGATACTGTAATGGTAGATTCATATCATTATACATTTGGCCAAAATCCATGAAGCTTTACAGCAGAAAGAGTGAGCCTCAGTGCATGCGAATTTCTTGAAACACATTTAGGAGGTCAGGGGATCCAAGCATGTGATCCTGGAATGCAAAATGTGACAAAAGAATCTAACTGTATTACAAATGTATGAAGCAACTTCACTGAAAGCAGTGGGAGAAAAGTGTACTAAGTAAGTTGAGAAACAAGCAAATACAGTAAGATTAAATGCAAAAGAAACTTCATATACAGTACTACTGTACTCTAGCTAGTAAAGTTGATTGCATGGAAGTATGCGTTAACAATTCTGAATCTGCTATACATGTATGCTGGAATTGAACCATATGTAAATGGACAGCAGATGGTGGGAGCCAGATTTTTCACTGTTGGAGTGGGAGATTTCAGACGAGCAAGAAGAGGAGGTTAGAATGATGACTATGATAATGAATTAGAGTTGGAGAAATCAGTATGAACTCATGGTTTAGCTTAAAATAGGTACAAATGGTTACATATAGAAATATATATATATACATACACACATACACAAGTTAATATATACATATGTATTTTCTTGCTTGGCTCCACTCAAAAGACCTAGAAGCAATGGCACCCCAGTATTAATGGGCACCCCAGTATTAATGAGCACCCCTAGCACCCAGATCTTGCTTTCTAATACCATTCTGTAATCAAAAGACCAGGGATCCTTCGAGAAATGGCTGATTCTAGGCCTGGGGTCATGACAATGAGCCATGAAGATGAGTAGATGTAGTATCAGAAAGTAATAAATTATTTCTCAAAAAAAACCCAAGACAAAAAAACAAACCCACCATTATGGGGTTATGTCAAAGGGCAAGGATATATGAGCCAATTGAAAGAGCTCCCAGTGGCTAAAGCTGGAAAAATTTAGGGAAAAAAATAAAGCAGCATTGGATTATAACCCAAAGTATAAAATACATATCCATGAGTCCATACTGATATACATAAATGATTGAATAAATAAATAAGTGGGGGAGAGGAGAAAAATCTCCCATGCAGAAGAATCCCAAGTAATGTGTGTGATACTCCATCTTCAAGGATGTAGAGCATAACTCCCCATTCCATAAGTTTGGGCTGTACGTACAGACTTTCTTCCAGCAAGTACAGTATGGGGCAGGGTGGTAATAACTTCACAATGAAGAAACCAGACAAACACTATCTTCTCAAGGTCAACTTCAATAGTAATAAATCATGTATGTAGTACCTACCCTGGATACAATGTAATCAGAATGGCTTTTTACCTTTGTGATCTTCTTTCCAAAAACCAATATCCCTAGTGTAATCATGAGAAAAACTTCTGACAAATCCCAATTAAGGGGCATTCTACAAAATTCCTGACAAGTATTCCTCAAAACTGTCAAGATCATCAAAAACAAGCAAAGTATTAGAAACTGTCACAGTCAAGAAAGGCTTAAGGAGATATGATGACTAAGTGTAATGTGGCATCCTGGAACAGAGAAAGGACATCAGGTAAAAACTAAAGACTAAAGACAATGAATAAAATACATTAGTTAGTTAATAATAATAATGTATTAGTATCAATTCATTAGTTGAAACAAATACACTATGCTAATGTAAGATGTTAAAATAGGAGAAACTGGGTATAAGGTATCTCTATACTATCTTGCACCTTTTTGTAAATCCAAAAACTGTTCCTTTTTTATTAAAAAAGTGTATTTTTAAAAAAATAAAGTAGAAACACATGCCTCAAAATATTATCCATGATTGTGTTTTAGTGCTGAGATTACAAGTAATTTTTCTTTTTTGTTTATCTATGCTTTAACAATAACACAACTAGATTTTGATCTCTAGCTCTTAAAGGTTTGATATTAGCCTAACAGTCCCAGCATTTGGTCTCTGGCTTCTTCAGATAGTTAAAGTTTTGGCCCTTGTCAAGCAAGTGACACCTGTTACTACCTGCAGGGGAGGAGTCCCACTGTGCAGAGGATAGCAAAGAGCATAAAAATGCCTACCACCAGAAGCAGCAGTCAGTCCCAGGATGTCACTCCACTGCATAGTTTGCAGGTATTGGGGTCACCAAGAAAGACATGACTCACACAGGCACCGAATGGAACGACGCTTTCCTCACATAGAGAAGGAGAACAAGACTGTGTCAACAGAGATCCCCTGGTCAGCGGGTCTTGCCCCACAGCTAACACAAGGAGGTGGTCTGCGTGCACCCCTCTTGTGCTGCAGGTGAAGGATCCCATTCCTTCCTCTGCCAGGGACAGAAATAGCAGAGGCGTTGGCCAGGTGCCATATGATGCACATGCTTTCATCAGAATAAGGAAGTACACATCGAACCTGGAACAGGGAAAGATACTCCTCCTAAACAAGACCATATGCCCAGCACAGGCGCTGAGGGCCTCCATCTCCCTGTAAGGAAATGTCCAGGCCTCTGGCACACTCTTATGCAGCCACGCAAGTGTCAACAGCTGGTGCATGACCCCCTTTCCCAACAGCCTCGCCCATACCAGACAGTGTAACCTCTCTTTGAAAAAGAAAGTAAAGGAAATGTAATTATCTCATAGTGGCTGATAGAGGTAAGTCATTTTAAATATTAAGGAAATGCCATAAGTCATTATTATTAAAGGAACAATTACTTTTGCAAATTAAGCTTCAGGAATCATGGCAGAAAGGCAGTTTCAAAACTAATTATGCTGAGTAGAAGTAAAATCTCAAGCTTTTCAGAAAGATAATCCTCCACATGTTACAGAAGTCAGAGAGAGACCAACAGAGCAGAATTTCTTCCACTGAGAATGGCAGCGTCTCCGAGGGGATATGAGAAGACATCAGCTCTACCCTTGGCTGATACGTGAATCCCTCTGAAACTTGCCCTTCACATCTGCCCGAAGTGTCAAACTCCAGTGACAGCAAGTTTATTTGTCACTAAGGTGACTGGTTTCATTGGTTGCAGATTGCAAAATCAAGTTATATAAATCAAGACTAAAATACTCCATGATGATTTGCTTGTTTTTTTGGTAAACAAGAGGTTAATGAATAATAATTGTGAATTGGGAGGGTGAATACTACTTACAAAATGACTAGTACCTTTGTTATCTAGAAAGGAAGTGTGAGTATAGAGGTTAAGTTCATATTTGACCTTGGGCAATTATTTAACCTCTCAGAGTCTCAGTTTCTTCATTTGTAAAATAGAGATATTTATAGTCCCCACCTCGTGGCATCATCGTGAGGGCTAAATGAATTAATACATGTCAAGTACTTAGAATGGTATCTGGCACATAATAAGTTCTATATAAAATTTCGCTGTTCTTTTATGTAAGGGCACTCAGTGGCTTTGGGCCACCTCTTTTTGACTCTCTTTCATATGCCACTCGATCTCCAATCTTCACATCATGTTGATGCCCTTTGTCCCTGACAGCCCCTCCCTCACTTCTCCAGAGTATAACCATCCTCAAATTATACAGGAGCAAAGCCTATTTCTTCTACCTTTTCTCACTTCTCTTGCCATTGGAGTTGCTACATCCTAAAGTCTACTTTTGGATATGGTTCTTGCTTTTTTCCTTCCCATAGCCTCACTAACACTTAACTTAAACAATAAACAATTAATAGTGTATTAACTTGTTATTCTGTTTCCTTCACCCACCCCAATCCATTCACATCCTAATCCCAGGTTAAATTTTCTTTTCATTTTAATAACAGCTTTGTTGAGATATAATTCACACTTCATAAAGCTCACACTTTTAAAGTATACCATTCAATGTTTTTGAGCATTCACAGACTTGTTCTACTTACAGAACATTTTCATCACCCCAGAAAGAAACACATTAGGAGTCACTGTTCTTTCTCCCTTTTCCCCAGCCACAGACAACCCCTAATCTATTTTCTGTCTCTAAGATTTGACTAATCTGGATATTTCATATGAATGTAATTATACAATATATAGGTTTTTGTGTCTTTAATTTCTAGAACCTGTGAATACAATGAGGTATCATCCCTGTGATTATGTTATGTTATACAGCGTAGTTGTCCCTAGAGTAGGAAGATGATCCAGGTGAACCTGAACCAATCACATGAGCCCTTAAAAGCAGAAAGTTTTCTCCAACCAATAACAGATGGGGGAAGACAGAGAAATTTAAAGCATGGGAAAAATTCAACCATTGCAGGTTTTAAGATGCAGATGGCCACATGAGACAGAATGCAAACAGCCATTAGGATCAGAGAACAACCCTTTGTTGACAGCCAGCAGAGAAACAGGGCATCTGACCTACACCCACAAGGAATTAGATACTGCCAACAATCTGAAGGACTTTGGGAGCAGATTATTTCCCAGAGCCTCCAGGCAAGCATTCAGCCCGGCCCAGCTAACACCTTGATTTTAGCCTTCTCAGACTTTAAACATAGGACAAAGCTGAACCCACCCAGATTTCTGACCTACAGAATTTTGAACTAATAAATGTGGGGGGTATTTTTTGTTTTGTTTTGTTTTTTGTTTTTTAATTTTTTATTTTTAATTATCATGGATACATAAAAGTTGTATATATCTTTATAGGGGACATGTGATGTTTTCATACAGGCAAACAATGTGAATTAATCAAATCAGGGTAATTGGGGTAGCCGTCACCTCAGGCATTCAACATTTCTTTGTGTTAGAATATTACACTTTCACTCTTTTAGTTATTTTAAAGTATACTCTAACTTATTGTTGATAGCAATTTGTTGTGTTAGCAAATATTGTTCATTCTAACTAACTATATATTGGAACCCATTAACTATCCCCACTTTATTCCCCGCTACTGCTACCCTTCCCAGCCTCTAGTAACCATCATTCTACTTTCTGTCTCCATGAGATCAATTGGTTTAATATTTAGCTCCCACACATGAGTGAGAAAATGCAAGATTTGTCTTTCTGTATTTGGCTTATTTCACTTAACATAATGTTCTCCAGCTCCATCCATGTTGTTCCAAATGGCAGGATTTCATTCCTTTTTGTGTCTATATAATATTTCATTGTGTATATATACCACAATTTCTCTATCCAATCATCCGTTGATAGACACTTAGGTTGGTTCCGTATCTTGGCTATTGTAAATAATGCTGCAATAAACATGGGAGTGCAGATATCTCTTCAACATACTGAACTCCCATCCTTTGGATATATACCCAGCAGTGGGATTGCTGGATCATATGGAAGTTCTATTTTTAGTTTTCTGAAGAACCTCCATACTGTTATCCATAGTGGTTGCACTAATTTACACTCCCACCAACAGCGTACTAGGGTTCCCCTTGTTCCATATCCTTACCAGCATTCCTTATTGCCTGTCCTTTTAAATAAAAGCCATTTTAACTGAGGTGAGATGACATTAATATTTCACTGTATTTTTTATTTGCATTTCTCTGATGACTAATGATGTTGAGATGTTGAGCATTTTTTCATATACCTGTTGGCCATGTGTATGCCTTCTTTGGAGAAATTCAGATCTTTGCCCATTTTTAAATTGGATTATTTGATTTTTTTTATCCTATCCAGTTGTTGGAGCTCCATATATGTTCTAGTTATTAATCTCTTGTCAGACAATGTGTGTTTTAATGTGCTTTAGGCTGCTAAATTTGTAGCAATTCGTTATACAATAGAAAACTAATACAAGGACTGACAAGATTCAGCAGAGAAGGGCAACATATTAAGAGTGGGGTATAGTAAGTAATGTATTATGCAAGGAGACCTTTGGAAAAGGAAGTGTTGTTGGCCATGGGACTTCTTAGCCATATGAAATTCTTCCTTCATTTGGAAAATGATAGGCTTGTTCAACTATCACCTGTGTTATAGTCTGACACCTCAAAGACATGGCCATTTAACTTGTTCCCCACACGTGATTTATAAACATTCAACAGGAAAGAAAATAGAAGGTTGAAAATTTTTATAACTTGCTTTTTGGACAGAATTATGCTTTCTTGCTTCGTTGTAATTTGCCCCTTGGAGACTAAAGGAAACTTATTTGATTATGTACCAAATAAGAAGCAGAAGGTTGCAATTAGACATTATAACTCTCCATCACTTACCTTATTATGGAGGCATTAGATTATTCACAATAGGCAAAATATGGAAGCAACCCATGCATCCATCCACAGATGAATGGATAAACAAAATATGGTATATACATACAATGGAATATTATATAGCCTTAAAAAGGAAAGAAATTCTGACATATCCTA
This sequence comes from Cheirogaleus medius, assembly GCA_008086735.1. Lineage (NCBI taxonomy): Eukaryota > Metazoa > Chordata > Mammalia > Primates > Cheirogaleidae > Cheirogaleus > Cheirogaleus medius. Next base: position 39,711,751 of record VBSM01000361.1, read on the forward strand.
CAACACGGATGACATTATGCTTGAAGACATTATGCTGAGTGGAACAAGCCAGTCAAAAATGACAAATATTGTATTATTCTACTTATAATGAGGTTTCTAGAGTAGTCAAATTCATATAGGCATACAGTAGACTAGTGGTTTCCAGGGGTTAGGAGGAGGATGGTATGGGGAGTTAGTGTGTAATGGGTACAGAGTGGCAGTTTCAGAAGATGAAAATGTTCTGGAGATGGATGGTGGTGATAGTTGTGCAACAATGTGAATGTTCCCAATGCCACTAAACTGTACACTTAAAAATAGTTAAAATTGTAAAATTTCTATTATGGATATTTTACCACACACAAAAAATGAGGGATTAGATCAGCTCCCCTTCTTTGGAAATCATCAGTTTCTGTCAGCAGAATTTTACTGTAGGTGATTTTCTATAATAAAACTCCTTCCATTCCCATCTACTTATTTGTGTGAACAATGTTCTCAGAACTTACAGCTTTAAAAAAAAAAACCTAGGAATATAATTACTGCTGAATCTTGTGTCTTTCTAGCAACACTTACACACATGAGCTAATTGAAACAAAGTAGCACTAACTGTCTCAATAAGGGATGCATTTGCAATAAAATTTTACTTTTGGGGTTTAATTATGCTGATCAAAATGTGTGCTACATTTGTGTTGTTTTGATCAATTGTGTGTGAATAATAAGTATAATGGTAACTAAATAAAAAATGTAGTAAAACAAAGAGCATATTCATAGGAAACAAAAATTACTTTAGCTTTAATTTATATCCATAATTTTGTGGGGAGAACTGTGATAGAGTAATCGGTTAAAGACCTTCCATAGGAAGTATATTATATTATTATAACTTTTGGAAAAAGAGTGAAATGGAAATCTAGCTTAAATTGGAAATTAGAACAACATAAAATTTCTGGCTGTTAAAGGTAATCTTGTTCTTGTATTTTTTGAATAGATAGTGGTGGATCTCACTCAAATGCTATAATATTTTGATTCCACACTAGATAAATTTAAAAGTAATCTAAATAATTTTCTTTTAAAATTGGACTGGAAGTTATATACTCTTTCAGATAGCTATACTTTCTTTTGAAAAGTTATACAGTTTATATCTATTATTTTAGGGATTATGCTTGAAGTTTTACCATGAATATCTAGCACAATGCAGTCCAGAGTTAAGACATTGACCTTCTCCTAGATGATATAATACATGGACTTAAAAACACTATAATTCTAATCATCCTTCCCAAATTACATAATATTAATTTTCAAGTATTTTAATTCTGCCCTGTGTTAAACTCACACAATTTAGATATTTTATACAGATATTTGTTTAGACTTATTCATGAGTTTACCGGAGTCTTTGCTCACCATTCCTTCTTGCATCTCTAGAATACTCTTTCTTCTTTTTTAAACACATCCTCTAGAAGTTAAACACATCCTAAGCAAATATAGATCTGTTGACAAATTCTCCCAATTTTTGATTATCTAAAAATGCCTTTATTTTGTTTGACCTTATTCTTAAATGGTAGTTTTGGTTGGTATGAAAGAGTTATTGTTTCAGATTATTATTCCACTCTTTTTTGCTTCTATTGTTGTTTAAGTCACTGTAGCAGTACTAATTGTCAGCAGTCTAAGTATCTTTTCTCTCTAGGTAATTTTGGGATCTCTGTTTGGGTTTTGGTGTTCTACAGTTTCATTGCAATATTTCCAGGAATAAATTTCTTTTTATTTATCCTGCTTGGTATAAATGGATTCACATCTTCCATCAATTCTGGAAAATATATAATCATCTCTTCAAATATTGCTTTTCTTCTCCATTCTCTGTATTTTCTGTCTGGGATTCTGACTATACATTTATTCCTCTGATTCTTCTCGAACCTTTGGGTACATATGGTCACCTGAGGAATTTACTAATTAATACAGATTATGAATCAAGAGGTCAGCAGTGAGGCTGAGTCTGAATTTCTAACAATCTCCCAGGTGAAGTTATTGCTACTGTACTTTGTACATGTAACAAGGGACATAGTGTTAGACCTTCTCTTTCTACCCTTCACATCCCTTAACATTTCTTTCATATTTTACACCTCCTATTTCTCTACATTGCATTCTAGTTAATTTCTTCAGGCCTGTCTCCCAGTTAACTTATTTCTCTTTCCTTATATCTATTAGGCTCTTTAACCCATCTGTTTATTTTTCAACAACTATACTTTTTATTTCAAAAAATTACATTTTACCTTTGTACTTTTTTGTATACGCCTGAGCATTTTTAAAAGTGCCTTGTTGCTTACACATTTTTTTGGTTTTCCATCTTATTTTTTAAATAGTTCATAACATGTTATTTTATGTTCTAGATTTTATGCAATTATATTTTATGATTCCCATGTCTGAAGTCTCTGAGGCTCCATATATACTGTAGGTTACCTACACTAACTCTCATTCATGTGGTTTAATTCCTTTGCATGTTTTGCAATCTTGTTTGTGGGCTCATATTTGGTTGATCCCGATCAACAGAAAACCTGAGAGCATAAAATGAAGATATTTTCACCAAAGTGGATTAAGTTTCTGTCAGCCACCAGCCACGGTAGGCTTCAAACCTGTGACCACTAAAATCACCTTCAGGGTTCCTGAGCTTAATCTGGGACACTCAAGTTTAGCAACTACCCATGCACATTTTATCATCTGGCCAAGGCACGGTTTCTTGGTGGCAGTGACAATTTGGCTCCTGCCTTTGTTAGAATCCCTCCTTTCTTATATGCTCATTGTGTGCCAAGTCCTCATAGATTTTTCTTTTCTTTTTTTTTCTCTGGCCCTTTGGAGATTTTCCTTACTTCTTTCAAACTCCAAAATATACCAACTATGTTTTATGAAGTATCTAGCTTTTTTCCCCAAGGAAAAAACTCCCCAGTGCACACACAAACACATAAGTATTCAATCCATGATATTCCCAGAGCTATAAGTTATGAAAAAAAATTTCACTTCAGTTACCCTCACAATTGGCTGTGTGTGACCCTCAACCCATTACGTGGTTATTTCCCCAGATCCTGACCATTACATTTGAATACATTTCATAGGTGGAAAAAATATTCCCATTAGATTCCCAATTCATAGAGTAAGAGTTACAGAAAAATAAGTCCAAGTGGAGGCTATGTATCTCTTTGTGCATACAGAATAGTAAGTCAAGAACAATAATTACACCTCTAGGAAAAGGGCAGAGAATATTGCTACCATCAAAGACTGGAAAATGCAGAGTGGTAATTCCAACATGCCCAATGTAATTCTCTAGGTTAGTTAGTACAAAAGATGATCGATTCTCAGAGAGTAATAGTGAATTTTCAAAACATGAGTTAGTAGATGACTCCAATAAAAGCTGCTAATCCACACGTAATCTTTTTAATGGACTAAATTTGTACTGAAAACCAGTTATCTATCTGGTGATTTTTTTTTTCAATCTCAGCAAGCAGAAAACAGCAGAAACCAACAGCTTCCCCTAGAAGAAAGAGTAGTACAATAAGTCCTCACTTTAAATCATCAATAAGTTCCTGGAAACCGTAACTTTAAGTGAAATGACTTATTACAAAGCCAATTTTATCATATGCTAATAGATATAAACAAGAGTTAAGTTTCTACACCGTATTTCTGGTCACGAAAACATCACCAAATTTCTCAATAAGGAAAAAAAAATTGTCATATTAAATGTTGAAACAAATGTAAGCTATGCATATATTTAAGAAAGATTAATAAAAACAAGTAAGATAATTATTTACTCAGTTTTTGGTGAATCAGTGAGGGATAGCAGTCATAGTGGTGGTGGATTAAATCAAGGAAAAAATGTTTGTAAAGCGGAAGTTGAAAGCAGCACCTCCTACCATCATGCATTTCAAAAACAAACAATCACCAATATGATGGGCTCATTGGTCATTTTGGTTCTGCATTGTTCTTCCCAACCCATTTATCCCATTTTAGGCTTGTAGATACCCAGAGCCTATCCCGGCAGCTCAGGGCACAAGGTGGGAACCAACACCGTTCCATCACAGGAGACACTCACACACACCCATACTCTCTCAGACTGGAACAACTTTCAGACGTCCTCAAACTATGGCCCCTGGGCCACATGCGGCCCACCGAGGACATTTATCTGGCCCGCCCAGTATTTTTGCCACCGCTGCCTGTCCTGCTTAGCAGCCCACTCGTCCCAGGCCCACAGTGCGCATGTGTGGAATGTGCGCCGCACTCTCCAATGGCCCTCCAACAGTCTGAGGGACAGTGAACTGGCCCCCTATTTAAAAAGTTTGAGGACCTAGACACACCAATTAGCTAAATGTGCACATCTTTGAGATGTGGGATGAAACTGGAGTACCCAGCAAAAACCCATGCAGACAGACATGAGGAAAACGTGCAGACTCCATACAGCGGCCCCTAAGAATCAGTTTTTTTTCTCATCAACATTATAATGAAACCATGTTGAAGGAAATGACATTGAATGAAATGATGTTATTTGAGGACCTGTTGTATATGTTTGTTATCTTGTGTCAGGATACATCAACTCCCAAGTTCTGTGCCACAATTTATTTCTCAGGGATCTTGACTATTTCTCATGCCTCAAGATCTCTTACTGGTTCATCACCTTGACAATAATAATACATCCTAAAGAGCAAAAAGAAGCTAGTCACCAAGAAGCCCAAGTTAAACCTAGGCTCATAAGAAGATGGAAAGTATGCTCCACAAAATTAGACAAATCTGATAGCTCAGTGAAGTTTTTGGCAGACCAGTAGCCTGGCTCAAGTCAGCGTATTCCCTCCAAAATGAAAAATTAGTTGCAATATTTTGTACATACAATTCTCAGTGGGATATTTGCATTTTAGAAGCTATATATACTATATCTACAAGGTAATGTATTTATTTGGTGACATGAAACTTTACCTAATTTGAGTAAGGCACGGAGCAAGAGAAGATCCTTCATTTTGTCCTAGCTACACTGCAAACAGCTCTGCCCTTGGATCGCCATGACCCAGCCAATTTAATGGCATGGCAGATTGAATGCCTTGGGCAGATTAAGATAATATATGAAGCCTGTAGCAAATCCCAGTAGAAGAATCACAGTGGAGTCTTCCAAAAATTTGGAAGAAAACCATAACCTCTTTGGTATGTAACTATCATTTTTTTTTATTTTTGAAAACAACAGTTCACTTGCCACTGGTCCCTGCTAACCATAGTACATCTGGTGATCAGAGACTCAGCTGACCATCATAAACTTGGAGTTATCCGATATACCTAGCCCTAAAATGGCTGTAAGCAATGTACTCCACAGTCAAGGAGAAGAGACCAGTCTTAGGAAGATGTTAAAAAAAAAGTTGAATAAGAATGTTGCCCACTTTTCTCGCAGACCTGCATCACCCATGCTGCCATCTCCTCTCAGCTCCCTTCATGGGCAGACATTGCTTCGTGGGAAGTTCCCTATGACTAGGCGATGTGAAAGAGAAACCTGTGGCTGACAACAGACAGAGGTAGACCACCATGACATTAGAACCCACTCAGGGCAGGGGTGTCCCTGAAGCGAAGTAAAGGGGAAAATTCTTCCCAGTGGGCAGAAACTCAAGTACATTTCTTTGTCCATGCTGCCCAAGAGAAGAGCCTGATTGGTTAGAGTTAATAGATTGTCAAGCTCTGAAAAGAAACATGATCAGAGGACTGATGACAAGAATATCTATGTCTCACACTGATGTTCATTATAATGTCTCCACTGCAGAGAAGGTTATTAGTAATAAGGTGAAGATCAACTAACCTGTGGTATCAGTTAGCCTCATTCTCAAGTAAGCCCATCTTTGTTCAGTGGTTTATGAAATTATCCATATTGGTAGGAGCAGAAGTTATGCACAGGCTCATCAACAAAGACCTACCCTTACTCCAGTTGACTTGGCTATTGCCAGAGTCAGGTGCCAAGTCTGCCAACATTTACTGACTCTGGCCCCTCCCCAGTATGGTGGATGGAATACTCTAATCGGACCAGGAATCCATCCTGTGGCAGACTGATTGCACTGAATGCTGCTACATCCCTGGAACAGACATTTATCCTGGATTTCAGTATGCCTTCCATGTCTCGCAGTCTCAAGTAACACCTACCATAGACTTACTGGATGGTTTTTTCATCCTTGTGGAATATCACACACCATTGTTTCTGGCCAAGAAAGTCCTTTTTAACTATAAAAACAAATAAGTCAAAGGGATAAAAATTCACTGGTCATATCTGCTTCCTCATCACCCAGATGTAGCTGGAATTGCCTATTAAAGACTCACTCACTGTATCAGCTAGTACCTAACATTTTGAAAACATGAAATGCTATCCTACAGGATTTGGTAAATGCTCTGAAATCAATTAATGACTAGAGGACATGAATTCCAGCACTAAGGGGTGAATAAGGTTGGCCCCCCTTACACCTATAATTGATGCCTCATTCACAAAATATTTCTACCAATCTCTATAACTTTTTGCTCTGCTAACTTAGAATTTTAAATATCCAAGAAAGAAAAGCTGCCACCAAAGGATTCAGCAATAATCCCACTAAACTGGCAGTGGCAACTGCCATCTGTCCAGTTGGTTCTCCTGAGGACACTGGATAAAATTAAAAAGTGGTTTTAATCCTGGTTCTCCGTGAGAAATAAAATAATTGCTACCAAATGGGAACAGGAAAGACTGGGGCTGGAATCCAATTGATCCTGAGGTGTCTCTACTAAGTCAAGGGGTAAAGATTAATGGAGGAGTCTAATCCAAAACAGATTAGATGCCAAGAGCTCATATTCCTCAGGAAGTAAGGTCTCAGTGAGAAACCCAACAGTCTGAGGTGCTTACTGAAGGAAATATCAACCATTATGCCATTGCAGAAGTAAGAATTATAGCATCTGTTCAATGTTTCTTCCTTGCCATGTTATGAATATAGTCATATACCTTCTCTTTTCTTTCCCTTTTCCTCAGGATAGCTAACTTTATTGTTTGTTACTTATATTGAAGAATTTTGGATGGGGACCTAATTGATACTCTAAATAAATAAATTTTAGTTTTCTCCTTTTGGCAGTTTCTGAACAATCAAAGGGTGGATACACATTATGCAATTTTTTGGAAGTGTATGCACAAAGTGTGTACACAAAGCATATATACTATATCTTTTGTATTCAATGTAAAAGATAAGTATATACTTGAATAAATCTGTACTGAATGGATATATGGAAGAGAAAAATGGTAGATGGATGGATGGATATGTAGTAATAGCAAAGAAAGAATGTCTCTGATTTTTTTCTTTTAAGAAAAATTCTACTACTCTATTTTTTTCCTTTTGGAACTTGTATTAGACACACATGTAAAAATTGTTTTCTTTAGGTCTATCTTCCAGTTCACTAATTCATTTTTCAGCTATACCTACTATCCTGTTTAATATGCTCACTGAGTTTTTATTTCAATGTTTATATTTTCAATTTCTATAGGTTCTATTTGGTCTCTTTGATACTGTATTTCTTTTTTAATCATTTTAATATAACTTCTTAAAGTCTAACAGATAAATGTAACATCTGAATTTCTTAGAATTATGATCTTGATATTTGTTTATTGTCTTTGCTGATTCTAGCTCAAGGTAAATTATTTCCTTTAATATTATATAATTTTAAATAGTGAGCTCATCTTTAGAGTTTCTATTTCTGTGAGAAAGTTCTTTGGCCTGGGTTGTGTATTTGCTTTGCCCAGGTGCCCATGGGTTTCATTGACCTGTGCCCACTTCTCATGTTGATTCTTAGCTTGTAGATTCATGAATCATACAGTGTAGCATATATTTGAACCACAAACTCATGAGATGACAAGCCTGTGATTCTAAAATTCTCCAGAGGAGTCTTTGTCTCCCAGCAACCAGAGATAGCCAGAAAAGTTCTACATGGTCTCCTTGTGTGGGTGAGCAGATTTATTTTCTAGTCACTCTTACTGAGTGTTGCCCTTCAAGAGTCCTGGCTTTATAGATATGTCTCAGTTCCAATTCCTATTTCTTACAGTCCCCACACCTTGTCATCTGTCCCTTCATGGTGTTATAATCTAAATCCCTAGCTTACCCTAAATCCCTAACTACTGGCACCCATTTCCCTACACACACACACTCCCCAATAGCAGTAGCTGGCACAGTGTCAGATGTGGCTTTTTATTCACTTTCTCGCTAGAGATTATGTTCTGTGAACTCATCTATCCATTTAAGGGGTGAGGCTTGAAAAACTGTTCATCCAGAATTTCTAGGCATTTTGTCCTGGGAAGATGTACAGTTTATTTCATATAAAGTATTGTCGGAAAAGAAAGTTTCAGGTAGTTTTAATTAGAATGGTCTGTGACATAATAAATCTTAAAGAGAGGGTTTAATTTGCTGAGAAAGGAAAAATAAATAGGTGGAGTGACGGAGGAAAAAGGCACCCCCAGCAGGAGAGTAGCAATGGTAAATAACCTACAACAGAGAATTAACAAGAAAAAATCAAACAATCCCATCAAGAAATGGGCAACAGAAATTAACAGAAACTTCTCCAAAGAAGACAGAATAACAGCCTGCAAACATATAAAAAAA
>VBSM01000361.1:39722537-39760898 GCA_008086735.1 Cheirogaleus medius
GGGTTTTCTAGGTATAATATCATGTCGTCAGCAAAGAGTGAGAGTTTGATCTCTCTTTGGTCCCATTTGGACGCCCTTAATTCTGTTCTCTTGTCTGATTGCTGTAGCAAGGACTTCCAGCACTATGTTGAATAGAAGTGGAGATAGTGGGCAACCTTGTCTTGTCATTCTTCAGTTGACACCACCACAGCATAATCAATTCCAATGGCTTCATTCACAATTATGACCCATGAACAATCTACAGCCATGAATTAATAATCTGGTAAATATTATTTATGAAAGCAACATCATGTCCTTAAAGTCACAGGTTCACCCAGGTATCAATCACAGCAAGCAGAGGTTGGCATTTGCAACACAGCTTCTGCTATGCCTCAAAGGTCAGAGCACTGAGACCAGATCGGCTTCTCTGTGTTCCTATCCTAACTATGCCACTAAGCTACAATTCCAGAGCAGGTCATTTACCTTCTTTCTGCCTTCCTTTTTCAATCAACAGAGGGCAGGCTACTACTTGCAACTGGGCCAACAGAGTTCAATAAATACCAATGAATAAATTGACATTAATATAAATTTAGATTCACAGAATATAAATTTTCCTGAAATGTACCTTCAAAACTACCAGGAGTCATTCTCCTAACTACTAATTACTTCAGATTGTAAATGTTTGGCTTAAAAGTTGAATCAAGGCCATTTTTATGATGTTTTAGGGCCTCTTCATATAACAAATTATCCTAGTTTAACACAAAATACAATACACATTGCACTTGGGTATCCACCAAATCCCTCCTAGAAACATGGGGTATATAATTTATTTTACTAAAAACCAAAAAACTCCAGCTGCTCTCATGGAAAGTTACTACCCAGATAAGCTGAGTGTTGGCTCCTGAGAGTCTTAGATTGGGTGGGCAGCTAACCCTTTCCTGGAACTGTTTTGTATCCAGCCCAGCAAACAGGAAATGGCTGTTGACTGTTGAATTCCAACAGTCCTGCAGTGACCAGAGCAGCAAGGTGCCCAGCTCAGCCCCATGGGGTCCAGTGATTCACAAACACTAATCCTATAGTTGTGTTTTTTCTCCTTTTCTTTTCTTTTTTTCTTTTGGCAGTTTCCAGCAGATGGATCAATCAAAGCCCCAGAGCCCTTGTGCCCCTCAACAGAAAGTCCCAATAGACCCAACGTATGAATGAATTTCCTCTCATTCGCTGATGCACATTTTTCTTCGCATTAGCAAGTAACACTGAGCTGAGCTGGTCATTAAGTCAACACTTCTCTGGTTTTTACCATGAGGCAGTCTGCATTTGCTGTGACTTATTCCATCTTCAAGTTGCCCTCACCTTTTCTTCTTCCTCCACCTTCAGATTTCAAGTAAAAAATTTTTGAGAAAAATTCCCAGTAAATGTTCCATGAGTAGCCTTGCTTAACAGCTTCCCACATCACTTAAATTTTCCTCCAGCAACTTTCTCATTATGGGATGCTGCTCAGGTGTGGGATGTGATGGGGTGGGAAGGGTTGGGAGTCAACATCTCTCATATACCTGTATGCTTAGGTGCTCTGGCATACCACATTTTTGCCTGGTTATAAAGAGACAAATATATGTCTTATTTTAAATAGTCAATGCCTTTTCTTCATCTGCATGTTATAAACTGTATGCCTCCCTCTTATGATATATCCTGAAATTTCTCTTAACTCCTTTTCTCTGCCATACTAGCTGGATCTGGTGTATTATACACTCTGTATTTTCAGATATTTATCATTAAAGTACGATTCCTGTAAAAATCTCAAAAATTGATTTTAGGAAAGCCCATCAGTTCAAATATCACCTCTGGTCTTTAAAACAATACATCATTGCAAAGAATTTTGCTCTACTGCCTTGGCCATTCCACCATTCTTCTTCATGCTGCTTAGAAAGCAGCCAAAGGTCAGGGTGGCCATCCTCACAAGTTTTGTGGCTGCGATGGGGTCTGGTAGACTTGTGGGCTGTTCTCTCTCAGCAGGTCTGTCAGTAGCATCTATTCAATCCCCAGCCCACACTATCCCTGACTCTACCCTTGCAGCCTTCGGCAACAAGGTCAGTTCCACCAACCCAGTGACACCATCTGACCGTATACCCCCTGTACCCCTTTTAGAGAACAGGCAGAAATTTCTCTGTCTCACCTAGGTGAAAGAAATTGGAAACATTTTGCCCCCAAATATGGTATTTTGACATGCTGGCCTGACTGAAGAAGCCTCAAGGTCTCTGTGACCTTCCCTCACCTACCACTGGCACTCTCAAAAAGTTAGTTTCTTTATCTTCCTAAGAAATAGACCCCACCTAGGAGAACAGTTGTTCATTTCTTCCCCTCCCTATAAGACCAAGAATGTGACCACACCTGAATAGAATCTTATGAGGATAATGTCCTATCTCTCAGAGTTATTCAAATTCCAAAGGGAACTGTTTACCCGTTAATCCTTGTTCCCTATCCATTCATCCTCCCTGTCTGTCCTTTTCTGTCCCTCTACAGAATTGCCTTTTTGCCCCTCCCATAACCCTTTTTACCAGAAAGGCATATAAGCTTCTGAACCTGTTGGGGAGTTGAATCTTCATGCTGAGGGGTCCTGTGTATATATGTTAAATAAATTTTTATCTTCTTCCTCCTATTAATCAAGCTGCCTCATATCAGTGATTTTTCAGTGAACATTAGGGGGCAAGAGCCTTTGTTCCTTCCATAAGTCACCCAAGACCCAGAATTTCTTATAGGAGCTCAACTCAGAACCTTCTTCCTCAATGCTGGGACTTCAATCAAATGCACCTCAATGGTCAAAGTCCACTGGGCCTTGATACATGAATGGTGAATACAAGAATCAGAAAATTTCTTTGCCTTAGAAAGTGTGGCTTTTAAGAGTTGGGTCTTCTTGTGAAATCCTATTTTGGATTTCAGGCACGGTTTTAAAACTTTCTTGGTTTGCTTTTTAGTTGTTCTCCTCCACCCACTCCCATCGTAACCTTAACACACACTCCTTCCCCCTTTGTATTCCTGTTATAACAATCTTCAGCCTCCCAAGGCAAAGAATGCTCTCCAGAATAGTGGAAGGAAATAAAAAAGAGAAAGCATATAGAATTTTAAAAATTGTGCCCCTCACAAGGACAAGTGTTATCAAACAAAACTGGGGCCCACTCACCCAGCATCGTAAGGCCAGACACTGGAGCCAAGAGTTGCAGTGGCAGAAAGAGAAATTGTTTTGCAGGGTGCCATGCGAGGAGAACTTCCTAGTGGCTCACAAGTCAGGATTTTTTAAAGGCAAAAGTGTTACCAGCCTCTGAGTCAAGGTTTTTCCAAGTTCTTGGTGTTCATGAGGAAAAGAATTTCAGGACACACCACGTAAGCCAAACAAGTGACAGCTTTTATTGAAAGCAAAAGTGTGCTCTCAAGGAGGAGAGCAGGCAGACTTGAAAAAGAGCAGCTGCCCTGGGAATGTAACAGAGAGAATGGCCTGAAAAGGGGTAAAAATGTTTTCTGTCTCTTCAAAACCCCCTCACCCTTGTTGAGAACTAAAACCTACATCCCTGCCTCAGATTAGTGGTTGGGAGGGGCAAGAGAGTGTCCTTTGTTCTTTGTGCCACAGGAATTGCCCAGGCAGAGGCCACGAGATTATCTTAGCCAAATATGGGATTATGGGATTTATCAGAACTTTTAAAAGCTCTGTACTTCTGCTTAGAGGCAAGACGTTGGTACTTTGAGACAGGAGTCTGCCAACCTCCTCATTTACCGGCAAATTAATGAACTTCTCTTTCCTTCTCCTCAAACCACTTGTCCTCATTCTTCTGCTGCAGAATCAGGGACAAGTGCCAAACTTTTGGTAACAGAAGGAAGTGGTTTTCTCAGGTTGTAGTGTATATTTTCAATTGTTGGTGTGCTCTTGGCCAAAGAATGGCCAGACACACCAAAAGCAAGCAAGCATGAAACAAGGTTTATTGAAGAAGTACAAGAAAAGTTTACAGAGCAAGAGCAAGATATGTTCACCACAGATGATGAACAGACCCCTCTGTCATAACAAAAGGGCTCTGGTAATGGTCTGAGGTCTTGCTTTATAATGTCTGGATTTGGCTCTCCTTATGGTTTAGACATCACTGCTGAAAAATTTTGATGGACAGTCAATGACATGATAATTAGCCTTAGGTTACTCTAGGTCACTTTCCAGATCCTATAATACCTGTGCTGCTTAGCCTGCAGGCCAGGGAATGCTCTGTATTCTTTTGCAGTTGGTACACTACGTTCTGTTTTTTCCTTTCACTTTTTGACAAAACTTAGTTTTGTCATTCATTTTAATTTTGGTCATTTGAGTGAATGTATAGTGGTATCTGACTGGCGCACTAAGTTCTGATTGGCAGATTGGTAGGGTGTTCCCTCCTCCCCTAGGTGTGGCAATTGCCCAGGTACCCGCCTTTGTCCCCAGGAGGGCCAGAGGTCCCTCACTGGCTAGGTAACAGTTTTAGAGTTTTTTTAGTCTTCCTAATGGAGAGGAGGAATATTCAAAAACAAAGGGTTTTCTTTAAGAATTTGAGTAGTAATTTCCAGAATTAATTTCCCTCTCATTTTCATACTTTATATGGTTGTCTCAGAACTGTCATGGTGATTTCAAGGGTGGAGAAATTTTAAAACCACAATGTAAATGATATTATAATTAGCCAAAGTTCATGTAGGGTAGCAGAAACATCTTACAGGCTGGTGGAAGCCAGTTCTTGCCTGCAGTTGTCAGCTCCCTTGTTTAAGGTTGTTTACTTTAACACCTGTACCTCATCTTCAAGCACCTGCATCGAGTGACCCTTGTCTCCTAGTCTCCTACTCTATCAGGGGTACGTTTCAGGTAAGCCTGGCTCAAAAAGGCAGATATCCTAAAGGAGGGGCCATGTAGATTCAGAGATTTTTATATTAGTGGAAAGGAATGTTAAGATGTGTGTGATAGGTCCCTTGGGGGAAATTTAGAAAAAGGAATGGTGGTCAGAATGTAATTCCTCAGTTCTTCCTTATCTGCATTTTTCATCCAGTGGGGGTTTCTGAAAAACAACTCAAGAATGTACATTAAGATGCTATCTTTTAAATGGGTGTGACACGTACCACCAGGGGGTTGACATGCTTGAAGCTCTAGGACGGGGGGGGGGGTTGGCAGGGGCAATATATGTAACCCTAACAATATCTGTACCCCCATAATATAATGAAATTAAAAAAAAGATGCTATCTTTTAGTTTCCATAGGGAATCAAAATGCCTCATGACTCTGGCTTGCTTGGAGGGCCATTGTTGGCTTGGAGGGCCTCATCAGGTTGCCCATCCACTTTTCAAGCCTAGTCAGATATCCAGAACTTCTCCTGAGAACTCAAGATTTTTCTTTATTTCCATGCTTTGGGGGCCTGGCAGGCTCCCTGTAACCAAGTCCAAGCTCATACTACTTGCTGTGTGACAGCAAATAAGTTGAGAGACAAGGTGTTGGGTCAAGGAAAGCAACTTATTTGAGAAGACAGCAAACCAAGGTGGCAGACTAATGTCCTCAAGAACCATCTTAAGTTAGTATGAACTTTAGGCTTCTTTTTATGTTAAGGGAAGAAGGAAGAGAAGGGAGTGTTACAAGAGGTAACTGATGACTGCAGACATCTGTGCATCAGCGAGGGTCCAAGTTAACTTTGGAGGACATAGGTCAGGTCATGATGTTCCTATAAATCCTTAACATGGCATTGTTACTTGTGTGCATATTTTCCTTATCTCCCAGGGAGTTAGTTGTGGGAAAGGGATGGTTATCATTTATTTTTTCTTCCTAGAGTTGAGCTAGAAACTAAATTCTTCCTATAATTAGCTGGCCTACATGCAGAGCTAAGCAGAAACTTTTAACCTAAAGGATATTACTGCAGGGGGTCAGAAGTAAAATAGAGCTAGTCAAATTAAGCCACCCTTCCACTGCTACACCCCTGAGGGGTTCCTGCTCAGTCTCACAAGGAGCCGCATCCTATCTGCAACTCAGCTAAGCTGCCTGACATCTACAGCTCTTTCCTTTGTTTCTCTCAGATCCTCTAATGGCTTGAGCCATATCCTGTGTAATTCTTTATTTTGAAACCATTCCTGACACCATCTTCAGTTTTCCTATTCCTCTCTTTAAATCACTGCCCCTTTTTCTCTGCCTCTTGCACACTCTGGGAATGGGATCTTTATTGTTGCCTGAACTTGTCTTTCTTCTCATCTCCTTGACTGTATCAAACTTTTCACTTCCATTTTAACTTTTATTATTTTGATTTAAATTTCATCACCTCCATCCACCCCAACCACCATCTCCATTAAATACTTCTGCAAATAGGAATATACAATTTTTAAAACCTTTGGATTTATTTTTTCCCCCAAAGTACTATTGGAACAAAGAGGATGTTTGCTTTTATTCAGGAAGCCTTAGAACCTATGTAGTGGGACATCCATTTTTATCAAAGACCCAAACGAAGAAAAATTTCTTAGCAAGAAGAAACTCCTACCATCAAAATGAAGAACTCAGGACTGGCCATACTACCCAGCTAAAAAAGAATACTTGAGTTAGTATTCTTAGCAAGAGTTAGCAAGAGGCAACTTTTCAAGTTACAGTTTACCAATAAGGCAAGCAACCAGCATTTTGCAAAGCATTGTGAAGGAAGAACCTCTATAAAGACTGAACTTAAAGTGAACATTTATCATTTGCATAATCATTGACTGGAGACAATTTGCAATTAGTAGTAAAAACCCTGAAAGGAAAGAGAAAAGCAAACCCCACCACTATTTAATGAGCGTTCACCCTGTGATGGGCAGAATGCAAAGTTTTTTACATGCTTTGTTTTAATCAGTTTTCATAGCCAACCCTATAAAATGGAGCTACTATTTTAGCCATCTCACAGAAGATGAAACTGAGGTTCAGAGCGGTTAAGTAAGCCCAAATCACACAAATTATCTGTGACAGAATCTAGATCGTTTTAACACCAGCCTACACTCTTGGCCCAGAATCAAGTGAGACAAGAAGTGGTCACAGGACATAAGAGGGAGAGAGGATAACCTGAATTTGGACAACACATAGGGAGGAGGAATCCAAAACAGTGACCCTTCCCTTAGATACCTGTATAACAATGATCACCCAATATTTAATAAGAAAGAACATGACATTGACCCCAGAATCCCACTCAATAGTATATATAGCTATTGTATGTATTTGTTTTAAAAAATGTATAGTAAAATATATATCGCTCTCTATTCAGAGGGTGGTCTCTGAATGAATTATTTTTATATTTTTATAAAATTATATGTTTAAAAAACCCTCTATATCGGGTGGTGGACAGGTGGGAGGGGGAGGAGGGGAAAGGTGTATATTTACATAATGGGTGAGGTGTGCACCACCTGAGGGTTGGACACGCCTGAAGCTCTGGCATGGCGGGGTGAGGAAGGGGTGGCAGGGGCAATATATGTATCCCTAACAATACTTGTACCCCCATAATAAGAGGAAAAAAAACCCCTCTGTTATTAACTATAGATACATAAATATTTCAGTCAATGTTCTGGTAGAAAGAACAGAAAACCAAATGAATAGTTCCCTTGTTATAGAATTATATCTTAAATAGTGCTTTAATTGGGTGTGCTAATTAATATTCTCCATTTTGTATTGTGTTCCGTAATGCCATTCTAGATTATCCTGAAGAGACAAAAGTTCTCACCTTTAATCATTTTAAGTCATATGTTAATATTTTCTCTTGTTCAAACAAGAGATTTTTTTTTATCCTGTATGCATACTTAGTAAAGTGTTCTAGTACCTGATAATTTTTCTCAGTCATTGCCAAAGCATGAATTCTTTCACATTATATTGGATAGTCTTTTTAGTTCTTTTTAGTTCATAATCCTATTAATTCTTTTTTTTTGTCAATATTTATACTTGAAAATGTTAGCATACATATCCAAATAAAGACCTTTCAAATCTCTCTTTGTGCAGTCTGATTAGAAAATGTGACGGCACCTTCACATTATAAACTCCTTGGCTGTAGTAACAACAACTTATTAATGGTGTCTGTCATTATATTTATGCTGAGTGCATAAAAGGTGCTTAGTATAATAAATATTTGTTGACAGAATTTTGGCCACTGCCATACTTAATACCAATAATAATAATAGTAATAATAATGATGAACATTTACTGAGTGAAAGTGACAAGTGTGTTTGGCATTGTTCTAGGTTTTAAATTACTTCTCTCATGTAAGCCTCATAACAATACATCATTGCTATTTTGCAAAGAGGAAATTAAAATTTGCAGAGGTTGGGTGCCCTACCCAAGATCACATATCCAATAAGTGGTAGAGCCAGACTCCATCCATCCCAGGTGTATCTGACTCCAAAGCCCACCACTCAAATACTATACTTTCACAATCCTCTCAACTTCTCTTAAGAAGCTGCTGAATACTGTTTTAACCTCACCATTCCCTTTCACATTTTCTTGGAAGTCATATCTATTTGCAAATTTCATTCCCCAACCCCTGTCCAATTTGCATCTGTACTCCTACAAGGAAATGTCACATCTTACCACACATGCTCATTATTTATGGTTCTTCCCAATGGTATGCTGGTAAATGTTTAACATTCCACTGGGGGGGAGTGGTGAGGGGAACTCTGATTTGTAGTGTTGTCTGATTTCCTTGGTACAGATACCTCCAACATGGATGATTTCACGCCACCAACATGATAACGAAGAACAGAGTTGGAAAGAGGTGTGCACAATCGGCTTTCTGCACCTGGTGCCAGTGAATTCTGACATACCACCAGCTCTTGCCCATATAATTAGTGTGAGGCTGAAGAACAGCCTTAAAAAATAAAAATCCTCCCTATTAGGATTACCTTTGGATGAGTACCTAGTAAACACACACCTGTTTTAAACACTCACATACTTGCTTGATGAGTTAAACTGAATTTTTGCTCTTCTAGAACAGTTCTCAAAGTGTGGCCCCCAGACCAGCAATATCAGCATCTCGTGGGCATGTACTATGAATGCAAATTTCTGCACCCCACTCCAAACCTGCTGAATAGGAAATTTGGTGGTGACGAGAGGAGGTCGGCCATCATTGTTTTAACAAGCACCCAGGTGATTCTAATGCATGCTAAAGTGAACCACTGCTCAAATGTCAGAATCTCTTCCATTTCAGCCCACAAGGTAAAAAAGTCAAGTTAAAGAAAGACTAACAAGGTCTTGCTAAGATCAATTTTAATGGAAAAAAAGTGGGGGAGGTCAAAGTTCTGGCAAGTAAGTGTGCAATGCAGACTGCAGAGGGAAAAGGTCCTGGCCCAATTATTACTCACATTTGAGTCAGAAGAGGTGCGTGTAAAACCTACTTAAGAAGATCTCTCCAAAACACAGAAGAAATTCACTGACTCACCACAGAAGCAATGCCTTAGCAGGAAGAAAATGAGCCCAGTTGGAAAGCTTCAGTCTTTAGCATACAGCTGCAGGGGTCCCCAACCTATGGTGAGTTGTATAATTATTTCATTGTATGTTATAATGTAATAATAATAGAAATAAAGTGCACAATAAATGTAATGCACTTGAATCATCCCCAAACCATACCTTACCCTTTCCCAGCCCATGGAAAAATTGTCTTCCATGAAAACGGTCCCTAGTGCCCAAAAGGTTGGGGACCGCTGAGCTAGGGGACCTTTGCACTTTACATAATGAGTCTCCTACCTAAACACCACCTGGGATCGTTTTTTTTCTATCTCTTTAAGTAGTTCACATGCATCAGGTTCTCCTGGAGGGCTTGCTAAATCACAGATTGCTGACTTCCTCTCTCCCCACACCTGACAAAGATTATCTTCTTCACCAAACTTTAGTCAGGCGCCTCTAAAACTCTTTTCCCAATGACACCCTGGGTTTTAGTCTTCTCTGTTCATCTGGGCATTGTCCATTTAGCAAGAAGCCTACTAAATCGATTTAGTCAGAATCTTCCACGCTTGATATCTGATCGGATCCTCATCCCCCCACTACCTCCCAGCTGATGTCTGATCACCCTGGTCTGCCTTCAGCAAGAATCCTGTTAGGTCCCTGTAGCCAGAGCCCCCACCCCCTTAGCCAGGATGTTTCCTCTCAGTGGTTTCTCATCCTCTGACCCGCACCCTGCTCCTTGGCTATAAATTCCCACTCGTCCTTGTATTTGCAGTTGAGCCCAATCTCCCTCCCTTATTACAAAACCTCACTGTAGCAACCTCCTTTGAATAAAATCTATCTTACTGTCTTTAACAAGTGTCACAAATAGAATTTCTCTCTAACACACCCCACTAAGTTCCCGATTCAATAAGGCTGAGGCAGGGCCCATGAATTTGCGTTTGTGACAAGTTCCCAGTGATGCTGATGCTGCTAGTCTGGGAACTACACTCTGAGAACTACTGGCCCTACCCACACTCCCTAAGTTCTCTTGCCCTCTGGATAATATTCCTGAATTATTAAGAAGCTGTTGGATTTTACCCAGAGGCTATCCTGATGGAGTGGTAGGTAAGGAGCTGTGTACTGTGGAACTGGCAACAGAAAATCTTTCATTTTGGTAGGACCACCCCAGCAAAGCAGAGACACAGTTTAATCAGAGCTGTGATTGGTGCATTGCCTAAGAATTTCAATTTTCTCTGCGGTACCTCATTTTACTCTGAAGAGGCATTTATTGCAGTTTTTAAAGGAAACTTCTTATAATTAAAGAATACTTTATAAGTGTAATCAATTTTGGCTTATGGGAATGCTTTTCTAGAAATCAAAACCTATGCTGGCATCAACATACAAATATTCCAGATACAAACATTATGCAATTTACAAGGTATTCATTAATATTGTAACCTATTTTCAGCATCTCATTCAGGAATGAGCTGATACTTTCTCTGTGAAGATTCAATGTTCCTATTACTGAAATGACCCAGATGTAGCAGAGTAGTCAGTACAACCTGTCTTCTTCATTTTGCTCCTAACCACATAAATAACCAAACAGTATTCATTAAGCTTGCAAATAGCATCATATTGGGAGAGAAATTACCACAAAGGAGAGGAAAAAAAACCTCCAATACAGCATGACCTTGATAATTTGGAGCAAAGGAGAGAAAATATAACAAACATTATCAAAGCAAAGTACTACATATAAAGAGAAAATCCAAACAGTGAAATAAAAGGAAGGTCATTATATATGCAAATTTTCTACTTATTTATTCAGCTATTAATTATTGAGCATCTATTATGTACCAGGCTCTGGGGAGAAGAGTGGTGAACAAAACAGACATTGTCCTTCACTCAGGGAGCTCACAGACAAGAGGGGAGAGAAGCTTTAAGCAAGTAGATAAACAAAAAACTTCCAGTTGTGATAAGTGCTTTGAAGAAAAAATAGCAGAGTAATGTGAAATGGAGCAATGGGTGTGTGAGAGAAGCAACCATTTAGGTAGGGCTGTTAGAAGAGCCTCTCTGAATAGGTGGTGTGAGCTAGAATGTAAAAGATAAGCAGTTCACTTTGGGGACAAGGCTCTTCCAGACACAGAGGACTGTTCAGGCAGAGCAAATATCCTGTGCCAAGTGTCTGAGCGGGAAAGGTCTTGGTGCATTCTTGGAACAGAAAGACCAGTGTGGCTTGAGCACAGTGAACAAGAGAGCAGGGAGAGAGGTGAGGTGGGGATGGGTAAGGAACCCACGTGAGCATGCTTCAGTGGCATAATAACGTTTTCAAGCAGGGTCGGCAAACTTTTTCTGCAAAGGGCCAGATAGTAAATAGACTCTCATGGGTCAGAAGGTCTCTGTCACAACTACTCAATTGTGTGGTTGCAACACAAAAGCAGCCACTGACACTACTTAAATGAATGCATGTGGCTGTGTTCCAAAAGCACTTTATTTACAAAATAAGGCAGTGGGCAGCTCAGCCTGCAGGCCAAATTCTTTAGTTGCCAACCCCTGAAAAAATAAAACCGGGCACGATGCTGTACTAGGAAACCTAAGTAGGAACAGGAAACTCATCTTCCAAATGAATCAGCATTAGTCAGACCGTCCCTAAATAAAGTGTCTCCCTTGGACTCCACACTTAAGTGGGATATGATAGGTTCTGAAACAGTGATGACTATAGCTTTGGAAAACAGGTCAAGAAAAAAGTTTAAATGAGTTGATTTATTCAACTTGAACAATAGAGAAGAAGTAATAAAATAATTTCACATGGTCGAAGTGCTGTTTTGCTGAGGATGTGGCTGTTTACATGGTCACTGAGTATAGACACTGTGATCAAAGGGAGGGGAAAGTGAGAAGGAAATGGAACTGGAAGAGCAAACACCTGTACATGACGAGCCGCTGGCTCTCCTCTCTGCCTCGGTGGCAGACACGTGTGTCTGGGAGTAAAAGAATGTGTCACTCAATGTGCGTTAGAGATGCCACTGTTTCAAGGAATGCCATATTGCACACTTTTATCAAGTGAAGAGTTGCCTATAATTAATCATCTTTCAAACACCGCTTTTTCCTTTTTAAAAAAGCATGTATTGATCACTTACGCTAGCCCAGCGGTGCTGAGCACTTGACACACACGGTCTCATTTACTCCTCACAACGCTCCTATGAAGTCAGTACTATCCCCATCTTCATTTTACTAAAAATGGAGTCAGTGCTATTATTATCCTTATTTCACAGAAAACTTAGACTTAAAGATATTACGTAATTTGCCCAAGGCCAAATAGCTAGTAAATGGTAGACTTAATTAATTTTATTCTTAAATTGAGTCCCATTATTTGAGGAACAGCTGTATTTACACTTCTTTCTTTAAAAGCACCAGGTGATATAAATCATAAAATCTCCACTTTTCTATTCAGAAGGTCAAACGTTACAGAGAGCACACTTCTGACCACAGCTCGCTCACCCACAGCTCTGTAAACAGTGATTTCCATTGATTGTCTATGTGTGTGTGAGCACTATGTGTAAAAGCCCAAATCTTCGAATACTCTGAGGTATAGATTCATTTTTATAAGCTCTCCTAGTCCCTTTTGTAGTAATTAGGGTTTTAAATTTCTTTAAACATAGGAAGCATAGTTGTTTCATCATTCTCTGACACTTCCAATATCTGAAGTATTTGTAGGTCTGTTTCTGTTGTCTTTTATTGTTGGTTTCTACTCTTGTGCTTAGATGATGATTATTATTATTATTATGTGCTTAGATGATGATTATTATTATAAGCTGCTTGTTTTCTTCAGAAAATTAATTGTGAGAAGTCTTTGAGGCCTTGGATAAAGGTGCATTACTCCAAAGAGTGCTGGAATTTACTTTTGCCAAGTGCCAGGAGGCTCTACCACGTCAAGGCCATGTTAAACAAAATTCGCAGCCTGTGGTTTTATTGGACTGCAAGTCTGGGAGATTGGGCTGCAAATCTGTGTGGAGATCAGTTTGTTGTTGTATCTCAGGGATAGCTTCCCCTTCTTTTATCACTGCTTGTTGCCACCATAGCCTTGCATTCTCTTGGAGGAGGGTGTGAGGTGAGTGTTTATCTGGCTTATTTTACACTTTGAGGTCCCAGCATTATGTGTAGAAGGGTCTCCTATTAGATTTCCTGTCTTGGGCAGGCCGTAGGCTTTGTCTCAGTCCCCAACCCTTTGAGGCCAACTGGTCAAGCCCACTAGGACTGGTAATTGTCCTCAAGACAAGAGTGGCTTCAGGGCTTTTCTTACCTCCCTAGGTCCTACCTTCACTTATTTAGGCCTAACAATCCCATTATCTTGTCAGTTCTTCAATGTTCTTAAAAAGGGACTTTTAAATATTTGGTAGCATTTTAGGTCCTTATATATGCAGCAGTCCCCAACCTTTTTGGCACCAGGGACTGGTTTCATGGAGGACAATTTTTTCACGAACTGGGGATGGGGGTGGTGGGGTGTTGTGGGTGGAGGAGGTGTGGTGCAGAGCTCAGGTGATGGAGCTCACCCAGCCCATTTCCTGGTAACCTGCCATGGCCCGGGAGTTGGGGACCACAGTATTAAATGATTCATCTTACCCAAAGACCAGTCTGGCCTTTGATCTTGGCTCCTGGGAAATGATCTCTAAACACTTGGATTGTACCTGATAAGAGTGTTCTTGCTTACCTGAAGGCCTGGGCCACACCAACAAGCTAATGATGTGATTTAAGGTAGGGGCTCTGAGTCAGGTGGTATCAGCTCAACCTCTGGAGGTGGAGTTAGCCATATCTAAGTGATGGAGCCCCAGTAAAAACTCTAGACACCAAGGCTCAGGTGAGCTCCACTGGTTGGCAATACTCTATGCACATTGTCTCACATTCCTGCTGGGAGAAGTCACTGACTGTGACTCAGCTGGGAGAGGACAATATATGGAACTTCCCTAGATTCTGCCCCACGTGTCCCTGCCCCTGGAAAATGTTAATCTGTATCCTTTTGCTATAATAAACCTTAACTGTGAGTACATTAGCTCCCAGTGAGTTCTGTGAGTCCTTCTAGCAAGTTGGGGAGCCTCAAACTTACAACTGGTGTCAGAAGTTAGGGTGGTCTTGGGGACTTCCCTACCTCTGCAGTTGTTTTCAGTGGAAAGGGGTTGCTTTCTGTGGAAAGGTAGTCTCACTACCTAGCCAGCCATATAATTGGAAATAGAAAATTCTATAGTAATTAGGAAATGCTTTTAGTCTGTGTTACATACACAACTGTTTCCCTTGAGTTGAGCAGTATGACTGAACTCATTTTTTTAAAAATTTTTTTTTATTTCAGCATATTATGGGGGAACAAATGTTTAGGTTACCTATATTGTCCTTGCCCAACCTGAGTCAGAGATTCAAGTGTGTCCATCCCTCAGATGGTGCACACCACACCCATTAGATGTGAATTTACCCATCCCCTCCTCCCCCCTCATCTGCCCAACACTCGATGAATGTTATTACTATATGTGCACTTAAGTGTTGATCAGTTAATACCAATTTGATGGTTGGTACATGTTGGTGGGGGAGTGAGGCTGGGCAGAGCTGGGTCGGGTGAGCCTGCCCTCAAGCTCCATAAATTCTGTCAGCAGGGTCAAAGGTCTATTCTCTGCTTCTGGGCAAAACTGCCAAGGAGGGGCCGAAATGGCCCCACTCAGGCAAAAAGTCTGCATGTTGGGGTGGCGCTCCCTGAGACCCGCAGTCTGGAGCAGGCCTCGCTCCTTTCCACCCTCTCCTATTCCACAGTTTCTCCTGAGCCTCTGCCAGCAGGCAGGACCTCAAGCCAACAGGTCTCCCCTGGCTGTGATGCAGGCCAGGAGGTTCCCTTCCCAGGACTGCAGCCTGAGCTGGGAGCACGGCCCTCTCGTGGAAGGAGGGTTACCCCTCAAGCATGCTGATCTGTCCCTGAAGGCACACACCTTCAGTAGGCTCTAAATATCCCTTCTGTGCCCCTGGGCAATGCGATTGAGACCTGGGTATATGAGATCTGGTCTGCAGGCCTGTCCCCTGGGGCCTGGAGATCAATCCCTGACCCTGCCAGGGAGAGGAGTGCTGGTCTCAAATCACCCACAGGGTGCCCAAGGTAGACTGATGTCACTCCTCCTTGGGATTTGCCCCACTCTCCTGGAGTCACCAGATAAGCAGCACCTGGGAGGGCTGGTGGGTAGGAAGCTCACAGTCTGAGTACCCCTCAATCTGCTGTAGGGCCCCAAAAGGAAAGGTCCTGTTCCCTGCAGATGCCTCTGGGTGGTGGCTATATTGTCTCTCTCGGCAGCTCCCGGTAGGGAAGGGGGAGGGGAGAGTGAAGCAATATGGTGCCTGCCCATCGGCTCGGGTCTGTGTGTGGGGAGGCGCCTTGAGGGTGTTGGGAGCCTGGTGCCCCGTCCGCAAGAGGCTCACAGCTCCCTGGTGGTGGCCATCTCTTGGCTGGTGTTGGCAGGTCTCTCAAACTACTCAGGACGCCACCAGCAGTCCGAGACGCAAGGGAGGGGAAATTTAACTGCTCCACCTACCCTTGTCGCTGGTCTCCAAGCCTCTCGGGAGCCTTTCTCCTTCCAGTTCTCCGCAACTTCTTCCGTGGGGTCTCCAATAATTTCAGGCACCCTTCCTTCTGATCTATGTTTGTCTGCCTGTTTATTATTATTTTTTTTCACTTTCTTCTAAAATCTGTCTTTCTTACAGAGACACTCTGGCTGGTAGTTTTTCTCATCCGCCATCTTTCCTCTGAGAACTCATTTTAATCAAAATGTCAGAACAAGCTTTTATAAAATGCAGGTATCATCAAATACTGACTAGATGGTTTTTCAACAAATGTCATCGTATGTGTGTGAATATATATAAATGTAACATATGGCTGTGTGTGCACGAACATACCTGACTAACAAAATAGCACTGGGTTAGGAGTTGAGAGGTGTGGGTTATACTTGTACTTCTAATTCTGCTACTTTTTATCAAGGTCAGTTCTGATGATTCACTTAACTTCTTTGCACCTACTTCTTCATAAACCCAGTGATCCAGGTCAGGTGTTCTCAATGAGGATGATTTTGCCTACCTGGGGCCATTTTGGAAATTGATGGGGCTACTTTTGGTTGTCATAACATCTGAGAGTGCTATTGGCATTAGGGGAGCCAGGGATTCTAAGTGTTCCACAATGCATGGCACAGCATTGCCCAAAAAAGAATTGTTCTATGTGCCACACAATTTTTGGATGTTTTATCAGATATTCATATAGGTGAGACATCTGTTTATAATTATCTGAACCTAGAATCTAACCCTGTTTTATACATAAAAACAAATTATGTTTTTGCATGATTTTAATATATACAGAATTCCCCGGACTTACACTGCCATGGAAATTGAGAGAGGATTGTGCACATTGTTTGGCTTGGCACTTTCCAAGCAATGTTGCTTGTGTCGCTGAGACCATCCACCTGCATGCGTCTGCGTGTGTGGCTGCACACTTGTGGTGTGAGCATGGACTACTCCACAGTCTTCCAGTGTGGTCCTAAACTGAGCATTCACATATTGAAATGCAGAGTATTTATTATAAATCACTGTCATTTCTTTTCTGTATTGTAGTCAGTGCATTATGACTTTTTAAAATTATGTGTGCATGTAGGTTATAGTAACTCTGGAATTGATCCCCCCAAATCAAGCTTATTCCTCCCATCTAAGCAAGGCTTTGTACTCTTTGGCTATCATCAGTTTGGTTTTCTTTTTGAGATCAGTTGCACAGTGTGGTGCATATAGCTAATAATTGAGAACTGTATGTTTCAATATTGCTAAGAGAATAAATTTCAAATGTTCTAAAACAGTGGTCCTCGACCTTCTTGGCACCAGGGACCGGTTTCGTGGAAGCAAATTTTTCCATGGATTTGGGGAGGGAGGTAGAGCTCAGGCAGTGAGGCAAGTGATGGGAAGTGGCTGTAAATACAGATGAAGCTTCACTTGCTCACTGGCTGCTCACCTCCTGCTGTGCGTGTGCCCCCCCCACACCCCCCCAAGTTTCATGGAAGACAATGTTTCCATGGACAGGAGTTGGGGGTGTGGGGTGCTGTGGAGCTCTGCAGCCCAGTCCCTAGCAGGCCATGGACTCAGTACCAGTCCTCAGCCCGGGGGGTTGGGGACCGCAGTTCTAAAGTATTAGATATTTGAAATGATGGGTGTGTTAATCAGCTTGATTTAATCATTCCACATTGTATTAAAAAATCATAACATCACTTTGTACTCTATAAATATATACAACTATAATTTGTCAATATTTAATAAAAATAAAATTAATATCTATAGATTTCATTCTGTTTGATGTTGTAGTCTCCTGTCAAATTTGCTCTCTGCCAATTGTACACACACACACAAAATAGGAAATGACTTGGGATCCCCCTTTTCCATGAAAAGTTATTCCACATTGTTAAGAATGTGCCCAAGTAAAGAATTCTGTAAACTATTTCTTCCTGCCTTCGTTCCAATTAATTAGTCTGCTTTGGGCTTTGTGCGGTAAAGCTGGATATATTTCTGAGCCACCCTGCACTATCTGGCTTCATAACCACCTGCTCCCTTAAGGATATTCTCTTATCAAGGATAATCCTCTGGTTCAAAGAGCAAAAATAGGCCCATCAAATCCATTTTCAAAGGTAGCCTCCGCTGAGGACCAAGTGATTGTGTCTTCATTTCAGCATGACTGATTTCAGTGAACTTACTACTAAGTAGTGGAATAACACTGAGTGAAAGTGTCTTTCGTCATAAAGGCCTTGGAATCTGATTGGGGAGAAAGTCATAAACCCAAAAAGCTATGACATAATGCAGGGAATGGGAAAATTTGAAGTGTGAAATAGAAGCAAAATGCTGTAGGAGACCTAGGAGAGTAACTAATTTGAGCTGAGAGAGTAAGGAAGGGTTTCAAGAAGTGAAATGGGGTTTGGGCAGGGGTGTTTCAGGCAGGAGCACTTCATTAACAAGGTGTAGAGAGGAGGCTAGAAAGTATAAGGGAGGTCTCAGGACAATCTGGGTAGTGTGCTCAGAAAGTCAACATCAGTGAGGAGATGGGGACAAGGTGGCTGGAAAGATAGGTGGACCTGTCTCAGCTCAGGCTACTATAATAAAGTATCATAGACTGGGTGGCTCATCAACAACAGACATTTATTTCTCACAATGCTGGAGGCTGCAAAGCCAAGGTCAGGGTGCCAGCATGGTTGGGCTCTGGTGAAGGCTCTTTCAGGTTGCAGACTGCTGACTTCTTGTTGTGTCCTCACATGGGGAAAAGAAGACAAGAGAACTCTCTGGAGTCTCTTTTATAAGGTCACTAATCCCAATCCTGAGGGCTCTACCCCCATGACCTAATCACCTCCCAAGGACTCCACTTCCTAATACCATCACACTGAGGGTCAGGATTTCAACTTATGAATTTTGAGGAGACACAAGCAGTAAGTCCATTGCTGGACCCAATCGTGGATGCCCTTGAAAGCCAAGCCGAGAAGCCTGGACAGAATTCTGCAGGCAAGAGGGAGCCCTGAAGTTTGGAGGAGAAGGAGATGATCAGAGCCCTGGTTTGGGGAAATTTTCTAGCTGGCATCTGCAGGGTGCGATGGGGCCAGGAGGAGGTGGGGAGAAAGAGATTTCTATCAGGCGGTGGTTGTATAGCCCAGGTCAGCACGTGAGAGTTGGGGGCAGAGCAGCAGCTACTGGGCTGGAACAAGAGGGCAGACAGAGAGACTCACAGAGGAGGGGGAGTGTGAGGAGGTGCTGCACCTTGACTCCAGGTTCTGCCTGGGTGCCTGAGTACCTGGTGACAATGCTGTAACCTGGATGCCAACTTTCAGGGGGAGGGTTGCCCAGGAAGATGGAGATGATAATGAGGTCAGCAGGATTTGAAGGGCAGACACTCTGTTCATGTGGAGATGTCCAGCAAGCTACTAGAAAAAGAGGCTGAGTGCTCTATGATTTCCAGAGTGTCTGTCACTTCTCTACTTCCCCCTCCTCTGAAAAAGGCCCTCTTCTCTGTCACAACTGAAAGGCTCTGGCTAGCACCGTGGTTAACAGCGAATGCTGAACCCAGCTGACCTAGAATCACAGAGCAGCTCTGCCACCCTCTAGCTATATGACCTTGGGTAAGTTACTGGGTTTCTCTAAGCCTCAGTTTCCTCATCTATAAAATGGTGATAACAAGGGTATCTTCTGTATAATGTTCTTTTGACAAATAAACAAGTTAGGACCCACATATTAGAAATGCCTAAAAATATTGCCTGTAATTAAGCCAGATTATTTCCCATTCCACAAACACACCCAGAAATTTCCTACCTCATGTCATTTGTCCCTGCCACTGCTCTCTGCTTACAGTAGTCTGCTACCTTCACCCAACCCTCCACCAAGGAACTGAGTCCTGCCATTCACTTTACTCTCTACACAAGATCCTGAGTCCTACTTACTCTCAATTTTGGGAGCCAGGGTTTGATTTAGAATTATCCACAAGTATGGAAGAGTTTGCATGCTCACTGTGATGATTAAACAAAGTCTTGGCTGGCTCAGAAGGGGAAGTCCAGACTTTATCCTATTACAGAAAATACTCTGATTCTGTAGGGATTTCCTAATACTTTTTAATAGAGGAATCATGTAGAAAAGCACCTCACCAAAAATATAGATGGTTGGGCGCAGTGGCTCATGCCTATAATCCTAGCACTTTGGGAGGCCCAGGGGTGGGAGGCGGGAATCGTTGAGGCCAGGAGTTTGAGACCGGCCTGGGCAATAGGGAGACTCCCATCTCTAAAAAGAAAAAAATTAAAAAATTAGCCAGGCGTGGTAGTGCTCACCAGTAGTCCCAGCTACTTGAGAGGCTGAGGCAGGAGGATCACTTGAGCCCAGGAGTTGGAGGTTGCAGTGAGCTATGATGCCACCATTGCACTCCAGCCATGGGAACAGAGTGAGAACCTGCCTCAAAACAAACAAACAAACAAACAAAAAACCAAAAACAAAAACAAAAACAGGCTTTATCCTAGTATAAAAAGGAGAAAACGAAAGCTTGGCAAACCCAAACAAATTTGGTAAAGTCTAATGTTTGCTACTGGTTTTTTGTGGATAATTGAATGCTTGGCATCTCTATAATGAATATTTTTGGCAGCATTTTTCCAGGTGAAAAGCACTACCAGCCAGTTCTTCCCGGCTACCTCCTGCCCACACTTTGTTTTAGCAAATGGAACTTGCCTGGGAGCTGCAGAAATGCTATTCTGCACAGAGCTGATGCCAGTTCAGAAGAGACATTGTCCTCTGTAAAATTAAGATAAGAGTTCAGAAAGGCCACTCTGCTTCAAAATATGATTTTAACAATTTTTTTAAGTTAACTGAAACAGTAGCTCAATGTCATTCCTTGAGTTTCTACTTATTACGGTATCTTTCTTCTGTTTTAGAACAGTTCCTACAGCAATATAATGAAAATAACCTTTATTTTTTTTATTCGGCCTCAAAGAGAGAACTATAAATTATTCCTCATCCTAGTTTCCTTTCAGCTCATACAAAAGCCAGTTCTTGCTCTGCCCCAATAAATCAACCCTTCAAAAAAGGCAAGGCAGCTAATCGGAGAATGCAGGTTCCACTAACTAGACAATAAAATCCTGTGTCTGTCATCTTTGGAATTAATAAGAGATAAAGGGCCACTTTAAATAAAGTTTCCAAACCAGGTCAGGAAAGAGTTAGGACACAAATTGAACCTGTAAACCTGATCATTATATTCATCTAAGACATATAATTTAACAAAGATTGAAGATTCATCTGCATTTTACACCCATGAGTAAATGGCTTCAATACATTTCCAATAGGACCAATGACTTAATCATTTAATTTCTGAAAAATGTATTTCCAAATAAGAAATAAATGTCTTGGGGCTGGGAGTGATAAGGAAAATATTCCTTAGAGGGAGTAATATTGGAACTAAACTTTGAAGGATGTAGAACATTTTAATGGCCAGAGAGGTCCATAAACATTTTGTAAGAATGGATTAACTCAAATCAATCATTCCCTATTGACCCAACTTTTCTAGTTTTCCAATATCAATGTCCTCAATAGAGTAAGTAATTAAGCCAACATTTATTGAATTCATTCTCTACATGGGTTAAAAAGATGAATAAAACATTGGACCTGCCCTCAAGGAGCTCTCACCCTCTAAAAAAAGTTCAACTGTTGCTTAATATTATTACACGAAATAAACACAAGAATCATTATAAATTGATTTCGAAGTTTTGTTGAAAGCTCTACATGAAAGTTTTGCTTCATAGCTATTTTCTCAATAAAATAAAATCAAATGACCTAAGATACAGAGAAGACAGCTTTCCCAGAATAGAATGTGGTTGCAAAAATGAACTAAATTGAATAAACTTTCACTATAACCAGAGTCACAGCTTAGTAATTTTACATAACTGTTTGCAAACTAAAAGAAAAAAAATTTTTTTTAAATGATTAATGTTTATGTTAGAGCACTTCTGTAAAGGTAGAATAGGCAAAAGATAGAATTATATTTAATATGTGGAGTCCCAGCTTGAACCCAAACAGTGCTAACATTTCTGGCCTGAGTCTGTTTACATGCAGGACCCAGAGACCTCCTGGGAGAACCTCATTTTAGAAGAAGAAATAATTCTGCACATGGGCTTGGTTCAAAAATGGTGTTTCAGTGTATGACACTCAAAATTTGTCCTCAAGTTCAACCCCGAGGCTTGAATAAGGACTTTAAATTTTTTAAAAAATTGAAAAGAGCAACTTTTACTAAGAATACTATAATTATAGACACTGGGGTACAGGGAAACACACTGTTTTGAGATGCATGTCACAAGGTGCCACACAAAGTGGAGAAGACCCACTTTGTCCCTCCTTCTTCATCAAATATCTTTGGCTTACTGAGGTTTCTGAGACTGTTGCATCCTTTTTCTCTGCTGGTAGCTCCCAGGTGGGAGAAGCAGCACACCTTACACAGGCAATTCGACTGTGGACATGCTAGCAGTTGTGAGATCGTCAGCACCAAATGATGCTGGAGGAAATAGGAAGAAAGTGGCAGGCATCACCTCAGATGCCATGAGGTGACGATAGATGCATATGGACACCACAGACACAATTAGGGAGTATTTTGCAGAGAGCTGAAGGACTTTCAATAGTACATGAGGAGTAAAGGTTTTATTCTTGCTTATCTGACCTCATTTGTCTACTCCCCCACATTGGAGTGGACTACATGAACATAGGTTACTCAAATATTAGGTCCTAATTCGTTTCAAGAATATGTTGAATTATTCTCTAAAAATAAAGTGTTCACTTCTCTGAAATTTAGTAACATATTCCACAACTTCTTTCCCATCTGTGGTATTGCTGGTGGTGGACTCATCTCTTAAACTGCTGTGACCCAGCAGAATAATGCTGAACATAAGTGAGGGGAGAAATGCACAGGGAAATTAAGAATATAAGGGAGTAGGGTTTGTTCACCAGGAAATACTCTTTGCCTTGTTCTCCTGAGAACCAGTGACACTGAATGAGGAAAAAGGATTCAGGGTACTTTTGGAAATTATATAAAATGTAAACTGAACTTTAGTCCAGAGGACATCCCTGTAGGATGCCTACCTAGAAACTTCTGGGCTGGATTCCATACCTCATTTAAAGATTTTTGCAGAAGCTTTCCTGCTTGCAAGAGAAGTCTCTGAAAAAGAACTCATTTTAAAAGGTCTGTATGAAAATGCTTAGAATGGGTTGTCACATACCTTGGTAGAACAAAGCTGAGATGGAAAACTATGTATCCTGTTGTACTTTTAATGGCCTTCAAAAATAATTAAAAGTAGAGTAGGAAAAAACACTGACAAAGTTATTTGGTCAAGACTTTTTTTGGACAGTGTTTGGAATTTGAAAGCCTCTTGTTTTTGCAACAATAGGTCTTCCTTTCTTCTTCTCAATCTACCTTGTGCTATGCTACCAGGTTAATTTTTCTAGTGCATCACTTTTGTGTTATTTTCTTGCTTAAAATCTCAGAAATTAAATTCCATAGGCAATGGGGAGTAGGGATGGCAAAGAGCAACAAATTCATAGAATAATCCCTATAGCTAAAATGTATTGCCTGCTATGTTCCAGGTGCTGTTCTAAACACTATCCCAGCATTAACCCATTTAATGCTCAAAAAACCCCTGTGAGATAGATGCTATTGTTTTACTCCATTTTAAAGATGAGTTTAGGGAACTTGCTCAAGATTACACAGGTGGCATTTCAACCCAGGCAGTCGGACTCTAGAGCCCTCTCACTCTTAACCATGCATCTAAATCCTAGAGCTCAAAAAGCCTTCATGGATACAAAACAAAAATGCATTTCTTGTTCATGTTGTGCTTGAGCCCTGAAAAGTCAGAAGCAAGGAGGAGGAGGCTCTCTAGCCTCATGTCGGCAATCAACACTTTCCACAATCTAACAAGGATTCTTTCCTATCTTATAATTCGCTGTCCCATCTCAATTCCTCCCGTTTAGTGGAATGTTCTTACTATTTCAAAATGCCATTCTTCCAGCGTGTCATTGTATTCCTAGCCTTCCAGATCTTAACCATCCACTTAGGACCCACATAAAATCCTGCCCGTCCAGACAAGGATGTCTTCTTCAACTGCATTCATTGGGAGGGACCTCTTTGAACCACAACCCCTGGGGTCCACACCAGTTGTTAGGCATCATTGCTCACAGCTTTGCAGGCTTCTCTTCTTATGTGTTTTCTCTCACTTCTATTCTAAATTTTAATCCTGTCCAAAGCAAGATCTAATGATAGTACACATTTCAGAAACACTGTATTGTCTGTGTAAGGAATATAATTGCCATGGCACAACCACAAGTGGCAGCCCATGTTTATGTACAGGGCATCCTTGGCTTGATAGAATAAAGCAGGGGACAAATAAACAACAAGCACTGAAACTGGTTCTTCTAAAATTGCCAGGAGCAATTGTCACCAGGTTGGAAAGATACATAGGAAATGTGTTTTATGGCTCCAGTTCTCTTTGTTTCCTCTAGTAATTTCTAACACATGCATTTTCAGTTTACTGCTGATTCCTTTACAAATTTAAAAAATATATTTCAGCTTAATTTTCTCTTAATATCAACATCTTTTGCCTGTGCTAGACAAAGTGCCTGTGCTTGGCCACTTTTTCTTTTCTTCTTGACATCATCGCTTTTCAGATTGTATTGAATTAAATTGTAGAATTTTATTTCAATTCCTTTGTTACACTATGCACCTTATTTCAAGAATTCTTAACATTGGCACTAAACTTTATAGTCACATTAACAATTTAGAGAATTTATAGTGCCTTTTATTGAGTTTATTATTCAGCATACCTGTATTTGGAGGAGTCAGGGGAGTTATTACTATAACCGAATCATTTTTTTTTTTTCAGAAAAGGATAGTGGATGGTATACTTTCTGAGCCCAATATGTACTATTATAGAACATAAAACTAATGGTGACTAATTTGGGTATTTATATCACCTTCCTGTGAGGAGAAAGTTTCAAGTGAAGGCTCCACACAGTTACCAACCCTTAAATCTTGATTCAGGAAAGGGAGTACAAGGGTGACCAAGCCTGGAACTTCTGGCTCATTTTCCTAGAAACAGTATTGCTTAGGGAAGGGACAGAGAGGGGGTGGGAAATGTAAAGGGAGGTACGGGTGAGAGAGATCTTTCTCCCCAAATACTTGTTCCCTTTACTGGTTTCTGGTAAAAAAAATAGAGAAGATTCCATTATTTTGTGGGCACTTATAAAGTGCTTTGTTTCTACAGTTTCATTCCCAGCTTAAATTTGCAGAAAGCCTGCTATGTCCTCCTTATGCCTGGAAGGGTCTGGGTAAAGGGTAACAAGCCTTATTTTTCTTGAGTTTAGGAAGAGTCCAGCCAGAACCTCCATATAGGAAATCTGCTGCTACTGTTTTAAATTAAGTTACTCACAGTGTTCATGATTTGGGTATTTTTAGTAGTTATACTGAAATTTGCAACCAAAACATACATACATATAGAGTATGTATAAACAAATCATGGCAATAAAAATCATTCTCATCTTTTTGTTTCCTAAACAAATAAGAGAAAAAAGTTTTAATTCATGAAATGTTAAAAGAGATCAAATAAAAATATTAAAATATTTATAGAAAGGAACTAATCAGGCCAGGCATCGTAGGGGATAAAGATAAATAAGGAAAATATAGTCATCAATTCTCATTTTGATCAGAAAGGCTGCTGAAAGTCACAGGTGGGTTTACCAAGAGACAGAACAAGGACACAAATCCTGCACTCTACTTATTGCACCTTGTAACCACAGGACCCTAGAATAAATTTGGCCCTGAAAATGGGTCTCTTAATTTATCTATAACAGGATTGAGAACAAATTGGTTTAGTTTCCAGAATGAAAATGAAGCTATATTTTTAAAAGAATAGTGGTACACATATAGTGGTAACATTCATCGTGTGTGGGACAGGTGGGGGGGAGGAGGGGATGGGTATATTCACATCTAATGGGTGTGGTGCCCACTGTCTAGGGGATGGACATGCTTGAAGCTCTTACTTGGGTGGGGCAAAGGCAATATACGTAACTTAAACGTTTGTACCCCTGTAATATGCTGAAATAAAAAAAAATTCCCAGTAACCACACTAAAAAAGGTATAACTAAAAAAAAAGAATAGTGGTGCAGGTTGGATGCTTTCTTAAATATTTTGAGCAAATGTGCTTATCTTTCTTATTAAAACTAGAGAATTTACCTCTTAGAATGACTCATTTCCATGTAACTCCCTCCTATTTTTCCCCCCAGATTAAAGATTGATGATGAGCTTGAAGTATCTCAAGATGCAAACAAAGAGAAAGTGTTACATCAAGTCACATTGAGTGGTCTTGTGCATTTGAGATTTAAGAATGTGTAGAACTCTTAGATAAGCATTTAGTGAGAACCACCCCTCTGATGTATAAAATAAATGGTGATTCTTTTCTAATTACAGACTAAGATGTACCAGTCATCCCTACAGTCCTGAATTACAATGAAATGTGGGTGCCAATTAATCTTTGTTATACATAAGGCACAAAAACAAATGTACAGGGACAACACTGAGGCTGGCTTTATCTATCATGCAAAACTATTTAATGCTGTCAGCACTTTTTGCTACAGTGGCTACTGAGTAGGCTTAATTACCAAAGGGCCAATGTAAGACCAATTACATCAGAGCGTCTGGTTCTGGTTGGATTCTTTTTCTGGAATCAAACAAGCTTTGCTAATATCGGTGGATCCTTTTTTAGTCAACCTTCTTTAGGCAAAACAATGAAGGCTATAGTTTGTGTGCAACATGCTGACATTTAATAATGTAGCATTATACTCTTGATGGAATTATTTTGATAATTGATGGTACCAAAGGTGTGTGTGTGTATATATATATACTTTAAGCTCAATTTAGACATTCCTGTCTGAAATAGCACCTCTTTTTCCTCTTCCTTTACCCATCTTTCTTTTTCTTCTTCTGCTTATTATTTTCAGAAATTATACATTTTATAATGTAGTGATTTTATGATAAAATATAGTACTTTTTTGTCTGCTCCCCCATAAGAATGTAAGGTCCATTGAGTGCAGGGACTTACCTTATTGTCTCTACCTGACATGCCGTAGGTATCCAATGGAAGGTTAGCATAGTCTATCTACTGTAATTTTGTTGTAATTTTATATGAGGTGAGCATGATTTTGCAGAACCACTTATTTATAGCAATTTTTAGAGATACGAAAAATGAAGTGGAAATTTGGTGTTTTACTAAGAGGTCCTTGGTAACCTCTTGGAAATTCGTTAGCTTTCTTTGGTACCATTATCTAGGAGTGCTACCGAATAGCTTCTGGAATTATACTCACAAGATACAAGAGGCTAAGGTGGAATGATTTCCAAGGCTCCACATTAATATTGCACATCCCATTTCAATTCTTTCCAGCCCGCCTAGCATGGCTTGAAACTAAATTTAAATGTCTTTAACACTGGCTATCTCTGTCTCTCCGATCCTATCTATGTGTCTCTCTCTCACACTGCACATATATATGCACATAGCAATTTTCTCTTTATTAAGACAAAGAGAAAAAGATAGGAAGACCCCCGTTTCCCTTCTCCTTTCACTCCCCGTGGCCCCAAAGTAGTCTCTCACAGGTTCAGACTCTGCTGCCCCTTCAGACCTACTCAGCGACTAGCTAGTTAAGAGCTCACTTTGAGACGTGGCTCAGCTGCGCTGGCAATTTCCTTCCCAATCGTGACAGACCCAACAGGCCTGTTCAGCTTGAGAACTTCACCATGATAAGATTTGAAGTTGCATGACAGATGCAATTTCAAACATTTAACTGCAGCCAGTCTGTAGTCTGCCGTGTGTGTGTGTGTGTGCGCGCGCGTGCCTGTGCTTGCACATGCGTTTCAAGACCTCCCCTTACTCCTGCCCCTCAGAGCTTCTCATGGTCACTCCACCTCCACTCCCCACATTGTGCCATCAGAAAGGAGATTGGCTTGGTTCCCCCTACAACCCCAGACAGAAGTGAGGGGGTTTCATTACATTTGACTCAACTTGATTTTGTCAGGGAGACAAAGTTAGTAAATTAGGGTATTCTTCCAGCTGGATTTTTTGAGCAGTACAGAGTTATCTTTTGAACCATGAGCACCTTCAGCATCTAAACTGTAAACATACCTTACTATGATCATGGCTTCTTTTTTCCCAAGGGAGAAAAATGACCTCAGAAGGAAATTCTTTCTCATGAACAGGATGAACGCTGCTTCATCCGATTTATTCCAATCTCCAATGTTAGATCAACACAAACTGATCAATAAGAAATAGTCACACACAAAGGTGTTCGCCATGAATGTATTCCTTTGTGAAAACGACAGCATACTAAGGCCAGGCTGCGTGCCAGAAGACACAGGTTTTGTATAACCTGTGTCGTGGGCAATATACAACTCTAGGCAGTCACCAAATCTTGTTTGTCAGACAACATCTTCTATAGCAGTGGTTCTCAACTGGAGTCAGTTTTGTCAATCATGGCAATATCTGCTGACATTTTGGTTGTCACAAGCGGGAATGCAAGAGGGGGCTGTGCTAATGGCATCTGGTGGGTACAGATGAGGGGTGCTGCTAAATGTCTTCCGAGGCACAGGGAAGTCTCCCACAACAAAGAACTACCCTGGCCAAAATGTACACAGTGTAGAGGTTGAGAAACCCTGCTCTGTACTGACAGATAGGAATCTAAAGCATGAAAAGTCAGCATGGTGCTTGGAAGCACAGTAGCTTAAGTGAAGCCAAACTAATTCTCCTCTATGGCTGTGAGTCTTGGACACATCACTAAGAACTTCAGTGTTTCAAACTGTGCTTAATAAAATGACTCTGCAGGATCAAACAGATGCGTTTTATTCCTATGTCAGTCCACCGGTTACAAAATTTGCAGTGCTATACCACTGCTCTGCTAGTAGAACAAATGTTTTGGTTGAACTACAAGGAAGAAGAAATCCAGGAAGATTCACCAAATCATAATGCCAGTGACACCTGTGTGAAGAATGTTAGAAAACGTGGGGATGGATAACTCAGGTTAGGTAGTGGGTGACCTGCAGGCTAGGATTAATGCCAAAAGCCTTGAGGAGCAGCAGGGACAGCTGCAAATCCGCAGACTGTCCTCCCAAATGTGAGCGCAAAAGAAAGATGTCAGAGAGAGACAGATCAGCTCTCCGGCAGAGGAGGTAGATGTGTGGGGCTCCAGTGCCAGCTTTCATGCTAGTTGTGTGATTCTAGGTAAGTCTCAGATCTTCTCTATAAAACCAGGAGCTGCCTTCCTCTCCCAGCCTAATATAATGAGAATAAAATGTGAAATAAACAAATGAAAGTGGTAAACAAACAAACAATAAAACTAGGAGCCAGCCTGTGCTCTGTAGGATTCCCTCCAGCTCTGTCTTTCTTACTCAGTGGTTTCCTCGCCACCTGCTCTGGTACCCAGGCACTTAGAGAACTCTGTGACAGGATGCCAGTGAAGTATATATATTAATTTGCAATAGTGTATGGTAAAGAAACTAAAGAACAAAAGGAGCACATGCAGGTTTCCATAAATGGGAAAATCTTTAATTAAATAATCATTATCTCCTCCAAATAAAGTATAAAAAAGATCCAGTATTTTTCTTTTTAAAAATTTGTTTTAAACGAACTTGAGAAGCTCTGTAAAGGTTTATTTCTTAGGATTTACAGCAATTAACATTCAGTTCCACCAGTGAAGTTCCCCACTGCATTCCACACAGGACAGATGGGTCTCCTTTAGCTAATAATCCTTCCAGGTGGTGCTGACACAGCACATAGTTGACTATTCCTCTCTGTGGGAAACAGAGATGTAACTTCTATACTTATCTTAACCTGCTGACAACCTGCTACTATGACTTTCTTCACAGCCCTGGGTTTTCAAAGATCTAAAGTTAACTCTTCTCTTAGAGATTACACACAAACAAGCAAACTCAAAACTTGAATGCCACGCTCTCATTCTGCAGCTCTGGTTCTTGTCTTTGTAATCGATGCCCACCGAGCTAACTGTTGGTCTTCGGTATGCTCCGTGCTGGAGAGCTGTCTGCCTCGGTTCCAACAGCTACATCCTCAAAAAGGCCACCTGGGAAAGGAAGAAAAGCCCACAAAGCTTTACTTCGATGACATGATGAAATGGCTGCATGCACATCAAATCAGAATGAGGTCAGTCTGGTCAATAAGGATGCTGCTCTAAAAAGAAAAATGACTCCTCGTGCAGCCAGACATTGCATTTCAGAGCAAGAGCCAATTAGTCTTTTTTAAATGAACCATATAGTAATTAAAGTGATTCACATGCACTTTAAAGGTAAAAAAATAAAGTTTTAATTGACACTAAAGTTATATTGCCATGAAGTAATCCAGTCCTCTTTCCCATTGGTTCACAACTACTGATTTGGACTTTCCATAAGCAGAATTATAAGCCTCGAAGATTCCTAGGCAATTCCAGGTCCTCAGCACTGTCTGTCAGTAATTACACCATTCTCTCCCCAGGTCAGGCTGATACTTTTAATCACATTCAATTATACTGTGTTTGTCAGTCGCAATTCATCTTAAAACCTCGTGTTTAAAAAATTTAATTCATACAGGTTTATGTGCAAAATATTTTCAGACTGTTTAATGAGGACCAGATCAAATGCAGCTCTTTTCCCAATAGTTTTGGCAAGAGTGGAATAAACAAAACAGAGTCAATCATAAATGTTTAGAAAGTTTTAGTTCAGAGGTGACAATTAATTGGGAACTGGGACAACATGAGGAAGACAGCCAAATGTAAAGCAGAGATAAAGATGAGGAAGTGTGGGAGGCTTGGGGAGCTCATACTAGGTCTTTTTTGGGGGGAAAGAGTAAGCAACAGAAGTAAAAATATTCTGCTCTTGGAGATATATGGGACACCTGTCAACAGCATCAGGCAAGGTGGTTCCCAAATCCCCAAATGCAGTGAAAGGAGGCATGTATTTAATGATCCCTATTAAAGGGAAAGGAAAAAGGAAGGGTCAGGTAGGGCAGAAAGCATCTGCTTTATGTTGAGTAACTCAGAGGGATGTTACTCTTCAGAGAGTGTTGGTGAGAAAGGCACCCGCTGAGTTGCCATATCAACTTCCTGCTGAGTTTCTGTATCAAGAGAACACCAAAGTGGAAGGAGCGGGCAAAGAAGAAAGGTTAAAATTCCTAAACAAAATGTAAACACTTACAAGCCTCAAGGGTTCATTGTGAAGCTCAGATGAGTTAACGGTTATGAAAAATCTATGTTTCCCCTGTCTCTCAGCTGATAACAGATATTAGAAACCCACGAATACACCAGATTGGGGGGGGGTGGG
The DNA here is from genome assembly GCA_008086735.1 of Cheirogaleus medius. NCBI lineage: Eukaryota > Metazoa > Chordata > Mammalia > Primates > Cheirogaleidae > Cheirogaleus > Cheirogaleus medius. The sequence goes on from VBSM01000361.1 coordinate 39,753,808, forward strand.
TGGGGTTGTTCAAGAGAGGCCAGTGAGGCCCCTTAGGGAATGATTATAGAATTACAGGGGAAGAGAGACCAGAGGTCCTTACATCTGACTTTGGGCCCAGTGTAGATGGTGTCCCTGGCAGGTGATATTCCGCTTCTATGAAACAGTTTACAGGGACAGAAAGCTCACAACTGTGCCAAGAAGACAATGCCACTGCTTATATCCAGAAACAGGAAGATAATGGATAAAAACCAGTCATCTCTTTTTTAATTCTGAAAATTGCTATGTCATGGAGTGTTCCACCCAGTGCTCAGCATAAGGATAACACTGATAAATGTCATCATGAAAATGATTAAGAAATTTAGCTCTGGAATCATACAGAACAGTGATTCTCAACTGGGGGTGATCCTGCCCACCAGGAGACATTCAGCAGTGTCTGGAGACATTTTTGGTTGCCAAAGATGGTTGGGAGGGATGCCGCTAAATATACTACAATGTGCAGACAGCCCCCAGAGCAAAGATTTATCAGCTAGCCCCTTTCAACCTTTCCTCATCTGCAAAATGCGAATTATAGAAGGACCTATTTGAAATTTGTAAAACACTTTATAGTATATTAAGCCTATTTTGACTCCTTTCTTTCCTTCTCAGCACAGCCCTACAATTTAGTAAAGCAGGCATTTGAAACTTTGTATTACAAATGGGGAAAGAAAAGCTCAGAAAAATTAAGTAACTTGCTCAGATAGCTATGCTGTTAAGTGACAATGGTAGGCTTACAAAGAAATTGATTTCTAACTCACACTTTTCCCACCATAACTTTACAGATGAATGAGAGAAAACTATAGAGGCTTAGGGACTTTCAATCCTGTCTGTGAATATGAACTCAAAATAGAGAACAACTACATAAGAGGCTAAACTGATTAAATCAATGCAGAATGGATTAATTTAATTCCAGAATGGAGCCCCCCACCAAAAAATAGACAGTTTAAAACTTGGCCTAGTATGTCCTTTTTTATCTCTAGTTTTTATAGTTTCACCTGCTGAGGACATTATGTATTTTTCAGGACTTAACAAGAAACTGCAATCATCCTTAGGAACAGCCACTGTACCAATGCATTTTAAAAAAATTTTAAAACACTATGTGTTAACATATTTCAAATGCTGATTTTGTGTTCCCTACCATTTATCCATGACAGGAAAAATTGCTTCCCATAACTGCTATTTATTTTAAGAGAGGATAATTTTATTTTGTTCCACTACACTGAGAAAGACCTCTGTATTTCATCTTTTTAGTTTTATTCACCAAAGTAAGAGAGTATATGAGTACAGCTGCAGCTTGAGGCTCTGTTGGTTGTTACATTTCTGTAATATATAGTCACAAATTATAAATATTTTAAAAAACGGAAGACAGAACTCTTTCCTGTTGGCTGTAAGATTTGACTCTGAGTTTTGTGCACCTGAGTATGGACACTTGGGAATGGAAAGGGGGAGAGGGGGCATTAAGATATGTAAAAATAATGTCTCTGCTTTGAGTCATCATCTAAAAACAATCTTCCTAATCCACAATTATCAGGGCCAGGCTGATGTAATTGTTGACCAAATGTTAAGTTTATAATACACTTGTGTGATATGTTAAACACTTTTAAATGTTTTTTTTTTTACCTTAAAAAAATTACATTCACTTCTTTCTCAACATAGATTTGGAATTTCAATCAATAAAAAGATATGCTGTCAAGACCATCTGCACAAGATAAAATTGACCTTTTTCTAAAAAAAAGACACATAAGTGCTTCGGGGTGTGCTAACCAAGACAGATAAAACTATAAAATACTGGAAAATGTTAGTTTCATAATAATTATAGGCATTAGAAAGGAATCTTTACAATAATTAGCAGAGCCATACACAAAAGTTCCTTTTAAAAGGCATCGCTGACTTAAAAAAAATAAAAAATAAAACTATGCTTTAAATAATGTATTTTTTGTCTAGGTACAGTTCATGTTCAAAATTGTATTCTGAAATAGACTGCTTTTATGGCGTGGAAAAGGAGAGTTTATATTATAAAATATACTTTATAAAATCTAGTTTCTAGGATCCAAATTTCATTTACAAAATAAAACATACATATAAATATAAAAACAAAAATAAATAATAAAAAAACAACTTTTTCTAGCATTTTATCAAATATATTTGATGTCTTAAAAATAGCAAAAGTAACACTGGGATTAAGTAGTTTTTACTAACTCACTAATTTGGCATTAATTAGGCCCATGTTGATGACAACTGGACTCAACGTTTTGAGTTAGATAAATACTAAAAGATACTCCTCTCTCTGGGCAGGCAGGGTGGCTTCATTCATATAATTCATTCGATAGTGAGGTACCTCCGATGTGGCACTCACTGTCCCAGCCACAGACCACACTGAGAATGGATTCCCTCCTCATGCTAACATGAGTGTGGGGGAGGCAGTCAAGTCATGGTGGTGATTCTAATAAGGTGGAATAAGTTTCAGATGGACACCTAACACCTCCCAGGAGAAAAATAGACTATTCTTGGGTTATGAAAGCAAGAGAGACTTCCAAGGCAGTAACCTGGAGGAGGTAATTATTACTCTAATTATGTATGAATCCTGTGTTGGCAAGGATGGGCCATGAAACCTGGCATGGCGCAGAGTTTGGCACATGCTAGTTCCCACTAAAAGATGTGGATGCGAGCTTGCTAAATAAATTACTGGCAAACAGGAAGGACAGTGCAAAAGACCAAAAATGTGAGAAGCAGTCCAATGAGGAAGATGATTTTGTCTCTCTAAATTGGCAACAAATATATGTATACTTAACTAGGGACACGAACACTAGACTAAGTGCATATCCTTCCAATCCCCAGAAGTTCTGCACAAATTCTGTAAGAACTTTTAAAGAGTAGAGAAAAATAAAAGATAGATGTCTATAAATTAAACTTTCACCTTGTATTTTCTTTCTTTTTTTGGATATATCATTTATTACTAATTAATTACTGATTAGATTACTAATGAATAGGTGCATAAAATGTACTAGTTTTAAGTTACTATTTTTTACACATGTACATATTAGAGCAACTATCACCTACATCATGATTGGAATTTTTATTTTATATACAAATGCCATGCTATTTATCACATAATGTCTCATAAACATTACATTCTCTACTATATATTTCATCAATATAAACCTTGTATTTTCTTTAAGCCACAATGCACTATGATAATTTATATATAACTAAAAAGCTTATTGATTTTCATCTAGCTGGGAAACAGTTAGCTAAGCCCAGCTATGTTTTCTTGCTGGCATCTAGGTTGAAGGCTAGCAGTGACACAGTATGAGAAGTACCCTAAGGGAGATGTGTGTGTGGCAGAGAGAAGAGGACCACTGGTCCCTCTCCATCTCCAGATGGGGCTGAAAATATGGGCCAATGAAGCACTTAGTGGGTCTTGATACTATTCTTCAACAAAGCAAGTAAATTCTAGGCATAAGCTTCTCATCACTTCTTTCAGAATAAGCAGACTGTGGACAGCATTGTTGGCATTGGATGGTGCTATTGTAACAGTAGTGAACAAGCAGTTCCAATGCTCCCAGGCATATAAAGCAAATCCAGTAACTTTACTAATGATCCAAACCCATAGGGCAAACATTTATATAGCAATAGTCTTCAGGTGTTACATAAAAATATATTGCCTCAAGCACAAAATGTTTGTAAGGAAATAATTCTAAGATACCAATATGGGTGGGTGTTAAAACACATGACATAAAACAGCTCACTCATAAATCAAAAGGTCCTTTTCATTTCCCATTTCTACAGAGTATCTGTAGGCGGGAACTTGGCAGAAGGGAACGGTGGTACCACTGCAGCATTAGAGTGGTGCTTTGAAAATCACCTCTGTGCTGCCCTATTGGCGATATGCCTCTGACCACACAAGTATATTCAGAAATAGTTACTTTCCATGGTTTGAGGAGGGTTGATTTTAGCAGCAAAACCATTTTAATATATCATACTTAAAGGAAGCCATGCTCACTCTTACCTTAAGGTTGAGAAGCATGGCTATTGAAGACAATACACTTACGATATCAGTACAATTAGAAATGCTAGGAGAGGCCATGAACCCACATACCGGGTAACAAAACAGCTTTCCCCAGCAGATGACTGGTTTCTGTCATTTAAACAGAATTATTTCAGTGCTAATTTTTAAATTCCTATTTTAGTTATCCGTATGAATTTTTCTAATTCAGGTACATAAGTGCAGAATTATTGTGTTAAGTAGGAAGAACAGCACAAGGTGATGATCTACCACACTTATTAGGAAAAGGGCTAAGGAAGGTCATAGCTGCCTCTGAAAATTGTCCTAGATAATTTTATCTCAGACCTGAACAGTCTTACTTCTGTTGCATGGAACGCAACAAATTCTTTACTGCAATTATTAAAACTCAGAGAAATCAAGACTTTGCTTACTGTAATTTCTGTTTAAATAACTGATTTATGATTCTATGAATTATAAACTTAGAAAATACAGAAAGGCACAAAAAAAGAAAAATAAAATTTTTGTAGCTATATTACTTCAGATATATCTTTCTAGATTTTTATTTTCTACGTATAAGTGGACATTTCCATATATGCTGTTTTTTAATATATAGCTTTTTGAAACCTAATATATTGTGGTAATTTTTGCCTAACAATATTCTTCTATGATAGTTTTAATGGCTGAATTATATTTTACTACCTATCTGTATCACTTAGGAAGGAAAGAAAAAGGACAAATATATACATATTTCACCAGAAAGCAAATTTGAGGAGTTTGGGGGGCCGAGGGGATGGCAGTGTTGACGGTTAGGCCTAGAGAGCATTTAAAACAACCTCGCCCAGTGGTTCTCAGGTGTTGTTTCTGGGCCAGCATCACTGGCATCGCTTGGGAACTTGTTAGAAAGGTCAATTACTGCACCCGCTCCAGACTCTGCACTGGAAACTCTAGGGTGGGGCCCAGCAAGCGGCATGTGAACAGGCTGCCAGGTCATGCTGATGACTGCATGGTGCTGATGGTTTGAGAGCCACTGAACTAGTCCAGCCACACTATACAGCTGAGGAAACTGTCTTGGAAAAAGTGACTGACTTATTTAAAGTGGCACAGCTAATTATAAGAAGGCTCAAATACGGGTTTTTTTAACTCCTACTCCAGCACCTTCATTTCTAGCCCAGTGCCAACTGAAGGTGCTGGTTTGGGTGCCCAAAAATCCTTTTTAAAAAACATTTTTCTCCCTCTAGCCTCTAGAAGACAATAAACTTGTCAAACAAGCGAGAAAGAAATTATGTCTGGCACTGTTTCCTGATATTAATAAAGGAGGTTGGGCTCAATGTTGACAAAAGGAGAGCTGAGGCCTTTTTGTTAGTTATTTAGAAACTGAAGGGGCCAATATCTCAAACCAACCTTCCACATAAAGCTAGTCTGTTAAGAGTTAAGTGAATGAATTTGTAGGGGGCGCATGGGGGGTGCGTCTGACGTGCCCTAATGTAGCGTTTGATTAGACTGCAGCATATCGTACATGACTAGATTCTTCTCTACGTCTAGCCACTCCTCTCTTTAGCAACATTTTGTGGTCAGTTCAGGTAACTGAAAGCTGACAAAGAAACTGAATCTTCCATACATGGCTGGGGGGAATGTAAAATGGTACTGCCATTCTGGTAAACAGTTTGGCAGTTTCTTTTAAAACTAAACATGTAATTACTACATGACCCATCAATTGCAGTTTTGGAATTTGTCCCAGAGAAACACAAACTTATGTTCGCACAAAAGCCTACACACGAATGTTTATGGCAGCGTTATTTCAATAGCCAGAAACTGGAATCAGCCCTGGTGAATGGCTACACAAACTGTGGTACATCCATACCATGGAATACTGCTCAGCCGTAAAGAGCAGCAAACGACTGACACACACAACTTGGAAAAATCTCCAGGGAATCATGTTGAGTTTAAAAAGCCAATCTCAGAAGGTTACATGCTGTATAATTCCATTAATATGACATTTTTGAAATAATAAAATTTTACAAATTAAGGGCAGAGTACTGATTATTGGATTTGGGATGGTGGGGAGAGGAGAGAGTGTGTCATTATAAGAGTAACAGGAGGGATCCCTGGGTTGATACTTAATACACACAACACACACACACACAAATTGGTAGAAGTAAAACTGGGGCAATCTGAATATGATCAGAGGGATTGTATCCCTGCCAATACCCTGGTTGTGATAATTGTATTACAGTTCAGTAAAATGTTACCATGGGGGGAAACAGGGCAAAGTAATTCAGTTTTGTGTTAGTTCTTACAACTATAGGTTAATCTACAAAATTGTCTAAAAAATTTCAAGTAAAAATAGTGCTATAATACTTGGTAAATGATCTTGTCTAGTTTACAACAATCCAGCTACCTACAGATATGTGTAGCCTTGAGATACACTGTTCAAAGTCTTACACTGATGTTCTGGTCAATGTATCACTGAGATTTCATTTTCCTCAGTGGAATGACCCAAGGAAGGCAGTGAGTGAAGTTTGGAAAGCACCCTGAAACAGAGGGCTACAGTAAGACAGAACACCATTGTCTTAAACAGCGGTTGGGCTGACAGCCTGGCATTAAATGATTAAATTAAATATTCTAACACCTTAAATCTTAGGTTGTATATGGAGTATTTATTCTAAGTAGTCCACTAAGCACACCTTTTTGCTTTTTCATTGCCCTGGAATAAATAATGAGGAAAGATTTTGGCATTTTTAAAACTCAAAATGCCACAGCAGATTTTCTATATACACAATAGGCACTCAATAAATGTTTTTTTTCAGACTGAATACATTTAAACTGAAACTCTAATTTTAATGTTTTTGTTTGTTTGTTTGTTTTTTTGAGACAGTCTTACTCTGTCACCTTGGGTAGAGTGTGCAGTGGCATCATCACAGTTCACCACAACCTCAAACTCCTGGGCTCAAGTGATCCTCCTGCCTCAGCCTCTTGAGTAGCTGGGACTACAGGTGCGTGCACCACCACACCTGGCTAATGTTTTCTATTTTTGGTAGAGACAGGGTCTTGCTCTTGCTCAGGCTGG
>VBSM01000361.1:39760998-39790816 GCA_008086735.1 Cheirogaleus medius
AAAAAAAAAAAGAAATAAAGATATGCTATAATACCCTAACAAAGTTATCATTTGGGTCTATTTTCCATACAATTTTAAGAAGTTTTTTTTTTCATATTGATTATCATATGTGCACATTTTTAACGATAAATATTTTTACATGATACTTAGTAAGTCTTTATTCTTACTTTAATTGCTGCAAAATAGTCCATCATTACTTAATCCATTAAACTTAAATTTCTCCCAGGTTTGTTAAGATCATATATAATACAGATATAATTATTGTCATGTTTATAGATTTTTTTCCCCCATATTTTAGAGTAAGTATTTCCTTAGGATAGAATCCCAGAAAGGGGATCGCCAGATTGAAAGGTATGAATATTATAATTTAATGCATAGTTTTTCCATTCAGCTATACTAACTGACAATGCCAGCATTAGGGTTTCTTTTTTTTTTTTATTAGTGCTAGTTTAATAAAAAAGGTATCAATGTTTTTGTTTGAATGTATTTAATTGTTATGTGCTTAAACATTCTCTCAAACATGTTTAATAATAGTTTTTATTTTTAGTTACTTGTGAGTTTATGTTCTTCTCCTTCACCTATCACCAGAGTGTTTAATTTTTTTTAATAGTTTGTTTAAGCTCCTTAGTAAATGTTAATTTTTTTTGTGCACTGAAGAAATTAAGTGCAAGGCATGGTATCATCTCACTAATCCTTACAAAATCCACTTAAATTAAATATCTAATTTAATTCTTCCCAAAATATAAATGAGGAATCAAGGTTCTGAGAAGTTAAGTAACTTTTGCTCATGGCTATACTCCAGTTACAAGGCCAGGTTTGCAATCATATCTTTGTGTCTGAGCCTAGTGTTTATTCTATCACAAAAGCTCCCTTCCATCTAATTATGGTGAAAGATAATTACTATGGCAACTTTAATTGAAGAAGGAATCCATAATATTCCAATTTTAAAAGAGATTTAGTAGCAGCTAGAATTATACAGGCACCCAGTTAGATTACTTCTTTTGGATTAGTCATAAGTATGAGAAAGAAGAGTTAGAATGGCAAATTAAAACCCTACTTGTAAAGAGAAAATAATTCTTTGATTAGAGGAGAAAGCTTCTGGCAGATGAGGAGAGCCAACAGGATAAATGAAAAATTGGCCTGAAATCTCAGAAAGGAATTTTTGTTGATGAGTTTAGAAAACAGGATAAGTAATAGTGGCACAGTTTGGTCAGTTAGTAAAAACAGTTATGACAAATAACAGGGAAGGACTGATGAGAAAAGATCAGTTTGTACCCAGATGCTTATTTTCTTTAGCCATTGAATACTTAGACATTTCTTTGAAAAAATATTTAATACATGCAAATCTTTAAAAAGGAAAACATGCTGATATATCCAATTAAAAATAAACATCATTTCTTAAGTCTTTTATTTGTACTTGCTGGAAATAAACAGGGAATCACAAAATTGTAATTAACCTGTTTATTTTAAAGGAAGGGTAAAAAATTGCTTAGGAGGAGTTTATAAATGGTCATACTGACAGAGGGGAACCACTGAAGAGGATGCTTTGCATTGTTTTACCAGAGCCTTAGCTGTTTTACTTTAAGCCACAAGGAAAGCAAAGAAGGGCTCTTTTATATAGAACTGCTCACTGAGCTTTTCCAGGTCAAGGACAGCTTGCAGGGGTCCTCAAACTTTTTAAACAGGGGGCCAATTCACTGTCCCTCAGACCGTTGGAGGGCCATTGGAGAGTGCGGCGCACATTCCACACATGCGCACTGCGGGCCCAGGACGAGTCAGCTGCTAAGCAGGACAGGCAGCTGCGGCAAACACACCTGCCGGGCCGGATAAATGTCCTGGGCGGGCCGCATGTGGATGCCTGGCTTAGGGTATGGCACCAGAAAAGGTCATGAATCAAGGGCTCTCAGTGTTCAAAAAGAGAGAGAGTCCAAGAGCAGCCAGAAGACTCAGGAGGATGCTAGGAAGGTGCAGAAAGGTAAACTCTAGTTGATACGAAAAGACTGGAGAATTGGAGATAAAGTACAGTAAGTCCTCACTTAATGTCATTGACTGGTTCTTGGAAACTACAACTTTAAGTAAAATGATGTATAAGGAAATCACTTTTTTTCTCATTAAAGTTATAATGAAATAACATAGAAGGAAACATAGTTATTTGAGGACCTGCTGTACGTCATTTCACTTAAAGTTGCAGTTTCCAAGAACCTATTGATGACATTAAGTGAGGACTTACTGTGCATTAGAGAACTGTAAAAACAGATTAGTGTAAGAAGGCAACACTTTGTACACAGAGAGAGGTAGTGGGAAAGCAGAAAAACACAGGCTCAGGAAAGCTGAGATGGAGTCCCTCCCTAAACCTACTAGCTAAACATCTCTTGGAGCCTCAGCTTTCTCCAGTTCTGCCCACTGGTGGTTGCGGGGATAGAATTAAAGGACATCTATGGCCCCACAGGCCCTGGTACAGACAAGACCCTCAATAAATGTAAGAAATTATTATTATTATTATTATTATGCTATGCCTACATATTTATTTTAAATATTGCTACAGATGCATTTCTTTCTCTGCCGTTCATAAACGAATTCATTTCTTTAATTGTTTATTTTTAAAGGAAGAATCACGAATGACTGATTGTGTATATAAAATATCCAAGGCTTAAATACAGCTTTCTTTTTCTTATATTACCCCAAGTAACAATATTTTACTAGTGATAGGTACTGAAATTCTGGACATTGCATCTAAAAAAAAAATTGCAGATCTCTAGTAAACACAAACATAAAAATGTAGGTGACTTAGTATAAAATATCACTTGATACTTGAAAAATAACCTGAAGCACAGAGGCCACTGATAGCATTGTGTAGAGGTCTCTGAAGATGTGTAATGCACATTCCTAATTACTGACATAATCTGAGAAATTCAACTCTGAATCCACGACTAACGACTAAGCCATGCATCTTTAAAACCTGAAACAATGTGGCTCAATTTACAATAATTAAGTCCTTTGCAAATATAGACATATTTTGTTTCATTGCACTTCATTTTATTGTGCCTTACAGATATTGCATTTGTTACAAATTGAAGGTTTGTGGCAACCCTATACCAGCAAGCCTATTGGCGCTATTCTTCCAACAGCATGTGCTAACTTCGTGTCTTGGTGTTGCATTTTGGTAATTCTTGCAATATTTCAAACTTTTTCATCATTATTATTATGTCTATTATGGTGATCTGTGATCTTTGATGTTACTATTACAATGGTTTCAGGGCACTGTGTTTATATAAGACAGCAAACTTAATTGACAAATGTGTGTTCTGACTGCTCCACCAACCAGCTATTCCCCACCTCTCTTCGTAACCTGGGGCCTCCCTATTCCCTGAGACACAACCATATTGAAATTAAGCCAATTAACCCTACAACGGCCTCTAAGTGTTCAAGAGAAAGGAAGAATCACAGGCCTCTTACTTTAAATCAAAAGCTAGAAATGATTAAGCTTAGTGAGGAAGGCATGTAGAAAGCTGAGATAGGCCAAAAGCTGGGCCTCTTACACCAAATGGTTCGCCAAGTTGTGAATGCAATGGGAAAATTCTTGAAGGAAATGAAAAGTGCTACTTCAATGAACACACGAATAATAAGAAAGTGAAACAGCCTTATTGCCGATACCGAGAAAGTTTGAGTGGTCTGAATAGAAGATCAAACCAGCCACAATAATTCCCTCGAGCCAAAGCATAATCTAGAGAGCAAGCCCCTAACTCTCTTAATTCTATGAAAGCTGAGAGAAGTGAGGAAGCTGCAGAAGAAAAGTTAGAAGCTAGCAGAGGTTGGTTCATGAGGTTGAAGGAAAGAAGCTGTCTCCATAAAATAAAAGTGCAAGGTGAAATAGCAAGTGCTGACGTAGAAGCTACAAGTCAACCAGAAGATCTAGCTAAAATCATTGATGAAGGTGGCTACACTAACCAATAGGTTTTCAATGTAGACAAAACAGCCTTTTATTAGAAGAAGATGCCTTCTAAGACTTTCCTAGCTAGGGAGGAGAAGTCAATGCCTGGCTTCAAAGGACAGGCTGACTCTCTTGTTAGGGGCTGATGCAGCTAGTGACTTTAAGTTGAAGCCAATGCTCACGTACCATTCTGAAAATCCTAGGGCCCTTCCTTAAGAATTATGCTAAATCTACTCTATCTGTACTCTATAAATAGAACAACAAAGCCTAGATGACAGAATATCTGTTATAACATGGTTGAATATTTCAAAGGCAGTTGAGATCTGCTCAGAAAAAAAAGATTCCTTTCAAAATATTACTGCTCGCTGACAATGCACCTGATCACGCAGGACCTCTGATGGAGATGTATAAGGAGATTCATGCTGTTTTTATGCCTGTTGACATAATATCCATTCTGTAGCCCTGGATCAAGGAGTAATTTTGACTTTCAAGTCTTATTATTTAAGAAATACATTTCATAAGGCTATCGTTGCCATAGATAGTGATTTCTCTGATGAATCTGGGCAAAGTAAATTGAAAACCTTCCAGAAAGGATTCACCATTCTAGATGTCATTAAGAATATTTGTGATTCATAGGAGGAGCTAAAAATATCAACATTAACAGGGGGATCTTCCAACCCTCATGGATGATTTTGACCGGTTCAAGACTTCAGTGGAGGAAGTAACTGCAGATGTGGTAGAAACAGCAAGAGAACTGGAACTAGAAGTAGAGCCTGAAGATGTGACTTAATTGTTGCAATCTCATGATAAAACCTGAATGGATGAGGAGTTGCTTCTCCAGGATGAGCAAAGATCTTTAGATGAAATCTATTCCTGGTAAAGATGCTATGAGCACTGTTGAAATGACAACAAAGTATTTAGAATATCACATAAACTTAGCTGGTAAAGCAACAGCAGGGTTTGAGAGGATTGACTCTAATTTTGGAAGAAGTTCTATGAGTAAAATGTTATCAAACAGCATGGCATGCTACAGGGAAATCTTTTGTGAAAGGCAAAGTCAATCAATATGGCAAACTGCATTGTTGTCTTGTTTTAAGAAATTATCACAGCCACCTAAACCTTCAGCAACCACCAGATAGTCAGCAGACCTCAACAATGAGGCAAGACTCTCCACCAGCAAAAAGATTGGAACTCACTGAAGGCTAAGATGATCGTTAGCATTTTTTAGCAATAAAATATTTTTTAATTAAGTATTACATTATTTTTAGATACCATGCTATTACATAATTAACAGACTACAGTATATTATAAATATAACTTTTATACGCACTGGGGAACCAGAAAATTCATGTAACTTGCTTTATTAAGATATTCACTTTATTGTGGTGGTCTGGAACCAAACCCAGAATATCTCAGAGATGTGCCTGAATATCCAACTGGAATCATTAAGATTAACTGAAGAGTCTGGATGATTACTCATTAAGACACTCTGTAAAACAGTGGGAATGGATGGACATAAATATGACCTATAATCACTCAATCATTAGTATATTACAATGTGGACTGGACTTTTCTGCTAGTGTGGCACTGAATATTTGGAAATGACCAAAGCTCAACCACATTTTGATGAAAAATACCAGTATTCTTTAAAATCAGCTAATTGTCATAAACTGCTGGCTTCTAGTTCACTATGAGATTTGGATCTTGCCATCTTTCCACAGAAATGCAAGTTCTATGAGTTGCCCTGACTGATTGACTAACTTGCACACTTCATTGCAAGTCAGAGCTGGCCCAGTGTGTAGCTGAAAGGGGCAGCCTGGCTTAGGAGAAAGCATATGTCTCCCAGAGACAACATGGTCAGACTGCCCACCCTCATGACTTGCTTTCTTCCCCTGTAAGATGAGCTTTCCTCTTCTGGTTGCTTGAGGATTGCATCAGATAGTACACTTTTCTGTGACTGGCCCCATATAGGCACTCTCCCACACTTGTGTTTGGTAAAGTGTATAGCCGAAAGCCTTCCTCCATCTGCCCCAGTGGAACCTGAAATTCATGAGTGGAGAACTGCAAATGTATCACTAAATATCAAGGGTTCCTTTGCAGAAAAATGGGAAATAATTTCTTTAGGGTTGGAGAAGTTCTGAGAGGAGACACAGAGATAAAAGTTTTGATCTGATGAGAGTAAGGATTATAACTTGCCCAAGTTATAAAGCCATGAGAAAAAAATACACTATGTTTTGATGGGGAGTAAAGGAAATTTTGAAATTCATATTGTTTTAGATGTCTTTAACACACTTAAATTGCTAAAAGGCTGTGAACAAGTAGTCCGTTGAGCCTGCTGTGCTCTCAGAACTATTCCATTTGGTATATTTAAAAATAAAGCCTATAAACATTGGTGCAAAATGTTCTTCTCTATTTTCTACCAATTTTCTTCTCAATTTCTACCAATTTGAAGCATCCCTTTGAAAAAAATATTTTAAAAAAATGTTCCCCCTAATTTTCCGTGAGGTTTTCATCTCTCTAAGGTATGAGAAATGAATGGAAAAAGAGTTGCCTTACTGCTTACAAAGCCCTTTGGACACTCATCCTCATGTATACACACACATACACAAGCCACTCCCCTTCTGGGGCCACCATGTTCCCTTTTCAAAGTGCACCGAGAAAATATCCTGCTTTGAGTGTACTTGTATCCTATTCAGAAATCAGGTCCTGGTAAAATCTGGCTGTAAATCCATCTGGTCCAGGTTTTTTTTTTTTTTTTTTTTGGTTTTATTCCTGCTTCAATCTCTTTGCTCATTATTGGTCTGTTCAAGAGTTCTATTTCTTCCTAATTGAGTCTTGGGAGGTTGTGTGCTTCCAGGAATTTGTCCATTTTCTCTATATTTTCGAGTTTATGTGCATAGAGATTTTCATAGTATTCACAGATATTCTGTATTTCTGTGGCATCAGTTGTAATATCTCCTTTTTCATTTTTGATTGAGCTTATTTGGGTCCTTTCTCTTCTATTCCTGGTTAATCGAGCAAGAGGTCTATTAATTTTGTTTATCTTTTCAAAGAATCAGCTTAGCTGGTACCCATACTGCAGAAATTATTCCATAACATCGAGAAGGAGGGAATCCTTCCCAACTCATTCTATGAAGCCAGTATCACCTTGATAACAAAGCCAGGAAAGGACGCAATGAAGAAAGAAAACTATAGGCCAATATCCCTTATGAATATAGATGGAAAAATCCTCAAAATACTAGCAAACCGAATTCAACAGCACATCACAAAATAATCCACCATGACCAAGTGGGCTTCATCCCAGGGATGCAAGGATGGTTCTACATACAGAAATCAATAAATATGATTCACCACATAAACAAAAGCAAAGACAAAGACCATGTGATCATCTCAATAGATGCAGAAACAGCATTTAACAAATTCAGCACTCTTTCATGATAAAAACCCTCAACAAACTAGGCAAAGAAGGAACATGACTAAAAATTATAAAACCCATATATGACAAACCCACAGCCAACATTATACTAAATGGGGAAAAGTGGAAACCATTCCTACTAAGAACTGAAACAAGACAAGGGTGACCACTGTCACCACTTCTATTCAACATAGCGGTGGAAGTCCTAGCCAGAGAAATCAGGCAAGAGAAAGAAATAAGGGTATCTAAATCAGGAAAGAGGAGGTCAAACTATTGCTTTTTGCTGATGATATGATCTTCTATCTAGAAAACCCCAAAGACTCCACCAAGAGACTCTTGAAATTGATAAATAAATTCAGCAAAGTCTCAGGTTACAAAATCAATGTACAAGACTATAACACTTATTCCTGTAACAGGCTGCCAGTCAAATCAAAGACTCAATACCATTCACAATAGCTACAAAGAAAATAAAATACCTAGGAATATACTTAACCCAGGAGGTAAAAGATCTCTACAAAGAAAACTACAAAACATTGAGCAAAGAAACCACAGATGACACAAACAAATGAAAAAATATATCATGTGCATGGATTGGCAGAATCAACACTGTTAAAATGTCCATACTAAGAGTGATTTACAGATTCAACGCAATCCCCATCAAAATACCAACGTCATATTTCACAGATCTAGAAAGAATAATTCTATGCTTCGTTTGGAATCAGAAAAGAGCCCAAATAGCCAAAGCAAACTAAAGCAAAAAGAACAAATCTGGAGGCATCACATTACCAGACTTCAAGCTATACTACAAGGCTACAATAACCAAAACAGCATGGTATTGGCATAAAAATAGCGACACAGACTAATGGATCAGAAGAGAAAACCCAGATTTAAAACCATCCATATAAAGCCAACTGTTCTTTGACAAAGCAGACAACAATATACACTGGGGAAAAGAAGCCCTATTCAATATATGGTACTGGGAAAATCAGATAGCCACATGCAGAAGAATGAAACAGGATCCATCTCTCTTACTACTCACAAAAATTAATTCAAGATGAATAAACACTTAAATGTAGAGCATGAAACCATAAGAATTCTAGAAGAAAGCATGAGAAAAAATTTTCTAAATATTGGCCTAGGCAAAGAATTTATGAAGAAGACCCCAATGGCAATCATAGCAACAACAAAAATAAATAAATGGGACTTGATTAAATTAAAAGTTTTCTGCACAGCTAAGGAAATAATCAACAAAACAAATAGACAACCTACAAAATGTGAGAAAATATTTGCAAGCCATACATCTGAAAAAATGCTCAACGTCACTAATAATCAGGAAAATGCAAATTAAAACTGCAATGAGATATCACCTTACCCCAGTTAGAATGGCTTTTACTAAAAAGTCCAAAAATAATAGATATTGGCGTGGATGCAGAGAGAAAGGAACGCTATACACTGTTAGTTGGGGCTGCCAGTTAATACAACTTCTATGAAAAACAGTATGGAGATTCCTCAAAGAACTAAAACTAGACCTATCATTTGATCCAGCAATCCCAGTACTGGCTATTTACCAAAGGAAAAGAAGTCATTTTATCAAAAGGACACCTGCACTCAAATGTTTATTGCAGCACCTTTCACAATTGCAAAGATGTGGAATCAACCCAAGTGCCCATCAATTCATGAGTGGATTAACAAAATGTGGTATATGTATACCAAGGAATACTACTCAGCAACGAAGAAGGATGAATTTAATTCCTTTTGCAACAATTTGGATGGAACTGGGAGATCATTATCTTAAGTGAAGTATCCAAGGAATGGAAAACAAACATCACACATACTCACTATTAAATTGGAACTAACCAATGAGCACACATGTGCACAGAGGGAAGTAAAAGTCATTGGAAATCAAGCAGGGGGGAGGAGGGAGCGGGGATGGGTGAAAACGACCTAATGGGTAGTACAATGAACACTATCTGGGTGATGGGCCACATTTATAACCCTGACTTAAGCATTACAAAGCAATTCATGTAACCAAAAACATTTCTACCCCCACAGTATTTTGAAATAAAAAATAAATAGTATAAAACAATTAATAATCTACTAACAACAACAACAAAAAAGAAATCAGGTCCTAAACTACTCAGAGATAAATCTTTTTGTCTAGTTAGCTAAGTAGGACAGGTTAGAAAATACTACCTTAAAACTGAAATCGTTTTGTCAGACAGAAACTAAAAACAAGAAAGCTCATGAGTCCTTTCTTTTTCCACTGGAATTAAAAGGAAATAGCTAAGCTCTGTTATCAGAAAATGGGAATGAAATAAAAGATCTTTCTAGATAGAGAAGTTATTTAAAAAAAAAAAAAAACTAGGTAAAGATATCCCTGTATGGGTAACAGAAAAATGGAGGCAGGAGGGAGAAATAACTACTTCTAGAAAAAGGCTCATCAGGATACTCCCCTGGGCATGGAATTATAAAAGTGACTCACTGTCTTGTGTGGGGACAGGTTCCTGCTGTTAATTTGCTTGTCAAAGCTGTGGAAGGATGAGGTAGGGCTGATCACTGTGTGGAGCCTGTGGGTATTGGAAAGCTATCCTGAAGAAAATTAGTTTTGTATCCTTGTTTGGCTAATGAGGAGTATTTCTAACCTCACTAAAGGAAAGTACTCTCTCAACATCACAGTATGTTTGGAAACAGGAAAGAAAAGATATCAACAAAAAACCCAGAAGGGCATGTTTCATAGTTTTTATAATTTAGATCAAATTTATTCAGATGGCCAGGAGTTTCTCAGTCCCACAGGTTCTTGTAAAACTGAAACTTATTATAAGGAGGGAGGTTTGGGAGGGGGGGAGGTGAGGGAACAGGACTTATTACAAATCAACCATAAAAAGACTTAAACAGATCCTTCACAAAAGAAGATAAAGGACTTGAAAATGTGATCAGTGTCACTGGTTATTAGGGTAGCAAATGAAAATCATGATGCGATATCCAGAATAGCTAAATAAAGAAGACTGGCACCGCCAAATGATGTTGATGATGATATGGAACAACTGCAACTCTCATGCACCACTGCTGGGAGTATAAAATGGCATAAGTGTTGTAGAATTTTTTGGCAGATTATTAAAAGTTAAATATAAATCCACCTTACAACTCCAGCAATTCCATTCCTAGATATTTATTTACTAGAGAGAAATGAAAACATGCCCACAAAAAGATTTTACCAGAATATTTATAGCAGCCTTATTCAAAACAGTCCCCAAGAGGAAAGAACCCCAGTATCCATTAACAGGACAATGGATTAACAAATTGTGACTTATTCATGCAATGTAAGACTATTCTGTACCAAAAAGAATAAACTACTGATAAATGCAATAATATAGATAAACTACAAAAACATTATGTTAAGTGAGAGTCCAGACAAAAAAAAAAGGTACATACTGTATGATTCAATTTATACAAAGTCCAGATATAAGCAAAATGAATCTAAGATGATAGAAAATAGAGACAGTGGTTTTGGGAAGAGAAAATTAACTGGAAAGGGCCTGAACAGAACATTCTGGGAAATGGATATGATCTATATCTTCTTTTTGGATGATGGTTACATGAGTGTGTATCAGAGGTTCTCAATCAAGAATGATTTTGCCCCTGGCAGACATTTAGCAATGTCTGGAGACATTTTTGATTGTTATAACTAGAGAAATGCTACTGGCATCTAGTGGGTAGAGGCCAAGGGTAAACAGGACAGCATTCTACCAAAAAAAAAAAAAAAAAAAACCAAAAGAATGATTCATTTAAAAATAGTGAATAGTGCCAAGACAGAGAAACCCTAGTGTACATACAATTTTCAAACTGAACAATTCAGATCTGTACATTTTATTGAGTGTTAATTATTATAAAAAAAGGAAGGAAGGAAGAAAAGGAACTCAATAACCCCCCTTCTAACTCCAAAATGTGGCTCAAGGAGAAGCCTGGAAAAAAAATAAAACCATTTCACATTTCAATCCTATGAGTTCGATTGCTCAATAAATGCATCACATATCCAAACTGTGCTTCGTAAATGTTTATTAAAATAAAAAATATTAGGGGAAACATGGAGAGGTATATGAAATCATCTCAACAACTTTCCTTTTAAACACACTCTTCCTTTCTTCGCTTCTTCCATTTGTATAACTCATGCCTGGACTATTCTACTCAAAACTTCCTGAAGGGATTCAATTCTGGCCTCAGGGAAATGTTTAAACAGTCGATGTACAAAGACAGTCCTGGGGTCATAAATCAGTGTGGGAAGGGAGCAGGTGAGTCAGCCCAGGTTTCCCATTGAGGCTGAGCATTTGCTTGTTCAGCGCTGGAGTGACACACTCTACCCAGCACAGGCTGAGGCAGCCACAGGGAGCGGCAGGTGTGGAGCTGGGTGAGGGTTTCTGATGGGGCTACCTCTGTCCTGTGGGTCACAGTAACAAGCTGGCAAGTGACTTCTGGGGTGCTCTCTGAATCTAAGCAAACATTTCTGGTACAAAGTAAAAAGTTGTTCTTAAGTGGAAAGAAAAAATAGATCAGAAAATGTAATGCCATGAACTAGTTTAGGGTATAGGTACTATTAACTCTGATCAGTTTGCAGAAAACAAGCAGCTCTTGACTCAGGTTACTAAAGTTGCATTTCATAAATAATTTTTTTTCCCCCTTGTGGGTATCTGAACTGCATAACATTAGCCTTTCTGCCAGTGATTTTCAGGCCTTCCCTAATGCTTACAGTGGTACCCAGAATATATTCTCTGCTAAGCCTGGAGGCAGCCCTGAGTCAGCTTTTCCCATTACCTGTACACCCAAGCCATTCAAGAGAGATATTATTCAGAAATGCCTCCGGAGGAGATGCTGCAGAGCTCTTTCAATATTCTGGCCTTCTCCCCAGCCAAGAACTTTCCCCACAAGTTTAAATGAACTGACTTTTAACAGAAGCATTCACATCTGCTTTCTTTCCCTTTATGCAGGGACAGCTGCTTCAGATTTTGGGTGTGGAAAATTAGAATTCCCAAGTTAGAAAAATTGCCTACAAAAACTTCACTCACCCTCGGAAGCCTCAAGTTCTATACTTGTCTCTAACCTTCACGTTGATTCTCCAGGATTTGAGGTCTATGAGCAATGAAGCCCATTAGCTAAATTCTTTTGGAAACCTGACAAATTCACACTGTGTGGTTGTTCCTGTGGGCACATCTGCTGCACAGTAGAGGAATGAAATTGGATGTGATCCTTCTCCTACCTCCCAGCTTTACTGTTTAAAATGGCACTGAATTTTGGAAGTAGAAGGTGGGCGTCAAGAAGAGCACCATTACACTTTGGTCACCATCCTCAACATGTTCAAATACGCCAGCTTTATGTTCATTATCAATAAAACACTTACATTGCTAACTCCACAGAGCTACTTCTTAGAGTGCAATTCAAGATAAGAGACAAAACACTGGTGATTTTTAATTCCCAAATCTTGCATGTGACACAGCCATGGTATGTCCAGGAGCCCCAGTCCATGCACACAGACAAAATGCCTCCTCTTGTTGACACTTGGTTTTTAAGGCTTCCCAATAAAACTTGTTCTTAAACCACCTCACCACTATAAAAAAAAAAACCACCCAAACTTCTATGTAGAATGGTAATGTCTTATCTAAATCTCTCTATATCCCTCCATGAGGTCTTGTCCACAGGAAGTTTTCAGTAAACATTTGCCTGCAATGAATAAATGACTGAATTATATAACTAGAATCCAGGTATACTACACTTATACTGGGGCGTCAAGGAAAATAAATATGGGATGGAGCAGAAAAGAGATTAGGAACTTTGATATTTTCGACCCCAGTACTCTAATACTTCCATGTTACTTGGCAAAGCATCCTGGCCAGAAAATGCTCTTTAAAACTTTGCTCAGGGCCCTGCCCTGCACTGTCTCAATGTCAAGACCAAGGGACCACAGCCCACACTGCTCTTCCTGTTTGCAGAGACAGCTATCATAGAGTGAGGTTCTCAGGGATTTCATGGTTATTTTTTGTTTCTTACAAAAGTTATCTGTTGGGGTAACATTGTAAGATTCCAGGAATTAGAATTAAGTCATAAGTTTTCATGTTGAAAACATAAACTTAAAGATGACCTCAATCAGCAAGTGATCTAAAATGTAGGAATTAGGCAGCTGGTGACACTGACAACATGAAGATTGTTCCAAGAGTTATTCTAAATACAGAGGCAGAGTTTGGATCCTAACAATCACTGTGGCTCACCAATTTTTCAAGTGTTTACTTTCCATGAATATTTTGTGTCATCCTAGTCTGTTTAACTCAAAAGTTCGAATCCCACCAGATCACCTATAATTAGAGAGTGATGATGCATTCTTAGAAGACAAATATAGACACCAGAGAGGTGGTGCATCAGCAGTCTGAAAATAATTAATGCTTATCCTCACAAGGCCACCTACACCAAGACACTTGGGAACAGTTCACTAGAGCCATAATGTCATAGAAGGATGGCAAAATCATTTTTCTTATCTGCAGAAGTAGGTCACAGCAAGAACATTTGGCAAAAAAACCAGAGTGGACATGAATGGATTTGGGGACACAATCTTTTCATTTATTACCTCAATGCAAGACTTGATGATCAGCTCATTCTATATTAATGATCTTCCTACGTGGTAAAGGACCAGAACTGAGGCTTTGAAAGGCAGTATTTCAGGACATAGCAAAAAGCCCCACTATCAATATACTGTATAACAAGGTGCAAACATTTGAGACACTAACTGGTTTTTGTTGTTGTTTTTCTATTTCAAATGACATGAAAATAAAACCTATCATCCTAAATTATAACACTTAATAGAAGTCTGAGCTAGGTAATACATAGTCACAGAGGCTAAAGGTTAGCTAAAAGTATCCCACAGCGACCTTTTACACTCAGCATATGGCCCACATGTGAGACAGCATTTTATTTCTTTCAAGACTTCTATTTAAACACAACAGTCAAACCTTGCAAAAACAATCTGAGTTTCATGCCTTTCACTAGTGCTGCTGCCTTCCAAATAATGAATGGCTTTCCCCAGTGACAATGAGGAGGTAGAAAAAGCACATGTACAGGACTAGGAAAGGGGACCATGACATTCACACCGATAACTTTCTTATCTCAGGGAAAGGTCACCAGAAGGGCTGAAATCCACTCTGCTTAAAGCTTTCTCCTGTCATTGCTCAGAATGGCTTCTCCAATTAATGCTGTGCCTCCTGAGAATCACTGGGAGTCACAGGCTGACCGACACTGGACGTTCTTCCTAGGGAACAGAAAAAATGTCCCCAGGAAACCAGGCTTCTCTTATTGATCTACATTTTAAAGAAATTTGCTCTGAAGTTCTGGTAAGGGCTAGAACCCATTCTTTGGCTCCAACTCAGGGATACTTATTTGGGAGCAATCCTTCTTCCCTTCCCCCCAAATTTACTGAAAAGATTTCCTCTGTGCTTTTTTCCTCCCCCTACCTTTTTCTTGCTAAGAGCAATTTTATTTCATTTTTCACAGAATATGATTTTCTGTGTTCACTTTATCATTTTTACTCCTCTTAGTGTCATTAATGACCTTCGAGCTATGTCAGTTATTCTATGCTTTTTCCTTCCACATTCATGCTTTTATTTTTTTTCCCCCCATTTCAGCATTGAAGGACAATTGTACCATGAGTAAACTGTAAAATTGTGTCACAGTTCCCCTTGGGACAATCTTCTTCCTTGAGCTATTAAATTGGAAAATGGTTTTTTAAAAAAACATCAAGGCTTTGTCACAGAGTGAGTACAATCATTTCAATGTAAAATTAGTCCTTTTTCCAATGAAAGAGGTGTAATACCCTACTTGTAAATGCACAAAAGGATTTGGGAAATGGAATATTAAAAAACCTATCAAGAGCTTCAAAGAGTTATATGCAAAGTTATATGATATTTTGTTCCTTAAATGGGGACAATAAAGTCACACCAGTGTGGAATGCTAAAATTGTTCTTTCTGTATTCACTATTGTAAAATCAAGTTCATTTAAACATTCACACGCCCATCCATGTAGTCATCCATTGGGTTCCTCCAATGTGTCAGGCAGAGTGATGAATTAAAAGTAAGTTAAAACAAAACAACAAGGCCAGGTATGGTGGCTCACAGCTCATGCCTTGTAATCTCAGCACTCTGGGCGGCCAAAGCCAGAGGATTGCTTGAGGTCAGGAATTCAAGACCAATCTAGGACATCTTGAATAAAAAAAAATTAGCTGGGTGTTGTGGCACGTGCCTGTAGCCTCAACTACTCGGGAGGCTGAGGCAGGAGGATCACTTAAGCCCAGGAATTTGAGGTTATAATAAGATATGCTCAGGCCACTGCACTTCAAACTGGGCAACAGAGCGAGACCTTATCTCTAAAAAAAATTAAAAAAAACAAACAAAAACAAAAACAACAAACAATCCTGAGAATTATGTCAGTGCTTATTCTCTATTTTAGGTATGTCACTCACCTCAAAAAGTATCTCATAAGTTGTATTTACCTGCAAAAACGAGGAGCCACAGTAATAATAAACCTACCTGCAGGCAGATTCACTAAGGCAGACGAAGTTTTACAGGACATTGTAAAACCCATGACTGTGTCACTAGTTACTAACTGGCAGCCCAGTAGGCATGTACTCCAGTGGGGAAAAGGAGGCTTTGGAATCAAATAACCTGTGCTTGGATTCTTGCTCTGTGGTTTGCTGCCTAGATGGCTTTGACTTAGCTTTTCTGAGCCTCAGTTTCCTCATGTGAAAAATATAAGTGCTATACGAGTGCCAAAGGGTGGTTATGATGATCAAGTGAAATAAAGTCCACAAAGCTTCTATTATTATGCTTGTTGCAAAGTTGATGTTCAGTGAGTTATAATTTTGACACCATCATTATCACAGCTGGATTTTATAGCCCGGGAGAAATAATACAAGGAATTCTTTCTTTCTCAAAAAAGAAATAATAGGGTTAATATCAAGTAGGCTGAGAACTAGGTTATAAAATTAGTATATCACATGTCCTAGCCCTATGCCTCTTCTCCCTTGAGGGGTGCTCCTACTTCACTCACCTGAGTCCCCCACGTACTATCTCCATAAATACCCCTCTACACTAGTACCCCATTCACTGACACTTACCTGTCAATATATTATCTTTTCCTATCTAGCCCAAACTTATTTAGATATAGCTTAACTCAGGGCATTAGTCAATCACTTTAAATGAGTCAAACAAAGGAAAAGCAATAAATCAATTTTCCTTTGGTTTGCAGATGGAGATGATAGAAATGTGAGGAAACATGAGGAAGGGGGATGATGGACAAAAAAAAAAAAAAACCCCAAAAATGAACTTACTGATTCAACCTTAATGGCAAAAACTGTCTTTACATATATACATGTCAATACACCCTACTTATCAACTATGACATTCATACTGAGCCTGAGTGAATGGAAAGGCCATTTACTCAAAAGCTAAAAATGAACGAATGCAAATAGCATATGCTCGCTAGTGGAGAGGACTATTACCATTACGTGTTCACGTCCGTTTGCCTCACAGAATGACAGAACACTAGAGCTGAACACAGAACACTAGAGCTCAGAGGTGGAGACACTGAGACCCACGGTAGTCTTAAATGACTTGCTAAAGGCAACCCAGCTACCAGCTGCAGAACTACAACTAGAACCTAGGTTTCTTACAGTTTAATTCCAAAAATATTTAAAATGATGAGGATGTAGGGTGTTTTGGTGACTAATGTTATCACAGTTTGTTTTTGATTATTGTTATTGTTTTGTTTAGGGTGAAAAAGATGCAGTCTGACTTTTAGAAGGGGCTTGAGTCTGAGGAAATTATGTGCCTGGTGGCGGTGGTGAATGCTCTGAAATAGCATGCAAAATTTTAAGTGGATATACATTTTTCTAGGCATAGGGTCCAAAGCTCTTATCAGACTCTCAAAGGTGTGAGTGAACAAAACAAAGTGAAGTACAGTGGAGCAGGCTGAGACCAAACAATTAGACCGCTGTGTCCAAGCTGCTGCAGGCAGAGATGCATCCAGTGCAGACACAGATGATGTGGGTAAGGAGAGGTTGGCTTGCAGACTGCACTCCTTGGTGGCACCTTGGCTTCAAGTAGGGGGCTTTACCTTTACTTTCTACCTTCTCCCCTATTTATTTATTTATTTATTTATTTTTAAGACAGGGTCTCCCTCTGTCACTCAGGCTGGAGTGCAAAGGCACGATCACAGCTCACTGCAGCCTCAAACTCCTGGGCTCAAGTGATTCTCCCGCTTTAGTTTCCTGAGTAGCTGGGACTACAGGTGTGCACCCGCATGCCTGGCTAATTTTTCATTTTTTGTAGAGACAGGACTCACTACATCACCCAGGCTGGTCTTCAACTCATGGGCTCAAGCAATCCTCCTGCGCTGTCCTCCCAAAGTGCTGAGATTACAGTTATGAGCCACTTCTCCGGGCCTATCAGCTTTCTAAATTATCATTCTGCTCAATTTGCTAGAGGAAAGGCTTCTGCTGCTGGGAGCAGGAGGACTGATACCACTGTTAGACCATATCCTACAAAATATCAACAAAGGTCTGACCTTCCCCACCCATTTTTGAAAATATAATTTACTGTACTCTGACAAGAGCTCCTTCTTTTGACTGTGTCTACTGATGTTCTAACAATCAAGATGATGCCTCTTGCTTCCCAACATGTTTGTGAATGCTTGTGGGTGGCAAGAAAACAAGGACCAGGAATTGAATCTGGATAGAGGAAAACAAAAATCTACATCCATTCTTTCTTATCCTGAGAGGATAATGAAAATGACTTTTTCCATTTCCTAGCTTTTCACAGGATGATCTTTGTCCCAAAGGCCTAGGTGTTGCTACAGTTGTACCAGAAACCCCAAGTGGATTACCCACCTTTTCCTTTTTTTATAACCTGTGAAATGTTCTCTCTTCCATTTTTTTCCAGATAATAAAGAGTTGAGGGCATATTTTTAGAACCCAGAAGTTTTATAGAATGTTCGATAACTTGGGATAGGGAAAAATGAGAACTAGCAAAAAGCAATAAAGCTTAGAAAGCAATATATTTGGTCATTTTCACCCAAAATTAGAGCTTCATGCCCCTAAGACACAAGCCTAAATAATGTTGTTTGTGTTGCATTAACCTTGAGCTATAATATGGCAAAAGTAGATTACAGGAGATCACGAAAAATAGTTATAACATTAGCAGCAGCTAGCAGGAATATTTTGGCAAGCAATCACTCTTACAGATTCAGTTACAAACATCAGGATCACAGACTGGGCCTATGTGAGGTTGTACTCAATTCAAGTGTAAATACATGTCTGCACAAATAAGTATCATATTGAAAAATGACCACCCTACAAACCAATTTTATATTTGAGGTTTGATGTTTGTCTTCTCTTGCTTTTAGCCCCTCACTGAATATTGTTTCTGAAGGACGGTGGAACCCTGGGGTTGCGGGGTGTGGGCGTTGCAGTGGGAGATCAGCTGGTTCAACGCTACCCTGCAACTCACCGCAGGTGCAACCATTTCTCCTTGTCTAAACGCTGAGTTGGGAGATACGAGCCTGGCCTCTAATAGTAATTGAAGTAGATGTTTAATTTGAAATAGAAGGAATAGTCATAAAGACAAAAGTCACAACCATTTATTTATTATATTCCAAGGACTTCTCATATATTCATTGACTTGACCATTACTATACCCATGAGGTAAATAGTACTGTTACTATACAGATAAGAAATGTTTTCCCTGAGGTCCTATGGCCAGCATGTGGAGGGGCTGAGATTTCATACCACACCTGTCCAATTTCTAAGCCATGCTCCAATCCTGACTCCTAAGTCCTGCCATTTCTGAGATTCTGTAAATCTGTGTTAACATATCCGTTATGATATAATTTTCAATTGTGAAATATAGCAAGGCTCATAAAGTATTTAGACATTTCTGCAGAAATCTTACTGACATTTAAGTATGTAATAATATTTTACTTCTCACATTAACATATCTTAACTACTATTACTACAGCAACTGTAAGATAACATAAAAGACCATAGCTTGCACATTATGTTTAGTTTCCAGAGGTTCATTGAAAGCTGGCACAATCGGAATATATTAATAACTAGTAAATTATTTAGCTATTTTTGGGGGTTTTTTTTGAGACACAGTCTCACTCTATCGCCCCGGCTAGAGTGCAGTGGCGTCATCATAGCTCACTGTAACTTCAAATTCCTGGGCTCATGTGATTCTCCTGCCTTAGCCTCCCAAGTAGCTGTCATTACAGGCACATGCCACAATGCCTGGCTAGTTTTTCTGTTTTTTATAGAGACAATGTCTTGCTCTTGCTCAGGCTGTTCTTGACTCCTGACCTCATGCAATCCTCCCGCCTTAGCCTCCCCAAATGCTAGGATTACAGGTGTGAGCCACCACATCCAGCCTATTTAGCTATTTTATTTAGCTCTGATGAATGAAATATTGAGTTGAACTCAAGATAGTATTGAAAGAGATAAATTCTGTGTTGCTCAGTGGAAACAGAAGATGCAAATCTGATAAAGATTTAATAGTATGGTGATAAGAAAATTACTGTAGACAAATAACATCTACACACATTTCAAGTGTAATTTTAAACAGGAAAAACAAACGGGATCTATCTCCAGTATAAAATGAGTACACTTACCTAGGTACCATTTGCTGCTAAACAAAATCAGTTGAAAGCACATTCACTTCCAGATGTAGCAACTAATTAGAGTTGCAGGTACCATCCGTGCATGCTCAGTTGGATCCCTGATACCAACTTTGTTTAGTTTTAGATTATTATGTTATAGAAAGAACCTTTCATTTAATCCACCCAGCTTCCTGAACTTGCAGCAGCGGACCATAAGAAGTCAGACACTAAAGTTATTAAAAGCCGATTTCTACCTATTGAGTCTGAGAACTAACAATGATGTTTGTAGAGAGGGGACACATGGGAGCACTTAGAGAAAATGGGAAAAGCTAAGGTTCTGTCCCCCCAAATCCTGCTTTATCTTCCTTTTCTGAAGAATGTGGAGCAAAATGACAGTTCAGAATGAAAACTTTTCCCAATTCTTATTCCCAGCATTAAAATGAAGAAGTAAATTCTTATAAGGAAACAAATCTCCACTCCCTCCTGAGAGATGACTGAAGCTCAGCTGGGAAGAAAGAGAAGGGAAGGAAGAAAGGCAGAAGGAAGGAGGGCAAGACCAGTGCAAACAGAACTGGAACAGACGCAGGAAGAAAATGAAGTTGTCTTTTCAGTTTGGGGAACAGTTTTATATTTCTCTTCAAGTTGTCTTTTAATTTCTAAAGTAACAACACGCATTTAGGGAGATAAGGTAAAAGGTAAACAAAAACCTTTTATCTCTTGAATCTCACTGTCATATGAACCCTTCACCAATCCAAGATATTTATGCTTTTTATGTGCATGACTATACTGTGAAGGTACAGGGTTTGTGACGTCATTTTACAAATGAGAAAATGATGATACCAGGTACTAAGAAAAACACTTGAGTTTAATTAACGAAATGTTGAAAAAAAGACCATTTTCCAGAAAAGGGTCCTAGTAGCTTAAATTTTAAATTAAATTACATTAAATTAAAGTACCATGGAAACATAGACTTTTGTGTAACAGGATAAATTATTGAGATATATACTAGTGTATTATCTTCTTTATTGCTATGAATTCATTCACAAAAGTATTATAGAGAGTTTTCACCCTCCTCCCTTTCCCCTAGGCATAGAAAGAGCAAAAAGACCCTAGGAAGCTTGCATCCTGGCCTCGGTAGCTCTCCTTCAGGCTAGAGCTTCCAGAGGCATGGGAAGTGGGCTGCACAAGAGGGGAAAATAGACTTTTTGGATTGCAAGTAAGCAGAGGGGTGGGTTAAGTTCTGAAGTGGTGGTGACCCATGCCTTTTTTTAGTGCCTGGCCTTAGAAGTATCAGGACCTGGGAAGGCAGATGATTATGAAGATGCCAGTAGAGACCCTGGAGGCAGCAGCACAGGTCTCAATGACCAGCCTGGCACAGAGGGAGTAAAACTACTGGTGGAACTGCCCATTTTTGAATTTGGGTAAAGGGGAGTCTTCTCAGCAATTTTTTTTTTTTGCAATTTTCCTGGACTGATGGAACTGGTTACTTTAGGAGAATGAAAACTTGCTTGAGAAAAACACACAGACATTGTAGTTTCAACATCTATCCAAAAATTTGCAATCAGAAATCAATGTCACACAAGTAAAAAAAGGTTCATTGAACACACTACGGGAGAAAGCAGTACTTGAAGCATCACCACATGAAATTACTGTACTAAGAAAGTTACATTTTTCCAAGTCTGATTCAGACAGTTCAACTGGAAAAAATATATCTGAATTATTTTTTTAAAACCCACTTTCCTAGGGAGAAATATCCATTAACACTATACCTAAATACCACACATTTGGCTGAAGTGGGAGAGAAGTGGTTCGGGATGAATTATGAAACAAAGGGGATCCACGTCCAGCAATTAATCTCTAAAGTCCTTGGCCAAAGTTTTCCTCCTCCTCCAGGCTGACAAATGTGTTTTGGGATTTGACATCCAGAAAAATCCTTGGGAAGAATTCTAAGTAATTTTTCTTAGAGGAGACAAAGCAGTAAAGAAAGAGGCAAGGTAAATTGCCTTCTGTATTCCTTTGATACACTTATCTTTATAATATGGTAACACAACACTGATCTACAACAACAAAATTTAAATGGAAATTTAAGACGTATTACACATTTTGCTGACTTTTAAAATAGCAATGAACTGAATATAAACAGATTTCATCAAGCATGATTTTTTTCTTGATGACTCAAGGTCAACATAATGAATTACCCATTTGTTGGGAGGCCTTGGACAAGTCATCAGAACTCTCCCAAGTTTCAGTGTCCCCATCTTTACTATGAGAATGATAAAATCTATCTCATAGAATATAGTGATGGTGTCTTAAATGAGATCATCCCTGTAAAGCACTTAGCATAGAGCCCTATACATTATTAAGAGTCAACCCAGAATGGTAGCTATTGCTACTTTTTCACTTATTTCCCCACTCTCAACTGTGAGCTAGAAAACTGGTGATGATCTATGAATGTAACTTCTTAAGTTACCACTTAAATTTTAAAACTCAAATTTCTCTTTTGGAAAAAAAAAGAAAAAATATCTAACTCCCATTTTTTTCCAATATGGCAGATCTGATGTCAGAAGAAGCCCTTTCAGCACAGAAGACTAAAAATGCTGAATAGACATCTTTAAAATCTTTTTTTAAACACAGAGCTGAGCTTTCAGAAGAGTAAGCACATCCTCTGAGGTAGAAAGCACTATTTAACACCTTAAAAACTGGAAGTGGCCTCAGCGTTCACACAAATGGTCATACAAATGAACATTATGCAGCCATTAAACATCACCTTTGTAAGTCACATTAACAACCAGGGAAATTGTTCACAAAAATGAAACATTAAGAGTGAAAAGAAAAATCAATATTATAATTGAATATCATATAGATATTACAAATCATGTTGCAAAATGATGGAATGGCTAAAAGCACAGACTCTAGGGCTAGAGGTGAGTTTGAATCCCACCTCTACCATTTAGGTAGCTTTGTGAACATGAACAATTTTTAGAATATTTCTTGATTCATTTCCTCATGTAATAAATGTAGATAATAATAGTGCTTATATTACGGACTCTTTAAAAGATTAAATAAGTTAACATATATAAAGTACTTAGAAGAATAACTACCACATAGTAAACACTCAATACATATTAGCTATTATTAGTAGTAAATGACACGAGAAACTGTTTATAATATAAATGAAGAAAGCAGGATTCAACATTATGTACAATATGATTCCAGTTTTGTAAAACAACTGGCCTATTGCTTTCTTACCCCCTCCCCCCAAGCATGTATGCACAGAGAAAACACTGAAAGGAAACATGCCAAAATGCTTATTCTGAAGGATATGACTTGGGCACATTTATTTTCCTTTATAGACTATTTAGTTTTAAAATTTCCAACAGTCATTATATATTGCTTTTAAAATTAAAGATAAATACTATTGTTTTTTTTAAAAAAAGAACTTATTTCTTCTACTTGAATCACAGTACTTCATAGTGCTAGCATGATAATTTTCTTCAGATATTCAATTTTGCAATATCACTTTCAGGTTAGCAGGTAAGATAAGAGAATGATGACTACAGGAAAAAAGGATCAGAAGTATGAGAATAAGGTCAGAAGGAAAAATATCAGAAAAGAAAATCTGGTAGGTTCCCACATCATGAAGGAGATAGATAATTTCAATATTTATGTAGAGAAGAAACAGGCCACTCAGCTAGTGATGATACTCGATAAAAGGTAGCACAGGTGTGGGGCTAAGAAAATCGAGTTGTTTCCCCTTAAATTTAATTTGCTTAGGTTTTGGGTTTATAGTAAGATGTCATATATATATATATATGGACCAAAATGTGAATGATAAAGGCAAGTGACACAGCCTTGTCTGTAAATAAAGTCTACTTTAAAAATAAAATATACGATTCATAGAAGGAATGATAAACCAAAGTCACCTTCCTTTTAATTTGGATATATTTCTGTCTTTATGAATCAATCTACTGCAACAAAGATATCCCTGGAGTACTATCATATTTTCTGCTTACGCAGCACTTTTTCAACATCCTTGAACTGTCTAAGGAATTTCCTTCCTTAGTGACCTTACTTCCCTAAGTCAGAAGCCAGAAAACTTCTATGAAGCCAGGTAGCAAGCATCGTGTTACCAGGATCTACCAATTAGACAATGACTCAGGATTAGCTTCAGAAGTAAGTAACCTGAGGAGGCAATACAGAGAATCCATCCTATCCTGTGATGACCATGAAGGGGAAATATGTGTCTTTCTCAGGACAGCAGGGTAAAGTCACCTGTGTAAATGATGCAGTGATATTTTCCCAAAAACAAACCCGGGTGGCATGTCAGGCTCTGTTCCTGGATTAACTACCTAATATCCTCCAATAAATTCTGCTTCTGCTCAAACTAGCCACAGTGGATTTTGTTGTTTTTAAGAACCCTGACCAATATGACAAATGACAACAGACTCAGCCTTTCAAATATGAGGAATAACAACAAATTGCCAGAAAATTAAATAACTAATATTTCATTGGCTGGTCCTTTATTTTGTTCCTACTACATAGAGTCTACATTCTCATTTACAGGTGGGGAAACCTTCCCAAGGTTACACACCTGGTAAGTACATGGTAGAACTGGTATTCTAATCCATATATTTCTGGCTCCACAGTCTAAAATCTTATACTTGACACAAATCCCGTCTCCTTCCCCTAAAGAAGATATAAAACAATGGTCTACTGATGATCCTTCAAAAATATTTCATAATGAAAGAAACCCCAGCTTGCTTTACCTAAGCCCATTCTCATACTTTTCAGTTCACCTCACTGTGACTTCTAACCTTGAAGGTAAAACAGAATGGAATCCTGGTAAAAAGTGAATGTCATAGTTGGTACTATATACTATATACTACTATGTAGTAGCCTCTTTAGACTGGTTTTTTTCACTTAAAAATATGCATTTCAGTTTCCTCTGTGTCTTTTCCTAGTTTGAATGCTCATTTCTTTTAAGTGCTGAATAATATTCTATTGTCTGGTTGCATCACAGTTTATATCTGTTCACCTACTACTGAAGGGCATCTTGGTTGCTTCTAAGTTACGGCAATTATAAATAAAGCTGCTATAAACATCCCTCTGCAGGTTTTTGTGTGAATGTAAGTTTTTAACTCCTTCAGTATTGATTATATGGTAAGGATATGTTAAGTTTTGTAAGAAACTACCAACCTGTCTTCCAAAGCAGCTGTACCATTTTGCACGTCACCGACAATGAATGAAGTGTTCCTGTTGCTCCACATCCTTGCCAGCATTTGGAGGTGTCAGTGTTCTGGATTATGGCCACTCTAACAAGGGTGTAGTAGTACTTCGCTGTTGCTTTAATTTGTATTTCCCTGGTGGCATGTGATGTGGAGTATCTTTTCATATGCTTATTTTCCCATTGTATATTTTCTTTGGTGACATGACTCTTAACATCTTTGGCCTATTTTAAAATCAGGTTATTTTCTCACTGTTAGGTTTTAAACATTTTTTGTATATTTTAGGTAATAGTCCTTTATCAGTTATATCTTTTGCAAATATTTTCTACCAGTCTGTGGCTTTTCTTTTTACTCTCTTATAGTGTCATTTGCAGAACTGAAATTTTTCATTTTAATGAAGTCTAGTTTATCAATTCTTTGTTTCATGGATCATGCTTTTGGCATTATATCTAAAAAATCATCGTTACAGGCTAGGTCCTCTAGATTTTCTCCCTACATTATCTTCTAGGAGTTTAATGGTTTTGCACTTTACATTTAGGTCTGTGATCCATTCTGAGTTAATTTTTGTGAAGGGTGTAAGGTATGTGTCTAGATTCATATTTTATATGTGGATGTCCAGACGTTCCAGCACCATTTATTGAAAAGACTCTTTTCTCCATTGAAATGCTTTTGCTTCCTTGTCAAAGATCAGTTGATCATATTTATGTAGGTCTGTCTCTGCACTCTTTATTCTCTTCCACTGATCTATTCATCTATTCTTTCATGAATATCATACTGTCTTGATTACTGTAGCTTTGTAGTAAGTCTTAAAGTAAGGTAGCATCAGTCCTCCGCTTTGTTCTTCTTCAATATTATGTTGACTATTCTGGATCTATTGCCTGTCTACACAAACTTTAGAATCAGTTTGTTGACATCTATAAAACTACTCCTTGGAATTTTGATTGGGAATCCATTGAATCTATAGATTGGGAATCTACAGTTGGGAAGACTGACACCTTGACAACATAAGTCTTCCTGTTCATGAACATGGAATATTTCTCCATTTATTTAGTTGTTCTTTGATTTCTTTCATCAGAGTTTTGTAGTTTTTATTCATATAGATCTTATACATATTTTGCTAGCTTTATCTAAGTATTTCATTTTGGGGAGTGCTAATATAAATGGTATTGTTTTTAATTTCAAATTCCACTTGTTCATTGCTAATATATAGGAAAGCAATTGACTTTTGTATATTAACCTTGTATCTTACAACCTTGCTATAATCACTTATTAGTTTCAGGAGTATTTTTGTTGATTCTCTAGAATTTTCTAAATAGACAATGGCATCTGTGAACAAAGACAGATGACATTCTGCAAAAGGCAAAACTATAGGAACAGTAATAAGATCAGTGGTTGCCAGGGGGTGTGGAGGGAAGAGATGAATAGGTAGAGCACGGAGCGTTTTTATGGCAGTGAAACTGCTCTGTATGATGATGAATACATGTCATCATGCATTTGTTCAAAGTCATAAAATACACAATGCCAAGAGTGAACCCTTATGTAAATGATGGAATTTGGGTGATAAGGATGTATCAAGGTAGGTTCATCAGTTGTAACAAATGTACCATTCAGGTGATGGAATGTTGTAATTATTGGTAGAGGCTATGCATGTGTGGGGGCAAGGAGTATATGGGGAATCTCTGTACCTTCCTCTCAGTTTTGCTGTGAACCTAAAACTGCTAATAAAATAAAGTCTGTTAAAAAAAAAGGCAAATAAGAATGCAAAATTTGGTCAAATGCTAAAATGGATCCTGGGAGCCATATATATGAATGACTTTATTTTCTAAGCCAATTCTTGTCAACCTCTAAAAGCAAAACAAGCCAACAAATCTCTCAGGGACATCTGAGAACACTATTAATGTTGTCACATGTATCATAAAAGTAGAGGAACAGGCAATAATATGATGAATTTTTTAAAAATACATTTCAACTATGTCCCAATTTTTGTAATCAGCCCTATACTGCAAATTACCACTTCATCATGGTAAATTTGCAAAGTATTGAGAAGCTTAAAAAGATCTTTTAACACCTGTGTTAGGGACACCAACCACCTTATTATTAACCCCTCTGCACATTTAGAAAACAAGGTTCATTTACCAAGTCTGCTTAAATTTTTAAAACATGAATGTATTCAGTGATCATTTTATTTTGAAGAGTAGAAAGAAGCACAAGGGAGCTTCTAAATACTGGCTCTCATTATACTTCCAATTATTTCAATTATTTCAGATTATGCATAAGGCAATTTCCCCTCTGACAAAATGCTGGATAAAGATATCCATGGGAATCCAAATAGCAGCAGTCCTTGTATATATGGTAAATTACATCTTTGAGGGGAAAAAAGCTAAATTAGGTGATGTAATAGGAATTTCATTGTCTTATGGAAATACTATTATAAAAAAAGTATGCATAACTAAACCTAGTCCAACTTTATGTATAACTATAAACACCTTATAGTTTAATCAACTATTCTGCATTACCTCATACATAATTCCAAAAGAACAATATAGCAAGCAAAAAAATAAAACTATGCCTACTGTAATTCCTGCTTAATTGTATGATAAAAATCTGAGGATGAAGAAACACCACCACCAGAATCATAAAAATACAAATCTTTCTTTGGGAAAATCATAAGCAATCCATCCAGCCCAATGAACCATTTCTTAAGGACTTTCTTACTGCACAGGAGTGGCTCTTTGAAAGCCATGTTTGCCTTGCATGACTCTGGGCTCTAATCACATCCGATCGAGATAAACCCTGACCTAACAGAATTCTCAGTCTCAACATGGAACTAAGACCTTTAGTACGGAAAGGGTCACTTAACTGCTTTTTTAAAAACTGTCAATTTTGCTATGCATTCTTTTTTTTATAATTAACTGAATATGGACTTTCTCTAACTAAAAGCCTAATGGTTTCTGATTTTCTTGAGATTCTGACTCTTCAATGTCACCAGCTATACTTTGAACCTTAATGTTAAGGCTTGAATGTCTTTAAGATGAATATAATCAACGTCCACTTCTTCAGCGTTTTCCATCTCTCCTTCCAGCCCTCAGAATGTGAATTCACACCACCCATAAGCTTCAAAGCTTTGAAATAAATGGTGCTCAAACTCAAAAATAACTAATGATTGTGTATATATTAAAACTTTCTACCTTAACCTCAAGTCTCATATGTTACCTTAAACATTGTAGTAATAAAGTGACCTGCAGTCAGCATGATGACTTTTTGATTTATATCTGTGCTACCTCCAGGCCTAACTCTCCAGTGGAGCCTGGCTGCCTCTCCCACCTCTCTTGCCTACTTGGTACCACTGTATTCCCTTTCCTAGAGTCTGGGGATAAGCCTTGGTTTAGTCTCTTACCTCGTGTGGAGTATTTTTATTTTTTTGTATTTTATAATTTTTAAAATTTTATAGTATTTTATCTTTTTATTTTGAAATAATTTTAAACTTAAAGAAAAGCTGCAAAAATAGTACAGTGTTCCCATACGCCCCTCACCCAGCTTCTCCTAATATTAACATCTTAAATAACAACAGGATAATTATCAAACCAGGAAATTAATATTGGTACATTAAGTCAACTACAGAATTTATTCAAATTTCACCAGTTTTTCCACTATCATTTTTCATTTGTTACATTTAGATCCCTAATCCCTTTGGAGTTTATTTTTATGTATGGTGTGATATATGGATCTAATTTTATCTCTTTCGAAATGGCTACCCAATTGTTCATAGCAGCATTATTCACAACTACCAAAAAGTAAACACAACCAAATGTCCATCAACTGATGAATGGATAAATAAAGTGTGGTCTATCCACAGAAGGGAATGTTATTTGGCAATAAAAAAGCATGAAGCATTGATACATGCTACAAGATGGATGAACCTTGAAAACATTCTGCCAAGTGAAAGAAGCCAGTCATAATAGACCAACTTGTCATTTTTAAAAAACTCTGTAATTTCAATTTATATGTCCCCTTTTACCCAGAAGTTGTTTAATAAGAGAATTTAAATATATCCAGGAGCAAAGGCCTTTCTCTTTTCTGTTTTTGTTAGTAAACTGTGGCTTTCAGCATTAAAAAGTATAATTCTTTGTCAGATTTACTGTTTGGGGGCTTAAATTCTTGATCTCATATCAAGATTGCTACCACTTCTCTCTTTTTGTTTCCATTGACACAGTATGCTTTGTCCAACCTTTATTGTTTGGTTTATATGAATCACTGTTTTAGTTAATGTCAGGTGTGGGGACCAAATGTCAGGTCCATATTTCCTGGTTCTTAGTTTCCAGTACTGAAGAATAGTTATTGGTACTGAGTTAAGGGAGCAAATGATCAAACCAAGTAGATGCAAGCAGGCAAAGTACCAAATTTTATTAAAGCATAGTCCATTCCAGACAAGGAACTGGTCAACACCCATGAGTAGAGGAGACCCTGAGTTTAAGGGCAGAGTATAGAAAGTATAGTATACTCTCAAAGTTAGTAGAAAACAGGCCGGGCGCGGTGGCTCACGCCTGTAATCCTAGCACTCTGGG
>VBSM01000361.1:39790916-39831173 GCA_008086735.1 Cheirogaleus medius
AAAAAAAAAAAAAAAAAAAAAAAGTTAGTAGAAAACAGACTGCTCCAATAAGGAATAGCATCAGCCCAGGATTAGGGTCTGTCCTTTATGTTAATCCCTAATAATATGCTAAGGTGGGGGTGGAACATTCATTAATTTTCTGGGAAAGGGGCGAGTCCTCCCCTTTTCTATCCTTGTAAGGCAAGTTGCCGAGATTGCCATGGTATTTGTAAACTATCATGACACTGGTAGGTGTGACTTTTACTACGTTAATGAGCGTAGGTCACTTGAGGATACTGTCACCTTACTTGCATGCCTGCTCCAAAGACCTTCTTTTGTGGCCTTGATCATATGTCTACTTTGTGGCCTTTCTACCTCTTTTTGGTTGGTCAGCCCTTAGAGATCTCTATCATAGACCAAACATCTGTTCAGTCCTTGGAAGCCCCCTCTGGTCAATTTGTTCCTCCTAGTAGACAAAGCATCTCCTAGTGCCATCTTCTCCTCTCCCTCCTTATCCCTACCTAACACTAGGTCTCTTATATAGTACATATGCTTGAGTTTTATATTGTGAACCAAACTGTAATCTTTTTATTAGGTAAATTAAGCCCATTCACATTTATTGTTATGACTGATATGTACCATCACAAATCTATAATAATATTTTATAACCATGAATTAAAAAATATTTCTTATGTTTCCTTCCATATGACAGGTGTATACTGATGTTCAGAAAGGTTTCTCATTTTGTTCTAGTGATTATCATTGTACTTATACTTTTTTTAAAATATCTTTTATTTGACTATTTACCATCTGATGTATTAGGGTTTATAGGGGGGAAGTATATTCTTTATCACTCACCTACCATCTACATGACTTTTTTCTATTTTAATCTTTCCCTATCCCTTCTCTTCTCATTTTTAGTTGCATTATCTCTACTTTGTAACATTACATAAAATTTTTACATTAGTCTTCTGCCATCATGCCAATCTTTGTTCTAGCCTGATATGTACGCATGTATTTTTAAAGGCCTTCATCAGGGCCAGTTCTGTGCTAAAATTTTCCCAGTCATTACATGGGATTCCTCTAATATAGGGGTCAACCCATTTCTCTGTAACGGACTAGATAGTAAATATTTTAGACTTTGTAGGACATATGGTCCCTATTGTATTGCAACTCAACCTTGTCAGTATAGCAGCCACACACAATATGGAAACAAATGACCTCGGCTGTGTTCCAATAAGACTTTATTTAAAAAAACAGCTGTCAGGCCATAGTTTGCTGACCCCTGCTCTAGTACATTCTTTAAGAAGAGCTGATCAGTGCAGGATTCTCTAAGTTTTTCAAAGATGAAAACTTCTTTACTATTGCCTTGATGTTTGAAGGACAGTTTGGCTGGACATAAAATACTTGATTCACACTTTCTTTCATTTGATTTTCTTTTACATTTCTTTCTTTCTCTCTTTCTTTTAATGCTGCTTCACTTGCTTCCATTTAAGTCTGTTGCTAGTTTAATTATTTTGCCTTTATAAGTTATTTGATTTTGGTCTAGAGGACTTGAAGATTTGAAATCTAATAGTGTTAGTATGATATGTCTCAGAGTTGATAATTCTGGGTCAAAATCCCAGCAACTCAAGCAACTCCTCTAAACGTGTGGATTTATGTCTTTTTCTATTTCTGAAACTTTTCTTAAATTATAATTTTAAATAGTAGCTCTGTATCATTGTTTAGTTTCTTCAGGGCCTATGATAATTTTTTAAAAGACCCTTTCTTTGCCTATCATTCATTCCCAATATTTTCGCTTGGTCTCTCTTTATTTCATTATGTCATTTTCATTGTCTTAGCTATTTTTCTATCTTTCTTTAAACCCCTTATTAAATTTTCATTAGAGTCTATTTTCACTTGTGAACTTTTAAATTTATTCTTCATTATTGAGATTATTTTGACTTTTTTTTCCATTTCTTTTCTGAGTTTAACTCTTTTTTAAAATTTTCCTGGTTTTTGTCCTCTTTTCATTTCTGATTCAGGTGGTTTTTCATATCCTCAAATGCTTGTCTGAATGTACTTAATTCTGTTTGAAGTATGAACTTATGCTTTCCTTTTGCTTCATGGATGTTTTGTAAGGGAGGATGCTTCTCAATTGATGTTTGTGATTTGTTTTGTTTTGTTTTCTGATCACCTCTAAAATTTCTCTACTGAGTTTACTTTCATTTTGTTCATTTTTATGATATCGAAGTGTTTTTTAAAAATCTTATTTTAGAAAATGCTCTTTTCTGTTAGTCTAACAAAGTCTAGGTACTTCGGCAGGGTTTTTTGTTGGTGTGTTTGTTCTGGCAAGACAAAAGTGGGTAGGAGACCTCTAATTTTATGATTCCCTTTGGTCTTATAGTACCCTAAGCTTTCCACTTCTTTTCTCCTTCATCACCCAATTCCCTAAAAGCACTTCTTTTCTTTTTCTTCTCTAGAAGCTATTTTTTAAAAATAGACATTATTTTTCAGAGCAGTTCATTCTCTAAAATTGAAAGGAAGGTATAGAGATTTCCTATGTTCCCCCTGCTCCCACATACACAAAGCCTCCCCACTCCCATCAGCAATGTCCTGCACTAGAGTGGTACCGTTGTTACAACTGATGAATCTACATTGACAAATCCTCATCACCCAAAGTCCATAGTTTACGTTAGGGTTCACTCTTGGTGTTGTACCCTCTATTGATTTGTACAAATGTATAATGACATGTATCCACACACTGGAAACTAGGTTTTTGGAAGACTATGCATTAAATGATACCTATCCTTTTAAATTGTGCTTGTCCCTTTAAATAGGGTCTGCCTCTTTATACGGTACACATGATCCTATACAGCCTCTGGCTCTTTAAATCATGACTTTAAGGTCAAAATCAGGCTGTGGCTTCTCTTGTTGATTCTTGTCACATGACCAAGAACAGTTTTGTTTTGTTTTTATTTGATGGGGGAGGGAAGAACACAAACAAAATAGATTACAAAACAGATAAAAAGCATCATTTTCACAGTGTGACCCTCTAGATCTTTAACATTATGAAATGATTGAGATAAGCACCTGAAAGACAAAGTTTAAAAATTCTTTTATACCCAGAGCAAATCCATCTTTAGTTTAGATGGATTTTATAAAGCATGTAAATACTAAATGACAAGTTATACTCTGGATGCTATCACTGAGTTAAAAAAGAAACAACAGAGTTAAGAAAAATTGAAAAATCCAGTGAATAGTGATCCAGCTCTACTGTCACTAAGCACAATTTCCTTTTCATTTCATGCAACTCTAAAAGTAAAAACAAAGCCACAAACCATTTACCTCTAGAAAGTACTCTGCAATTTGTGACCTGAACGTAAACAACATTTAGCAGACAACTAGAACTATAGGGATGTTTAATTGTATTATGACGTTAGGTATTTCAGCCCCCACCATGCCACCCACCCATCCTCAACATCCTTGACTCCAAAGATAAAGAGTAGTGGTAAAATGTGATACCAATCGCATTAATTATAAAAAGGCTATACCTTGCCTTTTGTTATTTACAAAGTGCTTTCCAAACAGGAAGTGCAGTTGCTGTTTTCCTTCTACAGATGTGAAAACCAAGGTTAAATCATAAAGAGCCAAAGATAACATTAAAAGGCCTTGTCTTAAGTTTTTCAAATATAAGGCAATGACTGATAAAATAAAAAATGAGAGAATTCCAAATCATAGTTATACTCAAAAAACAAGCTAAGCACTTCCAGTGACCACATGTACACAATTGGGAGGCAGAGCTGAGGCCGTGGGTCTCCCTAACAGGGCCAAGTTAAGGTTAGGTTCTGAGGGTCAGAGTGGGGGGAGGGTTGACCCAGACTGCATGATATTCATGAAAGGAGACCAAAGAAAGTTGCTGCTCACAACTGCTGGGGGTCATGACTTATGTGGAACTCCACATCTAGAGAAATGGAAAGAGACCTAACCTTCTGACCAGAAACAGAGCCAAGCTGTTTGCTGGTTCAGTGAGTGATCTGTAGGAAGCCCAAATATCACCACAGAGATGCACCATTATGGCCTCTGTGCTGGACTAGAAGCTCAAGGAGGTGGGTTGAAGTAGTCCCAAAAGGATCAGTAGGGAGGAGTAAGGAGGAGAAAAGAGAACTTAAGGAGAGCTTGCAAACCAAAATTCCAAAACACATGGAGATATCTAACTCTAAGATAGTCAGCCACAAAATTAACAAGTAGAAGATTAAGCACCTTCAGAGAAAATTAAAATAAACAGAACAAACTAAAAAGATTTAAAGCTGCTATGTTTAATATCCTTGAAAAGATTTTAAAAATTTGATACCTTAGAAATAAAAATATCCACTGAAATAAAACCCAACAGTGGGGATAAACACCAGAATGAGTGAATTGGAAGATCTAGGATTGAGGAATTTATCCTGATGCAGCTCTGAGATACAGATGTATGTATGTGCATGTATTTACAAATTATATAAACATATATGAAAGAACAGTTAAGAGGCAAGGATAATGGGTTGGAAAACTCCTATACTCCAATATGTATAATAGGAGGTCAGAAGAAGGAAATGAGAGGGAGGAATAATGGAAATTTAATATATAACAGCTGACAATTTTTCACAACTAATTAAAGACAGGAGTCCTCAGATGGAGTATTCACAGAGTACTAAGTAGAATAAATTTTTAAAAATCCACATTTAGACATCACTGTAAAACTATAGTACATCAAGCATTAAGATAAAATCTTACAGGTTAGAAGAAAAAAAAGAGACAGTTTATCTTCAGAAGAACAGCAAATAGTCTTACAACAGCTGTCTTATCAACAAAAATAGACAGCAGAAGGCAACGAGTGATAGATCTTCAAACTGAAAAGGGATCTAGAAATCTGTACCTAGCTTAGCCATCATTTAAGACTGTGAGCAAAATGAAGACATTTCCAGACATACAAAGACTAAGGGAGTTTCCCATTCACAGACTGTCAGCGAAAGGAACACTAAAGGATGTGGGATACAAGAAAAAAAAAACAACAAAAAGCCTGACAGCTGACATGTGGTAATGAATATAAAAATATTTAAAATTAATAATGAATTTGTTTTTAAGTGAAATTAACAAAAACAATAGATGATAGTAAGGGGGAAATGTAGGGTAAGAGGATGGAATGGGCCAACTAGGTAGTTAAAAAATGGTAAGGTCTTTGCTTGTTTGGAAAAGGTAAAGATACTGAACAATTTAGTCTTTACTGGAAAACTTCATATCTTATATATAAGAAAACTGCAAGCAATTGCTTCCAAGCCAGCAGAGAAATTTTTTTTAAAAGATGAAAAAATTATCAAGACAGGAGAGGACAAGAAATAAAAGAAAAAATAAAAAATAATAAAGTAATCAAAAAAACACATCCCACCCTGCCCTCACCAAGACCACAGACATAAGCCCAACTATGTTAGTAATCACAATAAATGTAAACAGATTTAACTCACTCATTTAAAATAAAAATACCAAGAACCGAGTCTTCTTTTTTCAGTGCTTTGATTTCTGCTAAAAACATTAACATATTTGGGGGGCTTGATCAAAAGCAGCTGTTGGTTCAAATGGACAATGTCTCAAAGGTTTATTGCCTTTACAAATGCTTTTCAAGCTGAAGTTAAATCAAAAGAAAATTTAATAATTTAATACCAGAAGGAAGAGAGCCAGAAACATCAGGACTACTAACAAATGTAATTTTTTATGAAGAACTACATTCAGTTCTAAAGAGACAAGAAAAGGCAGCAGCACCTGAACATTATTCTTCTAATTCCTCAGTCCAGTGT
This sequence comes from Cheirogaleus medius, assembly GCA_008086735.1. NCBI lineage: Eukaryota > Metazoa > Chordata > Mammalia > Primates > Cheirogaleidae > Cheirogaleus > Cheirogaleus medius. The sequence goes on from VBSM01000361.1 coordinate 39,796,709, forward strand.
AGTCTGTGCTCTGTTATCAAAGCTTCGGACTATACACCAGACACCCTTGTGTGCTACAGATTAATCACACTGTCTTACTGAAAGCTAACCTCTGATGCTAACTGCATGCAGCCCCTGGTTGAAGAAGTACTTCCCTGCTGCCCTGACATGAATGAACACTTGTCTATGACCATCGACTCCAAACTTCTAATCCATGAAGCAGCAACATGCTGACCTCTAAGGGGAGGGCAAACTGGATGAGTTTTGCTTCTTCAGGTTAACCTAACCCACAAGCTTTTACACTTCTGTGAATCCTCCAACTACTGGATGTTGGAATCAGTGAGTTTTAGAGCTGGAGGAATGGAAAACACTGGAATCTGGACAGGGAAAGTGACTTAGGCCCAGTCGCACCGGGTGCAGGTGTTGTAACAGCCAAGACCAGTGCCCAGACCTATCTCCTACCTCCACTGCCTCACAGCTGAGGTCCACGAGAGCCCAAAGGACAGAATACCTTCATTCTGGTTCCCCACGATTCCTCTGGCCTAGTCCTCTGACACCCTTCCTTTTCTAAATCTTCTCATTGCTGAAGCGATTAGTCATTCCCGGGAGGGCTCACGAGAGGTTCTCAGTTGAGGCTCAGAACAGTTTCACCTTCCAATCCATCATTCCCTTGAAGGCTGGCATCCTTCCCAGGCTGTTGTTTCCCCGTCTAGCCAGAAAAGCTCCTGAGAACAATATAGCAGCTCCCTCCATGAGCAGAGCAAGCTCAGTCATTTCAATCTTGATACCAGTTTGTTTCCAAAAGCAGATCTTTAGCCTCTTTTCAAGAAAGTAAAACTCATCACCAGGAAGCCACTGACTGAACACAGCTACGCTCAGTGTGTGGGAAGAACAGTGTCCTCCGGTTAGTAGCTCCAGGCAAGGGAAGAGGCTTATATTTTAAAACATTTTCTTGGGGTAACCACACTTGTAAATAAAATACAAATGCAAAATTAATTAGGAATCAGTAAATAATTAGGAATTAGATTAAACCACAAGTGTTGCAATGTGGACCAAGATCCAAAGTCAAAAACAAAAGGTAAAACCAAAAGTAGAAGAAGCCTGAGGGAGGGTAAAAAAGGAAAAGGAAAGGGGAAAAATCAAGGGCTGTCAGAGAATATTCCAAGTTTCTTCCTCTTCCTTTTCTCTAATGCAGCCCATCTGATAGGGTTCGCCCTTTGCCTGCCGCCACAGACAGGAGTGCCAAGGGCCAGATGGCACCTGCCCCCATCATTCCTGCCCTTCCTTGTGGCTGTAAATAAGGTCTTGTGGCATAGACTCAATTCTCTTGGAGAGCACACACACAAAAACTACGCAGTCTGGCTTTATGTATGTTTTTCTTCAGTTAAACACTTTCAAGATGTTCAAAAGAAATAAGGACCTAAGGACCTAGACCAATGAAGGAATAGAGTTATATGATTCAGAATGGGTCGATAAATTAGGAACAGCTGGGAACAGACAAAATGACTCCATGTGCCTCTACTTTAAAAGAAACTTTAAAATTCACTTACATATATAGTGTAAACTGATCCTTCATTACACAGATAAAGCAACTAGGACCCACAGAGGGTTACCTGACGAGACCAGAGTCATCAGTCCATTGGGTGGCAGACCTAAGATTAGATCTTCAGTATCCTATATCAGTGTGAGTGACCAGCCCACCACATCAGACTTGTTGTGAGAAGCAGAGGCCGACAGAGGCTGCACACCCTCAAGGGAAGGACGAAGCCCAGAAACTGGGAGACACAAGGATGCTAGGTGTTCACACAGTGGCAGAAAGACATGGATTCTACAAAGCATCTGAGTGTAAAAGAGAGGAAACTTCATGACAATGATTTAGTCTGGTGCAGTAGTCAGGGACTGTGTTGAGTGCAAGTTAATAAGGAATATTGAAGAAAAGAGGAAAATAATTAAGCTATTTTTATTTTGATGAGGTGTTTGTCATAATTAAATGAATTTTCTTCTTTTATTTCTTACTTTAGTGGGGGTTTATGTCTCACTTTAGTGCAGGTATATTCTATTATCCTCTAAGTGTTTCTTACCGGTTGGTTCTTGAAAACCTTTATCAGACACACTTTGGATACTTGTGATAATGCAGATTCTTGGGCTCTATCTACTTCAGAGGTAATATATCAGAATCTCTCCAGTTGTTACTCAGAAACCTGAATTTTAAACAAGCTTCCTAGGCATACTGACATTTAAGAACCAGTACCACCCATAATTACATCATCAGAGAATTAGAGAAACCCTATCTATCCTCTAGTCCTCCTCACCCTCATTTCAGCATTACGCATACTAAGGTACAGAGACGGTGAGTGCCCTCAAATCACAAGGCCTGCCCAGAGCCTCCCAGGCCTTCTCTCCCCCCATGAATGACAGATGGACTGAAATAGGCTAGGTAGCAGTTGGTTCAATTTTAAGATTCTATATTTATAAGCTAAAAGTGAAAATATATATTGTTCTGCTGATGAAAAACATGCCACATTTTCTATCACGAGTACAATAGGCATAATTATAGACTTAGTAGGCTAGGTCCTCATTCCTGCTTCTCTCATGAAGCCAAGAAGGCCACAGCAGCCCCAGGACCATCAGACCTTCCCCACCAAATGCTCCAGAAGGTATAGAAACTGTCCAGCCTCACCTACAACCTCGACTCCTAGGTAGGGACAGAAATGTCTATGGAGCAGGGAGCATGGTGGGGATCTGGGCAGGGAGCAGCCTCTTGCAAGATGTACTGTGGCAGCCACGTGGGGCCGGCTAAATGTCTGGTCAACCTCCAGGCACTCTGGCCTCATATTCCACATTCTTTCTAACGTATAGCAAAATAGTAGAGTCCAATATGGAAGGAGGCAGAGGAAGGGACAATTCAGAGTAAAGAATTGTATTTAACTAAGAATACCTGCTTCTTTCCCCAAACCACACAACACCCTGCAGGGCAAAAAGGAATAAAGATGGGCACTCCATCCTTATCTCTTAGTTAGGTATCGTTTCCAAGGAAGACACCTCTTGGGCATTCTCAGTGGGAGTCAAGCTATAAGTTAGGAGTGAGGCAGAGTTTAGCCAGATGGCTCAATCTATCAGTAGAACTCTGTGGCATGTTACTACTTAGGGACACTGTGTTTAGGGTGGATGAGATCCAATTGAAAGAAACCAGGAGCAGGTGCAGGGTGGGAAAGCACTGTTCGGCTAGAGGCATTCTGAGACTCTGGAGGGATTCACAGTGTACCAAGGAATGTCAAAGGCAGATCTTGTTCCTACTGTACCATTCGGACCAAGGTGGCCCTGTCCAGAAGGAATACCATCTAGTCACGAAAGGAAGAAATGGTATCCTTTTGACAATCAGTCTCTAAAACTACAGCAATACTTCTTGAGGAGATAAGAAAAACTGCCACCAAGAATGTGCCTAAGAGCACTCTGCCTTGGTCATCCAAATCTTTAGAGATAGGACAGAACAGTGTCTCCCCATTTGTGTTCTGCAGAATGTTAATCCTATAAGATACCCCTAAAAAAAGTCTCCCAGATATAAAGTACATTTGGGAAATATGTGTACTATATTCCTCAACTAGGAGGAGGGAATAAAGGATAAGCATGAAAAGTCCTGAAAAGTTATGCAGTTTAAAAAAACTAATTTTGTTTAAGCAAACTTATTAATATTAAAAGAGGTAACATTATCTAGTAGTTAAGAATGGGGGTTCTGGAGTCAGGCTTGTACCTCATGTTCCTCCACTGACTAGCTATTTGAACCTGGGCAAGCTCATTGCTCTGACTCAGTTTCTGCACCTGTGAAATAGGAATTATAATATACCTTCCTTGTGGTGGTGTCATGAAATGAACTAATAAGTGCAAATCATTGAGAAGAGCACCTGGAATAGAGAAAGCATTAAAAAATATGGGCTATTATAATTTGCATTATTATCTGATGATTAATATCCAATTATTTTTTATAACACCTATTTACATCCCAGGGAACCTGTGTCCCACAGAACAGAGGAATGCTAAATATAGAAAAAAACCCTCTCTACCTGAAGAGAAGCCAACATCCTCTGTAGCACTGTTGCTATTCAGTCTTCAATATCAACTTAACTTTCTTGGGTGTGTGTCCTTTATCTATAAAGATAAGATCTTTAGTTAGTCCTTCTAGCTATAATAGGCTAGGATTCTAGGGAAAATACATAGTTGCTGTTAAAAGAAGCAGTTCTTGCCCAATCCTGGTTTCAACCTGGCTGCTCTTAAGGTTCTAACTTCCAGGCACCTTACTCAGATTTAAAGCTGCCACTGTAAGATTTCAGGTTAAGAGCTGGTTGCTGCTCAGCAAGATGGATGTGAAAATGGCCTTGTGCCACTTCACTCCAGACCAGAGCTGTGAAGCACTCAGTGGAATAAACTATCAGCAGTAATGGCACAGCAGTCTGCAACCTGCCTGCTCCAGAGGACTCTTCTGTACCTCCAACCCCCTCTGCCTTGGTTTCTGGCACCAAAGCTTGGACATCATTCTCATTTCCCCTACTATGGTCCCCAGTGCCCACAAGGAGCCCCATCTTACATACTGATCACTTTGCTTGTCTGAATCTTGCTAACTCTTTCTAATGGCTGAACTCTTCTTCAAGTCTTTCTCATTTGTACAAAACTCCAGGTTGCAATTTCAATGCAAACAGCCATCTGTGCTCAACCTTGTTGACAGACCTCAAATCTAGACCTTACCTATTGAGTCCAGCACTGTCCTAACAGAGAAAGGGCTGTTGCTTCCACCCTGAGTACAGACTGCTCACCCAGCTCAGATTTTTAGGTTTCTAAAATGTCACATGGCAGTGTCAATTTGCATTTTACTTGTACTTACATTCATTGACCCATCCAGCCATCTAGCCAGCCAGCCAATATTTATTAACTGCTTCCTACATCCAGGTGCTGTTCTAAGTTCTGCTGATACACATTAAACAAAACCAGACATTTCTCCTGTTCTCACTCAACATACATTTTAGTAGAGAAAAAAGATAAACAAATAAATGAACAAGATCAAATAGGGGAAAGTGCTATGAAGAAAATAAAATAAGGTATAATGGTGGTAGGGAGAAGGGGGCTTGGTGAAGGGGGTCAGGTTAGGCCTCTGGGGCGAGGGGACACCCGAGCTGAGACCTGAAAGACAAGAAGCAGCCAGCCATGCAAAGACCTGATGCAGAGTATTCTCCTAGTAGCAGACAAACAGCCAGTGCACAGACCCCATGGTCAGAACCGGCTTGTGATAAGGATGGGAAATAAGGCCAGCATGCCTGGAGCAGAGTGAGTGAGAGAAAGAGAGGAGGACATGAGTCAGAAAGGGAGGCAGGGCCAGATGTTGCTTGCCCTTACAGGCCAGGATAAGGAGTTTGGATTTTATTCTCATTGCAATAGGAAGCCATGGGAGAATTTTAAGCAGTGAGTGACATGCAAAGGAATAAGTCCATCCCTTTTCCTGGGGCCACTATAAGAACTATAGTATGTGCTTAGCAATATGCCAGTGGTTCTCAACCAAATCCTACATTCTGCTGGCTTATAATGACACTAGGGATATTCAGGTACTATAACAAAGTGGAAGCTAAGATTACAACATAACCACCAAAAGATATCCCCGTTGGCCTGAGAGAAATGAATGTTACAGTGTAATTTAAGAATTTAGAATTTCACATATGTTAATAGCTCTAATTAATAAGATAAACCCTTCCTTTGGGATTTGGAAGTGATAACAGCTCAAGCAGGAGCACCACTTCAATCCTAAAATGACAATTTTACAGTAAAAGAAGCATTGCTCACAGTGACTTGGCCTAGAAAGTAAGAGAATTGGAAATGTAAAGATGGTATCTTTAACAAGTGTCATTCTACTATTTTACAGCTCTTGCCAATATAGCTCTAAAAAAAAAAATGTGCATGCCCTAAAAGCCCTGACTTCTTCAGCATTATACAATTCATCCATGTAACAAGAACACTTGTACCCCCCTCATATTTTGAAATAAAATTACAAAAAAATTGTAAATGAAAGTGAGTTTCCAATTAAAAAAATAAATCCCAAACACAGGCAAAATTAGCAGCTCCATTCCTTGCCACTGTAATAAGTGATTAAGTAGGTACTGCAAGGTAAAAAAGCAGAGCTTCTCTTTCCCTTCCTCTTTCCTGACAGGCACCTTCCCCATTTTTGCTGATCCTTTATCTTAGAGTGAAGACCTGCGTAGGGAAGCTGACTCCTGGTACGTTCTTGATAAGAATACATCTTTCCAGGGGTAATAGCAGGGATGACACTTTAGCAGACATTTTTCATAATATTCTGCCAAGTTACTCTGTACCTTTGAAATTGGGAAAATGTATGTGCTCCTGACAATAATATTCAGTAAACAGACTGAAACCAGATGAAGTACAATCACCAATAGAGAGAGACATTCAGTAATTAACATCCAGACGGTACTAAAAGCTCCTCTGATTGAAGATGCTAAGAGCACACTAATGTCACCAACAACAGGCCAGGCTTCACACACCTGTGTTTACTTAAGACCGAGAGAACATCCTTAAATGGGGTATGACCTCCTCAAATTCATGGGCAAATAATACAGATTGGTTCTCCTCTCAAATTTCCCCATAATCAGTTTAGATGACTCTTTTACCTTTAATCTCTTTAAGACTTGTGTTAAGGCTACTCTGTAATAAAATTATTCTCAACTTATATCACACATGGATGACTGTCCTATTTCCTCCAATATATTGTAAAATCCTCGAAGTCAGAGTCCTTTTTCTTGCTCCACACTTATCCATGATATAAAAATTTCAAACAGTACATGAGGGAGAGAGAGAAATAAAAAATAATTGTTTTCCACCCTCTTCTCTCCAGAGATAATCACTGTTAAGTTTCTTGCATCTCCCTCCATAAAACTTTGTGGGCACATATAAACTTTTGTGTTATTTAATTCAATGAGCAAAACTTAGAAGAAATATAGATTGATATACAGAATTTTAAATCATTTCTGGTTTAAGGAAGTATACAAATAAATAATTATAAATTACTGCAAAATAAGGGGGCAGATGGGTGTGGACATTCCAAGGTAGAAACAACCTACCTCCACCCACCACTCATATCCCTCTGCCCCCAGGACCTCAGTGACTACTGCCTTTGGGTGGCAGGTGGAGTAACCCTGGCACAGGCCTGGTGAGTCCAATTCGGTCTCTAACTCACTAGGTATTCCCTGGCCAACCTCACTCCATCTCTTTGTATCTCGGTTTCCTCTCCTACAAAATTAGAAGGTGTTTGCTAAGGTCTCTTTGGGAGTGCAGGATGAAAGTTGATCAAGGACCAACACATCCACATAGGCATACTAAGGCCAAAGACTGAACTTTTTATCCATGTCCGAGGCTCAGTAAGAGGAAGAATATCAGCAAGACAATCAATGTAACAGATTTCCAAGAGAATATGGATGTCAATTCAATTGGCATAATTATTTTCTACCACTTTCTTGAGGTATAATTCACAGGAAAATCTACCATGTCTTGTTTTACCACATAACCTAGGTGCACCAAGCAATATACACTGTTCCTGAAGTTTTCTTAGGGATACATCAGCAATCCTTTAAAAGTAGAACTAACCTACATGTATTCATTTCTCAGCAATGTATGTGGTCTTCTCACTAGCATCAAACGGCTTAGTATTTTTCCATTGTCAAGAGTCATAGATATGTGCGATTACTTCCAGTAGATAGAGGGTCACAACTTAAACCACTAGTTAACATCTTAATTCTCATTTACCACCTCACTTGACAATCAGCTGAAGGGTCATCCTTCTGGTCAGCCTATATTTGCAGCACTGAGTTGTGCCAGCAGCACAAATATCTCTCCAGAGAAGTGGGGAAAGTGATGAAAGAGGGTCAAGAAGAGAGACAGAGCGATGGTACTGAGAGTAGGTAGGACACCATTCCTGTTAAACAGCCATTTGGCAATTTGACTTCAAGCTAACTGTAGCAAAATCACTAATCCTGGTTCTAGGGCAAAGCTGGGAGAAGGGAAGTGGCATTCACAAGTGTCTTTGTCAGATCTTCTTGACATTTCTCTCAGAGGCAAGAAAGATAGGGGTTGAAGAACACACCCTGGAGTTAGCTATGTGTCCTGCCACGACTAGACAATTACCTAATCAATTTTGATCCTCCATGTGCTCATTTATTTAAAAAGAGATAGACAAGGCAATACATGCATTCTGCTTATTATTATTATTATTCTTTGAAACTGTGGGTTTCCATGGGTTATGAATCCATGGTGAAAGACATGAATCCATGAAAAACAATTCAAAGTAAAACTGATAGATCACACCCTAGAAAAGGAGCTGTTCCATACCTGAAAGGAATTCATATGGCGAAGGGACAGAGGCAGCATGGCATTATTCCTCGATAATATCAACAGCAGCTCCAAGCAGGTTGCAGAGGGCAGGGTTAGGGAGTGGACGCTGATGTCACTTTCCCATGAGCTGGCAAGTCTGGAACATACCGAGATATTAATTTTCATAAATGTGTTACCATAATAAATTTTAAAATTTTATATAGAAGAAGAAAGCCTTCAGTTATGAGAGAAAAGGGCAAGGTACAAAAAGTAGAAATAAAATATATTAAAAATTCACAGAGTAAATATCCAAAACATTTTTATAGTATTTTTGGTATAAAGTAGAGGGATTAGGCCATTTTTCAGGCCATAATTTCATATTCAAAAGCACAGGAGTCTTATGAAACATGGTCTTATTTGTGTGGAACCTGTTGGGAGCCGGGGCAGTCAGGACTAACAGCTAACACACTGAATGTTTCCTTGGTTCATTCCCTGTTCCAATATTTTATTTACTCCTCAGAAACCTAAGAAAAGGAACTACTGTTATCCCCATTCTACAGATGTGAAAATTATTTCTGAGCTGGATAGGCCCTTAAGGAACATCCAGTTCAGTGATTTCCAAACTTTTAAAAAGTAATAGAATCCTTTAGTTTAAAAAAATCTTGCAACAGCCCCAACTTATAACACAAATGAAAGCAAAGCCGCTCTGTCTGAAGGGGAAAGGTTGGCAGGAGGCTTCCCTTCATCTTCCAGAGTGGGCCTTGAAGCATCTCTGCTGTATCCTGCGGAACCTATTTGAAAATCCTTTCATTTGAGAGATCAGGGAACCCAGGGCTAGAAAAGTAAAGGGCCATGTCTGAGATGAGGCGGATGTGTAGAAAGTGACAAGTCTGGTCTAGAATCCTGATTTCCTGCCTCCTCATCTAGTGCTTCCAGTAAAGGGAAAAATCAGGAAACAATTATGAGAAAAACAGTGTAATGAGAATAGTGCAAGTTATGTTTTCAACTCTTCTATTCACTTATTTCCAGCCAGATCCCCTAACAAAGTGCCTCTTATCACTGTCCTAATTTTCAAAGATATGTATGTTTTTTGCCATTTCTATAAACTTCTTTCTGCAAAACTATCTTTAACCAAATCAGTGGTGAATAATGGAAGCTTAGAGAGCGACAGTGGCTGAGGGTATAATGGATTTTAACACTTTACAGGCCAAGTCATGGCCAATGGTTTAGCCGTCTCATCAATCAGGTTACTTATGCTGACACATTTCTGACGTAGGGTGGTGGGGTTAATCTCTCCCTTGAAGCACTTGCCAAGTAGTTGGACTGGAATAAGACACTGCTCACTTTCCTAAAAATGGTCTGATTTCAACAAGGGCATATTTAAGTGTCTTTTCTGTGTTTTAAAAAATTTTTATTTTATATTGAGTGGATCTGTTATTCTTTCTGCTTTTACTCATTATATTACATTTTCAACATTTCTGTAGCATGGAAATTAAAATATTACCATCTTTTCAATAATTCAAACTTAGTACTAGTGTCATGACTCCAAGCTCACTCTCCACCCACGCCCCCCCTCCCCGCTCTCCATAATCCCACAGTCCCTTTCCATTATCTGAATAGCACCACACAACACATTCTGTGTCTTGCAGATACAGTTTTCTGGGCCTGCAAAGCTATTATCCTTCCTAGTGAACTTCTATTCATCTTGCAAAACCCACTTAAGTATCACCTCCTTAGAGATATTGTCCTGTTTCCCTTATAAGAACTACTTGCCTAATACCGTACTTATCATCTATTACAACACTTAGCACTACCTATATAGGATCTTCATTTGGGATGTGTCTGCTTCTTCCTAGATCAGACATGATTCGATTCTTCTAACTTTCTAGGCTTATTTGGAAATAAAGATTAGAAAGTTGCCTCAGTGTTGCTTTTCCACAGACACACTCTGGTATCACACTTTTATTGGCTAAAAGAAATACTCCCCCCCTCCTTATATTTGTCTGTTCAGTAAACAACTTAAGCTTTTGGAATTTATAACCTTGACCCCCACCATCCACGACAGGGTTCATTAAAGCTATTTTCATTCTGATTTCTTTTTTAAGTATGTTGAAAAAGTTTTTGCTTTTTCTGAATTGGATCTCTTGCAGGAAAGACTACTTTACACGCCTTGGATTGTGAATGGCCCTTGGGAGCTGTCTGTGAATCTTCAAAATCTAACCCAGGGCCAGGCGCGGTGGCTCACACCTGTAATCCTAGCACTCTGGGAGGCCGAGGCGGGAGAATCGAGACCAGGCAAGACCCCGTCTCTACTAAAAATAGAAAGAAATTAATTGGCCAACTAAAATTATAGAAAAAATTATCTGGGCATGGTGGCGCATGCCTGTAGTCCCAGCTACCCAGGAGGCTGAGGCAGAAGGATTGCTTGAGCCAGGAATTGGAGGTTGCTGTGAGCTAGGCTGATGCCACAGTACTCTAGCCTGGGCAACAGAGTGAGACCCTGTCTCAAAAAAAAAAAACCTAACCCAGGCCTCTCATGCTATGGACCTTGAGTCAAGGTTTCCTGAGATGAAGTGAACACTGCAACCTGGCCCCAGGCCTGCCAGAGTAGAAAGCATCTTCAAGGTAATCTCTTTTCTGTCATTTTCCATTCCTCTTTTAGCAGTGATATGTTTGCAAGAGGAAGGGTAAACGGTAAATTATACAAATAAATATATTTTAAACAGAGTTACCTTAGTTATTATGGCTATAACATGTCCTCCATAATGTAGGCTTCAATTTTTTAAGTCTTACATCTTAGGTTTCCCCTGACTATTGTTTATTATGTGCCTGACATGTCCAGACAGTGCATCAGGCACTTTAGTTATATTTCTTGTCTGTAATCCTACAGCAGCTCTGAATGGCAGGCATCACTCATCCATTTTAAAGACAGGAAATAAAGGTCAGAGAGGTTAAGTGATTGTCCAACATCACACAGCGAGTGAGTGGTGGAACCAGGATCAGTTAGGTCTGCCCGAATCCAAAGCCTGTGCTCTCCCTACCATACCACACTGACGACTGAGGACACTATACATACTATTATCCTCTCAAAGCGAACCATGAATAGGACTTTAATAACTGAATCTGTTAATGCCTATTTCATCTGTAAGTTAACTCTTTGGCTTGCAAAATATACAGTTAGGAGTATTTTCATCTTTCTGTAAGAAGTTATTTTATCCTTCTTAAGATGGTATTTTATATATATTCCAAAACTTGACTAAAAAAGGTAGTAAGATAGACGTGGAAAAATATTCATTTCTTATGGTAAGTGAAAATAGCCACATGATGAGAAGAAAGATTAGGAGGCAATATAATATATAAATGGTTATTTCCATTACAGGGAAACAATAACCTGGTTTGGTTTTTACATTTTCTTCTTTATACCTTTTTTTGTTTCATAAGTGTTATTTTTGTAATCAGAAACAAGTTAATGTTATGATAGTGAGGTGATTTCTGGTGCTGACAAAAAAATGTTTAAATGCTGCTTAGAAGTTTCAACATAGTGCTAATAGTGTGACCTATCAAAAAGGACATTCAAATAGAAATTAAAACACATCCTCAAGGCTTTGTCACTCACCAGTGAGTGATCCTAGACAAAACCTCTGGTGCCTACTTTCCTCATAAGACCCTGGAGTCAGTACTCAACCTATCAAATGTATCAAACTAACAAAATTTACACAAAAGGACATTGTTACACTAATGATGACCATAGTCACAAAGATACAATTAGTTACACATGTTAGTTACTTATGTCTCTGTGTAATTACAAACATTTGCATAGTATGTGAATCCAACATTGGAATTTTTGATTTAATCCTTAAAATATTGTGTGATTTACCAATTTTTATCCCCATTTAAGCTAGTTAAGTTAGAGTATTGTCATGATCGCAGATCCAGTAAGTGATAGAAAGTATGTCCTTAGTCAAGTAGGCTCCTTTCCATCTGAATCCTATTCTTTTTACTAGGCCATAAGCCAAAAGTATACTAGATATTATTTAACGAATTCTATCCAAAAAGATTGAAAACTCCAAAGGCAAATAACAGAGCAAATTTAAGATATCTTAAAATGTCGCATTTTAAAAAAATTTGAAAAACCTTATTTTTGAAATTAGACAAACCAGCTAGGCCTAATATAGCTCAAATTCCTAATATCCATCCTCTCCTTTCTATTCTCACAGTATATTTTTCATTAGTCCCAGGACTTATTTTTACTAATGTTAAGATTTATAAATTTTCTGTATAATTTTAATTGTATAAACTATTACTTTAATCACATGAAGCATTCATACACACGGACAAAGACAGAAAATAATATATAAAAATGATAATTGCAAAAATTAAAAAAAAAATTTTAAATGATAGTTATTTAAGAGAATATGAACTATGGGTGACTTTCCCCAAAACTACAGGTAAAGTTTTCATCTTGCGTGACCCTAGGAGTTCGAGACCAGCCTGGGCAACATAGCCAAGACCCGGTCTCCACCAAATAAAAAAAAAAAAAATTAGCTGGGTATGGTGGTGCACATACCTATAGTCCCACTTACTTGGGAGGCTGAGACAGGAGAATGGATTGAGCCTAGGAACTGGAGGATACAGTGAGCTATGATCACACCATTGCACTCCAGCCTGGGTAACACAGTGAGATCTTGTCTCCAAAAAAAAAATAAATAAAATAAATAATGCTATGTAAAAAGATAGCCTATAAAAATTTGCAAGGTATAAGTTTCATTAAAAATTATAAATTAAACATCAAGATGGTAAAATAAAAAACTGGAAATACAAAACATATTAAAGTGTATGATAATTATATAAAAAAAAGAAAGAAAGCAAAATGAAAAGAGAGAGAAATAGCTTGGCATTCTTAAAATTCTGTTTTTCCTAAAACAATTACCAAACTCAATACGTGGAATTTAGGAAGTCTCTTGACAAAGTCAGAGATGTCACTTGCAACTCTCTGCCCATGGCTCAAATATAAATACAAATGTCTGTTAATACAAGCATTTTAAGAAACATAGGGCAGAATCTGAATCACTTCTGTTATTTCCTGCAAAGACATCGTAGACTATTAGACCTAAATTAGTAATCTTCTACTATAAATCAACAAGCAAGAAAGTTCAAAGGGAATAATGAAGTAAACATCAGTTGAAACCATTTCCATGATTTTTAAAGTACTGGGAGAGGAAAAGCTTTCCTAAGAGACCAGGACTGTCAGCCAGGTGACCTTAGTCTAAGAGACCAAAATGCAAGCAGAGGACATACCTATTCTTATTTCTAAACTTTTGCCTTGACAAAATTCCCTAGAGAAACAACTATGACCTATCTATTTTGAAAGAGGCAACGAGAAGGGGAAATGAGTCACTTTGTATCACTTCTAACAAAAATAATGAAATTGAGAATGAATCAAACCAATCAATATCAAGAAAAGAACCTGAGAAAATTGAGGTGATACAGTCTTCTAGGAAATATGGAGGTTGTTTAATGTAACGTAGGTTAGAATGACAAACAGAGATTACATAACAACTCCAGCAAAAATTAAAATACTTAAAAGGGTCTAACATATGCAGAGAAGGAAAAATGGTATATATGACAGAGATCAAGATGGAACCATTTAACTTAAATCTCACGTTTATCCTATTTTTGTAGATAATTTGGACTCTAGGCCCTAAGAACCTAAGAAAGCAAATAGCCTATTACAGATGCTGAAATATTATGTTGTTTATACCTGTAGATTTTAGATTTTAATTTCAAAGCTGTAACAATGATAAACCCATCCATTAAAGCTCTCAAAATACCAAAACAAGCAAATGATCACAACTTAGCAACAGAATCATTATAAACATACAACTATTTAATAGATAATCTGGGCTAGGCATGGTGGCTCACGCCTGTAATCCTAGCACTCTGGGAGGCCAAGGCGGGAGGATTGCTCAACATCAGGAGTTCGAAACCAGCCTGAGCAAGAGCGAGACCCCGTCTCTACTAAAAATAGAAAGAAATTAATTGGCCAACTAAAAATATATAGAAAAAATTAGCCGGGCATGGTGGCACATGCCTGTAGTCCCAGGTACTCTGGAGGCTGAGGCAGAAGGATTGCTTGAGCCCAGGAGTTTGAGGTTGCTGTGAGCTAAGCTGACGCCATGGTGCTCTGGCCTGGGAAACAGAGTGAGACTCTGTCTCAAAAAAAAAACACAAAAAAATAGATAATCTGTCCAAAGAATCAAAATTTTAAAAATTCTTATGAAACACTCTCAAGAACACAAAATTCTAAAACAAATAAATGTACTGGCATGTCTTTTATGATAAGCTATATTAACTTCATTATTTTAATACTTCAATATTTCAAAAGTACTAATTCATAAAAACAGACTCTAAAAAGTACATGTATCAACTGCTTTAAAATTTCAAGATAAAGTTCATGAAGTAATAAACAGTATCCACAAGAAAAAGGTTTTTTTTAATTACATAAGAAAAATTCGACCCTTTTAAATCACAAGTGTCAAAATTGTTCTTTAATTCTCTTTTAATTAAAGGCCCTTTGAGAGAAGGAATTTAGGTACAAATTGCTGAAAGCTATACCTTTCAAACTTTGTTCACAAGACCTGTAAACTTGTCAAGGCAACTCTCCTACACATCAGAAGGAGCAGGGAAAAATGTTTTTGATTTAAATAAGATACCAATAAGGTACTCAAAATTAAATGTATTAATTCATGACAAAAAATAAGAGATTTTGTTTTTTATAAATTTCTGTGTCACTGTGAGACCAGCTGTTGAGAACACAGGAATTAGACTGGAACACTTTCATTAAAGAAGAGAACCCACCCTACAAACAAGCCTGCCAAAAATTTCATAATTAGAAGTGATATCATTAAGAATATAATAATTATAAGTCCACCTAAAGAAGCCAATTACTCTCTCAGATTCTTTAAAATACTTTTTGTTATGGAAAATTTCAAATATGCAAAAATAAGAGAAATGTATAACGGACGTCAGGTACCCGACACCCAGCTTCAGACCATCATTCTCACATGGACGACTTTCTTTCATTTATATCCCCAATATTACCCCCTACCCTGAATTGATTCCAGACAACATAATATTTCATGAGGAAATATTTCAGTATGTATCTCTAAAACACAGATTCTTTTTTAAAACTGTACCCACTATATAATTTATTACACCATACAAAAAGTTACAATTGCCTAATATCAAGTCTGTAGTCAATGTTCAAATTTCCTCAACTGACTTGTTAATTTTTTTTAAGTTTGTTTGAATTTGAACTACATAGATCCATATATTGCAACTGGTTGATATTTCTTAAGTCATTCTTAATCTACATGCCATATATTGTATGATTCCATTTATATGAATGCTCAGAATAGGCAAATTCATAAAAACAAAAAAGAGATTAGAGGTTGTCAAGAGCTGGAGGAAAGGAAAAATGAGGAGTGTCATTCATTTTAGGGTGATAAAAATATTCTGAAATTAGACAGTGATGGTTGCACAACATTGGGAATATACTAAAAACCATGGAATTGTACCCTTTAAAATGGTGAATTTTATGGTATATATATTTCAATTTAACAAAAAAATGAATTTGAGGAAATATTAAATGAACTTTAGGGATATCTATAGATGTATTCAGCTCTTATTGAGGTGGATAAGAATTGAATGCACTGGCTTAATTATATAATGAACTAGTAAAAATATTCTCAACAGAAACTGAAATATAGTTTCTATTATAATTCTAGAAAGTGTTTACTTGAAAACAAACAACACACAAGACAAATTGGCCTCTATATTATGTAGTTCATTACCTAAAAAATAATCTTTAAATATTTATTTTTATTTTAATAATCTTTTATTCCCAAACCCTGCCTCAAATGGAATAAAAATGAAGCTCCAAATTATTTGAACTGTCATCCTGGCATCTGCTGTCCCTTGACCTTGCTTTATTTTTTTCCATTTTAAGTGTTTAAACCATATCTTCCTACTTTTTATTCTCAGATAATTGTAGACTCACATGCAGTTGTAAGAAATATTAAGGTTATTAAGTATGGAATGTCCTATTTCCTAAAGTACTAAATTTGACAGTTGATATCTCTGACATTTCACTTTGATACTTCTTGGGTTTTTTTTTTAATTGTGAAAGTACAACCTCATTCTTTCAAACACATGTTGTGGCTTGTGATTATCTTTTAATATTCTTTTTTGGAGCAATTTTTGTGAAATCATGAATAAATCAAAAATTCATGTTATTTTTGAATATGAGTTCCATTGTGAACCAATGTAGCACAGACAGCTTGAAATATCAATGAAGTATTTGGGAAGGATGTGGCTAATGAACACACAGTACGCTGATGGTTTGAGAAGTTCCATTCTGGTGATTTTAATCTTGAAAATGAGCCACGTGGGTGACCTGAGACCAAGGTAGATAATGATGAGCTGAAAGCTGTAGTGGAAGCGAATCCATCTCAACTTACAAGTGAATTAGCAGCAAGGTTTGACATTACTATTCTAATAATATTGGATCATTTGAAACAAATTGCAAGGTAAAGAAGCTGGATAGATGGGTTCTGGATGAATTAAACAAGTATCAAAAGAGAAATTGTCTCGAAGCTTACCTTTCTTTGCTGTCACAACAAAAAGGCGAATCGTTTCTATACCATATTGTTATGTGTGATGAAAAATGGATTCTTTTTAACAACTGCAAACATTCGGCATAATGGTTAGATATAGATAAAGTGCCAAAACACAGTCCAAAACTGAATATTCATCAGAAAAAGCTAATGGTATTTGTTTGGTGGTCCAGCTCTGGTATTATCCACTGCAGCTCCATGAAATCCACTGCGGCTTCCTGAAACCTGGTCAATCGATCACAGTGGATGTCTACTGCAACCAATTGGACGAAATGGTGAGGATGCTTGTAATTAAGCAGCCGAGGTTGGTCAAAAGAGACAGACCAATCCTCTTGCAAGACCACATGTTGAAAAAACAATGCTGCTCAAACTACAGAGGCTGGACTTGGAAACTCTTCTGTCATTCACCATATTCACCAGACCTTGCACCAACTGACTACCACTTCTTCCAGGCTTTGGACCATTTCTTGCAAGGAAAAATATTCAATTCTCAACAAGCTGTAGAAAACGCCTTTCGAGATTTCACTGCCACTCGCTCTCCAGGTTTCTTTGCTGCTGGCATAAAGAAGCCACCGTTAAGATGGCAAAACTGTGTCGATAGTTTGGGCACATACTTTGATTAATTGTACTGCTTCTTGTTTGAGATATAATCAACTTCCGATTCAAAATCGGACATTTCACGTTTAATGGCCTACTACTACAGAGAAATCTTGTCTATCCTTCACCTAGTTTCCCCCAATGGTAACAATCTGGATAACTACATTGATATTGCCATTGATAGAATCTACCAAACTTTTATAGATCTCACTAGTTTGACATGCACTCATTTGTGTGTGTGTGTGTTTGTGTGTTTAATTCTAGGCAATTTTAACACATGTGCACAGCCACGTGACTACATTAACATTGAAACAGCCAAGATACAGAACAGTTCCTTTACAATGATGTCTCTCAGTACGTTTTTAGGGGCATAGCCACTTTCCTTCCTTTTTCCCTTGCTCCCTACCCCCTTGTAACCACTAATTTGTTCTTTAGCTCTATAATTTTATTTCAAGAATGTTACATAAATGGAATCACACAGTATGTAACCTTTTGAAATTGTCTTGTTTCACTCCGCATAATTCCCTCAGGATCCATCCAAGTTGTTGTGTATATCAATAGCTTGTTCCTTTTTATTACTGAGTAAAATTTCCATGGAATATAATATAATAACCACAGTTGATTAACCATTCATCCATTCAGGCTGATTTCAGTTGGGTCTATTATGACTAGTAGGTATTGGCTGCTATGAACATTTGTGTTTTAGGGTAAACATAAGTTTTCATTTCTCTAGGATAAAAGCCCCAAAGTACAATTGCTGGGTCATATGATAAGCACATACTTAAAAGTTCTTAATTTTAAGGTAATCAAATTTGTGCAATTTTTTTAAGCTTAGCACTTTTTGTGTCCTGTTTCAGAAATGTTTGCCAAATCCCATATTTTAATGCATTCTCCCCTTTTTTAGCCTCCCTCACCCTACTTTCTCTACCATCACTGACCCTTGTTACCCACTGGCCTCTCTCTGCCCTCAAGCCAGATGCTCTGGCACTAATAATTCATACTCTATATCATGCTATATCATAGTCTGAGTTGTGTGTCTAAAATATTACAACTTAGGTATCTTTTCTCCTCAGTTTTTTCCCTACTATGAACAATGTTACAGTAATGTCCTTACTTATATAGTCTTACATCCTGGTATGTTGATTTGTATGAGGTAGAGTCCCAGGAATTGTATTAAATATTATCAAGTTGAAGAGTATACGCATTTTCAATTTTAATAGGTATTTCCAGAAAGTCTGTGCCAATTCACATTTCCACAACCAGTCATGAGAGTACTCTTTGTCCCATACACCAACCAATAATGAACAGTTTGAATTTTTAAAGTTGGCGGAAGTAAAATTATTTGTGTGATTCATTTGGTTTATATTTGCCTAATTCTAGTGAATTTGGGTTTCTTTGCATATATTTGTTGACTATTTGGATTTGCTTTCTTTGAACTGATTTTTTTTTATTTCAGCAAATTATGGGGATACAAATTTTAGGGTTTCAAATAATGCCTTTGCCCCCCAACCCCCACAAGTCTGAGCTTCAAGCGTGACCATCCCTCAGACGGTGCACGTCTCACTTGTGAACTGATTTTTTTTTTAATTTTACCTATTTTCAAATTTTTGTTGAGGCAATTGCTGGGGTACCTCATCATACAACTCAAGGAATGCCATCAGTAGCCCTAGTTAATTATTAGGCCTTTTCTTGTTAGTTTGTAAGAAATACCCAAAAACGAAGTATAAATGGCAAAACATACAGTCATTGCAATAGAAATCAGAAACTACACAGGAATGCTCACTTTCATCATTATTGATCAACATTTGCTTATAAAGGAGATGTTCAAATTAACCTCCATTTTCCCTGGTGATATGACTGTTTTACCTAGAAAGTTTGAGAGATTCTTTTAATAACAAGAGTTAAAAAAAATACAGCCAAGGTAACTGTGTAAAAACCAAGAGTCTCTCTATTCCTCATGGAGGTGCTGGTGATAGGGTGGAAGGGGAGCCTAAAAATAGTAATGGAAAAAATACTTGCCTCTTTTACAGGAAGAGCCATGACTGTAAAATACTTAGAAATAAAATTTAACAAAAAAGACAAAGGACCCATAGACAGTAAACTATATAACCTTACTCAAGAACATAAAACAAGACATGAACAAATGCAAACATGTACTTACTATCACAAAATGTCAGTTGTCCTAAAATTTATATTTTAATTTAATGCAATTTCGAGTAGAATCCCAAAGGGGCTAGTTTTATCATAACTAGATAAAATAATATTTGCAAGAATAAAGGCTTGAAAATGACCATGAAAAAGAAGAATGTTGATGGGTAGACTTGCTTTCCCGATATTAAAATATATAATAAAACCAGTGTAATCAAATCCATATGGTATTAAATGAAAGCAGACTAATGGGTCTGTGGAACAAACCAGAAAATCCAAAAATAGTCTCTAATATTTGTGAAATGTGACACATTACTATGGTATTTACTCATAATGTTACAATTTGAGGAGGGAGAAGTAGATTACCTATTAAGGGTGCCAGTTCAAATAACCACCCATCCAAGAGAAAATAAATTTAAAAACCTATCTTATACTATATACAAAAATAAATTCAAGATGTATTACAGGCATAAATGTAAAAAAAAAAAAAAAGAATTAAAAAAACATTGCCAAAAAATCTAAAAACCTACTATAAACCCATAAGCTATTTTTAAAAGTTTATATTTTTTAAAAATTTTATTGCTAACACAAAATATTTTAAATCACAGGCAGAGGAAAAAATCCTTATGATAGAAAGAACACCTATAAATTTATAAAAACAGAACAAAGAATGGAAATTCATTCCGGAAAAGGCTTTTAAGTAGCAATTTTTAAACAATTTTGAAGATTACAGGTCTCCAAGATAAGTTAGTTAAAACTATGAACTCTCTCTCCACAATGGTGTTCATCTTTACAAAGAAAATTTTGCATTAATTTTGGGTATCTCTGATCACCCCACTCCCCAAGTCCATTCATATCCTCCTTTAATATAGATGAAATTGTACAATGTGTGGCCATTTTTGGTCTGGTTTCTTTCACTTAGCATGTTTTCAAGATTCATGGACTTCTGAGTAAGAATAATAAAACAGTTCCATTTTGAACTAACTTCTAATTATATATTATAGTATCTGTTAGCATATTAATAAATGTAACCATTTTGGCAGCATTTTCAAAGAGAAGGTCTTCTTGGCTCACATTTTTACCACATTCTATTACCAAATGAAATCAGCTGAAAGGGAGGCTGAGAAATGCACTTCCAATTCTTTAATCACTCTCCTGAGGAACTAACTGGAAGTCAAAAGTATGAGCATTGGGATATAATAAATTAGGTCCACTCTATTACATTCTCATAAGTAATCTCGACACTTGGCATTACTTAGGTCCCTGTCCCACTGGGACAACTCAGTTGACACTTTGATTAATCAGCATTGTCCACTCTGTCCCACAGTTTAAGTCCTTTGACAATGTGCTTGCAAAGTATTTAGGATGCATAATGCACAGAACAAGAGTTTCAGATATTTTCTGTTTTTTTAAATAGCTCTTGATGTCTTTATTTTTGCAAGAAAGAATTTTTTAAAATATATCAGTGAATGTGTTGACATTATTAATATTGATATTATTGTATTGATAAAATGGCATTGTTTACTGTTTTGAAGTTGTTTTGTTTGGAGGTGTTTAAGATTTTCTTTCTTTGATGATTTCTAAGACCTGGTATAACAAATAGGTTCTCTTCATTTTTCAATTCAAATTGGTTGGCAGTGACTGTGTTGAGATGGATGGTGAAACCATGTCTGGTCTCAGCAGAAAAGAGAGATGATCTAGCAGAGCTCTAACAGTCCATGGCTTCAGAAGCGGGTGGGTCCTGGTAGTTTGTATCATCCCAACCCCACTGTCCCCTTCCTTCATAGAGTACCCTCATACTACTCAGTATCCTTCTCTTTATACCTCTTCCTAAGTCCTCAGATGTTCTTCTCTTATAAATCCCTACACCTTTCCCTCACAAGACAACAGCTGGCAATGGTATAATTCAATTCAAATGAATTAGGCCCGGCTAATCTTGGTATCTTAGCTATAGTGACTTAACTACATAACCCTAAGTCACAAATGGCTCTCTCTGACCTGTTAGAAGATAAATCCTAATGACTAAGAATTCTGTCCCTCCATGAGAGATAAGAATCCAAATGGTACAATCATGCTCTCTAAATAAAATGAATATAAATAATAAAATCTATCAGGTCAGTACTGACATTCTCCTAAATTTTATATCTATCCCTTTATCCATTAGATGACCCCTAGAGAGATCTGATTACAGAAACTGGCAAATGTGCTCCAAAGTTTTATTTAAAGATTTTATGGACTAAGAAGTATCCCCTAGAAGAGGCTCTTGAGTCAAAGAGAGAAATACTTGACTAAATTTTTCCAAAGCAGAGCCAAATATTGTTAAATGGATGCTTTTGGAACCTAAGAGGAATTTCATTCAAATCTCCAAAGGCCACTATTTTATTAAAAATTTTTAAATTTTTAGTTCTTCTTTCTTTACCACATCCTTGAAATGAGCTATATCTTTGATAACCAGCTTTCATTATTCTATACTCTGTTCATTTTGGAGAAGCTATTCTCAATTTGGTACCAAAGTATGAAAAAGACACTTAAAATGTGGATAACCATCCCAGTACAGTGTGCTGTGGTCCTTCAGTATCCAAAGAAGATTGGTTCCAGGAACCTTCCCACAACCCACAGATACCAAAATCCACAGACATTCAAGTCTCTGATATAAAATGGCATAGTATTTGCATATAACCTACACATACCCTCCCATATACTTTAAATCATTTCTGGATTACTTACAATACGTAATGCAATGTAAATGCTATGTAAATAGTTGTTACACTTATTGCTTTTCATCTGTACTATCTTTCATTGTTGTATTTGCTGGGGAGAGTAGTTGAGGCAGGCCCACGAGGAGAATAGCTACTTCTCACGGAGCCAAGTACCTAAGATAGGGGTCGCCACAGAGGATAAGGAAATTGATAGGCAACAGAGAGAAATAAAAGAATACACAGAGACTAAGGTATAGTTTATAGTTTTATATATATAAAAAGATCAGATATAACACAGCGGGGGTACTTAGGAGACTGGCAGATCTCCATAAATGCAAGCTATATGGTTAGATTCATACAGGTTTTTATAATCACAGACATCAATTACCAGTTGTCAGGGTAACACTTTTGTATATCAGGGAATGCAGTTGCTAGGGGATACAGATAGTGGGTTAGGGTGAAAAGTCTTCTCAAGGGGTTTCTAATCTATCTAGGTGAACAAACAGGTACAAAGTCTTTTTAGGGGCTAACTTCTAAGTTCTAAGAGGTAGTTGTCAATTAACAAAGGTATAACAAAAGAGGTATAGTGACTCTATATTTCTTTGATTAGTTATGGTGGACTTAAAGGTAGACAGACAGGAGAGAGCAGGAAACCCATCTCTAAAAAACAGGTTGTTTATAACCACTGGGGTGCTTCTCTGGGCAAAGCATACTCATTGTCT
Organism: Cheirogaleus medius; assembly: GCA_008086735.1. Classification (NCBI taxonomy): domain Eukaryota; kingdom Metazoa; phylum Chordata; class Mammalia; order Primates; family Cheirogaleidae; genus Cheirogaleus; species Cheirogaleus medius. Next base: position 39,819,893 of record VBSM01000361.1, read on the forward strand.
CCGGCTCCCATCCTGTGGGCCATATTTGCCTTGCCTTGTCTTTCAAGACACAGGGAAGCTCACAGATTTTAAGATACCAGGAAGCCTTCCTGGAAAACATCCCTACCGGAGATTTGAGAGCTCTCCCATGATAGCAGCCTCTAATAAGTGAACCACTGAGTCTACACATTCCTTCAGGGCAAAACCCTGCAAACTTCTGTTTCTGTCTTTAATAGAGTAATATTGGGTTACACAATAAAATGATGGTCTTATGAGCCACATCTCATTAATTCCTCAATCATATTTCTCAACATGTATTGTTATTTTTTATTGTTTTTCTTTTAGTTGGTTCCCCCCACTGCCAAGCAATAGAGTCTCGCTCTGTTGCCCACGCTATAGTACAGTGGCACTATCATAGCTCACTGCAGCCTCAAATTCCTGGGATCAATTTATCCTCCTTCCTCAGCCTCTGGCGTAGCTAAGACTATAGGTGCATGCCACCTTGCCTGGCTAATTGTTTTTTTAATTTCTTTTTCTTTATTTTTTTTTTGGTAGAGACAGGGTCTCGCTATGTTGCCCAGGCTGGTCTTAAATTCTTGGGCTCAAGCAATTCTCCCTACTTTCCCCCGCCCCCCAAAGCACTGGTGTTTTTCTTTTTTCTGAATATTTTCCATCTGCATGCAGTTGTTGAATCCTGGGATGCAGAACCTGTGGATACAGACAGTGGCCTGTATAACTTTGGGGACAGGGTGGAGTGGGGGAGTTAAATATAGGCTACTCAAGAAATCAGTATTCTAGAAAGTTTTAAAGCAATTGTAAGATAGTGAGAAAAGGTAATTATGCACCTGAATTTACCAATGATAAAAGAGCTAGAAAAGCTAACTTGCCCCCTTTTTTTTTTAACAGTAATATATCACACTGTGAATATGAAAATACTGTCATTTTCTAAACCAATTCATACTATAATGAAAAATATTTGTTAAGGTCAAAAGGAGGAAATATTATAATTTTTAGCCTAGCTTATAGGAAGAAAGCACAGTGTTTCTTGATGATCCAAATAAAAAAAGCTTACCTATTTTTTTATTTTAAAATAATAAAAATATCATTTATAACCAAAATATTTTTGTTCAGTTTTTGATAAAAACATTCAAAACATATAAACTTGCTTTAGTTTCATAAAATAAACAAATAAATTTTTCATTGAAAGCTGCAAAGTTATACTTTTTATATCAAGTTCATTTCTTATTAAGACCCTGAGCATCTTCTTTAATTTTGCTTCCTGAATACAACACTGGGTTTTAGAAAAACTAGCAAAAATAAATCATTCCTTAAAAGTATGAAACCCCTAAAAAAAATCAAGACCTAAATGATGATCATAGATCTAAATTAACATGGAAAGATAGTCACAATATTTTGATAAGTTTTAAAAAAAAGCAAAAGAAAGAACAGCACATATAGCTAAACTTTATTTATGTAAATTTATATTACTAACCATATCTTCCTGTGTATATGTACATAATGAGTTGTATGCAAGAAAGAGTGCCAAAATGTTAGCAGCAGGGACTGGGATCATAAGAATTATACTTGCTCTTTTCTATTTTTTCTTGTATTATTGCAAATGTTGACAATGAATATACATTATTTTCGTGATGATATATAAAGTAAAACTACTTTCATTTTGAAAGTATACGAAATGAAATCTTTGAATGCTTTAAAATACGTATTAACATTTCAAGCCAAAATAGTCTTCACTCAATAAATTGATCAAATCATCTTAACAAGTAATTTTGATTTTTATTTAAATTAAGATAATTTAACTGAAACTAACCTAATAAGTAATCTTTTCCATGAAAAAATGTACTTAAGATACTAAATTTGGAAGTCAAAAATTTTATCATCAGCATCACTCAAGTTGCTCTAGATATTAAAAATGTGTTACCTACAAATTGACAAATTTGGTAGTTGCTATTATAGGATTCTTAGATTACAAAGAATACAAAATAAATAATACTAATAACTGACTACCTGAGGTAGGGATATTATCTATTATTAAGAGAAGGATAAAGAGATGTTAATAGAACTAGGGAGACTGTTTTTTAAGTGTCAGGAAAAAAGGCTTGCATCCAAGAAATGTGAGGCAAAATTATTTCAGGTAATTTCCATTGACTAGAAACAAGGTAAAAGCCAATGTTATTTGCCTTAGCATTTTGCCAAAACAAACTAGAGAACGTATCATCTTTGGAGAGAGTCAGTGTCCAACATAACATCCAACCTAACATCCGTTCATATTTTTTATTATGTCCAGTAAAATCAAAATAATAGCCAATCTGCCTAGTACTATGATTCCATTAGGTCTTGCAACCTAATCGGAGCCAGCTTAAGTCTAATCAGATCAAACAGCTGTTTTAACAGTTGGGTTTCTCCAAAATTAAAATATTCTATTCCTGACAGTGCCTAGCAACTCAACTGTTAAAACAGCTGCTCAAGTTGAAGAGTTAAAAACCAAGTATACATACAATTTTCCTCCCATTTGCAATTGCTCTGAGATTCTTTCAGAATAGAATTTCCTAAACTTAAGTTCATTCTGACATTTCCCCACCTGTTAAAATTTTTATACTTGTATTGCCTCTCCCTCTGACCTTCAGCCAACATTTCTGCCATTATCCTCTCTTGGTGCTTGCCCTTTGTCTCCTTCAAACTCAAAACCATAATTGCCAGCTGGTAGTTTGGTATTTCCCTCCTCGGAAACATCATCTGTGTGCTTCACACTTCTACTCCTCTCTATTGTCTTGGAAGCATTTTCACTTCCTCTGAAACAGACATGGTAACTCAGAAGTCTCCAGATACCACTAAGTGAAATATTATTTCCAATGACTTACATTACTAGCACTAAGGTTAACTACTGATCCTTAAAAACAACCCCAAAATGCTCTCTGGTCCACAGTTTTCACTTTTGCTCACTTTATAAATGTCTTCAAAATGCTACATCTGTCACCATGATCTCTTTCAGACATGTCTATTTGTCTAATTTTCTATACAGACTCTACAGCATAGAAACCTATTCACCAACAATCATACCACCAATACTGATTATTTAGCTTTATCTGTCTATCCATCTCTCTACCTTATCTTTCTATCCATCCATTCATCCTTTTAGCCACCCACCTTCTCATCTTAAAATCGTTTCCAATTGGACTGGACATGACAAAGCTAAATTGACTCTGATAAGTTCTTAAAGTCTGCAAAAGATTGTGAACCTGATTTTATAACATTTGCTTTCACCCTTCGTAATGTTCTTACTCCCCACAATTGCATTGCACTACAGATGATTTAAAACCTTAGTTCTCAGGGTCTAAGAATAGATTTACTGCAGGACCCAGACTCATGAAACCCGAACATACCTACAAAGAAGCTGAACACATTTCAAGATTACAAAATTTTTCCTGCAGCAGCTCCAGCTCTTCTGCTGGGTTATATACAGAACGATTCTGGCATATTAATCTCAGAAACAACCTCTCTCCCATGCCCCACTTCTCAGTAGGTGAGGGCAGAAGCCAAAGATATTTCAAAAGTACAGATACCATAAATGAAAAGGTGCTCACAGACCTTGTACTAGGCAGTCCTAGGGCAAGTTGACTCTAACGGAGACATTGGAGTGCTCAGTGAAAAAGGGCTCGATTCTAGGGCTGGAAGTCATTTTTATAAGTCATGTCAAACCTTAAATTACAAGTATAGCAGAGCTAAATTTTCCTAATTAAAGGAGACTTTGAAATACTGACTCTGCTGTCACTATCTTATCATCATAATGTCAGTGCTGAAGATACTAGCCCCAGACTCTCCTAACTTTATTTTTGAGTTAGTCTGCAGAACAGTATTCATTCTTTCAGCTTACAGTATTGTTAGGATCAGTTTTGCTTTACAGGGCTAAACATAGAAAAGTTTTCATTTTTAATAAGAGCTTAGATAAATAACCCTAAATCCCAAAGGGCCTTGTTAAAGCAGCCTCATAAAAGTTTTAAACTTGCATATGAGTTTGAAAAAAAAAAATGTCTACCTAGCAGTTTGAGCTCCCGCTGACTTCTCTAGCCTTGGGGAAGTTATTGTTAAAATTCATATGTCTCGCTATTTCAAATGATTTAAATCAATCTATTACGATAAATCACCATGAAGTACACCAAATGAAAGATACTGTTCAAACAAAAATCTCAATTTTAAATACATAAAATACACACAACCTACCCGTCCGTATGTTTAAATAGCATTAAGTTTCTGATACATTAGTCATCTAACCACATATTTTATCCTCAGAGCCTAGGATGCAAAAACATATTTTGTATTATGTGATCTATTTTCCCTTTCTTTTTTTAGGAGGTCATTTCAACACACTTTGACTCTACTCTAGAGAATTAAAGTCTATGAAGCAAAGTTCCAACAAAATTGGAAACTAAATCAGTCGGAATAACATGAACTTAAGTAGTGGGCAATATTAACATTTTATCACCTCCCTTACAAGACCTGGGAAGATCAAGAGTGACAAAGTATATTTAAAAGGTGAAAGAATGACTACAAACAGAATAGAATCTTACATTCAAACAATGGAACACTAGAGATGGCTTTTTAAAAATGTCTCAGTGCCTAGCACATCATCTTACAATATAAGTGCTTAATAAATATTTGCCAAATAAATTTTTTAAAAAAATCATCTTTTAGATCATCTTCTATAATTTTTGTCCCATTACAGGACCACCATTAGTGCTTCTTAGAACTTCAATCCAGTAACCAGGAATTTCTACTCAACTCTGAAAATATGTTAGATTTGAATGACATACCTCAGAGTAGAAACTGACATGAGAGGAATTTAGCCCCTCTGCAATATTCTTAACTTGTGGCTGTCTGGTCTTTGTTTGAGAAACTGCAATAACAGGCAGACTCACTGCAAGGAAGTTGTTTATACTGAGTGAAATCTATTCTTCAGAAGCTGAGCCCTTCAGAAAACATCTAACAATATCTAGCTAGCACTTTCTCCTGATTTTTCTCTAAGCTAAACATTCCGCATTTCCTCCAACAGTGATTCACATCATACGGGTGAGTCTCCTTACTATTCTAGTTATTTTTTCAACTTAGTGATCATTTATTAAAATAATCCTAGTATTTAATACAATCTTCACCATCAGTGACAAATAATGAAAATTTGCATGGTACCTTATGTGTTATCCAACTCTTGCATATATATCATTTATTTAGTCTTCATAATAACATTTTTTTGTTTTGAGACAGGGTCTCACTCTGTTGCCCAGGCTAGAGTACAGTGGCATCATCATAGCTTAGGGCAACCTCAAAGTTCTGAGCTCAAGTGATTCTCCTGCCTCACCCTCCCAAGTAACTGGGGCTACATGCACACACCACCAAGCCCAGCTAATTTTTCCGTTTTTTGTAAAGATGGGGTCTCACTCTTGCTCAGGCTGGTCTCAAACTCCTGGCCTTAAGCAATGCTCCCACCTAGGCTTCCCAAGGTGCTAGAATTACAGGTGTGAGCCACTGCACCCAGCGCATAATAACATTGTATAATAAGATTTCATTGTGTCCATTTTATACACAAGCAAACTGAAGTTTAAGAGGTTAAATGATGTGCATGTGGTCTCCCAGAAGAGTCAGTACTCAAACCCAGTCCTGTGACTCTCAAGTGTTTTCCACTGTAACCTTTGAGCCCCAGTCTTTCCAGCTATAAAATGGGGGTAATAATATTTGCCCTTTAAGCTTCAAAGGTTTCTTGTGAATATCAAATGAGATAATACATGAAAAATGCATAAAAGGTAGATTTTTATTGCTAAGATCATTCATATGCAGACAATCTCTGCTCTTTCAAATATTTAATTTATGAGAGTAGTTCAAGTCACGGGTGATGTGAGTGTTACTGTTCTTTACCTTCAAAGTGCAAAGCATATGGCAACTAAATGATCCAGGAGTATAATGAGACCATCGCCTACAAAGATGTAGGAAAGTCACTCATATTTGGGAGTCCTGAATTCAATTAAGAAAGCATTTTCCTAGAAAAACAATTTAACTTACCTGTTTGAACTCTTAGTACTCTGTCAGCTTTGTAGATTATAAGTTAATGGATTTTTGTGGACTGGTCTAGGAATCTATTTGATATTTATAATATAATTTCTATGAGAAAACATCCTTATAGTTCTAAAGAATTACCTTAGAAAGAATGAATATCCCCATTTAGAAGGTAGAAAATTTTGTTTGTTTTTTTAAACTCTCTTGTTGAGGCCTATTAATGGTTTTCTAAGGCATGGTGGGATATTTAAAAATAATTATTTTATTCTCATTTCAAAAGGAATAAAGTTAGTAGTGTATATTCTAGAGCCAGTTGAAGAATGGAGAGTTGATTTTCAATCTAAGCACATCTTACCAAGTGCTGCTGCAAGAACGTCACATTAAGAGTAGACTTCCTTCATTTGATCATTGTTTTCTAGAAGGATGAATTAATAAACAAATAGACAAAAACCTATAATAAATTGTCTGTTTCTCAATGAAAATCATTTAACATAAAATGTTTTAAATGTTTTATCAAAAATTTCTAGCATATACAAAAGTAGAGCTCACAGTGTAATAAACACCCACATCTCCACCACCCAGCTTCAACAATGATCAGTTCATGGCTAATCTTGTTTCTGCTATATACTCACCCAAAACTCTCACCCCCTGGATTTTCAAATTCCCAGAAATACTAGATCATATTATCTGTAAATACTTCAATATGTGCTCTAAAAGATAAGAGACTTACTTTAAGATATCATGCCCATAATATTACCATACCTAAACAATTAATAATAATTCTTCAATCTCATCAAATGTTCACATGTCCTCAACATTTTAACTTTTAGTTTGTTTAAATTGAGATCCAAATAAGGTCCACATATTACAGTTGTTGGACAAGTCCTGCTTCTTTTAATCTGTAGCTGCTTCTTCTCTCTTTTTTACCCCCTGCTAACATTTTGTTGAAGAAACTAAGTTATTTGTCTTATAGTTTCCCAGTCTAGATTCTGTCAATTGCAACCTTATGGTCTAACTTAACATGTTTCTGTTTCCTGAATTTCCTACAAACTGGTAGCTGGATCTTAATCAGGTTTGATTTTTTAAAGAAGACTACTTCATAAGTGGGGTTAAATATACATATATATGTATACATACTATATGTTCTTTTCTTCACCACAGTAGTATAGAGTGATATTCATCATTGCTTTTTATAGTTGTATTGTCCTTAATTGAAATACTGTAATTTACCCAGGCAGCCCCCACTGATGAACATTTGGGCTATTTAATTTATTCGTTCATTCATTTTACAAATAGTGCTCAAATGAACAGTCTTATGCATATGCCTTTTAATTTTATATACATCTGTTAGGAGGTATATAATCACCACCCCATCCCCATCTCACTTTTGGTGATGTTAGTATTCAGAGTCAATCGTTGCCAAGTTCCACTATTTCATGATGGTTCAGAGAATGGTGATATCCCAATTCTATGGTTTCTTTTTCAGTTATCAGCTGGAATCCTTCTATTAACAAAACTTCCTCTCATCATATATTTGGTTACTCTGAGGTACAGTTCATAGAGGAAAAGTGAGATAAATGCTTGATTATTTTCCCCTTTATCTTCCAGTTTTCAAAACAACGAGATGGTTCACCACCATCTTCCAAAGGTAATGATGAATAAAATTTCTTTTTTGATTTTTTCCCACCATTATGAACTCATAGATCTAAACATATTTGTTGTTTTTATCCTTGTTATTAAGTTATTATCCTTGTTGATATTCAAATTGACCCATCTTTGTCCAGTGGAGGCTATTCAAGCTGTCTCCTTAGTTTTGATCCAACCCTGATAATGTTTGATAACTTCCTTTCTGTTATAACAAGAAATTACAAGTTCTTCTTGTGGACTGATTGCCACATCCTGGAATCGCTCACTTCCGGATAGAGCCCTGGTTGTGTTTACTTGGGAATGGTATAATGTTTAGAGAACAAATAATCTAGGTACTAGGTATGTACTGCCACTGGGTTAGTCATTGCTTTTAGGCTTTCAATGAACAGAGCTAAAAAGTAAGTTTTTAAAGATTAAAACAAATGATTTTAATATTTCTATTTTAAATTCAAAACTACACATTTTTTTATTTAACTTCATTGATCCTGCTTCTATTGTAATCTTCTCTCTCCCACGCCAAAAATCCCAGTTCTTATGACACCAACATAATTACTCATTTGACTTATACTAAAATGTACATACAACAGTCTCAGTATATCAGTACCACATTATCACCAATAATGATTGTGGAAACATTTAAGACATTTTTGCAGTTTCTTTTGTCATTTGGATATATCCCAAAAGAGATGTACAGTCCAATTGCTGTATTTTAAAGTCTCTTGGAGCACTTTCTCTTTGTGTGTTTATGCCACCAACTGTATAAGCCGTTAGGTTTATTTTTTTTCCCCCCATTTCCTGTGGATTTTTAGGGATGGCTTCTTAAATCATATTTTGCCTTAGAATTAAGTAAAATACACATTTGTTCCAAAGGCAAATCTGTGAAATCAGATATATTTTTAAAAGACTAACTTCTATCTTTATTCTGTTTACTCTCCTTTCTTCTTCCCTTTATAAGCTACTTTATTTAAATTTTATAGTTTGACTTTTTAAATATAAGCAAATATATTCATATTCTTACCATCCTTCAATAAATTACAGGATACTATACACTCTTTTCTTTACCACAGTTTATAGTGATATTCATCATTACTTTTTATAGTTGTATTGTTCTTAATTGAAATACTATAATTTACTCAGCCAGCCGCCATTGATGAACATTTGGGCTGTTTAATTTATTCATTCATTCATCTTACAAATAGTGCTCATATGAATAGTCTTATGCATATGTCTTTTAATTTTTGGCCAATGTTTCCTTCCTTAAAATAAATTCCTAGAAATGGGATTGCTCCATCAAAAAGTAAATGCACATGTAATTTTGCCAAATTCCTCTTCATAAGTATTGCACCATTTTGCATTTCCAGCAATGTATGAGATTTCCAATTTCCCATAGATTCACCAACAGAACATGTTGTAAAACTTCTGCATTTCTGCCAATCAAATAAAACTCAAAGGGGCTTTACTTGCATTTATTTTAAGAGTAAGGTTGAATATCTTTTTATATGTTTAAGAGTTCTTTCCATTTCATTTCCTATGAAGTATCTGTGTATATTTTTACTCCATTTTTCTATCGAGTTGTTTTTCTTCTTTATTTGTAGGTTTTTATATATTAGGGATATTAGCCTTGGTCTGTGGTTTAAATTACAAAGAGTTTTCCACAGTTATTCTTTATTTTTAACTTTCTTTATGATGCTTTTTATATATGAAAATGTTTTTTAAATTTTTTTATATACATTGTCTCAATGTATATGAAAATGTTTTATTTTTATTTCTATGTACTCAAATTTATCACTCTTTCCCCTTATTGCCTCTAGATTTTGAGTTATTAGACAAATTTTCCCCATTCCCAAGTAAGGGAAGAATTCACCTATATTTTCTTTTAGTATATACGTGATTTCCTTTTTAAACCTCTATTCCATTTAGAATGGATCCTAGTGTAAGATGTAAAGATTAAAATTTATCTTTTTCTTTGCATCTACCCCAGTATCCCAACACTAATTATCATAAAGTCTACATTTCCTCACTGATATGAGAGGTCACTTTATTACATATTATATTTCTATATGAAATCAGGCCTATTTCCATTGTCTTCCAATGGTCTATTTATGAATTAATATCACACTAGCTGAATTAGAGTAGCTTAATAATATACCTTAATATCTGATAGGGCTAGTTTCTCCCCTGATTTCTTTTATTTCCCAGGGTTTTCCTAACCTTTGCTTCCAAATAAACTTCATAATCAACTTAGCTGATAAAACAACAAAATTTGATGTCATTTTTATTGGGTTTTATTTTATTGAGTTTGTATTATATATTAACTTAGGGATAACTGACATTTTAATAATAGTTACCTTCTTATTCAAGAATATGGTATACCTTTCCATTTGTTTAAGACTATTTTTATAATCTCTTTCAAAAGTGTTTTATAATTTTCCTCATACATGCTTTGGACATTTCTTTTTAAGTTTGGGTATTTTAATTTCTTTTTTTGTTATTATAAATGGAGTCTTCTCTTTCATAATATGTTCTAAGTGATTTTTGATTATATAATTTTTATATAATGTAAAAGATAGCTTTGGACTGGGTGCTGTGGCTCACGCCTATAATCTCAGTGCTTTGGGAGGCTGAAGTGTGAAGATTGCTTGAGGCCAGGAGTTCAAGACCTCATCTCTACAAAAAAAAATTTTTTTAATTAGATAGGCATGATGGCCCATGCCTGTAGTCTTAGCTACTCAGGAGGCTGAGGCAGGAGGATAGTTTGAGCCTAGGAGTTTGAGGATACAGTAAGCTGTGACCACATTACTGCACTCCAGCCTGGGCAACAGAGTGAGACCCCATCTCTTAAAAAAAAAAATAGCCTTGACACAACTTGCTAATTTAATAAGTTATCTTGTTTGTAGTAGTTTTCTCATGGACACTTTTGGGTTTTCTTGATATATAATCATATCATTCTCAAAAAAAGATAGTTTTGTTTCTTCCTTTCCAATTCTTATGCCTCTAATTGCTTTTACTTGTCTAATTCCATTGGCTAATATCTCCAACACAATGTTAAAGAGTAAAAACTCAAAGCCAATATCAAATTGGCAAAATTAAAAAGTGCTGACCGTGAAGTGAAGCAATGGAAATGCTTAGAATTCTGGTAAGGGTGTAAAATTGTATAGCCACTTTGGACAGTAGCTAATTACCTAATAATATTGAAGATGTGCTCTAAGACCCAATCATTCCATTTCTCAGTGTAAAGAAGGGAAAAGCTCACATGTGCTAAAAGTGACATGAATAAGAATGCTTACTGCTATATTATTTGTAATGCAAAAATTGAAAACAACTCAAATGTACACCAAAAGGATAATAAATAAGTTGTCGTATATTCTGACAATGTAATATTTTACAGCAACTAAAATGAATGAACTACATACGTCAACATGGAAAAGTCTTAAAAACACAACGTTAAGTGAAAAAAGCAAGTTGCAAAAGAATACATACAACATGATACCATTTATGTGGCACTTAAAAACACGTCGGTCAATGGTATATAACTTTAACATTCATATTTAGTAAAAGTACTCATATTTTTTTTTTTTTTTTTTTTTTTTTT
>VBSM01000361.1:39831224-39889603 GCA_008086735.1 Cheirogaleus medius
CCCCCCCCCACATGCCAGCGCTTCAAGCGAGTCCAATCCCCAGGTGGTGCGGATCATATTTAGGAAAGCATTCGTGGCAATCAACAACATGCATGGCAATGACAAATACCAAATTCAGACACCACATTTCTTCTACAGAAAGGATGAGAAGGAATGCATTTAAAGGAAGCTTCTACCGTGTTAATGCTTTATTTTTAAAAATTATCTATTTTATTAAAAACTGAGGAGTAAGGAAATGGATTTTTATTACATTATTATGTAACTTCTCCATAAATTCAAAACAGTTCATAACAAAAATTAATTAATTAAATTATAAAGTTCATGAGAATTCTTAGGAAATTAGCCAAAACACTCTGAGAGACTGACCTCCTCAGTGAAGCACAAGACATGAGAAAACAAATAGTCTTTTACTGACCTAATCAGCAATAAAGACAGAACATTTAAACAATTAACTCTGAATACAGATGCATGTATGTGGTCATTGCTCTTCCCTGCTGCAGACACCGGCCAGTGCTCACATGCGGTCTATACCGGACATCAGGCTTGTAGAGCACCTGAGCAGGCACAGTCAGCAGAAACACCATGGAAGACTGTATAAAATACTGACATGATCTACTACGTGCCATTTTCTTTCTAGACTTTTTCTAATCTAGATATTATTAAAGTCTAAGAAACACCTTAGATATTAAAGGATAAATGTTCACCACATTAAAACCCAAAGTACAAAGTAAAACAAGCTGTTACCAGAAGATTAACTGCAAAAAAAAAAAAAAAATGAAATCAGACCTGAAGTCCCAGAATTAAGCTTAATACTAGAGTGAATATCACTTCTATCTGGAAGAATCAATCAGTAACTCTTAATAACAAGAGAGTTCACAATACTATACAAAAATAGAATTAGATGGGAAATAGACTAGAATCCAGCCCTCAAGCACCTTATTTCAAAATAATGTATATATCATTTATAGACCAGGTTTATGAGATTCTTCAGGCAGAAAAGAAAAATGTCTAGTAGAGAGAAATACAGAAGAGGCAAGAGCTCCTTTATAGTAACAAATACCACAGGCCTCTCCTACTTAACTGTTAGCAGCTCAAGGCCCCAGGGGTGGTCACCTCTGATCCAGCATCATTAACCTCTGCCCACTGCTCTACAAATCTCATTTCTCCAGGAGGCTGTCCAGATAGCCACTTCCTTAGAGCAGGACAGCAATTACTCCTATGGGGCTTGGGGTGTAAATGTTAATGTATTACTTATCTGTGGACAGTCTGCTGTGTGGCATGTAGTGCATTCACCCATCAGTTAGAAAGATGCATTTTAGCTACTCCTTTTATGCCACAAGAATGCCAACCTCATCTCAATATTCAGAAGTAAAGGTCAACAAATTTTTTGGTAAAGGGTCAAATAGTAAATATTTTACTATCTGTTTGTGGAACATCTGTCCCAACTATTCAACTTTGCTGTTGTATGGCAAATAAGCCACAGACAACATGTATACAAACAGGTGGGGCTGTATTTCAATAACATTATAAAAGCAGGGGGAAGTCCTAGATTTGTCCTACTGGCTATAATTTGCCCACCCCTGATCTAAGGCAATCAAGCACACTTTGAAAAGGACTGTCCCATATGCCTATATTAAAATATTAAGTTCTTTTCACTTTTCAAAGCCCAATTCAATTCCAGTCTTCAACAAATACACATCATTTACTTATATGTAAGAGATGTTTCCCCTCAAGGAAACCTTTCTACCTAATTCTCTGGGCCTCCCTGCTCTGTTTCCTCTGAATAAAACACATAGTACAGGATTTATAGCCTTTCAGAAATGAAGGAGTCCTTTTAAGAACTGGTGAAAGCTATGAACACTAGCCAAGAAAAACACACACACACACATATATATATACACACACACACATAAGTTTTTATATCATATATAGAATTAAGTGAGGGCAATATATCCAAGGACTCAGGTTGCTGTCATATCTCTTGAATTAGTTATCTATTTAGCTGTATAACTAGTCTAAAACATTGTGCTTTAACAACGAACATCTTACATAAACATAGGGATCCCTAACCAGTTAACATTTACCAAACTGGTTGGAAAAACAAAACAAAACCTGTCTTCCCCTGAGCATTCCCCGAATTCCCAACCTTTTTGAATTTTCCTTTACGGTTTTACACCCAAGCTCTGTGTATCTATAAACCTGTCAAGCACACAGCCTCGGGTGGTAGCACTGCCAGGCATAATCAATATGGTTGCAGAAAATTAAATGTACAAGTAACATTAGCATTAATTAGTGTCACCTGTAAAAGTCCCTAGTACATCAATAAAAAATTAAGCTCTTCATGTAAAAAAAGTTGTAAGTTAAAATTATTTGTTACATTTCCTTTTGTTTCAATAGATTTCAGTGTGAACATGCACAAAGAATGTATCTAAATATTCTAAGATGTCTTGCAATAATAAGCACTACAACATTTATAGGTCATGTCTCCAAGGTAAAGAAGTGGGATCTGTAGTCTGTATCTGTAAAGACATCTGCATTCTTTAGGGAAGGCAGTATAAAGTATAAAGTAGGAGAAACTGAATTTTCCAATGGAAGTGTGAGCTAGAAGCAGATGATAGCTTTGGGATGGGCAGTTGCTGCTCAGCCTTTTTTCATCCTCTCTGGGACACGGGCACTATGGTGAGTAAGGCCTGGCTGTATGTGTATATTTGAATGACAGATTCAGTAGTTGTAATTCCTCACAGGCCAGTTTGTAATTCTGGGAACCCAGCCTACTGGACAGATTTCAACATGGAAGGCTGCTATGCATAGTGATGCCATTTGACATATGTATTATAAATCATTCCAGAGCTTACTTCTATTTGAAGTAAGCTTACTTCTATTTCCTTTACTAAGGACTAGCTTTGCCACTTGGGTGTACAAGGTAAGTGGTGATGGTTTGCATAATATGTAATACTAGACATAGATTAGTCCCATTACTAAGCTATATGTTCTACAAGTGCAAGAGTGTTGTAGTTTTTATTCACTAATGGGTACCTATCACCTAACATGGTGTTGATTAGTTGAATGCATGAATAAACAAACAAATCTTCCACTTTACCTCTGTGATAGGGTTCTGTATGTGTGTGTTAGCAAAATATAATCCATTATGTAAATGGTTTAAAACATATTAATCATAAACCATTCCCCTAGCAGGACTGTAACCAAGCCAAGCTTGGCATATACTGACACCTATTGGTTGACGTGGAAAATGGCTTCCCTCTGTACCCCTGGGGGATTGGTTCCAGAACTCCCTCCAAGGATATCAAAATACACCAATGCTCAAGTCCCTCATAAAGCATGGCATAATATTTGCATATAACCTACCGTGTTTCCCCGAAAATAAGACCTACCCATAAAATAAGCCCTAGCAGGATTTCTAAGCATTTGCGCAATATAAGCCCTACCCCGAAAATAAGACTAGTGATGAGCATGGCTACGCAGCTTATCTGCACAATCCATGCATTTCGTCGCGGAGCAGTAAAGACGACAAGCAGCCCTTCTCATCTGCCCCATCGTGACAGCTACTATCCCAGAGGTGACTAGAAGGTGCAGGAAGCCCCACCAACAAGGTCGGCTCCCCCCGTCTGGTCCCAGCCATCCTGTGCGTGCTGCAAGCTGAGGCTTTGAGGGGAAAATAACACATCCCCTGAAAATAAGCCCTAGAGTGTCTTCTTGAGGAAAAATAAGTAATAAAAAATAAGACCCTGTCTTATTTTCGGGGAAACATGGTACATAGATGATCCCTTACACTTCATCACTTCTAATACAATGCCTACATATCACTATATCACTTTATTTGCATGGATTCAACAGCTTTTTGGAATTTTGTGGAATTTCTTTCCAAATATTTTCTATCTAAGGTTGGTTGAAACCATGGATGCAGAACCCACAGATATGGAGGGCCAACTGTACATTCTCCAATCTCCTTCTTCCTTAAACTCTTATTTTCCAACTTAAATTCAGTTAGTATCACGGAAATCTCTCTGTATTCACTCCATCCCACTGATACACAGGATATTCTGGTGCAATTTCTCAAAAGTGTATTCTTTGGGCCTAGTGTTCCCATGAAAAAGGGCTCCATAATCACGTAAGATTTTTAAGTGCTACATACTATATTTTTTTTAGCAATTCACACTGAACTTTAGAATATTAAGGTACTGAGCACGATAGCAGTAAAAACACCTATATTCAAGTTTACTAAGGCCACTAATTCACTATTTGTTATTTTTAATTTGGTTTTTGGGAGTTCTTTTGTCTGTTTGTTTTGGTTTTTTTAGAGACAGGATCTTACTCTGCTGCCCAGGCTGGAGTGCAGTAGCATGATCATAGTTCACTGCAGCCTCCAACTCTTGGCCTCAAGCAAACTTCCTGCCTCAGTCTCCTAAGTAGCTGGGATGACAGGTGCACACCACCATGCCCAGCTAATTTTCTTTTAAATTTCTTTATTTCTTCTTTTTTTTTTTTTTTTTTTTTTTTGTAGAAACAGAGTCTTGCTCTGTCACTCAGGGTGGTCTTGAACTCCTGGGCTCAAGCAATCCTCTCACCTTGGACTCCCAAAGTGCTGGGATTACAAATATGAGGCACTGCGCCTGGCCCACAATTTGTTTAATAACAAAAATGATATAACAGGAAGCAACTATTGCACATTAACAACAATGTTTTACAAAGACAATCTCATTTAATATTATTTGAGCATGGACTCTATTTTTTTCCTCAAAAAACTATTAATATCCTTTGAAATATATTTTGGAAAACATATCCTTCAATTTCCCATCTTTTTCCCTTTGGTCAGGCTGTCTCCTCTTCAATCTCCTGCCCCCATTACTTTTCCATCCCTTAATTCTCAGATCAAATGCTACCTTCTCCATGAAGCTTTCCTTAATTAACTAGAAAGCTTCTTGTTTATGTCTACCTAGGACACAGCATGTGTATCTTATGAAACTTTTATGTAATCTGTCTGTTTCCAAGATTAAACATTAGACTCTAGAAGTCGGCACAGGAAGCCTAAATGAATATCTGTTGAACTGAATCTGAGACTAACCATTGCATTCATTAAATAGTCATAGCAAGAGAAAATTAAGTCTTCAGTTTATAAGACAAACTAAACACAATAAAGAGCTTGAGATGACACCGTTAAAATGCTTATAAGTGTCCCAAAATCATGGAAATGCATAATGTTAAGTATACTTATTCCCCAAAATAAGGAAATTAAGGCACAGAGAGAAGGCTGTAATTTGGCCTGACCTTAGTTATAGTCAATAGAAAATCTGGGTACAGATTCCATGTCTGATTCCAGTCCCATACTCTTCCATTGCAAAATGCTAAATGCTCTTCTGCAACTTATAAGTGCCCTAAATGTTTCAAGTCATCTCAATATCAAAGGCCCTAACAATCACCTCCAACTATAGATGGGGGAATTATTCCTGTGACTGTCTCATTTAATAGTACTGAAGTCTCCCTGCCAGATAAGATTATTAAATTTAAGAAATATATTTCTTAAACACATCATAAACATATCTTAAACACATTATAAAGCCCTATGGCAATCTTCTTCAACTAGAAGATAGCATGGTCACTTTAATCTTGTTCTAGGTTCATTCTACCCTTCTAAAACACATTTGCTGAGTTATACGTAAAATGATCTAATAATTTAAATATATTTAAAGTCATCTAAAGAAGAGTTAAGAATTTTACTAAGAACAAGGTGTTTCTAAGTAATCTCTCTACCCCAAAGTTCTGTTTTTATTGCAATAGTTTTAAAACACAGACCAAATAGTTTCACCAAAGAAGTAAAAGGTGACTGACTGGTAAGCCAAGGTAGGTATGAAGATTATACAATGACTAAAACAGTTATCCCCACTGGGAAGAGGGTAGGGTGGGTATGTGAGTACAGGGGTCCCTCAGTATTTGCAAGAGATTGGTTCTAAGACACTATGATACCAAAATCCGCAGATGCTCAAGTTCTTATATAAAATGGCATAGTATTTGCATATAACCACACATATCTCTAGATTACTTAGATTACCTAATACAGTGCAAATGCTATGTAAATAGTTTTTTAAATTGTTGTATTGTTACTGTTATTGTTTTTTTCCAAGTATTTTCGACCCACGATTGGTTGAATCCACAGATGTGGAACTCACGGATAGAGAAGGCTGACTGTAATTATTGGAATTAGGTCCAAAGCAGTCCAGAGAAAACAAATCAAGTAGGAGATATAAATGAGAGCTCAATATAAAGAATAATGAAAAATTTTTTGTTTGCAGAGAAGCCCACATGAGTCAAATATGGAAAAGAAAGGGAAGGTTAGCCCCTCCCACAAAAGGGTCAAGATGTTTTGAAGCTAATTTACAGGTGCATGACAATATGGAAATAAACTAAGATAGGCTTGGGGGCAGCTAATTAAGACTGGTGTTCGCAACTAAGGGGGAAAAAAAAGAGTGGATATTAAAATTAGGTTTAGAAGCACTAATCAAGTTTAGGCTTCATTAGATAGGTAAAAAGTATAGGAGCTCACAGGAGTCTTGATGGTATAAATCAGAAGAGTCCAAAAGCAGCTTTTAGTAACTAAATTCATTTCTACCACTATTTCTTCTTCACAGGCAGTAGATGAGTCTATAAACATTGACACAAGGAAGATATGAGGCTGGGCTCAGTGGCTCACACCTGTAATCCTAGCACCCTAGGAGGCTGAGGCAGGAGGATTGTTTGAGCTCAGGAGTTCAAGATCAGCCTGAGCAAGAGCCAGACCTCATCTCTACGAAAAATAGAAAAATTAGCCAGGCATCATCGTATGCACCTGTAGTCTCAGCTACTCGGGAGGCTGAGGCAGGAGGATCGCTTGAGCACAGGAGTTCAAGGTTGCTGTGAGCTAGGCTGATGCAATACCACTCTACTCAGGGCAACAGAGTGAGACTCTGTCTCAAAAAAGAAAAAGAACAAAGAAAGATACCTGGCAGACAATCAACAATTCTGAAGACTGAATGTTTTAGAATTCTAAGTGTACTACACATAACCTTAAATTCTGTAAGTGATGGTAACCACAGCACTTTCCCCACAGAGATATTATGGGGATTCAATGGTATGAAAAAACTTAGCACAAGTCTGATGCATAATAAAAGCTTAGCCAATGAAAGTTAATATTATTATTAGATGATTAAACCCACAATATTTATGCAGACTTTAAAGGGGAGAAGGTTTATATCAAGCTTATAAAAAAGAGTACATAGATATACAAAAAAAACACAAAAATAGAAAAGAAAAGCAGAAGCAGCCATCTTATCGTGTCTATTATAAACCTTATTTGAACCCAGAGACTATTTCTATTCAGAAAACTCAAGTATTCCTGAAGAACTTTTCAGAGTTAACTTGAACAACCTAGCATATAAATTGTCAGCTGTGCCTCCCAATCTCCACCTTTGGGCTTTATTGATTTAGAAACAAACTCTGTGATAAAATTAGCAAGGTTAAGTCACTTCGCCAGTAAAGGTACCATTATTTTACATTGCTGAAAGGAGAAAAATGATGGAAATAACAGATGCTAAAGAAATAAAAGTTAAAAACACGCACACACACAAAACCCCACAGTACCTAAAATAAGTTTTTATGTATTTATGCATTTATTTTGCATTATTATTTCCAAAGATGTAAGCAACAGTTTATTAGCCATGGACAACAGAAATTTTTTTTATAGATCTGTTAATGAAGACCTTACCCATGCAATAACACTTATAACCAAAGATACCAATTTACATATCAATCCCTTTTCTATAGAAATATTACAAAAATAAGACGGATGCTGGTTGAAATGGAAAGTTTAGAGTCTTGTGGGTAATTACATACCCTTAACAAACACATTGAGCTATATAAGACCTGCATAGATGAATGAGTACTTGTGAAGTTGCAGTATTCCATTCTGATTGGACATGACAGAGTGCATCACAGGCATAGGAGAAAGCAGGGCTGGGGTGGTTAAACTGGAGCCAGGATGTAGATCTCATGTCCTAATCCAAGGAGATAAAGATTTGGGGCAGGCAAATGGAGGCAGGGGATATGATTGGGATGACTGGGCTGGCTGCATAATGTAGGCTGGTTTGGACAGTTTATGCAGGTTGAAGAATGCACATAAACACCACATGAAGAGGGTCAAACACTTGAACTAGGTTGATGCAATGATGAAGAGAAAAAAAAGAATAAATGAAAAGGTGATTTCAAAGGTAGAATGGGTGTGACTTCATACCTGGTTGGATGTGGGGGAATTGGGAAACAATTAAAGGCCAACTTTAGGTTTTGAGCCCAGGTGCCTAGGAAAATCATGATACCACTGACAGAAATACAAACAAGAAGAAAGCTATATTTTCCAGGAGTGTTAATGAGTTCCTTCTACGTTGGGCATACTGAATTTAAGAAGTTATCAGGACATCCAGCAGAGACAACATGGAGATATAAACAAAGAACTTAATGAAAGATAGGATTAGAAATGTAGACTTGAAAGTTTTTACTCAATAGAAATTAGAGTTTCTATTATGAGAGCAGATGAGCTCAGCACAGGGGAAAAAGAAGCCAGGGAGAACACCCTGTTAGCAAGCTAAAGGAAAAAGTAAAAACAGCAAGGAGAAAGGGAAGAAGGTCAAAACAAAGAAGAAGGAAGGGTTGGGGGCCAGAAGAAAATAAGGAGAACACCAAGGCAAAACACTCCCAAGAAGAAGCAGTGAATAATGCTGAATGCTAAGGACTGAGAAAAAGCAAATGATTTTGCTTAACAACTGTCACTCGAGATCTTTGAAAAAGCAGTTTCAGTAAATGACTGCAATAAAAGCATTAATAGACATGCTAGACAGATCTCCTTAAACATGATACAAAAGTAAAAGTCTTCAATTCCAATTGTAATTTTGATAGGATCAAAATTTAAAACTTCTATACTCCAAAAGATATCATATAATTTTAAAGTAAAGTACAGGATTTAAAAAGGATTAATATTCACACTCTGCAAGGATTCCTAATACCAAAGACACATACACAGATTCACAGACACACAGACACAGAGACTCACAGACACCAGCTTAGGTAGGCAAAGCAATATGAACAAGCTATTCACTTTAAAAGAGAAAGTTCAAGTGTCTACCAAACATAAACAAAAATGGTCACACTAGTAATCAGAGAAACAGTCATTTAAAAAAGATAGAATTCTATCAGATTAGCCAAAATTGCAAGCCTGATATATCCAGTACTGAAATAGGTATGAGGAGAAAAAAGTATGATCAAAAAGAGCACCCTAGAAGAGCAAATGCGCAGTATCTATGAAAATTTAAAATACAGTTAGTAAGGAGCACTCCCATTCTCTGATAAAAAGAATGAGGGCTTCTTTTATGGCTGATTTTAGGGCTGGGGCAGAGAAAATATGAGTCTAGAGTATTCTGTGAGATCAGGAAGTAAGGAGGTACGTCAAAGGAATATCGGAGCCAGCTCAAAAGAGTTCCCAATGGCCAAAGCTGAACAATTTGAACAACAAAATAAATAAATAAATAACACATAAAATTAATAGCATTGTATTGGATTATAACCCAAAGCATAAAATAAATATACATGAGTCCTTGAGATATAATTTAAAAAATAAATAGAAGAAACAAATCTTCCTTACACAAAAATTCTAAAGAAAATATATAGATAACACCCTCTTCCAGGAGACAGAGCTTGTCACCCCCACCCCTTTGAGTGTTGGCTGGACTTAGTGACTTGATTCCAAAGGATACAGTATGGAAAGGGAAATATGGTAACTTTACAGCGAAGAAACCTAGCCAGCACCACATAGCCTGGTAATCAAAGTTAACCTTGCCAGTGATGGGATGTGAAAATGTGATATCATGGTATTTTCCCAAAACTATAACCAGTCTAATCATGAGGAAAAACATCAGGCATTAAGGGACTTTCTACAAAATGCCTAACTGGTACTTCTCAAAACTGTCACGGTCATAAAAAACAAGGAAAGACTATCACAGCCTAGAGGGGACAAAAGAGACATGACAAATTAATGCAATGTGGTATCATGGACTGGATCCTGGAATAGAAAAAGGACATCAGTGGAAGACCTGGTGAAATCTGAATAAAGCCTGGAATTAAGTTAAGAGCAACGCACCAATGTTGGTTTCTTAGTTTTGACAAAGGTGCATGGTAATGTAGGATAATAACATTGGAGAAAACTGAAACTGGGTAAGGGGCACACAGGAACAATTTGTACTATCTCTACAACGTTTCTGTAATTCTAAAACCACTCTAAAATTAAGTTTATTTTAAAAATTTAAAATAAATATACCCCTGGAAGAGCAATTCCACTTTTTTTCCATCCACTTTAAAGAAATCTTTGCAGAGGTGTGCAAGGAGGCATGTACAAAGGACTGCACTGCAGAATTGTATCAGAGAAAAATTAAAAACAATTCTATTAGAATGACTAAATAAATCATGAAATATCTATATTATGGACTATGACACAGCAGCTTAAAGAATGAAATACATCTATATGTACTGAAAAGATATGATGTGTGAAAAAATAAATCATAAAAAGATACTATGGCATATGATATTATTTAAAAAAGAAAAGAGAAAAGAGAACAAAATATTTCTATATATACTTCTGGGTACATAATAAACATATGTGGATGTTTAGATAAAGGTCTGGCAAGATACGCAGCAACCTGGTTACAACTTATATAGAGGGGACTGGAATTGGAGATGGCAATCAAGGGGATTGGAGCTTTATGATGCTCAAATTATTTTACACTAAGAATGCCTTTATCATTTATCTGCATTTGGAATGATTAACTATTTTAAGCTGGGGAGACAATTTTTCTCTGACATGGAGAGAAAATGGCAAGAGTAAGGTTCTGGCAGTTGATACTGTGCCGTGGATATAGAGGGTGTCCCATGGAGGATAGCGATATTGCTGAAGGCCTTTGGCCTAAGGCCTTGCCTAGGTCACGAGACAAAGCACTTGCTTCCACAATGGATGTCACAGTAGTAGTCACACTTAACAATGGGAACACCAATAATGACATCTCCAATTTATCTTGGTTTTCAATAGAGGTGCATGCACCTGGAGGGCTCTTACAGACATCTGGATTTTAAAAAATCTCCAAGTAATACTGAAAGAAACTGACTTCTTCCCTCTACTCCAGCCGACTTTAGAAACCAAAGCTCATTTTTCAATCCCAATGTCTAGAATAAAAGCAGAACCAACCAGGGACATTGTAGTTGTTTGACATGACAAATGTCAAGCTATAATTCTGACTGACATTAAAGATTATACACCTTTTTTCTTTTATGTTCATTATCCCACATTAAGCCAAAACATTTCCTTACAAAATGGAATTATAAAAATCATATAGAAAATCTCAAAGAAAATTTAACTCAGAGCATATATTTGAATAAGTGCTAAAACTTCAATAAGGGACTAGAGTTTTCTTTAATATATGTTAAAGAGATCATTTCCCATTGATAACCTTTGGTATTTTTAAAGATAACATTTTGAGAAGCTTCAGATATTTAATTAAAAGCTTCATTCTCTAGCAGAGCTAAGTTTCAGTAAGTGAAATTTATAGTCCCTTTCCAACTGTTAAAATTCATTAGAATATGCCATATAGATTCTGTACTCCATCACTGTAATAACACAAGAGCAACACACTACTGTTTGCAATGAGACAACCAAACTTTAATCCTGATGAACACAACTATCTGCTTTCTCTGAACTTGCTCTCAGTAGATAATAAGCTAGAGAAAATCACACCGTAAGAGAGATTATATCAATATAAACTCATGACCACAAACCTCAAATGGGCAATGAGCAATGCCTACCAATCCCACACATCTCTGTTCATCTCACTCACCTCCTCTCCAAATAATTATTTTAAATCTTCTCCATTCTCTTCGAACTTCCAACTGTCCACTACTCATACTCTTTTCCCTCTTGTACCTCTTCCCCCTTAACTACTACCTGACTATTGCAGATAAAACAGAAGCCATCAGAGGACAAGTCTTTTATCTTCCCCAAACCTACTATGCAACCCTGTTTTATCCACTGCAATCCTGATCTCCTTCCCTCCTGTTACAAAAGGAAAACCATGCCTGGTCCTGAGGCTAGGTGCTCCACCAGAGAATCAGATACCAGCTTTCCCATCTCATCCGGGAATCTTACTTTACCAGTCTGTCCCTTCTTAACAGGATCCTTCTTGTTGGTTTTTAGATAGACTCAAGGGGGGTCTAACCCCACCTGTCTACCTTCAGTCAGCCCCATCCCCTTCCTCTCTCTCCTACTCTTCACAGCCAAACTTCCTGAATCAATTGTCCACACTTTTTGTCTCTGTCATACCACCTCTCAATCACTGCTCATCCCTTCCAATCCAGCTTCCAGTCCAGTCATCTGACAAGACAATCCCACTAAAGGCACTAATGACCTTCATAATCCAATTCCAATGCACATTTTACATTCAACATCTTACCTGATGTCTCAGTAGCACGTGACCACTTCCTCTTCCTTAAAGCATTTTCTCCCCTTAGCTCCTATGAAACAATATTCTGTGCCTTTCCTCTTAACCTCTGCAACCACTCTTCTGTCTCCTTTCCAGACTCATTCTCCATTTTTCCATAGTGTGGAAGTTCCTCATTGCTCAATCTTCCGTTCTCTCTTCCTGAAAAAAGCTTACCCATGTCCTCGGCTTCATTTGTGATCCATATGCAAATGACTCACAAATTTACAAATCCAGCCCAACCTTTCATCTGAACTCCAGGTCTACATATCAACTTTCTACTTGATGTTTCTTTTTGAATGACTCAAACATACCTCAAACTCAACATGAACAGAACTGAACTTCATGATCTTCTCCCAGAACCTGATCTTCTTTCACTGCTATCTACCCCAGTAAATAGTAGTTCATCCCCCAAATCTAATCAATCACCAAGCACTGCAGTTTTGCTTACTATGTATCTCCCAAATCCATTCCAGTTACCATCACCAGCTACTATCACCCAAACTATAATAATTTCTTAGGCTACTGCAATAGCTTCCTATCTATCCAAATCCAACTGTTCTCTAGATGGCTGCCAGAATGATCTTTCTGAAGCATAAATTAAACCATCTTGCCCTTCTCTCTGGATAAAATGTTCAACAGGTTCTTACTGTTCTTAGGACAAAGACAAAACCCCTTGCAAGTCCCTTTAGGGCCCTGAGTTGGCCTGGCTCCTCCCTGTCCTTTGTCAGTGTCTCACTCTCTCCATTACAGCCACTTTGGCTTTCGTCCTATCCCTTGTACTCACCATGCTCTCTCCAACTCCCACCACAGGTCCTTTTACACTGCTTTTACCCTTGCCTAGATGCTCTTCACAGTTAACTCCTCATCCTTCAGACAGCCGTCAAGCATCAGTTCTTCGTGGAATCCTATCCTGACCCAGTTAGTCTCCCTGTGATTTGTTCTCACAGCACCCTATACCTCTTTGTCACACCACTGATCAAGTTGGAATTTTGCATTTATTTGTCTTTCCTACTAGACTGTACGAAGGTCTGTAATATAAGGCATCAGGCTTCTTTTAGTTCAGTATTATATCCCTAACACCTATTACAGTAGCATGCAATTAATAAGTATTTGTTGAATGAATGAATGATCTTCTTCAATACCTGAGGTTGAAAATTTTTCTATTCAATGTCCAAATTCTATGAGTTCTTGAAATCCAGCCTCTCTTGTCTAGTTTCATTGGAAATGGCTTCTTCCCTTTACATTTAAATTAACTACAACATCCCTGTAGCATGTATCTCTCTCTACCTCTAGCTTCTCTGCAATTCAGCCCATTTACACAAAGCTGGCAGAATGCTGGGCAAAATCTTACGGGCATTCAAAATGGTTATAGGAAACTAGAGGCACCAAAGAGAAAAAGAGACTGTACAATGACAGGGAAGCTTAAAACCACTCCATTTGAGGATGCTTGACCTGGAGAAGAGAGCCTAGGAGAGAGTGGCAGGTTATCTGAATATCTGAAGAGCTATTATATTGAAAAATCAGCAGCTTAATTTTGGTAGCGAAGGATGAGAGTTTCCGGGAGGCAGATTCCATTCCAATAAATAGAAGACCGTTCTAACAATTAGAAACTCAATGTGGTTGCTTTTGTAAATTGTAAATTTGCTATGACCCAGTGGATTCAAGCACATCTGGTGAATTGCATATCACAGAAAACAATGGGTCTCAAAACATTTTTCAGCTGTGGAACACTTTCTACCAAAAAAACATCCTGAGTAAAGCCCACTATTTGAAAACAGATAAATGGGAGCATCTCTATGGGGAGATGACTCTCCTCTATGCTCCCAAGCCCTCTGGGAGCCACATATCTCTCCATCGGTGCAGCCTGGTGGAGCTCCCTAGAGGCCACCATATGAATATTTGCATGCTTTCCCCACCCAGCCCTTTGCCGCTTTTACTGGAGTGGAAGGGAGTGGAGGATAGTCCCTACCTTTTTAAAAAATTTTCTTTAATTCAGCTAATGAATACTATTCTCCAAGAAAATCTGTTCCTTAAATGCTATGGATTGAGTGTTTGTGACCCTTCTAAAATTCATGTTAAAACTTAATTCTCAATGTTAAGAGGTGGAGCCTCTAGGTGATTAGGCCATGATGGTTCTGCCCTCATGGATGGGATTAGCACCTTTTAAAAGGGCTAGAGGGAACTAGCTGGGTCCTTTTGCCCTTCTATCCCTTCTGCCATGTTAGGATACAGCAACAAAGTGCCATCTTGGAAGTGGAGACCAGGCATTCACCAGACACTGAACCTGCTAGCTCCCTGATGTTGGACTTCCCAGCCTCCAGAACTGGGAGAAATAAATTTCTTCTGTTTTTAAGTTACCTAGTATCAGGTATTTTGTTATAGCAGCAGAAACTAAGACATTAGCATTTACATAGATTTTGGTCTTTTGAATAATTTTTTGGGTATATTTACCATGTTAACTTCACTATGAGTTCCGTTATGGCAGAAATTTTTGTTCTCCTGCTTTGGAATCACTTACAATACCAGGTACAGTAGAGGGTGATTTAAAAAAAAAAGAAAAAGTAAAACCCAAATCCTTCTGATGTGAAAGGTTAACACAACTACTTCAGGTCTGATTCATAAAAATACCTCATATGTTATTAGAAAACATAGAAAAGTGAAGAAACAATTTCTTACACATATTCCCCTTTCTTCCTCTATCCAATCTGAGCCCCCTCCCCCTTTTTACTCTCAAAGGTCGTGACTATACTTGTCTCATACTTTCATCAGAAGACGGAAGCCAGATTTCTCCTCAAAGAAGCAATCTCAAGAGATTAATTGTTTTTCATAAGAAACCTGGAATCTCTAGAAAACAAGCTCACTTTTATTATATGTCATGGTCTTAATTTTTGCCTCTTCTTTAATGATTACAAATGGATTCATGGATAGTATAGGAATTTCAAATAAAACAACTTTTTGTTTAGGCCATTGTACAGCCATACATCACTTAACTACAGTGATACATTCTGAGAAATGCATCCTTAGGCAATTTTGTTTCTGTGCAAATATCATAGCATGTACTTATACAAACCTAGATGGCATAGCCTATTATATTCCCAAGCTATATGATACAACCATTGCTCCTTGGCTACAAACCTGTACAGCATGTTTCTCTACTGAATACTGTAGACAACTGTAATACAACGTTAAGTATTTGTGTATCTAAATATATCTAAGCACAGAAAAGGTGCAGTAAAAATAAAGTACTATAATCTTACAGGACCACAGTTATATGCACAGTCCGTCATTGACTGAAATGTCATTAAGCAACATGACTGTACTTACAAGTCCAAAGGAAGGATTTTTCCAATTACAAATGAAAAAAGTATGTGCTTAATTTGCTTAATGAAGAATGGTCTCTAGATGGGTAAGTTTTGGTGACAACATAGTACTAGCAAGCAAACATGTGAAAAGTGATTTCCAAAGATGCATTTATAATTTTCCATAAGCACCTGGCTACGTTCCTGTATTTTTTGATTAATTTCAATTCAATGAATTCCTGTTCTAAGAAGCTAAGGCATTGGACTTCTCAAAAAAAATCAAATTTTTACCCTTAAATTCTGATCTATAACATCAGATACAAACATGCTGTAAATCAGAAGTTTCTGCTATTGATGTTACATGTTAAGACACATAAATATTCACTGAATATAGTATAGTAAGCAATATATTTTGGGAAGTAATCAAAATGCCAATACATTCTAAACTACCATGGGAATTTTTCTTGAGGAAAAATATATATTTATAGTGGCATTTTTAGATGTCCTAAAATTTTATGGTGAGAGACTACATGATATAATGAAAAAGCACTGAATTTGAAATTAGGAAAACCTGACTCTAATTCTGGCTCTATCACTAACAAATTGACTGACTGAAGTTATGTCTCTGTGGTCCTCAGTTTCCTCCTTTGTAAAATATTAGACATGGATGTTCATATATGAAGTTTAATTTTATCCTACTCTGCAAAGTCAACATACCTAATTGGGATGTTCTGACAATGTCAAATGTCACCTCATGACTCCTATGCAGAAAGTACAGCAAACACTTACTTGAAATAAAGTATTCTTTAAGGGGTAGTGACACTTTACCAATTCATTCATTCACTCATTCATTCATTCATTCATTCATTTGTTCTAGCATCATATTCACACACTATTCAAATAAGTTAACACAAAATATTTTAGCAGGTTAAATAATCACTAAATAGCAGGTCTTAGATATTCTGCTGGATGTATTAATAAAATTAGCATAAATTAAACTTTGGTTTGTTTTACATTTTTATCAACCAAAAGAACAAATTCTTAATCTCCTAAAAACTACCTAATTTTATCTCCAAAATATTTCAGAAAATGATAGTCTCTGCCATATCAGGTGCAGAATATCAAAATTAAGAAGCGTTTGGAAATGATTTCTTGGCTATAACACTAAAAAGCATAGGCAACAAAGGCAAAAATGGGTCTACATCAAACCTAAAAACTTTTGTTGCCGATATATACATCCAACATAGTGAAAAGGCAACCTACAGAATGGGAGAAAATATTTGCAAATCATATATATCTGATAAGGGATTAATACCCAGGATATATAAAGCACATCTACAACTCAACAACAAAAACAAAATTAAAAAGACCCAATTAAAAATGGCCAAAGGACTTGAATAGACATTTCTCCAAAGATGACATACAAATGACCTACAAGCATATGAAAAAATGCTCAATGTCATAAATCATCAGAAAAATACAAGTCAAGATCACAATGATTTCGCCTCATACCCATTAGGGTAGCTACTATTTAAGAAACAGAAAATAACAATAATAGCAAGGATGTAGAGAAATTGGATTGCTTGTGCACTGTTGGCAGGATTCTAAAATGCTGCAACTGCTATGGAAAACAGTATGAAGTTTCCTCAAAAAATTAAAAATACAACTACCATATGATCCAGCAAGCCCACTTCTAGATATATATCCAAAAGAATTGAAAACAGGGTCTCAAAGAGATATTTGTAAACCAATGTTCACAGCAGCACTATGCACACAATAGGTAAAAGGTAGAAGCAACTCAAATGTCTACCAACAGATAAATGGATAAACAAAATATGACAAACATAAAAGGATAGAAATCCTATTACAGACTACTACATGGATGAACCTTGAGGACATCATGCTAAGTGAAATAAGCTATCCACTAAAAACAAACACTGTATGATTCCACTTACATGAGGTATACAAATGTAGTCAATGTTATGGACTGAATTGTGTCCCCCTCAAAATTCATATGTTGAAGGCCTAACCCCCAGTATACCTATATTTGGACATAGGACCTTTAAGGAAGTCATTAAGATTAAATAAAGTCATAAGGGCAAGACCTGTTACTCTTATCTGGAAGAGACACAAGAGACCTCTTTGTCTCCCGCCATGTGTGCAAAAGGAAAGACCATGTGAGGACACACCAAAAATGCAGCCATTTACAAGCCAGGAAGAAAGACCTTACCAGAAAGCAACCCTTGATCTTGGACTTTTAGCCTCCGGAATTGTGAGAAAATAAATCTCAGGCATCTAGTCTGTGGTATTTTGTTATGGCAGCTCTATAATACAGTGAAATTCACAGAAACAGAAAATAGAATGGTGGTTACCAGGGGCTGGGTGAGCGGGAAAAGAGGGCTTTTGTTTAATGGGTATAGAGTTTCACAATTGCAAGATGAAAAAGTTCTGGAGAACTGTTTCACAACAGATCACAACACTGAATTTCACAACAATGTGAATATACTTAACACTACTGAACCGTACACTTAAAAATGATTAAGACAGTAAATTTCGTGCTATGTGTTTTTTACCACAATAAAAACATTAAGTAGAGTTTCAATTTTCCTGCTGAAATAAAGGAGAAAAAAAGGAAATACTACTTTACAAATAAAAACAATTACTAATATTATTTTACATACACAAAATTTATATGGATATGGTTTATATGTGGTTTTTATTTCATTGGAAAAAACCAATAATGACTATTTTAAGCAAAAACAACACATCTATTTTAGAAGCAACAGTCAGCAATATGGAGCCAAAGAAAGAAACCAAATTCATTTATAAAATTTAGTCTCCAAATTCTACTAAAACTAGGAATGAACATAACATTTCATTGACATTTCTCCCTTAATATATTTTGCAATAAAATGCTGCTATTAATAGTACAATGTAGAATAGTTCTCAGCTCAAATTCTTTACTTTCCTAAATCAGATGTTTTATCCTTTGAAAAAGATCAAAGAACCATTACCAATACTAGGACTCATTTAACTGACACAGTGAAGAGAATTCAATTTATCTTTAAAACAAAACAAAACAAAACAAGAACCTTATTTACACTTAATGATTACATTCTCCTAAATTCTTATCTCTTAAAAATACAAAAATAAGCAGCTTGATAGCTATGAAATAAATTCTTCATTATTGTTTAATAAAAACAAATCTATTCTTCATTTTTCCCTTATAGAAAAAGAGAAATGTAACAATAAATATTTATATTTTGCTATTTATTCTGCTTATCCTAACAAAGTTAACATGTGGGATTATATTTCTCTATTTGCTGGCCTAAATACAATTTCAAGAAAATTGTAGGCTATAACACATGGAAGGAAAAGGCAAACATAGCTTGATTTCAGAAGACAGTCTAGAGTTGGGATTCTCAACTTTGACACTATTGGCACTTTGGGCTGAAAAAGTCTTTGTTGTGAGGGGCTCTCCTATGCATTGTAGGATATTTAAAAGCATCCCTATTTACCAAATACCAGTAGCTCCCCAAGTTGTAACTTGCCAAATGTCCCCCCCAGGCTAAATTACTCCCAGTCTCGAGAATATGAGGTCACAGATAAACTGATGAATTGGTAGAATTAAACACTGGAAGTTAATATAGAGTCAAAAGTCAAAAAGTTAATATTTAGCATCTAGATGCTGATACAAAAATGAAAGAATCTGAGATAAAAAATAAATTATTCCCCCAATATAAAATGTGAAGCAGTATAAAAACCACTGGTGCTCAGCAAGATGTAAAATGCTGGTTGGAGCAGGGGTGGGAGGGGTTGTTGATGAAAAACAACACACTTAAAAATGTTGAGAGATATGTGTGTCAATTACTAGAAAGAAATAACATTCTAAAAATATTACATGCCACTTTTTTGTATGAGCTGAAGGAAATAAAACCAGAGTCACATTTGCTATTTTCCTCTTTTAGACTACCATCTGGCAATCCACACTTCCACTAGAAAAAAATTCTAGCTAATTGGATTATAATAGCTACTACACCAACCCATGTGGCAAAAATATACCAGGGAGTCTAAAGTTCGTTTGGTCATGTCCAAAATGAAAGACACTAATGTTTTTAAAAGACAAAAGTAAATAACTCACAACTTGTTTACTCAACTGACGATAGTCATTATAATACAGTCATTATAATATTTCCAGAGTCACAGGCATTTGTTCAGAACAAGTGAAACAATGGAGCAGGTGCATCAAATTCTTGTAACACTCTTCAAGAAAGGTGGTGTAAATATACTACACACAATGCATACAAGATTCATTACCATAACAGGATCTATAACCTCTTCCTTTTTCTCAATATCCAAAAGTTGTCTTGACAAACTGGCATAACCAGACTAGTATATCCTTGAAGTTCTTTTCACTAATCCATAAAGGAAGGCTATGGTAACAAGAACCTACAGTTACCAATAGACAAACAAAAATGGTCAAATACAAAGATAAGCATAAAATCATGTACCACTGCACAAACATAAACTGTATATTTTAAGCACTTTTACAAGTATTCATCTAGCTGAGCAAACAGACACGGTCCTGGCTCATATGGAGTTTATAACCCAGGGCAAGAATTGTACTGAAATCATCAAACTAGTTTAGGAAAAGCAACACCATGAAAGAAAGGCACCAAATTCAACCTCTCTGTTCAAAAAAAGAAGAGCCGACACCCAAGGGAAAAAAAGTTAATAGATAAAGCAGAAGACTTTAAGTATAAATATTAATATTATTCTTATACAGACTGAGAGAATATTGTATCTGTAAAACAAGAATGGATTATGACATAAAAAATTTTCAGTGAGCACACATTTATGCACATCTGTATGAAATCTTAGAAAACCAAAGATAAAGAGAAAATCCTAAAGGCTTTTAGAGAGACAGAATAGATACAAGACATTTTCAGATATTAAAGGATTGACTACAGTCCAGGATTAAAGGAACTATAAAAGGATATACTTCATCAAATTAAAAAATGAAACAGAATATTGACTAAAAAAGCAAACTGCGGAAAGGTAGAATAGAATACTACTTATAAATATTTTTAAAACATATCAAACAAAATAACATATTTTAAGAAAATGCTTATACAATAAAAGTATAAAAACATACACGGTCATAATGCATGAGAGTAAGAGTAAGCAAATGGGGCAGGGCTTTGGCTTGATACTTCTTTAAGAAGAAACAAACACACCATCATCAGAATCACAGAGGATCTATATAGGAGAGGGAGGGAGGAAGAGGAGTAACATCCAACTCTAAGTCTTTTCTGGTTCTAGTGAAGAGTATGGATACTAATGAAATCTAGAGATTGATAGTTTAAAAACAAGAAGTTTAAATGTACATTTTAAAGTTAATCATGGAAAACCATTTTGAAATATTTTCTACTTCCAAATCATCAGAGGAAAGAAATGATATGCACAAGGCAACAAATCTAAAAGAGGGCCAACTCTGTCCAACTATTTCAACAATCACAACAAATGTGAATTAATTAAATTCACTATTAAAATAGACTCTCATACTAGAGTTTAAAAATATCCAGCTACATGCAGTTTATAGGTATATGTTAATGTGAGATACACCTAAGATAAAATGACACAGCATAGATGAAAATAAAGAAATACAAAAAGATATAATAAATCAATAATTTTTTAAAAAGTAAATATTAACATCAGGCAATTAGAATGAAAGAAAAAATAGCATCAAATGGAAGAAGAACAAAATCTCCTATTGATAAAATATGTAATTAATCAAATTGTCATGCCACAAACCTTTATGCATTTAATATACAGAGCTCCAAAATATATAATGCAAAAACTGATACAAAAACAAGAAGAAAATTACTTCCATAATCATGTGAGATTTAACACACCTTTCACAGAAATTCACATTTCAAATAGATAGAAAAGATAAATATAAAGGGTTTTAATAAATTTGACAATATAAATCTAAATATATAAACACACACACACACACACACCCCAACAGGGAATATAATCAATGAACAGATTAAAAATTGACCATGTATTAGGGTACCAAAAGGAAAAAACCTCAAAAAAAGTCTCAAAAGCATAAAACATATAAGCATATTCTCCTCTGATTATGCCTCAATAAAGCATAAGGATAGTCAATTGAAACTGTTTTCTTTAGACTGGCATGAGAGAGGCAAAAACATAAATGGCAGTTTGGGTGAGAGTGCAGGGAAATAGGCATTTATAGAAACTTCAGATGGGAATATAAATTCACAATGACTTTTTACAAAAGAATTTGATATTATCTACCAAAATTTTAAATGTCCATACCCTTTGATTCAACAATTATGCCTCTAGAAATCCCTCTTATGAAAAAAACTTACATATAATCACAAAACAAATATATAACAGTACATAGTATACCACTAATTATAACAGCAAAAATTAATAACCAAACATCCATCAATAGAAAAATTGCTAAATAATTTATAGTACCTCCATTTCATAAAATGTCAAGCACTCATATTGAAAACATCTCCAAGACAAAGCCTTATTTTTTAAAGTTTAAAAAAAAGCACAGGTGTCATTCTAATTATGCTAAGACATAAAATGAATAGAAAAAGGAATGGAAAAATACACAACAAACGTTTTACTTCTAGAGAGAGGCAAAGTGGAAAACTTTAATATTTACTTTATTTTTATTCCTTACTGTTTGAATATTTTATGATTTATACTGCTTGCATAATTTTTTTTTTTAAAAAGAAAGCAATAATTTTTTTCATGTCTTATTTACTTCCCAGAACAAGACTGGGATCTTTCTGTTCTTAGTACAAATTTGATCAAATCCATCTAAGAGTACCAGACAAGAATAAACTTCCAATATGTTCCAATAAGAATTCTTGCTGTTCCCTGTGCTGGATATGATCTTCCCTGAGATATGGCTCACTACTTGCTTCCTTCAAGTTTTCCACTTAAATATCACCTTATCTGAGGAATTTTCCCTGACTTTCCAATATAAAATGACAACTTCCTATACCTATCCTACCATTCCCCAACTACATTACCTTGTTTTATCTTTCACTAGCGTAATTTACTACCTGTGTCTTAGTGTTCTTATCTTTAAAATGGGAGTGATAATAGCACCTACCTACCCCACAGGGTTGTTGTTGGCCTTATATGAGCTAGAAGTTCTTAGATGAGTGCCTAACACATAGTAGGAACAATAAGTCTTTGATTTTCTTGTGTGTTTTATTTATAGTCTGCCTTCTCCCTATTAGAATAATAACCCCAGGAGGCAGGGTCTGTGTTTTGTTCGCCATTGTACCCTGATGTCTGGAAAGTGCTTATCAGTAAATATTCATAGTTGTTTAAGCCTGATTTAGTACTGCCACCATATGTAGGGACAGCTTAGATTATAAAAAAGGATTACCAAAAATTGTTTTTGGTTAATGGAAGCTTTCTGCATATTAGTATGAATCATCTGTAATAATTCAATCTATGTTAAAAGCTTATTATTTAGCAGTATCATTCACAGAAGTTTCAAGTAGGGAAGTGGTACAGTACCATTTAATTCATACCAACATGGCAACAAGCTAAAATATAATGTTTGTAATGAGAAAATGAAAGCACAGCTTACTTTTCATTCCGACTTTTGATGCATGGCTGGTAGAGGACCTTGACAGCACTCCAGGCAGAAGTGGAATCTGTTTTCATTGAGTCTTCCAACAGAGGAAATTTTTTTATACATTTGGAACTTCTCAAAGATTCAATCACCAGACTATCTGAGTTTAAAAGCCATAGCTAAAGATGTGGAGAGAAAGTACAAGTATAAGGATGTTGCCACCCTATCCATATCTTATCAAAACTCAAAAAAAAACCTATAAAAACATCAGGAAAAAACAAAAGCGATCACATATATAATTTTTAAGTAGGATAGGCCTTTTATTTGGCAGAGCAGCTAACATCATAAAGTTAAAAAAAAGACAACTGACTAGGAGAAAACATTTAATACATAAAGTTATTGTATATAATATACGGAGCTCCTAGAAATCAATAAGAAGGAAAAACAGACTAATAGAAATACAGGCAAACAATATGAACAGAATTAACAGAAGAAATACATGATAAATATATATATAAATACTAATATAGTTAATAAATGCAAAATTTTTGTGCCACCAGTTTTCATTTATCAGATTGACAAATAATAAAAAGATTGATAACACCCAGTTCAGAAGAGGGGTTTGAAATGGGCATTTCCATATACTCCTGATGGGAGAAAATTTGGGGATTTGGATGCATGTGATTTACTGAGGAAATATTCTCAGGAGAAAGAAAGTGAATGAAATGGGATAAGTCAGGGGAAAGAGCTAGTCAAGGATGTGGACTCAGCTGGAGTCTGGCTGCACGGGGTCTCGCTCTTGCTCAGGCTGGTCTTGAACTCCTGACCTAAAGCAATTCTCCTGCCTCGGCTTCCCAGAGTGCTGGGATTACAGGCATAAGCCACCTGGCCTGGCCAGAAAGATCTATTTCTAAAGAAGTGCTAAAATACATGTGAAAAGGTTATTTTCACTGCAGCACTGTCTGTAACAGCCATACAGTGGAATTCCTGTCATTGAAGAGTCAGATCGATATGTACAGTAATAAGAAACAATCTTCATGACATATTGTTATATGAAGCAAGTGTGTTGCAGAAAAATGCTAATTGTGTGATACTGTTTTTATTTTACAGATAGACAAATATCTGTGAATGTATATACATATGGTTTTATATGGATAAAAAAATGTTGAAGTACACATACCAGACTGTTAATAATGATTACCTCTGAAAAGTATGATATAGGAAGGCAGGAGAGGGGATAAGATGGGAGAACTACCACTTCGTTATGGTCTTCATGTTGTCTGAGTGTGTTTCAAGAATATATTACTTCTATGAAAAATAAACATTTTTAAAATTTAAATATATGTTAGAAAGTTTAAAAAAGTTTCTACTTGTGATTTTCAACTTGAAAACCTTACAATAAAAGAAAACTAAAACCAGGCTGGGCGTGATGGCTCACATCTGTAATCCTAGCACTTTGGGGGTAAAAGTGGGAGGATTACTTGATGCCAGGAGTTCCAGACCTGCCTGAGCAAGAGCAAGACCCCATCTCTACAAAAAATAGAAATATTAGCCGGGTATGGTGGTGCGCAACTGTAGTCCCAGCTACATGGGAGGCTGAAGCAGGAGGATCGCTTGAGCCCAGGAGTTTGAGGTGGCTAATGCCACAGCACTCTACCCAGGCTGGACAGAAAGAGAAAGAGAGAGAGCACGCGCACGCGACAGAGTGAGAGCGCAAGCATGTCTTAAAAAAAAAAAAAGAACAGAAGACTGATTTCAGACTATAACTATGAGGAATATGTGGAATATGTAGTTATCAATGTCAGTCAGAAAATATTTTAGCTTTTCATGGAAATCATCTGGAGTTAGAGAGGCACAGGATATCCATGATAGACAGCCAGCTACAGAGCCATCCCTAACATGGCTCCTTCCAGCCTTTTTGCTACCATGTTTCCCTATTAGCTTGTGAGCTCCTTGAAGGCATTTTGTTCTACCTTGAACACCTAGGCCAATGCCTTTCAATTAAGAAATGCTCAATATATGTTTAGTGGTTGAATAAAACAGATGTGGAGGCAGAGAAGAGACTTGGGCCATGATTCTTGGATTTCCAGATAAATGACCCAAATTCATTTTTGTAGAATACTATTTTTAATGGAGGCAGTATAGTAGATCCTTGTGGTACATGTAGGGGATGATTCTGCTAGCCAAAGAACCTCTTCTCCAAAACTTGCCACTATTTCTGAAATATCAAAGAGTCAGAGGCAATTAAAAACAATAGTAGGAATAGAACATATTTTAAACACAAGAGTAACAAATAAGAAAAAAAAAGTGAGAGACAGAATGGTGTTATACTGACCAAGAAAAACCATTAAAAACTGAGAGTGAAAATCCTTATTTTGTGGTATGAGTTTCTAAAGAGCAGAAAGCAGATTTTCTTTCTCTCTGTAACCCTAGCACCTAGTACATAGAAGTATTTGATCATCTGTTATTAAATTAAGGGAGTTTGATTTATGTATTAAATTGATATTTTAAAATTCAATTTTTGATCATTTATTTTCTAGACCTGAGAATTAAGGGAAAAAAATGAAAAAATTAAAGAATTTCTGAGGCCGTGGATTCCTAGGCTACAAAAAGCTGGATGAAATTTCTTACCAAGATGTACACTCTGCCATCCTGACCTTGAATAGTGAATCTAAAAGTGCTTCTAGCAGAGGAGAGTTCCACCAGGCACTGGGCAATCACGCTCTGGACAAACTGAGACCTGTTTGAACAGAAATCAGTTTTCACAATGTGTCTCTCATAATAACTCTAACTGGCAAGATAAGCCAAAAATACCCACAAGGTACCTAAAAGGCAGAGATGTCAGCATGCCAGACTTCTATTCACTACCCATTCTCTCACAACCTGTGCTAATATGGATTTTAATATATTTTAACGTATGTTTGCTCCATTATTCTTAAAATCCACTCTCCAATCCATAATACATTTTTCATCCCAAACCTAACTATTCCCCTCAACTGAATTAAAAAAAAACCCTGTCAGAACAAGTCAATATTCCACTTATGCTGTAGCACATTAAACAACGAATAACTAAGTTGCAAAAGAAGGTGAGAAATTTCTTCCCAAACATTAGACAGTATTGTCTACAATTTTTTCCATTTGGATCTCCCCAAAGTATCAGCTCTAAGGTACAAAATCAAAGTATTTAAGGAGGATAAAATTCAAAGCTATATTCAGATTGACATAATTTTTGGATATCAATAAATAAATTGAAATGAAGACATACCATAGTTAACTTCTATTTGCAAATTTAAAAAGATTCAAAGAAAAGAAACACTAATAGATTTAGTGGCTAAGTATCTTTTTTTTAATACATAGGAGTTATGAGCACATTTGTCTATACCATTACATAAGCAAAACATAAAAAATAAATTCTTAAATCTTTTATATGTATGGTTTGATTCAACTATCTAAAAGCCTTTCTCAGCTGGGCATGGTGGCTCACATCTGTAATCCCAGCATTTTGGACGCCGAGGTGGAGGACTGCTTGAGCCCAGCAGTTCAAGACCAGCCCGGGCAACAGAGCAAGACCCCAACTCTATAAAAAATTTAAAAATTAGCCAGGCACAGTGGCTTGTGCCTATAGTCCCAGCTACTCATGAGGCTGAGGTGGGAAGATGGCCATGAGCCCAGGACATGCCACTGCACTCCAGCCTGGGTGACAGGGCAACAAAGCA
Source organism: Cheirogaleus medius (assembly GCA_008086735.1). Taxonomy (NCBI): domain Eukaryota; kingdom Metazoa; phylum Chordata; class Mammalia; order Primates; family Cheirogaleidae; genus Cheirogaleus; species Cheirogaleus medius. The sequence goes on from VBSM01000361.1 coordinate 39,858,439, forward strand.
AGATCTTGTTTCTAAAATAATAATAATAATAATAATAATTCAAAAAAATGAAAAGCCTTTCTTAAAGGCCTTTTTTATTCCTTTCCAAATTAGAATGGTATGAATAAAAATGGATTCCCGAATGATCAATTGTACCTCCCTTTTCCTGCATTTGAAATTACAAAATAAACTTAATTTGCTATTTGTACCTTGGTATGATCAGAAAACTTCTATCAGATGGCTGAATAATTATCTCTGTCATATAAAACTTAGTGGTTTCTAGAAGCAAAAGAGAAGAAAATTAAGACTCTCCCCAACATAGTAATAATTTTATTGTGGGCATGTTGTTCTCCAATTGTGAAATTTCAAACTAAAATATTCAACATACTGGTGAAATTAACAGTCAGTAAATATTTTCCAAAAACTACTTAGGTTCAGAAGACAAAGCATTGGTGACTACAAGGAGATAGTTCTGAAACTTCAGACGGCACAGTGTCTTTTTAGAAAATCATGCCCACAGTGAATCTGTTGCAATAAGATTCTGCTCACACATTTGGAAGGTTATAAAAATTAGGCACATCACAGTCATAGTCCACTGATGCAGAAATTAGGCACTGAGTTTACTCATTTCTATAGAATAGCTACAGAGCTGAAGTAACCAAAAAAGGTTTTTAATCATAGTATCCTAAAGCCTGTGCACAGATGCTGTGAACTTCAACATTAGTATTTACCAAGAATCTTACTGTTAACACACAATTCTTACCAAATTTGGTTACCTGATTACTTAGTTTATAAAACTTTAAACAGTAGACTAGATATTTAATAGATATGAATGTAAACACAATCATCTTGGATTTAAAAATGTATGAAAAATATTTAATTTCACCAGCAATGAAGGAAATACAAATCAAAATGAGATTTATTTTAGCATCAAACAAAATATTTTTAAAGGATAAGGTGCAGTACCAGATACACTTATGAGAAGTGGCAATGCTTATTCACATACTGCTGTGATAATTGAAAATGACAGATTTCTGGAAAGCTGCTTGGCAAAGGCCTTAAAATTGTGTGTTTATTTAGACACCAAAATTAAATACCTAAGAATTTATCTCAAAGAAATACTCACGGATATATGCAAAAACTGACCTATAAAGATGCTCATAATAATACAAAAATGCTGAAAACAAATTAAATAACTAAAAATTGAGAATGGGTTAGATAAGCAATTATATACTTAGGTAACAGAATCTCATGCATGTTTCACACTTTAAATAAGTCAAATTAAAACCAGAAATAATTGAAAATGGTGTTGTCATTAAAAATGGTGCTGTCAAACAATTTTTAATAAGACAGAATATTATTCCTAGTAGATATTTTGAAAAAGTTATTAATTGCTCAATATTATATACAGAAAAGGGTAAAAAATAAAATTAATAGTTTAATAGATTATTTTATAGAGAGAGCCATGATGATAGATTTACCTATTTCTCCTTGAAGTTCTGTAAATTTTTACTTCACTACTTTGATGTCATGTTATTAGATGCAGAATTAATCCTTTTAATATTATGAAGTGATACCTTTTATCCCCTCTGTTACTCTACAATTTAATTTTATAATTTTAATCCCACAGGTATTATTATTGTTTTATACAATTAACATTCATTTAGTGTCAAATATTTCCTGCTTTCTTTAACAGTCCTTCTTGAACTTAAACCTTCTACCTGGGGTCATTTTCTTCTACCTGAGTACAGGCAGAATTTCTTTCAATAAGAAACCACTAGTGGTGAATTATCCCAGTCTGTGTTGTCAAAAAAATATATTTATCTTCGCCTTCATTCTTCAAGGACATTTTCACTTTATACAAAGTCCTAGGATCAACAATTATTTTGTTATGCACATTGACAGTATCATTCCACTGTCTTCAAACTTCCGTTACTGCTGCTCCTTTGAAGGTGATGTGTCGCTTTTCTTTACTTTTAAAAGTTTCTCTTTGCTTTTTATTCTGCAGTATTACTCTGATGTGTCTAAGTATAGATTTCTTTTTATTTACCTTACTTGGGCATCATTGAATTGAAATTCACTGTTCCTCCTGAATCTATAGATTGTTGCTCTTTATCACTTTTGTAAATTCCAATTCTCAGAAATTATCTTTTCAAGTATTGCCTATGCTCCATTCTTTTCCTCCTGGAAGTCTGATTAAACATACATCAGATTTTGCCTCAGTCTATGTTCTATGTCTCTTACTTTCTCTTCTATAGTTTTTGCCTTTTGTCTCTAAGTGCTGAATTACAGACTTTTCTTGTCATTTATCTTCTGTTCATTAATTCTTTCTTTAAGTGGTACCTAATCTGTTGTTAAATAACCCACTGAGTTTTTAATTTCAAGTATACTTTTCTAGAAATTCTACTGTGGCTCTTTCTCAAAGTTTCCTTTTCCTTTCAGCAATCTTCAAACCTTTTATATGTTAAATATACTAAGCATGGTTGTTTTACAGTTTACATATAATCATATAATTCCAATAAGAATTCTATTTCCATTGTCAGCTGTTTTTGTTAATTCTTGATGACAGAAGTATAGTTTACTTGTGTGATTATTTATTTTTGGTTCTATGCTGAATATTGTAATTGAAAAATTACTTGTGGGAATAATATGAGCTTGACAATGAAGGTATTTCCCTCTAGAGGTGATTTGCATTTGATTCTGCAAGGCACCTGGGCTCATGCCTAGTCCAAGGCAGACTAAACCAAGTTTAATATTTGAAATTTCCTTAAGTCCCAAAGGATTGATACCTGTCCATAATTTTACAGGGATGTTCCCCTTCTGATTCATCTTCACTGTGAGGGTATGGCCTTCAGGGTCTCAAATTTTTTGTGGAGACAGCCGCTTGTTAGGTTCCCCATCTTGCACAGTCTTTGATTTCTATCCTTAATTCTCAAAGCAATCAAAATAAAAGTTCCAATGTTAGAGAACTAGCAAATTGTGGGGAAAATATGGCTTGAATTTTGTGCCTCCTTTGAGTTTGCTTTTGTGGTAAATTATCCACATATTTTCCATTTCCCCTGCTCTTTATTCCTTCCTGTAGATTCCAGTTACTATCTGATATTTTTCACTTCAGCCTGAAAAACTTCCTTTACCATTTTTTGTAGAGGAGGTCTGCTAGTAATACATTATTTCCATGTATTTATCAAGAAACATCCTTATTTTGCCTTCATTTTTTGGAGACAGTTTTGTTGGATATAGCATTGTTGGTAGACATGTCTTCTAGCCCCATAAAACCCCACACACACACACCCATACTTTGTATTTCTTTTCTCAGTGTCTTTTGGCTATCATTATTTCTATGAGAAGTCTATCTTAATTGCATTATGAAATGCCATATTTATGATATTTTGTCTTTCTCTTGCTACTTTCAAAGTCTCTTCATCTTTCAGCAGTTTGACGGCAACCTGTCTGGGTGAAGTGTTTTTGTGTTTTTCTTACTTGGGGTTCATTGAAATTCTGAGCTATAAAAGTTATTTTTTCACCAATTTTTCAAAGTTTTCAGCTAGTTTTTCTACAAATTTTTTTCTGACCCTTTCATTTTCTTCTCACCTTTTGAGATTCTACCTACATGTCTGTTGAAATACTTGATATTGTCTCACAAACTGGAGGTTCTATTCCTTTTCCTTCAGACTTCTTCCTGGTTTGATTAATTTGTATTAATCTACAAGTTCAATTGATCGTTTACCTTCTGTCATCTCAAATCTGTGGTTTAGATCATCTGGCAAATTTTTCTTTTTAGTTACTGTACATTTGAACTCTAGAATTACCAATTTGTTTTTCTTTAACATTGCCAATTTGTTGAGATTTGCTATTTGTTCAAAGGTTTTTTTTTAAAAAATTCTTTATCATATTTATAATAGCTGCTTCAACATCTCTGCTGCTAAATCCAATTTTTGTGCTTACTCAACACCTGTTTATTGAGTCGTTTTTTCTTAAGTATGAATCATTCTGTTTCTTTGCACATCTAACAATTTTTGGACAGAAACAGGACATTGCATGCAATAGGCTGTAGCAACTCTGGATTTTGTTTTGCTCTTCTGAAGATTGTTGGTTTATTGGTATAATACTCAACTAACTGGCCTGGACTCAAACTGTAAAATATGTCTCCCTACAATGTGTAGCCACTAATCTCTCTATTTAGTTTTAATTGTTTAGTTTGTGTCCCTAGAAAGTATACATTGTATCTGCATAGGTTAGCTGTCAGCAAATAATTTGGGGAAAGGTTCTACTCAAATACCTCAAGACAGTAAGGCTTCTTACAAAAATCATCAGCTGCTGCCCAAGTGTGTATGTGGACTGAGGAATGTAATCAAAGCCACAGCAAATTCACAGGTCTCATTTTTTTTAAATCTTAGGGAGACCTGTGAATTTGTGTGCACAGAGTTTAGCAATCAGTCAGAGTTGTGTGAAGAAGTTATCTCAGCCCTTCTATGACCCTTTGCTTTCAAAATATCCTCCTTAAATTACTACTTTCTTCACCTCATGCCCTGAACCAAACCCACCACCTGAAGACAGTAAAGCTGTGAGGGTTTCCTGCCCAAGTTGGAGAAGAGGCTACTCCCCCTCCCTGCCAGCAAAATGGTCACAAACTTGCCCTTTTTCTCCCAATGCAGTAGCAATTTTTTATGACTTAAATACTCCTCATATTGTTGCTTCATTCTGTTCATTTTCCAGTGCCCCAATATGGTTCTTCTTAATAACTTTTTAACTTACCCACTTTTGTACTTGTTTTCTACAGAATGGAATTATCCATTCTCTTGATGCCAGCATTTTTAAAAGCGGAGTCCTATTGATTTACAGTAAATTTACAGTAAATGTGAATATAGCTCTTATACTATACCCGCCCCCACATTAACACATATTGACTTCCTAATATACTTATGTATATTACAATGTTTGGTTACATGAATATTCAGTGTTTACATTATTATGACCATAATAACATCATGAAGATGTTTTCTTGTTCAACCTTGTTTTTTCTGCAGTGAATAACTGATTCAAGCACCTTTAGCTAATTCTTCCCATATAATGAAATCTCAAGATTACTTTGTTACATGTGGTCAAACAAATCAAAGAATTTATCAATCCACTTTATAATTTCAAAAATCTTTACTGCAATCTTTCCCCCTCTTGCTTTAATCCTGGCTGTTATTCCCTAGGCCTGCTGCACACCCCTCACCCAGGTACTTCCTTACCTTACTCTCTTGTATTGGAGAACTTGTTTCCCCAATCTTATGTCATCTCTTTCTAGGTTAAATCCCTAGTTTGGGTGATATATATCCTATGGTAGATTCCTAATGAAAATATACCTTTGAGGTCTATGTTTTGAGACTTTGTTATTTCCTAAAGTGTATTTAATACATATCTTCATATGTATTAAATCTTCATATCTAACTGATGGTTTGGCTGTGTCTCAAATTCTGGGTTGAAAACGTTTTTCCTTTCAAATTATGAAGCCATTGCATCATTGTCTTCTAGCTTTCAGCTCTGCTGTTAGGAAGTTCAATGCTATTTTATTCCTAATCCATTGTATACTAATTGTTTTTTTCCCCTCTGGAAACATCACCCATGGTATTCTGAAATTACTCAATGATGTGGCCTGGAGTGGCTTCCCTGCCATCCCTCCATTAATTACACTGGTCACTTAGTGGACCCTATCAGTCAAGAACCTGAAGTCCTAGCTCTGGAAAATAGTTTTGTAATAAATTTTTACTATTTTTTCCTTTGATAATTGTTTACACCCTGTTGTTTCTATTCTCTCTTTCTAGAATTTCTATTAGCTAGATGTTGGTTGTCTTGAAAGGCTCAATTCATTTATTCATTCGACAGATATTTACTGGGTACTCACTATGTGCCAGACATTACTCTAAGTGCTGAGGTTACAGGGATAAACAAGATAGACAATGTCCCTACCTTCAGTAAACTCATATGATAATATATTTTTAATATATCTTCTCTAATTTTTAATTTCCATTTTTTGGTTCTGATTTCTGAGACAATTCCTTAATTTTATCTTCCAGTTCTTTGGGTTTTTTTAAAGCTATTACTTTTTTTTTTAGAGACAGGATATCCCTCTCTTGCCCAGGCTGGAGTGTAGTGTTTCACTATAACCTCAAACTCCTGGGCTCAAGAGATCCTCCTGCCTCAGCCTCCCAAGTAGCCAGGACTACAGGTGCATGCCACCATGCCAGGCTAACTTTTTTTTTTGGATAGATTAGGTCCTACTATGTTGCCCAGGCGTGTCTTGAACTCCTGGCCTCAAGTGATCCTCTTGCCTCAGCCTCCCAAAGCACTGGGATTACAGACATAAGAAACTGCACCTGGCTGAACCTATTACATTTTTAATTCCATGTTCTCTGAATTATGGAAGCAATATTACTTCATTTCTCCAAGAGTATTTTATGTCTCTTTAAAAAGTTTTCTTTTGCTGTCTACATAATTTCTTTCTTCTCAGTGCTTTGAATTTGTTTGCTTGCTTATTTATTTGCCTTGGTTTCTTTTATGTTGGAGATTTCCTCAAACATTTGGTGATTCTCAGCAATCCATTTGTATGTAAGTATAAAACAATAAAATGCTGAGAGGAAGCTCTTGGGTCTAAGTACAAGGCTTGCTGACTACACAATAGCTAAATATAAGCTCTTTTTTTTTTTTTTGTATAGATGGGGTCTCACTATGTTGCCAAGGCTGGAGTACAACGGCTATTCACAGGCACAATTATAGTGGACTATAGCCTCGAACTCCTGGGCTCAAATGATCCTCCTCCTTCAGCCTCTCAAGTAGATGGGAGTACAGGCCACTATGCCCAGCTTAAGCTCCTTTTTGTAGAATGACAACATAAGCTCATTTTTGGTTGAATGACCCCAAAGAATTAGTATCTACAAGTCTTTTCTCTAGTTGGTATTCTTCCATTTTTAAAAAAAAATAAAAAAGGGTTCTCCAATCTCCTACCTTGAGGGTTGCTGAAAGTAAAGTAGGAAACCTAAAAGTCTAATAGCTACATATATAAACTTTGAACTAATCCTGCTCCCAGCTCTTTGCCTCAGACTGCCTTTCCTGTTACCTGCTGCCTTCAAATTCTGAACTTTTATAGGGCTCTACAGTCAGTATGGGCTCATTCCTCATCCAAATGATCTTCAGTAGACACCTAGGCTGCAGCTTCTTCCACACTGCCATGTGTGTTTCAAAAAAGTTTGTTTACATCACTTGTTTATGTCACTGTTGTCTCCTCTCCATTTCTTTTTGTCTTTGTAGATATACATCTTTTTATTCCTTAACTGACACTGTAATCGGACTTCAGGGAGGAGAAAAAGATTTAGAAATCAATTCGCCTTATTTAACCAAAAACCTTAACATTCTCTAAGATGTTGCTTAAGGAGTTTGCTTTCATTCTCCAAAAATGACATTGAGGATGGCATCCTTTACTACTACTCACTCTTCCTTTTCTGCTCACTTTGAGCAAGTGTCTATTTGCAAGAATCTGATCATTTAAACAAACAAACAAACAAATACCACCATCTGCCTTTCATTAAGTACAACAGCTTCACTTAAATTACATCTTCTAATTAATTATATTAAAAGCAATTATTCATCACCCACAAGCTTACACAGCATGTTGTAGCTCTCTAGACATTTAAAACCATACCTTTAAATAGCAATGTATTTTAAATATCGTGATTCTCTTTATTATATTTTAAAGTAGTATAACATAGAGTTTATGTAAAGTATAATTAACACTCCTAGGAAAAGAGAATAAGGAACAAAGTACAAAACTCAGAATGTGTTTTCTTCCATTTCAATAGGTCCTTTCCCACCCCTAACCAGAAAACACAGCCCTAAGGCAGATGGCAGCCAAGAAAAGCAACTTCTCCATTTCTGTGCACTAACTCTTCTGATTGAGAAGGTATATTAAGAAAAAGGCTCTAGTCTTCTTACGATAGACCCAAGTACAAACTTTATATTATTGCTTTATATCTACAAAGAAGATATGAAATACTGAAAATGATCCAGCTTCTAAATGCTTAAAACTCAATATTCTGTATTTATAAAGGTCAAAATATACAAACTTCTTGGTATACTGGATGATATGTTAGTTGGTTTCTATTTTGAAAAACATCAATTCTAAAACATACATTAACCATCTATCTTTTCTATATATTTACTATAAAATCTCATTCTGGCTTTTAAACAAGAAGGCAATCATTTTGGCTTTTTGTTATGAAATTCTTACCTGATGACACAGTCTCTCCCAACATTACCTTGCAACGCTTACAAATTACTTTGGTATTTGCCTTTGGTTCCTGCAGAACAGAAAATGTCATTTAAATGTCATTCAGCTTTTCTTAAAAGGAATATATAATTTTAACATAGTCCCTAGAGTATACATTGAACTTTACATTTTACTCTGCCCTCTACTAAATACTGGGGATACGTTTAGCTTGTGAGCATAATTCACATGCATGGCAATAATTTTTTTCAAATCTTAAAACCAAATAATACACACACTGACTTTTCCAAACCTAGCCACTTATTGGTAATCCAAATGTTGCCAAATAATTTGAACCAGCAGCATCTTACATTTCTAAAAAGCAATTCCAAATAGCCTTATAATTTAGAACAGGCATATGGTGGGCAACAAAAGCAGAGAGGGTTGATGACTTGCTCCAACTCATGTGTATAAAATACAGAAGAGTCAGAACTTGAACTCATATTATTTTGAATCCTAGTCCACTGTAATTTATGTAAAAGTAACCTGTAACTCATAACCACCCATAACTGAAAAGTTAAAAATATCTAACCTGTTCATATAGTTCTATTTTTTTTCCATTTAAGATATGCACTATAATTGGAAAGATGAACAGTGTTCTGGGACAAATTCTTGAAACATCCTTGAACTTCAAAATTTCAAACATTATTAAACTTCAAAACTCCAAATTCATTATATAGAATACAAATTAAAATAGCTAGCATTCACCTAATCATTAAACCAAGAATGCTCCTTTGCACATCCATAGTTATACCTTTGTTAAAGCCACACAACTTTCCTCTCACCCAGATATACTGCAGCATGGCAGAAGCCATACAAAGTGGGCAGGGAAAAGGAAATTCTGCAACTCTGGACACTTGAGGTTACCTTTCCAGGGAAACTGCAGAAAAGAGTGTAGGCCAAAGTAAGGAAAGACAATGAGTTTTTGATGTGGAATAACATATGTAGTAATCTAAGGAATAAGTCTTAACTGATGAATATAAATTTGAGTATAATTATTTTCCCTAGGCATAAATAACTATTTCCTGAAAAGTTGCATAAGAAGCACATTTCAAATGAGTTTCATGGACACACTGCTAGTAACTGAAAGAGCTAATGTTTGAATCCACATCCCACAGACACTGATGCTTCTGAACACTATGCTAATTGTTTTACAAACTACAGGTCACACATCATTAGTGGGAACCAATTCATGGAACCACTTTAGGGGGTTATAGCTTGAATTTTTTTAAGTAAAATACAATAGAAAATATGACAGTGATTCAAACATTGGATAAGTATTGCTTCAAGAAACTTTTATTTGAGGTGTGTTTGTGTATGTGTGTGTGATCAGATCCTGATGTAAAAAACGTATTTACTGGGGGCCGGGCGCGGTGGCTCACGCCTGTAATCCTAGCACTCTGGGAGGCCGAGGCGGGTGGATAGCTCAAGGTCAGGAGTTCGAAACCAGCCTGACCAAGAGCGAGACCTCGTCTCTAAAAAAAAAAAAAAAAACGTATTTACTTTAGTTAGAGGTCAAAAAGTCAAAAGCAACTGTGCAACTTACATCAGGGGTTTTTCTCTATGATTCATTCTTTCAAATCTATTCTACTAGTAAAATCCATAAATGCCCCACAGCTCTTCCCTCTATGAAGAACTCCTGAGATGAATCCCTTCATTACTGAAGAAATCTTTAGTAATATAAACACTTATCCCATTTTTCCCTAGTCTAGCTGCAGTATTTGGACAGATTCTCCAGTCTTTCTCTAATAGTCTCTGTTGAGAAAACAAAAGCACCCGTGAGCTCCATAAGTCAGCTGAGACCTGGTTCAAACATTTAACCAGGCACACTCATGAAGTGGGCCCCACAGAGTGTGCCATCTCTGGCCTTTGCACTCACATCCTTGTGCTGGCACATTGCAAATAGCAGGTCTCAGACAGGTGACCGGATGGGGACATTCCCATCAAAGGTAACAGAAAGATACAGAAACCTAGGAAGGTGCCAATTTGTTCAGGTCCAGGAAGAAGAGAGCTCAGAAAGCCAGTATGGCCGACTGCAAAGGTTGACATTTTGGCAGTTTCATGCTTTCTTACAGTGAAACATATCTATGCGACCCCAAATTGGTATTACAAATACTTTTTAAAGGATACTATTTTGTATGTGTTAAATTTGACTGCCCTCATTAAATCTTACCAAAAACTATGGGCTTTACCAAAAGCTAATAATACAGGGTATAGGAGTAGCAATGCTTGCGAAAAAAGGATTTTTCTATTTGAAGCAGAAAATTTTTTCTCAGATGCTCTGTTATGTATTTAATTTATAATTGCTCTCACAGAACATTTTGCTTTGTCTTTCAAGGAAGGAGGATAAGTGTTTTTTGTTTTTAAAATAAGATTCAACCCTTACCTGACATGAGTAATCAGGATTTAAAAATCTGATCAACAAAAAGCAAATTACCACAAACAACCAAATGTTCAAACAAACCTATAGTAAAAGACACTTTTAAGATAACTCATAAAATTTGTATATGGCCTGGTATTATATCATCAAGGAATAATTATTAATTTTATCAGATGTGTAACGACAGTATGGTTATGCAAAAAAAAAAATCCATATCTTTAGACATACATATTGAAACAAAGAGGGATGACATGCATAATGACTGGGATTTGTTTCAAATCATTTTGGCAAATAAAAAGCAAAGCATACTTGATGAATCAAGAGGACTGGCATATTGAAGTTCATAATACTATTCTTTTTATACTTGTGAATATTTATAAAGTTGAACATATTTTTCTAAGAACACAAAAAAAGACACATTTATGGATTTAACAAAACAAATCACCAAAATCAATAAATTATTACTAAGTACCCCAAGAAAGCAAAAAAGGTTGTCAGTCACACTTGCCAGCAATAATATCATCAAAGTTCAATTTTGTTCTTTAAAAAAACAGAATGAAGTTATCAGTGTGGCTATACTTTCTAAGTGTTGAATAACATCAGGAATCTTAGAAAAGGATAAGATGCCATCTTTATCATCCTATTATAAGATGCAAAATTTTTATTATGTTGGTAGACACCAAAAATAGCACAAATGATGACAAATGAATATAATAGGGAAATCTTCAGCAGATATGTTTTGAAAATAAAAACTACATATTACCACATTGACTGGGGCTCAAATAAAGTACTATAAACTCTAAAAGGGTACTGAAGAAAAATATTCTCAGGCTTTATTTTTAAAAGTAGATCTTTTTAATTAAAATATTATAACATGCTAATTTTGTTTAAAGAGAATCTCCGCTTTGTAATACATTTTTCTTCACCTATGCTTCAAGGAAATAATAAAGTTGTGCAATGAAGCAGCCTAACAGTGTGGGAACTCAACAGAGCAAACCTTGAAGAAAGACATTGTTGTGGACTAATTAAATCAATATATTTGAGAGATGGCAGTGCTGCTCAGAGAGGTGGATTAGCCTTCTGTCCTCGCTTTTATTTTCCTTTGTGTTGTTTCAATTTCTAAGGACCCTTGATATTGTCTTACCAAAAAAATGTTTCCCAAGGGATACCATTAGGATGCTTTGTTACCATGTGACATTTCAAAACCCTGCTAGATGGCTAGACTGGGTGATATGAGAAACAGGTTTTCAATAGCACAGAGCAGTGTTGTTCCCACAGGAGCCTCGAGAACACTGTTTAAGCCGTCCCTCCAAATTTATGTTACTATTTTGGTCACAGGCACACTCTTTCAATTGCTACAATATGCAATTAAAGCGAAACTTCCATCCAGGCTAACTTGGAAACAATCTTGCCAATAGCAGCTTATCATGATAGTACCTGATTTCCCACAGTCTCGATACTAAAAACTTTAATGTCTAAATATGAAGGGTTGTTCTTTAACGCATAAGATGGTTGTTTACAATGAAGAGAAATTCTTATAAGTGGCACATCTGATAAAGATGTAAATGTGAAGAATATATTTCAGCATAGAGTGCAGTTTATCTACAAAGGGAAATATGGTTTCTCTCATTTAATCTTTCTCCACTTCTTTTCAGCTCTTGCCCTCCAAATATATTTAAAATGTATAGCTTAATCATAAAAATAGAAGTTAAAACATAAAATAATAAAGTATTAGCATATGAACTTAGGTTAAAACTACAAATTTAACATAATCATATTAAATATAATTATAAATTTACATTAACTTCTTACCATTTACCTTTTAAAAATATAGAATGCTAAAGTACTACATTTCACTAAAGTGAACCATATTTACATAAAGGGATTTCCATTTATAGTGAGAGATAAGGCACTAAAATAATTTTAACTGACAACTAAACATCAATATTTGATGAATGTCCTTAATCTCCCTCAAAATAGTTCTATGAATGGGTTTATAACCTAAGAGCCACCCAAATGCTGCATATTTCCTACAGTAGCTCAGTTCTTATTAGAAAAATTAAATGAGTTCTAAACGAAATTTCAAACACAATGCTTTTGTTCCTACCAATAATCAGATGTTGAAATGATTCTCTGGCAATGATTTTCATTACTTTTTAAAACAAATCTATATTGACTGGCTATCAGGAAAATTATTTCTCATAAGGGCCAAGTCAACACCCTTAATTTTCTTTTAAAATAAAGTAAACCTCTTGCTCTGTGCAGTGAGAGGGAACTGCTTTCCCCCTAAAGCAAGTTACATAGCAATAACCACCTGACCTCACATAGTCAAGCACCAGCTTAGAGCCTGAAACACTAGTTTTATCTCCATTCCTGGACTTCTCCATTTCCTCTTTTTCCTTGATGGCATCTGCATTTATGACTTCAGCAGAAGTCTAGCCTATGGGCAGAAACAGTAAAACACCTAGAGGCCTAACTGTAGAGTCGAGTCCTGGAGCAAGAGAGTACTTTTAATTTAAATCAGACTATTTAGGAAAAAAACGCACCCAGATTATAAAATATTGTCCTAAAAATAAGAAAGTAGGGCATTTTGGTTGTAAAACAGTAGCACTCCCAAGTCTATGGGTGAAGAAGTCTCTTCTCCTTGTTCCTCCAGGCCCCCTATGGCTGTTTTAGTTTAAGGCCATATGTTCTTCCTGTATCAACAGAGCAGAGCTGGAGAATAAAGGCAGTTAAAAAGAATAGATTTTGGCCTTTAGAACAGTCTGCGTAACAGGCCCTGAATTAAGAAAAGATTGAAGAATCCAGTATCTAAGCCAACCTCTAAATTAGCATTTATTTTGAAATGATATTTTACCGGTTTAAAATGGTTCTTGGAAGAAAGACAGCACATCTCCACTGGGGATGATTCAGGTCTTGGATGTCCCAAATCAGTTCTTAAATTCACCAAGAAGAAAGTGTCTCCAATAAAACAGTCATTCTCTTGTGGATGAAGCGGCTTATTAGCAAAAGGGTCAGGATGACAACACCATTCTCCAACTAGAGCTCCCCAGTTCTCACTCGGCAGTGGGAGCACCCTGAGGAGCTTCCTAGTGGAAAGAGGAAAAAGTATTTTTGAATGAATGAATGAAAATGAATCTAACATTTTCTTAATGAAATCAGCATGAAAGATGAAAGAAACTCATCAATCACATGGCTTGCAATGTTAATTTTCCCCCCAATTATAGAAGTATTATATACTCACTGTAGACAATTTTAAAAATGCAAAGAAGTATAAAGAAAACAAAAATCATTCTTTCTCACTGCCCAAATATAAGTAACTATTTCTTACATGACTGTACATTTCTTTGCGATCCTTTCAAGAGATTTATACATATGCATGCAAAATTTGGGATCAGTGGATATACATAAACTGTATCTTGCTTTTGTTGTATTTAGTCATATCATGGTTCTTAATAATGCCACAAAATTCAATTCCATAGGTATGTCAAAACTTTTGAGATCATTCCCTCACTGGTAGATATTTAGGCTTTGAGTTTTTCATTATCAATATCCATGTGATGAATATTCCTATAGAAAATTTGTGATTATTTGATTATTTCCTTGGGAAAAAAAATCTTGTGTGAGGTGATAAGCACAAATGATATGCATATTTTAAAACCCAACACCCATCTGGTGAACTTCTTTCCAAAAAGGCTGTACCAATCTATAATTCTTGTACTTACCTTTTTCACAATTGAATACTATCATTTTTCTATCTTTCCACAAGTAATGAGTGAAAATATTCTCAATTACTGATGAGACTGAATGGGTTTTCCTACTTATTGACCACTGTGTTTCTTCCGTGAATTGTGATCAATGATTCTTTCCCAGTGAGGTGTTAGCATGTTCTTATTAATTTGTAAAAGTATATTCTATATTAAGAATATTAGCCCTTTGTCTATCATCTATTATAAATTTTTTTTGGTGTTATTGCCTTTTAATATGGTTTACATGACTTAAATTTCAAATCACCTAACAACTTTCTTCTGTGATTTCTTCTGTTATTTTATTCTAATGAACTTTTAATTTTGGAATAATTTTAGATTTATAGAAAAGTTACAGATAGTTAAAAAAAGTTACAAGACAGTTCCCAAATATATACTTCACCTAGCTTTCCCTAATGTTTACATCTTATATAACCACGGTAGATTTGTCAAAACTATAGACTTTATCTGGATTTTGCCAGCTTTTCCATTAATGTCCTTTTTGTTGTTGTTGTTCCAGGATCCAATCTATGATAACACATTGCATTTAGTTATCATGTCTTCCTAGTCTCTTCTGATCTGTGATAGTTTCTCAGAATTTCCTTATTTTTCAGGACCTTGAGATTTTTGAAGAATAATCGTCAGGTATTTTATAGAACATTCCTATCTGAGTTTATCTGATAGTGTCTCAAGATTAGACTGGAGTTATGGGTTTGGGGGAAGAATCCCACAGAGATGAGGTGCCCTTCTCATCAAATCATATCAAAGGGTACATTATATCAACGTGACTTATCATTGGTGATGTTAATCTTGATCACTTGGTTAAGGTGATATCTGCTAGTTTCTCCTAACAGAATACTAACAAATTAAGGTACATTTAGATCTTGGAAGTTAAAGTATATAAAATGTGAATGTATCATTTTTTAACAATTCCCCATGTTAACCATTGTTTTTTGATTCCCCAATCCACCATGAGTCTCATAAAAGAGCAATTAGTTTGGAAGAGGGTAGACAATTTCTAACTGCAGAGGACAGAGTTAGGAACAAGCAAGGCTGATTTTAGTTTAACATAAGGAAGAACTTGCCCTTTCAAATTAGGATATGCTGCACTACTGACATCATCAAGCAGCTGAGCCTGTTAAGGATATTGAGAAGTAATTCTTTCAACACATTTCCTAAAAGTCTACTGTGAATTAGGCATTCTGTTGGCACAAAATATAAACAGTCCCTTCTCTTAAGGTACTTGTTCCAGTAAGAAATATAGATCTATAACAAATAATATAACCACATGTAATACATGCTCATAACAGAGTAAAGGTTCTAACCTCTTAGGGGCAGGGGGAGTAGCACAGATCCCTTTGAATATTTGGTAAGAGCATTAGCCCCCTCCTCAAACACACATTCCTGCAAGCACACAAAATCTGCATATTATTTTAAGTGATTCATAGGTCCCCAAAACCAATCCATGAATTCAGGTCAATATACATAAAATTGCTCAGGGAGTAGACTGTACATGGACTTCAGAGAAGAGGTAATATCTGAGCTGGCCTTTGAAGAATAAATAGTAGTTCTCCAGACAATAAAAGGAATTAAGGGCATCACGGAAGAAACAACATGAAGGTAGATGCCATATCTGTTTACCTTACTACTGTATTCCTACTGTCTGACATAGCAGTGTAAGCCTTACAGTAGAAACTCTTAAATATTTGTTAAAAATATGAACTAGCATATTTTAATAACTATAACACGTGACGCCCATGGTTAAGTCTGTTGCATAATGGGATTAAAGGGTTAACAAACGTTTTCCCTTGCTGATTGAGAAATCTGACCTTTGGTTTAACCATCTAGCTCTGTTACCCTGGAAACCAGGTAAGATCTTTAGACATGGACTGTATCACTAGGCAACACTGTTTATGGTAAAAATGATTCCCTGAACTGGGAAGAACTATGAATGAGCTTAAATGTCTGATGAGCGTGCCATACTTTGGGCTTCCCTGAATGAAATCTTTTGTGGGGAACCCTACAAATTATGTCCAAGAATTGTTACAAGAGATATTGGATGCGTAAGGCATGTGGCTTTTTCTAAGCCAGAGCAGCTCCAGTACCTCCCCCATGAAGATCTTGTGCCTTGTACCTGGAACTATGTCATGTGGGCAGACAAGAATCCGCAGACAGGTATGTGAGCTGTCACTTGCATAAAATGCTCCACAACCCCTGCTGAGAGGAAATCTCGATGCTGCCCCCCTGGCAAGAAAGTTGGCCTGTGGTAGTCTTGTGAGTCTGCATGTTTAGTTGAACTTAAAAAGACCCCTGGTGGGTACCCTTATTCCATTTAATGTTTACAACAACGTTGTGAGATAAGAAATACCATTCCTCTGTTATAATGGAAGAAAGTGAAGCTCAGAAGTGTCAATCTACACAAGTTCACACAATGAGAGGTGATCAGCAATGCCAGCATCTTAACCCAAGTCTTCCTGGCTCCAAAATGAAACTCCTTCCCTTGGAATATATTCCCTTCTCTGGCAATGCAGAATAGCCATAGAAGAGACCAGGCAGGTGGGATAGTGGCAAACTGTGTGAGGTGTTAGGGGCCTCACTAAGGGATGGGGACTTGGTCCTACAGGTAAGTGGGAAGCATTATAGAATTTTAAGCAGGGAAGTAACAGGTCCGACTTGAATTTTTACCAAGAAGAAGAGGGCAAACAAATTACCTATTTAGAGTGGGAGTTAGGCCTAAATAGGCTCCTGGACCTTCTCTATCATTATGATTCTCTATCCCGACATTCTGCACGTAGTGTCAATAAACAGACCCTCAATACAGTACAAAAAACAACAATATCAAAATCTCATTTGTGATCAAGGAAATGAAACTGTATACCAAGATTTACAGTGACATGAGAGACAATGCACATTAACACAAAATATATTTTAAAGTTAACTTGCTTGACCCTATATCATAGTGAATAAAAGCTATAATATATCCTATAACCATCTCCATAATACATCAGGGGCAAGAAAGTACCTAATTCTCAAGTCATTGCAAAGATAAAAGGGTTTTTATAGCAGAAAAAAATTTTTCTGATGTTTTGGAAAAAACATAAAACCTTTAAGAACAAAAGATGTATTTTAATCACAGCTCTACTTAAAGTATATCTATCTAAAACCCTGAAAAGCATACTTTGATATGATCTACTTCCCAAGAGAACTTTCAAAATAAAATAGATACCATTTTTTTTCCAGGTAGTTTTTAGGTAAAAACCTGCTGAAGCTCAAAAAAAGAATGAAATTATTTCTTAAATTTTCTCTCAGCTTAAGATTCTATGATGAACAGCAACACAGGTTTATAGCAAATTAAAATTTGCTAGTTATTTTTAATGCATCTTGAGCACAATCTTTTGGAAAATAATAACTAAAAATACACAACTTTAATAAATGCTATTGAATGATGATGTATTTAACACTTAAACATATACACAAGAAAATGTACCTCCCTTAATGTTACAGAAAATAAGAAAATAAAGAGATGAAAAATAAAACAATAAAGAATAAGAAAATAAACATACACACAAGAAAATGAAATGCCTCTTAGCTTTAAAATCAACCATTATTCAGTGATAATAACAATTTTAATAACACAAAGCTTTTATAGATTGGGTTATAACCAAATGGACATTAAGAATCTTAATAGCATCAAATATCTAAAGTTCAAAATATGGCTGCTGAAATTTAGATATTAATAAATTCAAGTGACATTCTCCAACTGGTATGACACGAATCCTATAAAATTAGCTTTGTCTTTTAATACTATTATGTACATAGTATGATTAGACCTATAAAAGTTTAATTCTGTTCCAAAAGTTTGTATAATAATACCAACAGTCCAGTTTGTGCCTGTAGTCTTTATTAATCTCTTTGTTCACTTTCACATAGAAAGTGACTTTATTCACGGAGTAGTTATTTTCAGGCTACAATTATAGCTGGTCTGCCAAGTGGACCAGTCAAGCATTTGGATGTTCTGACATCTCATGTTTCCATAAAGCCCATCCTGCTGGTTTCCTTCTGGAGTTTCAGTGCCCTCACTAGCTCTGGGCTGACACCTCGTGCTGCTCTGCCAGTGCAGGCAGCACGGGGAGGACCCATCCAGAGACCTCAGAGAGCAGCCTGCTTCAAATGATCTGAAAATCAAAAGGCTTAGGTTTGAAAGTCTTGCTTGACAAAATGATGTCATTCAAGTACGACATGAATTTATTTCTAGGAGACATAAATTCCAAACACAATGACCGTTTAAATATTTCTAGGACGATTCACAAAGAAGAACATTTTATTATTGTTGCTTGACATTAGGGCCTTTTAGTCTCAAAAAGAACATAATTAAAAATCGTTCATGTTTAGACAAATTGTATTGAAAAATTCTGATCTGGTAAAAAATAAATTGGAAAATTTTATTGTAAAGAAATGAGGTATTATTTATTTTCAAATAACCAAAACAAATGGCTACGAGCATGTGACCCTAAATTAAGAAAAAAAGCTGCTATAATTAGCAGATGTCACGTGCTCTGATGCTAATAGGTATTAAAAGCCATTGATGAGTCTAATTGAGTTAAACTGTAGTCTATACCTTATTTCTATAATTAGGTTGACAAAAACCTTTTTCATTGAAAAAAAAAGAAATAAATGCTAAGTCTTGCACTAGCCAAATAATCATGAATTGCAAAGTACATGAAGTACATGAAATCCAAAGCATAAGTTTATGAGGTTCACTGATAAGAGAATTTTCATGCTAGTAAGACACAGGTTTATCTAATTCAACTTCCTCATTTTACAGATGAGGAAACTGAGGCCTAGGAAATTAAAGTAACTTGTTTCCAGATAATAAGTCTAGCTCATAAGCAGATCTAAACCTGCTCCATTGCTCCTATTTGAGGTGCTCCCAATACAGATAAAATATATTTCAAGGTACCTTCCTGGGAAAGATGTTTACAATTAGTTTACTTTCATTATAGCACATACAATCTCTTTTGAAATACCTTTGGTCTTGTTTTCTATTTAACAAACACAGAAGTTGTCCTTACCACTCACATAAAACAGATAACTAAGGTAAAATGAGAAGACCAATGGATTTGGTATTAATAATCAATATAAAATTCATGTGCAGATATTTGAAAATATGTTCTTTCCCCATAAAACAAACAGTCATGGGGCATGCTACCTGAGAGTAAAATGTAAGCAAAGCTTTGAGTCATTTACTAAGGATTTCTCTGCATTACTGAAGGCATATACATGCCAGACACATAGATGTGATATAAAAAGGCTTTCAGGTAAGCTTTGCTCAAAAGAGGCAAAAGCTAAGTCAACTCCACTGTTTATCTTCTGAAAGAGAAAAAGGGAGGAAGGTGATTGATTTCCCTGGCACATACAGCATATGTGAATCAGAGTCCTGAAACAAAAGGTATGAAACTAGATAATTTGTTAATTTGCTAATAAGAACAATTTGGAAAAGGGGGTAGAGTCTATAAAACCAACTAAAGAGAGCTTGTGCATTAACTGTTATACATATTACATCCTTTAACTCTCTTGACAAGTTTGAAAAATAGGCCTTATTAAAAGAAGCTGAAGTGGTAGAAACAAGGTTTCCCAGCTAAGTGATGAAGTTGGAGTTCAAAGCCAGGTCCCATTCCCCACGCTACAGGGCCTGCCGATGGTCGGGGTAGGGAGAGTGAATGCTGTCCTTCAATGTTAGCCTCTAAGCCCTTCTACTTCTCAGTTCCATGATCATAAAAACACCAAAACAAAACAGAAGATACAGTTCCTAAATGGGAAAAATGGGGGCTACAGATAAAGATTTTCCATATCATCCTTTCCCAATGAAACACAAATATCAGCCAATGATGGATGAACATGTCCTTTACTGGAAGCAGCACCAGGAAATACTGTTACACTGACTGTACTGTTCCTACTGTAACTTCTAGGTTGCTTCACTGTTGTATAGGAATGAATATTTCAGAAACTTCATGTGAGAATTAAACCAAAACCTGAAATAGATTGAGAGAAGGAAAACATTCTTGGCTGAACTACAATGTAAACTGGGATGCTCTGGACCTTTCAGGATAAAGTGGGCCTGTCACCGAGTACATACTCCACAGCAACTGTAACCCTTAGGTAATCTGAGCAAAGACAAGGTTCTCTCCTCTGCAAATTTAAAGTCGCCTCCTTTCTTACTCAAGATAATCATTCTGAGGATGCTCTGTAACTCTCCGCTTACACCAGAGTAACTTGTGCTATCTCATCCACCTGGGACACTGCCAGAAATCAGCAAGCAAGCAAGAAAGGTTGGTAGAAGGCCAAAATAAACACATCAAGCTTATTCAATTCAATCCAGCCAGAAGTCACTGAGAGCATACTATTCACCGGGCACTATGGCTGATGCTGGGGATGGGAGCAATGATGATGATGATAAGAATAATAATTACAGTAGTAGTTAACACATACTGAATGGCTGTCATGTGCCAGGCCCTGTTATAAACACTTAAACTTACTTGATCCTCCTAACAACCATATGAGGTAGGTCCTACTGTTAGCTGCATTTTCATAATAAGGAAATTGAGGCACAGAGCGGTTAAGTAACTTGCCCAGGGTCGTGCAAGTTAGATGCAAACCCAGTTGGTCTGGTTTCTGAGTCTGCACTACGGGGCACTACACTATACTGCACTCTCAGTAGAGTGGGGATAAAGGATACAGGGGACAATAAGATTATCTCCACCTAGAGTTTAATCATGAAGACAGGCAAGTAAATCTTAGATGAGCACCTAAACCAACCCAGGGTTTTGGAAGGCTCCCAGTAGTAAATGCCCTGCCAGCTGAATTCTAAAGTTCAGGTAGGAGCTAACCAGGGGAGACAGGAGCATAGTGCACATTCCAGGGGGAGGGAGTAGCTTTCATAAGGCCTCAAGGTGAAGGAAAGCATGAAGAGACTGTGAGAGTCCACACTGATCTCCAGAATGGGGTCAACAATGATGTGTTTTTTGGGGAGAAGGCAGTAGGGTGGTAAAAGAGGGCTGAAATATGAGGGTGGAGAGAGAAAAAGGTCAACTCACAAATGACCTGATGTGGCATGCTAAGGACATATGGAATTTATCCCAAAGAAAAGCGGGGCCATGGAAGGGTTTGAACAGGGAATCTAGCTGCATTTGACAACACTCACTCAGTGTCTAAATGGATCAGACAATGGCAAAACTAGAGGAAGGCAAAATGGATGAGGAGCTGGCAACAAGTATAATCAGGTGAGAACATAGTGGCCTCAACCAAGGTAGTGGCCCCATGATGGAGGAAAGTAGACTTACATAAGACATGCTAATGAAGAAAACAGAAAAAGTACCTGGTGAGAGACTATTTATGGGAGAAAACCCTTACAGGGAGGAACCCAAGCAATGACACCAGGTTTCTACCTGGAGGACACAGGTAGAATTTGGGCATTATTGAGATAGGATACTGGGAGAGAAGCAGGTTTCAGATATAAAGGATATTCATTTAAAAGTCTCAGGAACTTGACTCAAGAAACCCTGTCTAATAAAGAATTCTGAATTTTTTCTCTTTATTTTTTTTTTTTAATTTTCTCTTTAAATACTGTTAACAATAAGAAGGTGTTGATCTGCCTTTCCAGCCTATGAGTGGTTAGAAGCTGAAAATTTAGGGGGAAGAATTTGTGCCCAAGAAACAAGAAGGCTGACAGGAGAAAGAAGACAAAGAAATAATTTAAAGAGCCCTAGAGAATGTGGGAAAAAAAAAAAAACCCAGACAGCAAAGAGCCCTTCCTACCTCAACAGGGTAATCACAGCACATCACAAGAACAGGTTACAAGATTAACCTAATCATCTAGAAAAGGTTAATTTGTGCTCTGTATGCTCTGTTTTAATAATCAGGGGAAATAGGAAATGGATTTTAGGAAGGCACTGATAAAAATAGTTCAATAAAAACTTTTGCTACAAAACCTTTGGTTAGGTAGAAAATTCACTTAATGTGGAAAACCTCACTCACCATCACAATGGATAAAAAGTGATAGATCGAATGTCTCTTTTCTGAAGAGAGGGGCTGCAGTGACCAGCACAGGCTCTTCAACCAAGACAAGCCTGCCTTCCTCCAAGCTGGCATCCTATCACTTCCCTTTATCTCCTCAGAAAGAGTCAACCACTCTGACTGCCGGCAAATTTTGTGGCTGATTTTGTTCAAAGCAACATTAAGTTGGCTCTCATCTTAAGGCCATATACTGCTATTTTGACAATTACTTCAAAAATTATGATAGAAAAGAGATAATCATTGCCAGGCACAGAATTAATCAGTATTAAATACATTCCTTACCTGTCCTTTATGATGATTTCACCACAGGATTGGCAATAAAATGTGCAATATCCTTGGACTTGTGAACTTTGATGAAACATTGAAATCAGTTCTAAAGAAAATCAATGAAATAGCAAATCTGAGAGGTTGGAATGAATATATTAACATACTGAAAGAGTTTAATAGCCACAATAAATTACCACCGATAAATACTGTTTATGATCTACCTAGAAGTACATGTTTAATTAGCATTATCTGATGACTCAACCAGAAGCAAATATTGTGAAGTGTTTTCAAAAACAACAGATTTTGCTGAGGCTTTCAGAGCTAGGTGTTGCCCTAGATTACCCACGTAACATTTGTTGAGTTATTTCTCTCATTCCATAAATACCAACATTAAGGATGAGTGAAAATGAACCATTTCCTCCACACAGAGCTAACTACACAGATCTTCACCATCCTCAGCTTCCCTCTGCTATGTCTTACAGCACAGCTCTTCATCAGTGCAACCGCTAGTAAAGAGAGCTCTTAAATTTAAGTTAATTTGATTTAAAGGAGGTTTGTGTCCACTCTGAAATATTACCATATGTACAAACAAAATGGATCTCAAACTGGTTTTTATTGCACAGGGCCCTGGGAATGCAATGGCTCTAAAGAAGAGCCCACTCTTTCAAGAACAAAATTAAATTTCTGATGAAAGCCATGGAAAAACATTGAAAGCCGTGGAGAAAATGTACATTTCCCACACTATGTGAAACAGAAGCATAAGGCAGCATATTCCCTTAGTTTGTTATTTCTCTTGTGAAAAAAGGAAATCTTCATTTAAAAAAAACCCCAAAATATCGGTCTATAGGGAACCTAGTTAAAGAAATGACATCATATCCATTAGAATCAAGAAATTTGAATTTGGTTTATGTTACTCCATATGTATATTAAGATTTTAAAAAATGGAAGCTAGAAAATTTAAGCCCTGGCAATTAAAAATCCTTGAATTTCTAGGGGTGACCACAAGTCCCTACAGCATTAAGGTGAGCATTATTCTTTAACTTTGAGCAGATTGATAGGAGACCTAGGTAAGACATCCAAAATAGTCCTTCCAGGCCAATAAACAAATTTTCAGTGAAACACTGCCCTCTGCTGGCCGCCCAGAATGAGGCACTGGGTCAGCTTAAAAGGCAGAACTTTCTGATACACAGGAACCCTGAAGAGCACAGCTGCTGGGTCGAATCTAACACTTGTGTTATATACATCACATCCTATTATGGCCAGTCCCATTTCAGGGGTCATGATCTGCACTCAAAATAGTGTGCCAGTATGATGTTTACTATAACTGTACTTAAAAGGGCGTTCTAACCATTGAAAAGTCACCTTTTTTTAATCCTGAAACACAAACAGAATGCTAAAACTTTCAAAAGTCACTTCCTACAATACAATTTGATTAACGTTCACATAAGTATGCATCTACTCATATTTATTCATTCAGCAAGTTATTTATTCACCACCGATTGTGTGGAAACCACTAAAGCAATTATGTGCTGAGGAAATCTATTTTGCATACACTTTCATGCACTGTGGAACAGGCTTTTAAAATTTTCCTTTTCAGATGTTTAAGTAAAATGTTTTAAAAGTGTAAAGAAACAGGAGACCAATGAATACAAACAATATGCAAACCAGCACACAGCAAGAAATTTATTTTGTCCTACGGTTAAGATTAAACAGTGTTTGTAGATTTAAAATTTTATAAATAATTCCAGTTTTGCTATTCGTATATTCATAGTTACAGAATATGGGTGGGCAACAACCTAACACGGTGTCCCTGGAGATCTCCATTCCTCCATCCCTAAAATCAGAGTCCCAGAAAAATAGAAAACACTCCCCTGTGAGTTCCTGCCTGCCTTTCCCCAGTTTCCAGATCCAACACAAGACTCCTGCTGTGGTTACTGTGGTTCATTGTTGCTAAAGGATAATGTGATAATGACACAAGATTCAGACTCCTATGGCATCTTCCCTGAAACAACATTTTCTCTGCCTATTATTAGGTGCACTCAGGGAGTCTTTTTCCCATCTTGGCGACCCCATTCTTCTTTGCATGGTTATTCCAATAGTCATTCTTAGCATCTATCCTATGCCACTTAAGCTCCATTGACATCTCTTTTCTACTCTTTGTTCCTAAAACCAACTCTGCTCAATTCAAACTAGTTATTCATTAATCCAGGACATCAGCAAAAATTACTCTTCAGCAAAAAAGGAATGAAACTCTATCTTCACTTTCCTTTCAAAAGCCAGGGATAGGGACTCAGGAGAATGTTCAACATCTCCTAAATGGCTCTTCAGAACAATCCTACTGACCCCACCGCCAGGATCCACACAGCTCAGATGAAAGGCTCATTACAGGCGAGGCAGCAGTGAAGTCTCAGGGCACAGCTGAAAGAATTATAATCTTTCTCTGAGAATAAACATCACATCAGCCTTTTACAGCCTGTTTCCCCTTTTTACATCATTTTAAGCCCCCAAAGCATATTATTTACATTTTAAAAGATGTAATGAACCCAATAATTTTATTCAATATAACTCTGAGGTCTTATGAAATTTTCTCGCTGCCTTACTGAATCAATATATCAATTACAAAATATTGTAAATATAACAGGCTTAGCAACAATCAAAATTAAATTATGTATCAAACTCAACTTCAGGAACTTTATGTGTACTGGTCTATTTGGAACTGTCTCTACATGGATGAGATCATTTCTATTATTCAGTTCTCTGATCAAACATCACCTCCTCACAGTGGCCTTCCCTGACCACTTGTCACCCAACCCCTAGTCACTCCCTATCCCATTACTCTGCTTTACTTTACCCATGGCACTTTTCTTCATATGCAATTAAATTATTTGTTCATTATCTGTTCTCACCCAATAAAATGTGCTCCATGAGAGCACGGACCTTCCCTACCTTGTTCACTTCTGTATCCCTAGCACCTAGATATTAATGCCTAGCACACAATATGAACTAAAATATCTGTTAAATGAATAAATTTCTATGTAATGCTTTATAATCAACCAGGCCTTGCACAACTGCCATCTGATTTAATCTTCACATCACATCTGCGAGTTAGGAAATTTTACAGTTAAAGAAACAAAGCAAGAGGTATAGGGGAAATCTCTATACCTCCTGCTCAATTTGGCTCTGAACATAAAAGTTCTCTAAAAAATGGAAGGAGGGAGAAATGGAGAGAGGAAGGAAGCCTCAAGTGACATGTTTAACTGCACACAGCCAATAACAGGCAGTGCCGACAACGACCCCAATCTTGCAACCCCCAGCTCTTCCCATGCTGCTGATGAATAGTTTTTTTACCTGGGAAAAGTTCAAATTATCAAAAGAAATATCACCTTTGATTTATAACGAAAAAGTAAACGCAGAAACAAAAGTGCTAACATTACTCACTTGGGCAGACTTCTGCCCGAGCCTGCAGCCGCAGGTGCAGTCCATCGCCAGCAACAAACTGCAGCCCGCGGCAGGAAGAAGGCACAAGCCTGACCTCTGCTGGAAGCCAGATCTCTGTGCAGCCTTCAGGAGTCTTCATCTGGAGTGAGGAGGGCGTTATGGAAATATCCATGGGCATACCTTCTTCTTTTGCTTCTCTGGTAATTAAAAATGAAACCCAAATAAATTATTTCTCATAACGAAAACCACATGATGAAAGAAACAAAAATGACCAAGAATCTCTCTGTTCCTCTTCAATAGGGGCTCTAAAGTCACTGCCTCAGAAAAACAGCAGCAAGTGGATCATAAAAGAAACAAATCTACACTAGATTTAGATCAGGTCAGAGAGTACTCTTCATTGTCACCATAACACGCAAGTCCTGGGACATATTTTTTATTCTTGCTTCTGAGACCAGCACTACGATCATGCTTTATCTTATAGTAAATCAGAGCAAAGTACTATTATTTGATAAACAGGATTTTGATAAAGAGACCAGGATTAAGTGAAACAAAAGATACAAGAGAAAAACTTTCTTCTCAATTTTAAGAAAAAGAAATAATGAAGAAAACAATATAGTCATCTATGAATACTACTCCGATTCACAGTAAACACAAATTACTCAGTGTAGACAATAAAGGGTAAAACACAGTCCCTGTCCACAAGGTGTCAAAAGTATAGAGGGGATGAAGGCATATATAGAAATGACCCTCCTCTGAAACTGAGATATGCTAAACATTGTACCATAGGTACAAAGTACTACAGCTCCCTCTTAAGTACAGATGGCAGGCCATCCACATGGTGTCACCTAACCGCAGACATCAGGCAATCTGCTTGAGGGCCATCTAAACACAGGACGGGAGGCGAGTGTAAGGCAAACATGGCGTCGGCGGTACTGGCGATGAGGATGCGGGCAGTGGCCCTGCTGAGCCCCTCTCCAACTACAGCTCTTGCTGTCAGATATGCATCCAAGAAGACAGGTAGCAGCTCCAAAAACTTCGGTGGAAAGTCATCAGGCAGATGCTATGGCATCAAGAAAATGGAAGGTCACTATGTTCATGCTGGCAACATCCTTGGGACTCAGCACCGGTTCCGTTGGCACCCAGGTGCCCATGTGGGGCTGGGGAAGAGGAAGTGCCTGTACGCCCTGGAGGAGGGGATAGTCCACTACACTAAGGAGCCCTACGTGCCCCATCCCCGCAACTTGGAAGCTGTGGATCTGGTTAGGAGGCTGCCCAAGGGCGCTGTGCTCTAAAAGACTTCTGTCCATGTGGTTCCTGCCAAGCCTGAGGGCACCTTCAAACTGATGGCTATGCTTTGAGGCCATTGGACAGAGACTGGAGCCCAGGTGACGGAAATCAAGGGTTGAGGAGATGATTAAGGCCTCCAGAGGAAGATGTGTGTTTGGTGAAGGAGTCTCTGCAGGAGACTCTATGAAGTGACTGCTGAGAAATCCTTTGGGAGACCTGACCTGGGGCCAAAAATAAAGTTAGCCGGAAAAATAAAATAAAATAAAATAAACACAGGACAGATCATGTGGTCAGGTTAGGCTTCTTTTTTTTTTATGAGACAGGATCTCACTCTGTCGCCCAGGCTGGAATACAGTGGCACAATCATTGCTCATTGTAGCCTCAAACTCCTGGGCTCAAGTGATCCCCCTGCTTCAGCCTCCCTAGTAGCTAAGACTACAGGAATGTACCACCATGCCTGGCTAATTTTTAATTTTTTTTTCTTTTTTTGTAGAGACAGGGATCTCACTATGTTGCCCAGACTGGTCTTGAACTTCTGGCCTCAAGTGGTCCTCCCACCTCAGCCTTCTAAAGTACTGGGATTACAGGCATGAGCTACCACTCCCAGCTAGGCCTCTTAATTTGCCTTAGAAAATCTTTCAGTTACTTTCTGGCTAGTTATTTTTCAAAGCATATAGATCCACACTTAACTGACAACACAGAATATCAAGCACTTGAGTTTTTTGCAGGGACAATAGCCTCAAACCCTGAGTCAAAAGTCCGATTTCAAGAAATGTTCAAAACATAATGATCCTCTAAAGCAGCAGTCAGCAAACTTTTTCTGTAAAAGCCCAGACAGTAAATATTTTAGGTTTTGTTACATATCTGTTACATATTCTACTTTGTATTTTTTTTTTAAACACTTAAAAAAAAAGTAAAATCCATTCTTAGCTCACAGGCTATACCAAAACAGGCTGTGGGTTGGATTTAACTGATGGACTATACTTTTCTGACCACTTCTCTAAAGCTACACAATGTTCATTTTGCTACCTCAATGATTTTCAAACTGGACTATGTAGAGCTGACACTTGCAAGGGCCTCAAGGGATATCACTGGGTTTCTAAATCCCCACTACCACCCCAACTCTGGCTTACCACTCTTCTTTCCCTTCCGGAAAATTAAAGTCATTTACGCAGGGCCAAGCAAGGTAAGCATCAATGCAAACGTAGGGAACCACAGTGGCTGGGCATGGATGTGAGAAATCAAGCAGGGCGTGGAGGGCATCCACCAGGACCACCAGCCAGCATGGGTGTCAGATCCCAAGACAGGTAAGGAGGAAATCTGAGTGGGAGATGGGGGTAACTGGGCATGTGGTTGCAGAGCATCTTGAGTTTCTATAACAGCTTGGGCTGCTATAACAAAATACCATAGACTGGACGGCAGAAACAACAGACATGGCAGAGAGAGGAAGTTCTGATGTCTCCTCTTCTTATAAGGACACTACTGTTATCACAAGGGCTCCACCCTCATGACTTCATCTAATCACCTCCCAAAGGCCCTACCTCCTCACACCATCACATTGGGGGTTAGGTTTTCAATATATGAATTGGGGGGGGGTGGCATATTCAGTCCATAACAGAGTCCATGCAGATGGGGAGAGTTCAACAATGAGTGGAGGGAGGGGAAGCGGCAAAGGATACCAACAGAAGATTAGTCACACAGAGGGGGATTGATCAAGTAGATAAATGCCACAAGGATACTGAGGACCAGCATTCTCACTGTGGGAGAACAGTGTTACAAAGAGGAAAAGGGAGAAAACTAGAATGGATCCTATGGTGGTGGGGTAGAATGAGAAATATCTGTACGAAGTCATAGTTTTCAATGTATATAAATATAGTACTATAGATAGATGTAAATGGATGTATGTCTATATGTATGTATGCTCATCCATATAGAAACATCATATACATGTTACACATACACACACACCCCCTAGTTCTAGGAGAAGTGACACTCAATAGTAATGAGCCCACTTAATGCCCAGATCTTGGTTTGTAAATGCCATTTTCCACTTAAAAAACAGAGTTCCTTAGTAAAATGACTACAGTAAAAAGGAACAGAAAAGAATGAAATAAACCTGGAACATATTGCTGTGCAACAAATTAGGAAAGAAATCAAAAAATGATAGGAACATATCCAAAAAGACACAGAAAACATTTTGAAGGGACTCCTCTAACCACATTTGGTTCAAGCGAAAAAGTGGCCTACTGAATAAAAGAGGACCATGTGTCCTTGCTGATGTAAATAAATGAATAAAATGAAAGTCTGATGAGGAACAGGGTATTCACATAGTCTCAAAACACCTCTCCAATTAATATTTATTGATTAAAAAGAGAAAGAGAGTAACTTCAAGGTGGAGAAGATTGGCAGGCACTACCTTACTTAAATACTCAAAGTTAGCACAACCAATAATGGAACAAATCAAAATCATGTGCCACCTGATAGAATGCAATATGCAAAATCACGTACCATCTAATAGGAAGCATCACTTCTGTGATATTCCTGCCAAAGATGTATAACCTGAACCTAATTTTGAGAAAACATAAGATAAATCCAAATGGAAGGATATTCTATAAAATAATTATGCTATAATCTTCAAAAGTGTCAGGATAATGAAAGCCAAGGAAAACTGAGGAACTCTTCCAGATTGAAACAGACTGAGGAAGCATGACAGTGAAATGTAGTGCATGATTCTGAACTGGATTCTTTTGCTCTTAGGGATATTATGTGGACAATTGGCAAAATGTGAATGAGGTCTGAGTATAAGATGGTAGTAACATATTTCCTAATTTTGAGAGTTGCATAGTGGTTATTTGGGAGAATGTACTACTTTAAGACTCTAATTTTGGTGACATAGTACATACAATCTTTATACTTGAGTCTTTCTTCACTATTCACTTGTATCCTTCCAAGTACTACACCTTGCTTAAAAGTATCAAATAATTTCAACTCTCACTCTAAGTACAAGCTAAAGTCCTTTCAATGGTCTATGAGACCCAGTGATATTCTAAACTCTCAGATCCTACAAGCTCTGGAGAAGCTGTTGTCAAAATTCTAGGAATTCTGCAAATCAGTTCAACTCACCAATGAGTAGGTTGGAGGTCATCTATGGTGAAAGTATTTACTTCACTGAAATCAACAAATGCTGCCAATCAAATCTTTAGCTTATTTTGGTTTGTTTTGTTATCATGGAATTTACTAAGGTTTTTGATCATGAACAGGTATTGTACTTTTTCTAGGGATTACCTGCATGTATTGAGATGGTCATATTTTTCCCTTTAATCTTTACTTCTGTGAATTACATTAAGAAAATCTATTTATGTTCAGCGATCTCAGCATTCTTGGGATAAACTCTGTCCATTCATTTACTCAATCCACAGATGTTTACTGTGTTCCTACTCTAGTGCCCAATACAGCACAGTCAACTAATTTCTCATGAAGATGCTGAGTTATTGCAATGGGAGAAACGATGTTTTTTTCCAACGGTGATGGAACAACTGTATATCCTTGTAGGAAAAAATAAACTTTGATCCCTACCTCACTACAAACACAAAAATGAATTTGACGTTATCACAGATCAAGATATAAAAGCTAAAATTAGGCTGGGCGCGGTGGCTCACGCCTGTAATCCTAGCACTCTGGAAGGCCGAG